>CM045761.1:74553550-75153550 GCA_025200525.1 Camellia lanceoleosa | reverse complement strand
ACCTATGGCCCAAAGCCGATAAAAGAGTTATGCCGATAAGAGGAGACGACCTTTATCTTTTGAAGTTGGTGACTATGTGTTTCTAAAAATCTCACCAAGGCGAGGTTTGATGAGATTTGGTAAGAGTGGTAAATTATCTCCAAGGTTCATTGGGACTTTTGAGATCTTAGAACGAATTGGAGAAGTGGCATACCGGTTAGCCTTACAGCCACAACTTTCGGGAGTTCACAACGTATTTCATGTATCCATGCTTAGGAAGTATGAACCGGACCCTTCTCATGTTCTTGATTGGGTTGACTTGGAGGTAGATGAGGATGCCTCTTACGAAGAACGACCAGTTCAAATATTAGATACCCGAGAGCAAGTGCTACGAGGCAAAACTATACCGTTGGTAAAGATGTCATAGAGACACCATGGGGTTGAATAAGCGACATGGGAACGGGAGGCGGAAGTCCGCTCCAAGTACCCAGATTTGTTTGAAAATGCTTAAGTTGCTTTTCTTTGTAATATTTCCTAGTGTAAGGGAAACGTATTTAAAGGTGTTAACCACACAGTGATATGTGCGTAATTGTTTTAAGCATAAGGTTGTTGAGAGTTGCCATTATTTTTAATTTCATGTTTATGCGTATTTGGGAGGTAGATTGTTAATGAGATAACCGTGGTGGACATGGTGGAATTTAGTTAAGAGTTGGTATTGTGATTTGAAAATGAAATAGCATGGTTTTGATCGCTAGAAACCCCTTTGTTTGGGTAGTTTGATTTGAAATTTCGGGGACGAAATTCTTTAAAGGGGGAAGGTTGTAGTGATCCCGGTTTCGACCCTTCTTCCATGTGTTTGCTACTTCAACTGGGCAAGTCAGGGATCAATTTTGACCATATTTCCACCCTTCTTTCATACATTCGAAATTGCTTACGGGAAAGTGTATTTGACGCTCGAGCAGAGCTTTCCACGCGCGAGCGGACCTTGTTATATCAATCCGTAAAATTAGGGTTTCATATCATTTCTTGCAGCTCCCTCTCTCTAAAACTCTCCAAAATCCTGATCTAGAGCTTCTCCCTCTAGAAGTCACCTTCTCTCTTTGATTTCTCTAAATCCATTAGGACTTAAGCCTAAGTTCTTTACCAAAGTTGGTCATCACCTCGAGGGCTTCATTCTATGCGGTAAAGATCGAGTTTCGACACCATTGATTTTGGGGGTTTCATCTCATTTCTTCTTCAAAACTTGAGGTAGGGATTTTCTTTGAGTTATATATATATATTTGCAAGATCTAGATGGTTTTCGAAATCATCCTTTGATAGCTTCTGAAATTTTTTTTTGATTTAAGAAGTTGAGCGATTTTGAAAGTGGGTTTGTCTCTTGTTCTTTTAAAATAATCTCATGGGTTTTGATCTTCGTTTATTGAAGAAAAGATGATTTTTGAGAGTTTTCTTTCAAAAGATTTGAGCTGTGTAGTTTGGTGAGAAAACCTAGAAATTGGAGATTTTAAAGTAGATTCAAAATCCATGGGTAATATTGTTATATTTAATTTTGTGTGCCAAAATAAATAATGTTTAGAAAATTTCTTATTTATATTTGTATAACTGATTAATTTTTTGGATTATGAGAATTGTTGTTCATTTTAGAAATGGTTATTCAGAATGTTGATATAGTCTTGAAATGACTAAACTGTTGAGAATACTTGAGAAGAGGAAATTGTGTTATTCCTTGGATGATGAATTGGAATAAAAGTATTTATGTTCATCTTGTGAAATTGGCATATCATTTCATTTTATTACATTAGACTTTGAAGGTTGATTTGAAAACTTGCATTGAGAAAAGAATGTTGAGAAATAAGTTTTCATGAAATGGTTTTGGGGTAAATATGTTGGTAAGTCTTGATAGGTGGTGTAGAATAAGTTGGCCTGCGGGTCTGGGGTAAAAGACCGAAAAATCCGCGCGAATAGGTGTTGAGTCTTCCAGTTAATACCGGTAAAAATGAAAATTTGGTAGTACTCGTATAGTCTACTTGCAGACACCGGCCTAGGGATTACCAGAGACGTATTTACCGCCCTTGAAATAAATTGTGAAGTTTTGAACAATTGAAATTGCATGATATCATTGAGCATGATGGTTTTCAAAAGATGAAAAATGTAATTTATCTTCAAAAAGGGCATAGCATGACATGTGCATTTCATCTCTTAAGACTTGTATAAAATGTATATGCTTTGTTAATAATTTTCTACTGGGCTTTATGCTCACCCTATAGGATTTTTGTGCAGGAAAAGATGTGGTGATTCCACCCAACTAGGGGCGTGGAAGTATGTGTGTTGGGAGTACAATGCTCTCATTTGCGTGACTCTGTTTTGTAAGCCAAGGGCTATATTTGTGTTAAGTTGAAACTCCATTTTGTATAACCAAGAATGTTCTTGGACAAATTTGTAAGCCTGTAGGGCACTTATTATCTGTTTGGCTTTTATTTCATATTTGTTGTAAAATGCATGTTTGGGATTAGAACTGGAGCATTGAGATGAGAACGATATGTATTTGGCATTTGGGATTTAATGGAAATGAGTGATGGATTAGTTAGCTATATATATATATATGTGTGTGTGTGTGTGTGTCTATTGTTAAACAATCTTCTTTTTAAATAAAATAAATAAAAATAATTCAAACAAAATAAAATAAAACTTACAGTATTTATTTTGTAGAACCGAATAAATAATTCAAAGACCAAGTCGAGTGTGTGACACTCTGTCCTTAAGACAGATTCGCCCCGCTACAGTGCTTACGGTTGAGTGGCGTCTATCTCCCAGGATACAATGATCTTAACCAATTTGTAGTAGCACTCCAAAACAAATTGTTCGGCGAACCAAACCTGTGTTCTAACTCTCTGATTATTTAATCTAAAACTAATATATAAAGAATAAATGCACTAGAGCAAAATCTGGACAGCAAAAACAAGAATTGCAGACTGAATTTCGGGTGTGCAAACATTGCTGGAATGAATTGTATTTATAGGCAAACAAATGACCCGAACAGGTACAAAACATGTAATGTACAGGTGCAAAACTGTTTCAAATAGTTTCTGCCCTTATCACATGGAACAGTTTTCTTTTTTCCTTCCAAACAATTTTGAAAACATTGCCGTTGGTGAACAAAGTTTAAAACTATTTTGGAATATTTCTTATTAAACTATTAGAATAGTTTAATCAAATAAAGCCAATTCAATTGAAAAGATTTATTAAAAACTGTTTGGAATATAAATATTAATCTATTTGACAAACTTTAGGAAACCACTTAGGAACCCAAAAATTTGAATTTAGATTTAAATTAAATCCCCACAATAATTTTTTTTTTTATTGAAAAAATTCAAATGAATTTTGTCTAAAATAAAATTAATGTTAGACCCGAAAACGACGTCAACTTCTTATTCACTCATAAATGGTTTTGACGTTCCGTCTTCACCGTGTGACTTGCCACGTGGCAAGGAACACTTCACCTCTTCGAACCCGCCCCAAAATACATTCGAGGCCCACTCAATTTTGGGCTCAGTCGCCCAAAATAAGCATATATTAACCATTTTTCCAACAATCCCCACATGAATGGAATTTGACCGGAGAAAATGTAACAACATGATCTAATTACAGAGAGTACGAAATTGAAAATATTCGCAAAGGATAGGTAGCTTTTGGCTTTGAACCTTCCCTTGTGAGACACCATCGAATTTACTAGCTAACCAGGAACATGATGTCTTGAACTGTTCAGCTTGTGTAAACCAAGACAATAGAACTCACACAAGATATCCCCGCATACGCTTTAGTTCTCACTATTGTGTTCATTTTGGCCCTGAACAACCTGGTCTTTCATGAGTGCTCTAAAGACTTGTAGCCCTTCACAAATCTTTATAGAACTGGCCCAGTTCACACTCACATAGGTGATTCTTATGAAGAGTATCCTGTCATACTCCACTGGGTTTACCTAGATATAAAAATCATTAAAATTTTACTTAACCTAAAACGCTGCAGACATCACTTATTTCATCATAGAAATGGGTAGGAGTTGGACTCCCCAGTGATCCTTCTGAGTCATACACAACTCGGTTGTCCCTTTGAACCTAGATCTTGGAATCTCCAGTCAACTAGGTTGGGTTGCCGTTATGGTAACTCTTATTTAATAGGCTTTAGTCTCATTCCCTTCGATGAATTCTCAACTAGCTCTCTTGCTAACCCTTTGGTTAGTAGATCCGCTATGTTGTCTTTAGACTTCACATAATCAATAGAAATAATTCCATTAGAGAGTAGTTGTCTTACGGTATTATGTCGACGACGAATATGTCGAGACTTACCGTTATACATATGACTCTGTGCTCTACCTATTGCAGATTGACTATCGCAATGTATGCATATAGCAGGCACCGATTTTGGCCATATTGGAATATCTTCAAGGAAGTGGCAAAGCCATTCTGCCTCTTCCCCTACTTTGTCTAAAGTTATGAATTCTGATTCCATAGTAGACCTAGCAATGCAAGTCTGTTTGGAAGATTTCCAAGATACAGCCGCCCCATCAAGAGTAAAGACATACCCACTGGTGGACTTTGAGTCTCTAGTATCCGATATCCAATTTGCATCACAATATCCTTCAAGTACTGCTGGATATCTAGTATAATTAAGCCCAATGTTACTAGTGAATCGGAGATATCTTAGAACCCTTATCATTGCTTTCCAGTGTTCTACTCCCGGATTACTCGTATAGCTACTTAATTTACTTACTGCATAAGCTATATCTAGGCGAGTGCAGTTCATCAAGTACATTAAGCTTCCAATAATTTGGGCATACTCTAATTGAGAAATACTGTTCTGTACATTCTTAAAAATATACAAATTAACATCTACTGGTGTTCTAGCAAGATGATCATCATCTTTGCTAAATTTGTTAAGTATTTTCTCGATGTAATGAGATTGTGACAAAGCATATCCTTCTGATGTTTTTGGTAATTTTTATAACAAGAATTACATCAGCAATGCCCATGTCTTTCATATCAAAATGTTTATTCAACATTTTCTTGGTAGTTTTAATCATGTCATTATTACTACCAATGATGAGCATATCATCTACATAAAGACATACAATGACATAACATTTATCTATGTTTTTAATATAAACACATTTGTCACACTCATTAATTTTAAATCCATTCGACATCATTGCCTTGTCAAATTTCTCATGCCATTACTTTGGCGCTTGTTTTAAACCATATAATGATTTAACCAATTTACACACTTTCTTTTCTTTCCCTGGAATAGAAAACCCTTCTGGTTGTTCCATGTAAATTTCTTCCTCTAACTCGCCATTTAAGAAAACGGTTTTAACATCCATTTGATGAATTTCTAGATTGTATAGAGATGCAATGGCAATTAGCATTCTAATGGATGTTATTCTAGTAATCGGTGAGTAGGTGTCAAAGTAATCAAGACCTTCTTTTTGTCTAAAACCTTTGACCACAAGTCTTGCCTTGTATTTATCAATTGATCCATCCGCTTTCATTTTCCTTTTGAAAATCCACTTGTACCCGAGAGGTTTACAACCTGGTGGCAAATCCACCAATTGCCAAGTATGATTTTGCAATATGGATTCAACTTCACTATTGATAGCTTCTTTCCATAAAGGAGCTTCAGGACTGGACATAGCCTCTTTAAAAGTTAAAGGCTCATTTTCTAACAAAAAAGTTAGAAAATCTGGACCAAAAGATTTTGAGGTTCTAGCACGTTTACTACGCCTAGGTTCCTCTTCCTCATTTTGATCTAACTCTCGTTCTTGATCATGTTCTTAATCCTAACTAGTAATAGCATCATAAGATCTCTTATTGTTACTAGTCTCTTGTCTAGTCTTATTTGGAAATACATGTTCAAAGAATGATGCATTCCAAGACTCAATAATAGTATTTACATGCATTTCGAAATGTTCTGATTTATGAATCAAAAATCGATATGCACTACTATTCTTGGCATAACTAATGAAAATGCAATCAATGGTCTTAGGACCTATCTTAGTCTTTTTAGGACTAGGAATAGCCACTTTAGCCAAACACCCCCACACTTTTAAGTGTTTGTAAGATGGTACTCTTCCATGCCACAATTCATAAGGTGTTTGATTCACTTTCTTTCGGAGTACTTTATTTAAAATATAATTTGCATAAAGTATTGCTTCCCCCCACAAGTTCTGAGGTAATCCAGAACTTATTAACATGGCATTCATCATTTCTTTTAAAGTCCTATTTTTCCTTTCAGCAATTCCATTTTGTTGAGGTGAGTAAAGAGCGGTAGTTTGATGAATTATTCAATGTTCTTTACAAAATTCACCAAAAGGTGATTCATATTCACCACCTCTATCACTTCTAAGTTTCTTGATTTTCTTATCAAGTTGATCTTTAACTTCATTCTTATATTGAATGAAAGTTTCCAAAGCTTTATCCTTGGTTCGAATTAAATAAACATAACTATATCTAGTATAGTCGTCTATAAAAGTGATAAAATACTTTTTCCCACCTCTAGTTTGAATTGATTTAAAATCACAAATGTCACTATGAATTAATTCAAGTGGTTCCATACCTCTTTCAATTGAATGAAAATGAGTTTTAAATAATTTTGCCTCAACACAAATTTCACATTTATGATTTGAATCAATGTCAAATTTAGGTAAACATTCCATATTAATTAATCTACGCAAAGATCCATAATTAACATGTCCTAGTCTACCATGCCATAAATTTGAAGACTCAAGCAAGTAAGAAGAAGATGTATTATTATTAATAACTGAGGGTACAACGGTCATTACATTTAACTTGAAAAGGCCATCAGACATGTAACTTTTTCCTGCATACATCCCATTCTTAGTAAGTACAAATTTATCACTCTCAAATACTAGCCTAAATCCATTCTTACTCAACAAAGATCCGGAAACAAGATTCTTGCGAATGTTCGGTACATGCAGCACATTGTTGAGAGTGAGTTCCTTTCCTGATGTCATCTTGAGAACAATCTTTCCTTGTCCTTTAACTTTGGAAGTTGAGCAGTTGCCCATAAAAAGTTGTTCACCATTGTTCACTGTAGAATAAGATGTGAACATCTTTTTGTTGGCACAAATATGGCGAGTAGCACCAGTGTCCACCCACCATTCTTTAGGATTTCCGACAAGATTTACCTCGGAAACAACTGCAGAAAGATTGATGTCATCGACACCGCTGGAAATATTGTCCACTTCGGTCATATAGGCTTGAGCAGGGTTCTTGCTTGTTCTTCTTTTGCTTTTGCCTTTGCTACGGCAATCTTTGGCCCGATGTCCCTCTTTGTCACAAATGTAACATTTGCCATTAAACTTGTACTTTTTATTTCCCCCCCCCCCCTTTAGAGCCTTGTGATGAACTTTCTCCAGAAGACTTTCGTTTCTTGGTTTTTGAAGCATGTTCCACCACATTTGCCTTAGACTCCATAGGATGCTTACCAGCCCGCTTTTCAGAATTGCGGTTGTTCTCCTCCTCAATCCTAACGCACAATTAATTCGTCCATAGAAATTTCTTTGCGCTTGTGTTTGAGGTAGTTCTTGAATTCCTTCCAGCCTTTTGGTAATTTTTCAATTAAGGCTGCAACTTGGAAGGATTCACTGAGAGACATGCCTTCTGCGTGAATGTCATGCAGAATGAGTTGGAAATCTTGAGCTTGGCTGATCACAGTTTTTGAATCAATCATTACAAAATCCAGAAATCTGCCAACTACAAATTTCTTTGAGCCGGCATCTTCCGTTTTGTACTTTTTCTCCAACGATTCCCAAAGTTCCTTTGTTGTCTTGATTGGACTGTAGACGTTGTATAATGTGTTGTCAAGTCCGTTCAAGATGTAATTCCGATAAAGGAAATCGGCATGTTTCCAAGCATCAACTGCAGCAACCACTTGCCGGTCAGTTTCATCCTCTTTTAGGATAGGAGCATCTTCACGGAGGAAACGAGCCAGGTTCAGAGTTGTAAGATAGAACAACATTTTCTGTTGCCATCCTTTAAAGTCAGTTCCTGAGAACTTTTCTGGCTTCTCTCCATGATTTATTGGTACTGTCACCATAGGAGAGGGGATTGGTGCAATTGCAGCCACCACAGTAGTACTTGTTTGGGTATTTGTTTCAGTAGCCATCAATTCTAATTTATAAAACAAAATTATAATTAGAATTTACACTACACAGAAAATTAAACCAAATGCACAGAATTAAATTCTGTAAAAAATAAAAGAAACAAGAATGTAACTTTTATTTTTCAATTAATTTGAAAATAAAATAAAATTTTATTCAACCAAATTAATTCCACACAGGAAATTAAATTCTGTAAAATAAAAGAAATAAGAATATAACTTTTATTTTTCAATTAATTTGGAAATAAAATAAAATTTTATTCAACCAAATTAATTCCACAGAAAATTAATTTCTGTAACACTTCAATAATTAAAATACTAAAACACAATTTTAAGTAATGAAAACTCCGAAAATAATTTCTAAAACCCAAAATTAATTTCTGAAAAAATTCCACAAAAATATATTCTGAATTGTTAATGACACTAGTATCGTACTACTAGTTGTCAAAGAAAAGAGACAGTATATTTCTAATATCTGTCAAATAGCATATAATCACTATTTATTTTTCCAACCAGAATATTATTTTGTAAATCTACAGAAAATAATTTTCTTAAAAGAAGAAAGAGAAAAGGAAACAAACGAAAAATTCTGTAAACAGAATAATTCGAATCTGTCTTAAGATTGTTAAACAATCTTCTGTGTAAATAAAATAAATAAAAATAATTCAAACAAAATAAAATAAAACTTACAGTATTTGTTTTGTAGATCCGAATAAATAATTCAAAGACCAAGTCGAGTGTGTAACACTCTGTCCTTAAGACAGATTTGCCCCGCTACAGTGCTTACGGTTAAGTGGCGTCTATCTCCCAGGATACAATGATCTTAACCAATTTGTAGTAGCACTCCAAAACAAATTGTTCAGCAAACCAAACCTGTGTTCTAACTCTCTGATTATTTAATCTAAAACTAATATATGAAGAATAAATGCACTAGAGCAAAATCTGGACAGCAAAAGCAAGAATTGCAAATTGAATTTTGAGTGTGCAAACACTGCTGAAATGAATTGTATTTATAGGCAAACAAATGACCCGAACAGGTACAAAACATGTAGTGAACAGGTGCAAAACTGTTTCAAACAGTTTCTGCCCGTATCACATGGAACAGTTTTCTTTTTCCCTTCCAAACAATTTTGAAAACAAAGCCGTTGGTGAACAAAGTTTAAAACTGTTTTGGAATATTTCTTATTAAACTATTAGAATAGTTTAATCAAATAAAGCCAATTCAATTGAAAAGATTTATTAAAAACTGTTTGGAATATAAATATTAATCTATTTGACAAACTTTAGGAAACCACTCAGGAACCCAAAAATTTGAATTTAGATTTAAATTAAATTCCCACAATAATTTTTTTTTTATTGAAAAAATTCAAATGAATTTTGTCTAAAATAAAATTAATGTTAGACCCGAAAACGACGTCAACTTCTCATTCACTCATAAATGGTTTTGATGTTCCATCTTCACCGTATGACTTGCCATGCGGCAAGGAACACTTCATCTCTTCGAACCCGCCCCAAAATACGTTCGGGGCGCACTCAATTTTGGGCTCAGAGCCGACCCAGAATAAGCCCATATTAACCATTTTTCCAACATCTATCAGGTGGGTTTTGTTGTATAAATAGATATATCATGCCCAATTTTTTTTGGGCGTTACAGGAGCATTGTGAGAGTTTCAATATCTCATACTAAGTTTCTTGAATTTCTTAATTTTAAATAATTAAGAAAATTTCTATTGACTAACTTTTATTTGATAATTCCACATCGGAAAAAGAAAGGGAAAAAAATGAGTTGTTTTACTCATATAAAGAGAATCTTATACTCTCATTCCATTTAGTGAGGAGCCTTGTGAGAATTTCAATATCTTATACTAATTTTCTTGATTTTTTTAATTTTAAACAATTAAGAAAATCTCCATTGGCTAACTTTTATTTGATAATCCATATAACAAAAAGGGTCTTTTTAGTGAGGAGCCTTGTGAGAGTTTCAATATCTCATACTAATTTTCTTGAATTTCTTAATTTTAAATAATTAAGAAAATCTCCATTGATTAGCTTTTATTTGATAATCTCATATCGGGAAAAGAAGAAAAAAAATAAGTTGTTTATATAAAGAAAATCTTATACTCTCATTCCATTTAGTGAGGAGTCTTATGAGAGTTTCAATATCTCATACTAATTTTCTTGATTTTTTTAATTTTAGACAATTAGGAAAATCTCCATTGGCTAGCTTTTATTTGATAATCCCACATCGGGAAAAGAAGGAAAAAAATAAGTTATTTTACTCATATAAAGTGAATTTTATACTCACATCCCATTTAATATTGTAGTATTGTGCACACTACAAGAAATTGCATTTTTTGCAACGCAACAAAATATGTTGCTAAAAGGAAAAATTCGTTGGCAAAGAGTTTTGCCAACACACAAAGCTACGTTGGCAACCCGTAGGCAAAAGTGAGTCGGCAAAAGTTTTTGCCGACGAAATTATCATTGCGTTGGTAAAAGTAATACCTTTAGCGACGAACATAGTCGTCGTTAAAAGCCTTCATCCATCGTCGGCAATTTACCTTGCGTTGGTAAAAGTCATTCAAATATGATGATTGTGTGGCACTTTTCGCGACACAAATTTGCATGGGCAAAAAATAAACTTTTAGCAACAAAATATGCGTCGGCAAAAGTAAACTTTTGGCGACACATTTACATCAGTAAATGTTGCCATTTGCCTACGATTTGTTTGTCGATAAAGCTTCACTTTTGGCAACGACAAACTAGCATTGGCAAAAAATACACTTTTAGCAACACAATATGAGTGGGCAAAAGTAAACTTTTGGCAACACATTTACGTCGGTAAATATTGCCATTTGTCGACGATTTGTTTGTCGATAAAGGTTTACTTTTGGCAATGACAAATTGGCATTGGCTAAAAATACATTTCTAGCAACACAATATCAGTGGACAAAAATAAACTTTTGGCTACACATTTACCAACAAAAATAATTGAAAATAATTTATATATTTTTATAAGATTTACAGATTTACAAGAGGCATCCCTCAGGCACCACTATTAATAACTAATAACATTGATATGAAATCACCTAAAGTTGATGTGCAAGTTAAAAAAACACTGCTGATACTGCTTTTAGAAGCAATGTATAAAACCTAAAAAGGTAAACTCACTAAAATATCCAAATACATCCAAATCGTGAACCTATATTACAAACAACAGATAACAAAATGAAAACATGAAACTAACAAAAACAGGCAAAACGACACGAAAAGTATCCACAAACTTATCCAGCAGACCAATATCTAGTAGCACTACCTCACGGTAACATTATGGCAAAGAAGCAATGAGAAAGCATCAACCACAAGGCGCAACAAGAAGAAACCAAAGAATGCAGCAGACGAATCTGATTCATGCATCTCAGATGAGCTTGGTGCATCTATAACCTTCAGGTTAGCTGCTTTATTTGACATTCCTAGGGGCATTTCAGAAGAGATGACCAACATGTATAGGCATTTTAATAGGAGCTACTCAAGCCAAGTTCTTTGCTAATCCTTGCATGATAATTAGAAGAAAAAAAAAAGAATGTAAAACACCCACTTTGGAGGAGAACATCCTTTCTTCTCTACATGATACAGGTGCATTAGCCTCCTGTACATATGAAAACAAAGCCAATTCAACCCGGCCAACGAACTTGGGTGCCAGAAGATTCTTATTGATAACAATGTTAGAAACAGTTCAGCTCCTAAGTTTTTGTGTGTTTCTTGGGAAAATAAAAACACAACTACAAACAGGAGAATTTTCATAATTCTCTCTAGGGAGCTTCTAACACAACTCTTCTAAGGAGAAAAGCATTGATTTCCGCAACCATGTTGCAATTTTTAATATACGATGCATGGAAATGTTTGATATGAAAGGGTTTTAATAGTATAATTGTTGACGATTAAAGAGAGCATATATATATATACGTTCCACCTTGTATTACTAAACAGAAAAGAACCGGGCTTGAGTAATATATCAAGTTGGTTAAGCTCAACTAAGACGCCTCCAAGAGCTTGAGCTAAGTTCTTGTCATCATTCACATCATAAAAACAACCCCGAGCCTTGGCATCTACAACTAATTTTTTCCACACACTGCCGCTATTAATCAAAGTAGCACCATTCCCCAAAATCCAAAGGCAATGCCTACACCACCCCAAAAAAAAAAACAAAAAAATTACCACACAGTAAAGTAGAGCTTAATTATCACAAGGTTCGGCTATGCAAAAAACAATACCTTGCTCGAGTGAGAGCCACATTAGCTCTTTGACGATTGGAAAGAAAGCCCACTGATCCACGCCCATTGCATCGCACAGTAGAGATAATTATGACATCTTCCTCACCACCTTGAAACCCATCAACAGATCGAACACTTACAGAAAAGTCACTGTTTGCATCTGTGTTGTACGTTTTTCCAAACTTTTGTTCAAGTGCAAATACTTGAGCCTTGTATGGTGATATGCAACCAATCCTAACCTTTTATTTTGACGCCTTAGATTCTGTAGATCACGATTAAGGCAGAAAACAAAATAAAATTACAACCTGTCTGGTAATGCTTCTGTTTCTATTTTTGTTTTCCAAAAACTTGAAAACTGACCAAAAAAATTGTTTTGAGGCCTCGGATTCTGTAGTGGGAATAATGCAGCCAGATATCAGAATCCTCACTTATTGATCATGATTCAGGCAGAAAACACTAAAAAGTTATAGCCCATTTGGTAATGTTTTATTTTTTGTGTTCTATGTTCTTCTTTCTGTTTTTATTTTCAAAGAATTCTAAAACTTTTCATTGACTATAATAGAAAAGAAGTACCTTTAAAGAGTCTTGCAACAATATCGGCGGCCACAGCTACCTCCACCGTGTTTTTCGTGCTATATATTACTAAAAAAACAGCCATAAGTAAATGTGCATTTTCTAGAGGAATGTAAATTTTTTGCTATAATACATACCTTTCTTCCTGGGACATGCCAGAATGGATGCAGATTGATAGAAAATTACACTTAACCAGCAATTTGTTCAGCTCAGTAGCTCTGCTTACACTTTTGACGAATATAACAACTTGATTGAAGTCCAGTGCATCAAGAAGGTCATTCAGGTTGCGATTTTTCTCTAGCTCACTCAATTTCATTAGAGTAATTCCTGAAAAAAGCCATGTTTCCTCTCACATGGAACACACTTCAATTAGACTTTACTATCACTTCTATTTACAAGGAAAGTGCTTCAAATGGAAAGCAGTAAACGATTACTCAATGCAAGAGACTGTTAATTCCTTTATTATCACCTAAAATTCCCTCCAATGTCTGAGCAACAAACAAAATTTAAATTGGATCAGTCAGTGAAACCTCATTAACCACTGTTACAATTCTAAATAAGCAGAAACTACATCTAAATAGGCTTAGGCAATCAAATAAGCAAATTGATATTAAATTCTAAGCATTTCATGAACCAAACACTGTATGACATCAAGTGAGACTTGAAATTCAACTCAAACACATAAAAATCTTCACAATACTGATAAATTCAAATAAAATCTAACCCGAAAGGAGTGTTGAAAACAATTCAAATGAGGCAAAGACCTAAACAGGACATTTCTAGCAAAAAACAGAACAAGGTTCAAACACTCTGCTCCTGAAAGTCGAATTTCAAGACCAAACAATCAAAAGATTCAACAAAATCCGATCCACATAATTGAAAAACTTTAAAATGTCAAAAATAAAACCAATTCTATAGTGAAAACAATGGATCGCTCACTAGACTAGTAAAATCTATTGAAAACGATACGAAAACTTTGACCAAGAAAAGCTAAAAGTGGAGTCTAACACTATGGCATCAACATAAGACTCTATATAACTTGCTTTAGTCCATTGAAAAATAAATCCATCAAATGATTAACATTTTCACCTCGTCAAATTATGTAATGACAAATGCCAAATGCCAAATAAAGAAATAAAAAGTAGGAGATACTAACCTTCACCAAGAGTAGGAGATACTAACCTTCATAGAATAATAATAATAATAATAATAACAAATAAATAAATAAATAAATAAAACATTTAAACAGTAGGAGATACTAACCTTCACCAAGAGCTTGCATTCCCAATTGTCCGGTACTGAACGCCTGTGATCCATTGTCCGCTACAATAGGAGATTCTTGAGGTTTTACAAAAGATGCCTATTGACATGAATTATGATAAAAAAGAAACTATATCCATAAATTATAAACATTCAACAATTGTCTATACATTCCAAACATTCGAAAACTATGTCCTTAAGTTCTAAACTGTATAAAAAGTTTAAACCATCCAAAATTATGCATATCTAACTTTCTAAACATATTGACAACTATTAAGAGATTATCTAAAACTACCGACAACAATTCCTATAGCAGTTGCAGCTGCAACTATAACAAATCCACTTGCTCCTATCATAGGGACGAGGGTGCCCATGTATGTGTTAAGACACCTAAACCCGCGGCAATAGCTGGAACAACTAACCTTGTTACATTTCTTGTCTGCATGATAAAGGAAACTTCACATAAGTACAATAATCAACGACTCAGGGACAAAAATATTTCTTGAGATATTAAGAAATGATCAAGAAATTTTAAAACATCAACAAAATATTTCAAAATTAATAAGATAATTCAATTGCCCCATAAAAGCAATGTCATAATGAAAAATTAGCAAAAATTCAAGATCTCGATAGTTTGCTACTAAATCCAGGCCATAAGAAGCTTAAGAGAAAAATCAAATTTAAAAAGAGGAAGATGTGAAATTAATCTACTTCAATGCAGCACCTACTTGGGACTTGCATAATTATGTTAAAGGAACTCTTTATGACACATGAAAAAATAAAATACAAGGCAGCTAATAAAATCTAGCGTGTTTTTTGGATTAGGTTTGTTGGTTGTTGTTGTTCTCCTTCTTCTTCTTCTCCTTCTTCTCCTTCTAAACCCTTTTTGAGTGTGCATGTGTGCGTATCTCTTGCTATCTTACGAGTATATATGGTATTTGGAGTTATTTCTTTGCGGTTTGAATGATGTAACAGATAGAGAGCTGATCTGCCCTAAAAAGCCCTACTGGCAGTGCTTTTTAGTCGATACGAATTGTGTGTGCTAATTTTGGTTTACTATATATATATATATATTCCAGGAGTAGTGCATTTACTAATTTGTGCTCAATTCCTATGCCAAATGGAAACATTAAGAAGTTAAAAATTCCTATGCCAAACGGAAACATTAGAAGTTATTGAATGAAAAGTGCAATAACAAACTACAATAGAGATATGTGAAAGATTTTGAGATGAGGAAAACCTAATTTAAACCGTTTGAAAGAACTTTCTCGAAAACTCCAAATGGTAGGGCAACCAAGGTAGGAATCCCAACCCAAGAAGCCACTTTTCCTTTTAGATATCCAATATTACGTAATTTAGCTCCAACCTGTGAAAATCAACATTCTGTAACTTACACAAACTGTTTAAAAAAAAAGAGAAAACTCCTCAAATATAAATGAAATTTGACAATGCAATCCTAACCACTTCACTAGTGAACTCTCAGATGATATGGCATATTTGCCACCGAATTGTTTTTTGACCAATTTTATAGAGGGCAAAGGGCCTTCTTCGTTCAAGTTTGTTGAAATTGCACTTGTTAAGCCACCCTCTACCTTGCTGGGGTTAAGCACAAGAAAGAAAGAGAATTAAAAAGTACGGCAAGTTGAAAAAAAAGTCAAAAAGTTAAAAAGTACACCAAGTTTGGCAAGTTGAAAAAAAACCAAAAAGTCAAAAACTTATTCAAAAAGTTAAAAAGTTATCACTATTCATCAAAAGTCAAAAAATACGGCTGCACAACTCTCAATCCTAATTTTCCCCAACACACTAATTTATATAATTTTTTAATACACATTTTTTCATAAAAAGTCAAAAAGTTAACCCAAACAACCATATTTTTTCCTCAACTTTTTAGTCTAAAAAGTCAAAAAGTATACTTATTTAAGACATCCCAAACAACCCCTTAATATTGGCTTCTTGTGTATTTTGGATTTTTTAGTGGAGTAATGACTAATTTGATTTGTAGATTATATGAAAATGTATTCATACCTAAAGAAAAGTAAATAAAAAAAAAATGGACACTATACGAATAAATTCCAATGATTAATTTACCTTCTTCCGCCCATCATCCACATCAATATAGACAGGAGTTGTATTAACGATAACCGAGCAAGTTCCTCAACCTGAAAATTTATAGATATTTTTGCTTAAGCTTCCGTAAACACAGAATTTATAATTTTGGTGTTAGAAATGTTTTAGTTGATTTTGATTATCTATAACATTATAAACAAAATGTTTTAGTTGGTTTTCATGGACCCTTTACCCTTTCAATACTCAACTGACAGTTCCATGGTCCTAAACAAATTAATGAAGTTTTAATGGTTAGTATATGAAACAGGTTATATATCTAGACAGAATTACATAATCAAAATGTACTAACACTATTATAAGCCAAATGTTTAGAATAAATCATAATGAAAATGAAACCTTGTAGATGTTCTTCTCAGACGATCTGCAAAATAAAATAAAATTAGATCCATGCACCAATACTGCCACAAGCCTCTGCACGTTTAAACATATAATTCCCACAAAACAATTTGTAGATTGCAGATATGAATTAGAAGGCATTACTCACAATCCTTTTTTAGATAGACCTTTCGATAAATTTAACTGCTGTGAATGGTGGTGTAAAAAAAACACATTGTTAGAGTTAAAGGCCAATTCATTGCTTCAATAGAATTTATAATAGAAAGTTAACCTTTGTAGGCTTGTGACCATTGTCAACAAGCTCCCAACGCTCTTTATCTAAATGGAGCACTTCCACATCTCCATCATCATACAGTACCTTTAACACAAAATTGATCAGAGAAAATTATGTCAAAGAACCATATGAGATTACAATTATTACATTATTGATAAATAAATAAATAAATAAAATGTGTATCTCCAAAACATGACTAACACAAGTATTAGAATAAAAAAATAGAACGTGGAACGGTGCACTTACCACATTTCTTATGTTCAGAGTCATAAGACTTCACTACTCCATAAAACCTGTTGATTTTAACAAGACACCATCAAGACACAATTCTTGCAGCAGTGTATACACACAAGGATTTTGGAGTGCAAACCACGTGTACAAAAAGTACACACTACTAAGGTAATCAAGGATTGTCATTCCCTAGATCAAGATTATACGGTATGCTTTTGAATAATTTATTGGCACATGGATATATACACACGCTAACAAGGCAATTTTCAAAAAGCATAAAACCAGCAGAGCCACGACAATATATACATATATATATATATATATATATTTACATTTGGAAATTATAAATATAAATTTTGATTTGATTCTCCCATTTTTTCTTTGTATGTCATGTTTGACAAATAGAAAATATAAATAAAGTAAAAAATTAATGGGTTTGAGGCTTGCATCCACATGTAATCCATCTCCAGACAGCCCACAAATTGATTTGGCTGATGAAAATTGGCAGCATCAAAGCAATCAAAAGATGGTAGCTAAAGAGCAAACATGAGATCAATGTATATAATTTTTTAATCATCATGACAACCCAAGCAACATCAGCCAAAGGCCACAAGACTGGGAGGTCAATACAAGCAAGGGCCAAAGAGAATATGCCAGAAGCCCTTCTCCACTGGCCAGAGGTCATTGGCCCTGGGGTACACACCGCTGGGCAGAAGTCATCTTCACCAGTCACCCACGTTGGGATGTGCAAGTGCAACTGACAACTGGGTACAAGTCATCTTGGCCCATCACTGATATTGGGATGTGCGAGTGTAGAGTCAAATTTTCTTTCCATTCTGAATGTATCAAGTTTTTTATTTTTATTTTTACCACTTTGACCGTTCATTAAATGGCTTCCAAGATTAGAGTTTGGCCCCTGCCATTTTTGGCCTGTGTGAGTCTGATTCTCATACAGACATGTCCTCACCAAGTTAGCAACATGTTAGGTAAAACTAAATTAACAGAAGTAGGGGCATGTCTCTAGTGTTTGACACCTATCCGTGTCCAAAAATGTGTATATGTCACATATAGGGAAGTGTTCTTGCTTCCTTGCAGGAAAGACACAATTAGGAATGGAACAGAACTTATGAGTAGCTATTGATTGAGTCATAAACAAGGTCAACTATTTGAGATGACTCAATCAAAGGATTAAGAAAAGTTTTAATGTATGCCAAAGAATCCAATATGGATGGCATAGAAAACAGAGTGACAAACTGATCAAAAGTCGCACTCCTAGTAGTAGCAGACCACCCATGGCCCTAAACAAAGGAGTAGAATAGGAAACTTTCATGAAATTGAATTAAAGAAGAATTTGGTAAGGGGTCACTGTGTTCATGGGTACAAGAAAATAAAATTCATTTTCATAATCCAAGTGAAGAACAAAACTAAGCCATGGCCAACCCTGTAGACACTGGTGTTATTGAAAATATTTTTTCAAGTGTTGAACCTATGACTGAAAGAATATGACTCATCTCAATCTAACTACTTTTACCTGGAAAGGAAATTATCCAGAGCTTAATTTTAAACATAAGATGGATACATAATAAATTAGAAATTTAATTATAATAGAGATTCCCAATTTCATAGACCTACACATCTCATGCTCCAACTTTATCTTTCTCACCTATTTTTTTAAAAAATGGATTAATCTTGTTCTCTATACCAACAAAATACTTACCGCTTGTCCACTGGCTACCAAACTTTTATTCTGCAATCAATCAGGTCCATTGTCTCACTTCCACCTTGCTTTGATGTGCACTGAGGAAACAAAGTAGCAGGTCAAGTGATTGCTTATGATGCTGTTTCTAATTCTAAATTCTTAGTAAGTAAGAGAACTTGAAATATTTGAAAACCAGAAAGTTCTCACATCCATAATTTAAAAACAAAAACACATACCACTTCCTGCAATTGAAAATAAACTGAAATTATAATGTTGTACGTGCAAATCATTAGACACAGAGTTTATATCATGAAATAATAGCCATCCATGATATAAACTCATAGCAGCTGGATTCAACTCCCTCGTATCTCTGTTCAATACTGAATCCACCAAACCAGTAGCTTCCCTCACAATTGCTTTCAAACAAAGCTAAAAAAGCAAAACTATATGATCCCTCATAGGTACATCAATCACAACATCATAACAAAGCAAATTCACAATTACCCATCTAAGGAAATCACAATCTTCAACCATAACAGAACACAAAATGATCCAAAGAACTCTATACGAATAGGCAACAAGGTAATCCCTCAATGACTCAATTTCACTCCTAACAAGCCACAACTCCAAAGGAAGAAGCCTAACACAATCCCTAGAAAAACCCTTAATTTCACCATTATCACTGCCTACAAAATTTGCACACTGAATCGATAGAATACATGGGAGAGTGAAGGTTCGGCTCAAACTATCTCGATCGGCAGAGCTAACTACGCCAGGGCAATTACGATAGAAGAAATTGGGGCCGAAATCGCAGTAATCGTCAAGGGAGAAGCAGAGGTTGGAGTTGGTATTGTGTAGGGTTTGAAGGAAGCAGTTCTGATTGAAGAGTTGTTGAGAGGGTTTGAGAGTGTTAGGGTAGCGCAGTGATTGGAGTAGGAGGGGGTTAAGGTTGAAAAGAGGGGAAGGGAAAAAAGGGCATTGGAGGGAGTGGCGGAAAAGGGATTCCGGCGGAAGGCGGTGGTGGAAATTAAAAGGGCAGGGGCAGAGGGCGGTAGTGGTGGCGGTGGTGGGGAGGAGAGTGGAGATAGAGTGGAGGGTGGTTTTGGAGAGGTGGATGAAGTGTTTGAGTGTTGAGAGAGCGATAGGGAGATCGGGAGGCTATGGCTGAGGCAGAGGTGGTGGTGTTGGTGAAGTGATTGAGTTGGTGGTGGTGGTGAGAGAGGGATGGTGGTGGAGATGAGAATAGAAGAAGTTAGGGTTAACGAGTGAAGGAAGAAATGTGAGGCATGGTGATGGAGATGGAGGATTCATCAGTGTCTCTTCCTCTTCTTCTTTTTCTTCGTCGCCCTCTTCATTGCACAAAAAATGCTTTGAGTTTATTTTTTTAAGATTGGAGTTGGGGCTGAAAAAATTGGGGCTTTTGATTTTTTCTATCTTTCTTTTTAAAATTCTTTTTTTTTTGGGGTTTGGCGCTCAAAATTTTTATTTTGACGCTATTTTTTTTTGTCGATTATCCCTTTCATGACAGTAATTGCGCGTCGTGGAAAGCATAATATTTTAAACGACTATTTTTGTACGTTGTAGAAAGTACAATTTTTAACGACTGACTTTTTATGCACCGTGAAATGTTCAATATTTTTAACAGCAGCTTTACGTATTTACGGCATGCCATATGCACGCCATAGAATGTTATATTATTTATGACTAATATTGCAAACTGTAAAAAACTCATTGTTATGAGCATTCACAACCTACGCAATAGACGCGTCGTAGTTGAAAAATTATTTACGACATGCAAAAAAAACAAGTCGTAAAAATGAGAAACCACGGCTTGCATTTACTGTAAGTCGTTGATGTAAAGCCGTAAAAACCCAGTTTTGTTGTAGTGTATGTATTATATTTGATATTCACCACTCGCCCATTTAAGAGAGACAGAGATAGGACATTCGAAGGCGTTCACAAAAGCCTCTGGTTATTGAAACGGTGCCGTTTTGATTTTAAAAAATGCGACGTTTAACAAACGTCGTTAAATATTACGTCGCTAAAACTCATTTTTCTTGTAGTGAAGGGTGTGTGAGAGTGAAATTGCGGAGATTTTTTTTTTTTTTTTGAACGGGTGAAATCGTGGAGATTGATGAGGGAAAAAAAAAAAGAGGGAATTTTAAGAAGGATTTTGCCACCGCCCGATAATTAGATCACAATCAAAATAATAATAATAATAATAATAATAACAATAATAATAATAATAATTTCAAAACAATTTTTAGATTTGTTTTTTTGAAAAAATTAAAAATAATTTGAGAGCAATAAAAATCAAAATTATATTTTTAAAATTTTAAAAAGTATTTTATGACGTAAAAGATAAAAATATACAAAAAAATAATAAGTATTTTTTTATTTCACCCATTTTTTTTTAGTTTTTTGGGGGAAAAAAATTGAAACTAGTTTCTGAAAATAAAATCAAACATATTGAAATTGATAATCTAACCATATTCTTTGAATAAGTTTAAATTATCTCAAATTAGTCATCTCAACTTAAGAGTGTGTTTGGGGTTAATGGGTTCATTTTGTGATCTAATTCAATGATCATTTTAATTTTACAATTCAGTGATTAGAATATTTAAAACTCTTTGAAAAATTGTAATAAAAAAAACAAATCACTATATCACATCATTCCACTAGCAAAACTTTTACCGACGAATAGTGTTATCGTCGCTAAATGGTTAACTCTTTGCCCACGCCAACTTGTCGTCGCCAAAAGTATGCACACTAATAGCAATGCTCATTGTGTTGCTAAAACATAAGCGTCGTAGCTAAAAGTTCTGAAATTTTGGCGCTAAAAGAATGTTATGCTTTTTTAGCGACGATAGCAAATTGCGTTGGTAAAAGTATACTTTTACTAACGAAATTGATCACCGTGTCGCCAAAAATATACTTTTGGCGATGAAAAATTGACGTCGTCGCCAAAAGTAATTGCCAAAAGTGCAATTTCTTGTAGTGGCATATTTCAATTCAATATAGTTTAAATTTTAAAAATTTTAATTAATTAATTATGACCTAGCTGATTAGGCTAAATTATTATTTTTTTGATTGATTTGTTGGTTTAAGCTCGATTTTAGCGATTTTATCAAAATATATTGATTAGAAATAAACAAAAGATTGATCTGATTAAATATTAAAAGACTGAGATTGCTTGATTAGAAATAAACTTTCTGTCCAAATAATTGTTAACTTTTATTTTATAATCCCACATTGGAAAAAGAAAAAAAAAAAAGGTGAGTTGTTTCACTTATATATGGTGAATCTTAATAGTGTAGTATTGTGTATATTTTAATTCAAGACAGTTTAAATTTTAAAATTAAAATAACATTTAAAAGTTTTAATTAATTAATTTTTGTGTAAGATAGTTGGTCATTTAACTTACTTGATTAGGCTAAACCATTTTGAGTTTGACCGATTCGCCAGTTTAATCGCGATTTCTCATATTGATTTTATTAATTTTAAATAATTAAAAAAAAATTCATTGGCTAACTTCCATTTAACCATATAAAAATAAAACTCTAATTAGTTTATGATTTATTTTATAGTCCCACATCGAGAGAAGAAAAAGTAAAGTTTGTTTCACTATCTATCTGTATATTATAGGGCGAATTACACTAATGGTCCCTATAGTTTGAACCTTGTGTCACTTTGGTCCCTGACTTTTCAATCGTGACACATTTGACCATGAATTTTGAATCTTGTTCCAAATAAGGACAATTGAAGATACTATTGTTCAATTTCAAGGGCAAATCGTCAATTTGATAAAATATAAAAAAAAAATTGAGAAAAATAAATGTCAATAAAATATTTTTGAATCTTTAAAATTTATTTCTACCTACTAAAAATAAAATTATGTAAAATTAATAAATTTTTTAAACATTTATTTATTTATTTATTTTATTAAATTAATTTTTATTATGTGTTTGGATGATGATCATATAATGGATGGTTGTTTTTATTTTCATTAAATTAGTTTCTATTTTTCAAAAGTCAGAGATGGCGATAACTTTGATATCATTATTAAACCAATTTATTAAATCAAAAAATTAAAAATTAAAAATATTTCATATATTAAATATATTGATTACACATTAAAAGCTTAGCAATCACCTATTATATCATCATCATCCAAACACATAATAAAAATTAATTTAATTAAAAAAAAAATGTCTAAAAGATTTATCAATTTTATATAATTTTATCTTTGGTGGGTAGGAATTATTTTTAAAAATTCAAAAATATTTTTTTGATATTTATTTTTGTCAAATTAGTTTATATTTTATCAAATTGACAACTTTGCCCTTGAATTGAGCAATGATATTTTCAATTATCTTTTTTTGGAATAAGATTCAAAATTCAGGGTTAAATGTGTCACAATTAAAAAGTCAGGGATCAAAGTAATACAAGCCTCAAACTATAGGGACTGTTAGTATAATTCACCCTATATTATATAAGGAAAATGGAGTTTTTAGGGAGAAACCTTCTAAGAGTTCCAAACTTTTATTCTTAAATCATTGAATTTTCTTAATTTTAAACAATTAAGAAAATTCTCGTTAGCTAACTTCTATTTATATTTTATTTTACAATTCCACGTTGAAAAAAGAAAGAAAAAGTGAATTGTTTCACTTACATAAAGTGAATCTTATGCTTCTATTTATATAAGTAAAAAGAGAATTTTAGTGAGAAGTTCTATGATCAATATTTCATACTCATTTTCTTGATTTTCTTAATTTTAAACAATTAAGAAAATCTCCATTGACTAACTTCTATTTTACAATCCGACATAATTTTGATTTTAAAAATAATTTTGTATGAGATTTTGAAACTCTTATAATATTTAACTTTAAAATAATTACAATCACACATCGAGAAAATAAAGAAAAAGTGAGTTGTTTAATTTATATAAAGTGTTACAATCCCACATCGGGAAAACAAAGAAAAAGTTAATTGTTTCACTTATATAAAATGAATATTATAAAGGGAGTTTTAAGGGAGAAGCATTCTAAAAGCTCCAAACCCTCATTCTAAAATTAGTGAATTTTTTTAATTTTAAAAAATTAAGAAAATTTCCATTGGCTAGTTTTCAGTTACCTTTTATTTTACAAATCTAAATTGAAGAAAAAAGAAGAAGAAGAAGAAGAAGAAGAAGAAGAAGAAGAAGAAGAAGAGTGCATTGTTCTATTTTCATAAAGTGAATCTTATGCTCCAATTTATATAAATTATTGAAATTTCTTAATTTGAAACAATTAAAAAAATCCTCATTGATTAGCTTCCATTTAACTTATATTTTACAATCACACATCGAGAAAAGAAGGAAAAAAGTGAATTGTTTCACTTATATAAAGTGAATCTTTATATAAGCAAAAGAAGATTTTCAGTAAGAATCCCTATAATTAATACCAATTTTTATTTTATTTTTATTTTCTTAATTTTAGACAATTAAGAAAATCTCCATTAGTTAGCTTCCATTTAACTTTTATTTTACAAACATTTTGATTTTAAAAATAATTTTGTATAAGATTTTGAAACTCTCATAATATTTAACTCTAAAATAATTACAATCCCACGTCGATAAAAGAAATAAAAAGTGAGTTGTTTCACTTATATAAAATGAATCTTATATTCTCATTTAATATTACAGTATTGTGCATGTTTCAGTTCAAGGTAATTTAAATTTTAAAATAAAATTTAAAGATTTTAATTAATTAATTTTGTTGTAAGTTGGTTGGTCTTTTGACTTAGCTGATTAAATTTGAATCATTTTTAGTTTGATTGATTCACTGGTTTAACCACGGTTTTAGCTGTTTTATCAAAATATATTGCTTAAATTTGTTTGATTTGAAATAAACTAAGATTGACCTTATTAAAAATTGAACGACTGAAATTGTTTGATTAGAAATGAATTTCCCGTGCAAATAGCTGTTAACTTTTATTTTACAATCCCATGTCAGAAAAATGAAGAAAAAATGAGTTGTTTCACTTTATAAACCTTATGCTCCCATTTAATATTGTAATATTGTCTATGTTTCAGTTTAAGACAGTTTAAATTTTAAAATTAAAATAAAATTTAGAAATTTTAATTAATTAATTTTTGTAGAAGTTGGTTAATCTTTTGACCTGTCCGATAGGATTGATCCTTTGACCTAACCGATAGAGTGAATCGTTTTCAGTTTGACTAATAAGCTGGTTTAACTGGAATTTTAGCAGTTTTATTAAAATGTATTGGTTAAATTTATTTGATTCGAAATAAATTAAGATTGAACTAATTAAAGATTAAACAGTTAAGATTGCTTGATTCGAAATAAATTTCTTACCCAAACAATTGCTAACTTTTAAACAATAAAAAAGATCTCCATTGGCTAGCTTCCATTTAACTTTTATTTTATAATCCCACATCGAGAAAAGAAAGAAAAAGTGAATTATTTCACTTACATAAAATGAATCTTATACTTCCATTTATATAAACAAAAGGAAATTTTTAATAAGAAATCTTCTGATCAATATCTCATACTAATTTTTTGATTTTATTAATTTTAAATAATTAAGAAAATCCCGATTAGCTACATTCCATTTAACTTTTATTTTACAAAATATAAAACAAAATTAAATATAATTATCACATCTTTATTAAATAATATTGAAGAACAGAAAGAGCTACAGAGCAGTTTACAGAGCAGTTCCACTTCTACTGATACTACAACCGATTCTGTTATGTTCATTACACTGCCACAAAGCACAACCGCTGCTCTAACTAATTACATTATTCCATGTAAAAAAAGCTTCTCAAAGTTACTTCCACAGCCATATAATTGTAACTATATCATCACTCAATTGTAACAAACTAGGACTTACATACCCGGTTTATAAATACTGACTTTGTAAATCATTAGATGTGAGATCGTATTTTTGGATAATAAAGAAGAAGTTCTTTGAATTTCTATATGGTATCGAGCTTCTCTCTCTTCTGAGTTGATCCATGACTCCTTCTCCTCCTTCGTTATCTTCTCTCATGGCTTCAACCTCACTTCCTCCAAATCTATCATTCGATTTCAAACTTTTCTTCATTCATCACTATCAAGCTTGATGCATCAAACTTTACGATCTGGAAAAATCAAGTCCGAATATACTCATTGCTACTAATCTTCTTGGATTTGTTGATGGAACTATATCATGTCCACAATTGAGCATTACAGATCCTTCTGGTTCACAGAAAGATAATCCTGAATACCTGCAATGGAAGCTCATCGATGCACACGCTTTCGGTTGCATTCTTTGCAACTCACTGCAATCTATTCCTCAGACTTCACCTTCATTTGTCTTTGAGATCCGCTGCGTTACATAAACAATTCACTTCACTTTCTCGATCTCATGTTCATCAGTTGAAGAACAAATTAAAGATATTTGAAAAGATTCGATGGAGACGTATCTTTCCAAGATCAAAGACTTGGTTAATCAATTGGCTCTTGTTTCTTCATTTATAGATGATGAAGATCTTGTGTTACTCACCTTGAATGGACTTCGATGAGTATGATGCCTTCAAGACTACCATTCGAGCGGATCGGAGTCAATTCGCATGGAAGAATTGACCTCTTCTTCTTCTGAAGCTATTCATATGGACTCCAAACTTGAACCGTCTTCGAACCTACTATGGCACATTCTTCGATTCGAGGTTCTTTCAATTCTAATCTCAAAGGTCATTTTTCGGTTCCAGAGGTCAATCTTCTGAGGCAATAGAGGTGGTTACTATTCTAGAGGCAATCCTCGGTGGTGGTAGATCGGCCCTAATTTCACCAATTCACGAAACATTTCGATCACGGAGGTTTTCTCGCATGAAGGTCGATCTATCATTTGTCGATTTGTGGTGTCTTGGTCATTACGCATTAGGCTGCTGGTAGGATGGATTCACGATGTCGATCTTCCTCTAGTTCTCGGCATCCTACGAGTCCAACTCCCGAGCCTTTGTTCTTTGCAACTCAATCGAAATGATTCTACTCCTTCTACGCCTTGGTACTTGGACTCTGGAGCTCTGAGATCATATCACACATGATCTTCACCATCTCGATCACACACGACCTTATCAAGGTTCGATCGGATCACGATGGTAATGGAACTACAGTTCCCATTCACAACACTGGTAAGGGATTGCTTCCTACACCTCATTGTTCTTTTCGTTTGAATCATGTTTTACATACACCGTCCATTTCTTCTAACCTTCTGTCAGTACACAAATTTACAAAGGACAATAATTGCCTCATTACCTTTGATGATTCTAAATTTGTGATTCAGGACAAGGATTCGAGGAGAATACTTCATCAAGGTTCTAGTACTAATGGTCTTTACCATTTTTACTCCCCTTTTTCATCCATGATGCCTGCTGCTTCATCTGTTCATCATTCTTACTTTACTCCATCACAGCCATCTGTTTCTTCCTCTATTTGGCATAATAGATTAGGCCATCCTTCCTTAGTGAAGTTTAATCTTTTGAAACCATTGTTGAAAGTTTCATCGAATAAAATGGATTCTGCTTGTACTGATTGTTGCATAGCTAAAAGTCATAGACTTCCTTTTCAATTGTCTAATACTACTGTAGATGCTCCTTTTTCTCTTATTCATAGTGATGTATGGGGGCCATATTCTTATACTTCTGGTTATAAATACTACTTACTTTTTGTGGATGATTTTAGTCGCTTCACCTGGCTTTTTCCATTATCTTATAAAAGTGAAGTATGTGACAAGTTCATCGAATTCAAGTCTTATATTGAAAATCAATTTCATACTTCATTAAAAATTTTGCGAACTGATGGTGGATCTGAATATTTTACTAATAAAATGAAGTCCTTCTTGAGTACTCAAGGTGTTATTCACCAACACTCTTGTCCACACACTCCTTCTCAGAATGGTACTGCTGAGAGAAAACATCGGCATATCACTGAAATGGCTACTGCACTTCTTCATCACTCATCCGTGCCTCTCCAATACTGGTTTGATGCTGTTGCTATTTCCACTTTTCTTATTAATAGACTTCCCTCTTCTAAGCTTGGACATAAATCTCCATTTGAAAAGCTTTTTCACTACACTCTCGATTACTCTTATTTTCGCATATTTGGTTGTCAATGCTTCCCTTGGCTTAAGCCTTATCAACCTCTCAAGCTCCATCCTAAATCGGTGCCCTGTGTTTTTCTGGGCTATCATCCTTTTGCTAAAGGATATCGATGTCTTGACCCACACACTGGTAGAGTTTATCTATCCAGACATGTGGTTTTTAATGAGCACATATTTCCTTTTGCTCATATGGCTTCTTCTACAATTCCTAAATCCTCTTCAACATCATTACCAATCACATTACATGATATTCAATCTTTTTTCTGGCCTGCTTCCTCTTCTTCTACTGGTTCTCCGATTCTCTCTACTTCAGTCCCAAATTCTGCAGTTCCCAATTTTGCCACTCCTGCTGTCCCAGATTCTACAGTCCCCGATTCTGCATTTCCTTCTTCTTCTTTACCCTCAGCTGTCGTTCCTATTCAGTCTATTTCTATTGAGTTACCACCTCTCCCACCTTCTCAATCTAATCACCATCCCATGATTACCCGCTCCAAATCTGCTGTTACTGCTACTCCTCACTGTATGCTTGCTTCCCCTATCATAGCCACAGATTCCTACATTACTACTGAACCTCCTTCTTACAAAGAAGCTTTGCTATCTCCAGTTTGGCATCAGGCTATGCTTGATGAATTAACTGCTCTTCAGCAACAACATACATGGTCTTTGGTGTCTCTTCCATCTAACAAACTTGCCATCGGCTGCAAATGGATTTTCAAGATTAAACGCAATTCTGATGGTACTATTGCCCGGTATAAAGCACGATTGGTTGCTAAAGGGTATCTGCAGCAAGAAGGTATCGATTTTCATGACAGATTCAAATTCGGTGGCTAAGCAACCTACTATACGCATCTTACTTTGTCTTGCTCTTCACCATCATTGGCCACTTAAGCAGCTTAGACATTTCAAATGCATTCCTTCATGGCCGTCTTGAAGAAGAAGTATTCATGCTTCAACCTCCGTGTTTTGCCGATTCTTCCTCACCTAATCAAGTATGTAAACTTCACAAAGCATTATATGGGTTGAAAGCAGCACCACGCGCTTGGTATTCCACCTTTTCTCAATACTTGTTGACTCAAGGCTTCACTAATAGCAAGAGTGATTCTTCTTTATTCATTCAAAAGACATCCACTTCAGTCACTTATCTGTTGGTTTATGTCGATGACATCTTGATCACTGGTGATAGTGCTTCTCACATTCAATCTCTCATTACAAAGATGCACCGTGTGTTCTCCATGAAGGAATTGGGTGACATTGCTTATTTTCTGGGTATTTCAGTCCGGCCTACCAGTTCTGGATATTTTTTATCTCAGTCTAAATATGCCAAAGATATTCTTCTTAAAGATGGCTTGTCTTCTTGTCAACCTTGTCCTTCACCCATCTCCGTCAAGCCTAGTGTTCCTCCAAATGCTGCTTTACCATTTTCTGATCCAGCTCTTTATCAGAGTATTGTTGGTGCCTTACAATATCTCACCATTACCCGACCAGATCTGTCTCTCTCTGTTAACCAGGCTTGTCAACATATGCATGCCCCTACCATTGGACATTTTGCTGCTGTGAAAAGAATTCTCAGATTTGTTCAAGGCACCATCACTCATGGCTTGTCTTTTTCCTCCAGTACTTTTGATGTGCATGGGTATTCCGATTCCAATTGGGCAGGAGATGTTCTTGACAGAAAATCAACTTCTGGTTACTGTATTTTCTTGGGGTCCAATTTGGTCTCTTGGTCTGCCAAAAAGCAAGCCACGGTGTCTCGCTCTTCCACTGAAGCCGAATATCGAGCTTTAGCTAATACCGCTGCTGAAGTAACTTGGATTTCCATGCTACTCACTGAAATGGGTGTTTCTTCTCCTACTACACCCATACTCTGGTGCGATAACCTATCTGCCATAGCTCTAGCCTCCAATCCCGTCTTCCACTCACGCTCCAAGCATATCGAAATCGATTGTCATTTTGTCCGTGACAAGGTTTTGGCTAAGCAATTTCAGTTGCAATACATTCCAACTATAGATCAACTTGCTGATCTGTTTACTAAACCTGTCAGCGTATCTCGGTTTCAATATCTCAAGTCCAAGCTCATGGTTCTTGAATGCCCCATCAGCTTGCCGGGAACTATTGAAGAACAGAAAGAGCTACAGAGCAGTTCCACTTCTACTGATACTACAACCGATTCTGTTATATACATTACACTGCTTCTGCCTTTGAAAGCACAACCGCTTAACTAATTACATTATTCGGTGTAAAGAAGCTTCTCAAAGTTACTTCCATAGCCATATAATTGTAACTATATCATCACTCAATTGTAACAAACTAGGACTTACATACCAGTTTATAAATACAGCTTTGTAAATCATTAGATGTGAGATCGTATTTTTGGATAATAAAGAAGAAGTTGCTGAATTTCTATAAATAATATATTATTTTCATCCCGTGAATAACACGGGTGATATGCTAGTTCAAACATAACTTAAAAACACAAATATCACAACACATCAAGAAGACCATCACTTCTCTCACCCTTTGCTTACTCCTCTGGTCACTTCTATCTTCACTAATATCACAACTATTGATTTATTTTTTATTTTCCTTCGTTTCATTTCAGAGAGTTCTCTATATCAATAACAAACCGGTACTTCACATCCCCCTTTATCATTCGCTCTAAAGCTTCATTTATATATTCAATAGAAATCATTTCAATCTCTGGGTATATTTTAAGGTTGCACAAAATCCAACATTTCTTGCGTCTCTTTTGTTCCCCTGCTATCAAGATATTGTTTTCATACCTGCAGAGAAACATTTTTATGTTTGAATTCTCATTGGCAGATAATTAATTTTCTTAGAAAATCACAATGCCTATTATTTTCTCTTGATTTTCAATTTTTCAAAAACTATGTGATAAAAATACATACCCATTATCACACTTATAGGATTGACCTTGATTTCACTTGGGGCACCAACCAGGACGAAGGAGCCACTGGTTTTCAACAGTGGCATGTACTGATCAATCGGGTGATCCCCCGATGCTAAGTTGATAATAAAGTCGAGTGAATTAGTCATGGCCTGCGTGAAATTAAAATGATGATTGTCAATTTATGGAAACTTTCATCGCTATAATTCTCACTTTTTTGCTAAGCTGTGAGCTTGTGTGACAAAAAAAACATATCATGGAGGAGAAATGCTCATGGCCTTTACCTTCATCTGTTCTTTGTCAGACGAGATCACAAAATTATCTGCTCCAAGCTTGTTCAAGGCTTCATCTTTCTTAGATATACTGGTGCTAAAAACTGTAACACTCAATCCGAAAGTGATAAGATATCAGAGGAGGACAAAGACATCACTTCTCATACTCTGCACCCACCAGATCAACAATTTGAATCAGTTAGTTTGTTAGAGTTTGTTAGAATATATAGTTTGTAACTGTGAGATTAGTTTGTAACTGTGAGTTGGTTGTAACAGATTCTAAAGGTGTATATATACACCAGGTCAGTGTAATTACGTGTGTGAGTTTTGTTGATCTAAATAAAATTCAGATTTTCATCATGGTATCAGAGCTGTAAGCTCCTCTGAGCACAGGCATCCATGGCTGCTGCTTCGAGTTCTGATTTCACACTTCCTACAGATCTTTCTTTACTTCTCTCCAATCTCTCCTCCTTTGTTACTGTTAAACTTGATACATCAAATTTTGCGATTTGGAAATCACAATGGCAGAAAATTCTCCGTGCTACAGAACTGTTTGGGTATGTTGATGATCCAAGCTCCTGTCCACCATTGACTGTTCTTGATGATTCAGGTAAGAGTGTTTCCAATCCAGATCGCATCAAATGGAATCGTGTTGATGCACATCTTTTAAGTTGCATGACTGCTACTCTTTCTCCATCAATTTACTCCACAGTTTTAAACTGTAATCATTGTTCTGAAGTCTGGTCGACTTTGCATAAGCGTTACACTTCATTCTCTCGTGCTCATGTTCATCAATTGAAGAACAAATTAAATAGTATTTCTAAGCACAACGATTCCATGACTGTATATCTTGCCAAAATCAGAGAGGTAGTTGATCAGTTAGCTCTTGTTTCGGTGATGATTGATGATGAAGATTTAGTATTGATCACTCTCAACGGCCTATCAGATGAATATGATGCATTTGCAACTTCCATTCGAGCCCGATCTGGTTTTATTACTATGGAAGAGGTGTCTTCTCTTCTTTGTTCTGAAGAAATCCATATGGAGGCTAAGCTCAAGAAATCTTCTTCAGATCCAACCGTTGCCTTCTCTTCTATTAAAGGCAACTCATCATCTCATGGTTCTGGTTACAGAGGAAGCAAATTTCAGTCTCGAGGTCATCGTGGTGGACGATTTCCGTCTAAAGGCTATCATTATCATGGTCGAGGTGGTGCTAATCGTGGCCGAGGTCGATCTGTTTTTCCTCAGTCTCAATGTCAAATCTGTGGTGGTTTTGGTCACATAGCCATTGATTGTTGGTATAGAATGGATTCTCAATTCCGTTCTTCTTCTGGTTCTTCTTCCTCACAAGCTTCTCAGCATTCCAAAGCTTTTGTGGCATCATCCAATGCTTCAGTTCCAGATTCTTCTACTGCATCAGTGCCTTGGTATCTTGATTCTGCGGCCACTGATCACATTACAAATGATTTGAGTAATATGAGTTGCTACCAGCCTTACCAAGGGACAGATCAAATTACTATTGGCAATGGTAATACTATACCAATTCAACATACTGGTAAAGGACTTTTACCCACTCCTCATCATACTTTCAAATTAAATCCTCTCCTTCACACTTCTTCTATCTCTTCAAATCTGCTTTCTGTCCACAAATTAGCCAGGGATAACAATTGTCTGATTACATTTGATGATGCTCACTTTGTGATTCAGGACAAGCATTCGAAGAGAGTGCTTCACAAAGGAACTAACATCAATGGTCTCTACCATTTTCTTCCACCTTCATCTGCTGCAGCAAGTTTTTCTCAAGCTTACCATAGTTCCAAAACTCCATCTCCATCAGCCTCCACTACTAAGGACATTTGGCATAATAGACTTGGTCATCCAAGTTTATTAAAATTGTCTCATCTTAGGAAGTTTTTGACTTTTGTTTCCAATAATGTTGAACATAATAAGACTGTTTCTTCAACTTGTGTTGACTGCTGTGTTGCTAAAAGCCATAGGCTTCCATTTCATTTGTCTGATTCCACTAGTAATCAACCTCTCTCTTTAATTCATAGTGATGTATGGGGGCCTTTTCAATCTGATTCTTCTTACAAATTTTACGTGCTTTTTGTGGATGATTTTTCAAAATTCACTTGGATTTATCCTTTATCTTCTAAGAGTGAGGTTTATTCCAAATTCATTGAGTTTAAAGCATATGTGGAAAAACAATTTCAGACTTCTTTACAAGTTCTGAGAACAGATGGTGGCACAGAGTTCTTTAATAACAAAATGGCTCAATTTCTTGCATCAGAGGGTATTGTCCATCAACATTCTTGCCCTTACACACCTTCTCAGAATGGTGTTGCAGAGAGAAAGCATAGGCATATAATTGATACAACTATTGCATTATTACATCATGCCTCTATGCCTCTTAAGTATTGGTTTGATGCCATTGCTGTGGCCACTTTTTTAATCAACCGATTGCCTTCTTCTAAACTTGCTCATAAATCCCCTTTTGAGGTGTTGTTTCACTCCATTCCAGATTACTCTCAGCTTCGGGTTTTTGGCTGTCAGTGTTTCCCTTGGCTCAAGCCTTATGTCACTCACAAACTTCAACCTAGATCCTTGTCTTGTGTCTTCTTAGGGTATCATCCATTTGCCAAAGGTTACAGGTGTTTAGACCCTCTTACAGGTCGTATATATTTATCTAGACATGTTCAGTTTAATGAAACTTGCTTCCCTTTTCAAAATCAACCTCTTTCTAAGTCTGCACCTGCATCCTCTTCTTTGTCTTCTTTACATCAGTTTTTTTGGTCCTCTCCACATTTGTCTTCTCAGCAGCCCAGTTTTCTTTCTCCTCCATCCAGATCTGCTTCTCTGCCACAATCTGCTGCCCAGCCTAGTTTTACTTCTCAGTCTTCTCCTGTTCTGCAGCCTCACCCTGCTGCTTCTTCTATACTGCCATCTATGTCTCCTACTCTGTCACCCAGTTCTGTTCCTTTGTCTTCTGCTGTTCTGCCACTCAGATCTGCTCTTTCCCAGCCTCATGCTGACCAGCCTCATCCTCCTTTGTCCTCTCCTTGTCCCATGTCACAGCCTATCCCTATTCAATCTCTTGCCATTCATCTTCCTTTACAGCCTCCATCTAAGACTCTTAATTCACATCCTATGATCACCAGGTCTAAAGCATCTGTTTCTGCTTTCACCTCAGCTGCACAGCCTTCCCAGCAATCTAATTTTTCTTCTCAGCTTCTCTCTTCTGAACCTTGTACTGTCCATGAAGCTCTTCAATCTCCAGTCTGGCTCAAAGCTATGCAGGAAGAGTATGCTGCTCTTCAAGCTCAAGGTACCTGGACTCTTGTTCCCTTGCCTGCTTCTAAATTGGCAATTGGCTGTAAATGGGTTTTTCGCATAAAACATCATTCTGATGGTAGTGTTGCCCGGTATAAGGCTCGCCTTGTGGCTAAAGGTTATTTGCAACAAGAGGGGATCGATTTTCATGAGACATTTAGTCCTGTTGCTAAACAACCTACTATTCGTATTTTTATCTGCATTGCTCTTCATAATAATTGGCCCATTACTCAACTTGATATCTCCAATGCATTTCTACATGGCTCACTTGAAGAAGAGGTGTTCATGACTCAACCTCCGGGATTTGTCAATTCTTCTTATCCTACTCATGTATGCCGACTTAAGAAAGCCCTTTATGGTCTTAAACAGGCCCTCGAGCACAGTATTCCAGTTCTCTACATTTCTTACATCACGAGGATTTCATAACGATCATCCGATACCTCCTTATTTGTCAACCAGACTTCTACCAGTCTTACTCTGCTAGTTGTATATGTTGATGACATACTTTTGACTGGTAGTGACTCTACTGTGCTCACTACCCTTCTTAAAAAGATGCACTCGGTTTTCTCTATGAAAGAACTTGGTTCTTTATCCTATTTTCTGGGTATCAATGTCATTGCTCAAGATTCTGGCTATTTTCTCTGTCAACACCAATATGCTACTGATCTGCTTGTTAAAGCTGGAATGGTAAACTGCAAGCCTTGTTCTACACCTTTGGCAGTAAAGTCCTCTGTTTCTCCTTCAGATAATCTTCCTTTTGCTCAACCTACTCTGTATCGCAGCTTAGTTGGAGGGTTGCAATATCTTACCATCACTCGGCCTGACTTGTCTTTAGCCGTGAATCAAGCATGTCAACATATGCATGCTCCAACCAATGCTCATTTTCAACATGTTAAACGTCTCCTCCGTTATATTAAAGGCACTGTCTCTCATGGTTTAAGTTTCACTCCTGGTCCTCTTACCCTTCACGCCTTTTCTGACTCAAATTGGGCCGGTGATACATCAGATCGCCGGTCTACCTCTGGGTATTGTATCTTTTTAGGCCCCAATCTGATCTCTTGGTCTGCTAAAAAACGACCCTCATCTCTCGTTAAATCGGTTGAATATCGCTCCTTAGCCAATACCGCAGCTGAAATTAGTTGGCTCCAGCAGTTACTTAAAGATTTTTTGGTACCTCCTTCTATTCCCGTGTTATGGTGTGACAACTTGTCTGCTATGGCTCTTGCTTCTAATCCCATTTTTCATTCTCGGTCGAAACATATTGAAATCGACTGTCATTTCATCCGCGAGCGGGTTGTTTCCAAACAAATTCTTCTTAAATATGTTCCTACCTCTGATCAAATTGCTGATCTCTTCACCAAACCGTTGTCTGGTTCTCGTTTTCATTATCTTAAAGACAAGCTGATGCTTCTTCCTTCTCCCATCAGCTTGCCGGGGGCTGATAAGATATCAGAGGAGGACAGCAGCATCACTTCTCATACTCCTGCACCCACACAGCATCAACAGCTGAATCAGTTAGTTTGTTAGAGTTTGTTAGAATATATAGTTTGTAACTGTGAGATTAGTTTGTAACTGTGAGTTGGTTGTAACAGATTCTAAAGGTGTATATATACACCAGGTCAGTGTAATTACGTGTGTGAGTTTTGTTTGTAACTGTGAGTTGGTTGTAACAGATTCTAAAGGTGTATATATACACCAGGTCAGTGTAATTACGTGTGTGAGTTTTGTTGATCTAAATAAAATTCAGATTTTCATCAGAAAGCCTTCCCAAACTTCACTGCCATGTGACCGAGGCCACCTAGACCGATCACCCCAAGAGATTTACCCGGCCGGTTCATTTTATGGCGAATCATGGGACTGTAAACGCTGATTCCTGCACATAGCAGTGGCGCTGCTAAGGCCAATGGTAAGTCATTAGGTATCCTAAAGCAGTACCTGTGATTTTACAAGCATCAACACAAGCATAATGTTTAGTCCAAACGGTAAATAATTTGCTCAATTTTTTTTTTGGTTGTATTTGTTTATTTTGATATCATAAGAGAGAAGGGGGGCACATTCACATTAACTGCCTTGTTTGGCAACAATGCCATCCATATGGAGGCAAGTAGATGCTAGCTCAATCATCATTAGGACAAGCATTTTTATTGGATTGTATAAAATATAGAGTGAGCAGATGATCAAGCGGTACCGTACCAAGCATATATGATGCCCAAATTTAAATCTCACAATGAGGCGGCTAAACCATAAGGTTACTCGAGACCCACCAAAAAAGCCCACACAAAAGAAATCTTTAGGTCGAAGGCCACGATTGTCCAAAACCCCGGGGCCTAAGACCTTAGTTTATGTCTAGCACGGCCTCTCAATATTCCTTGGGCAGGTGCCAGGTACCACTATGCTATGCAACTTTCTCATTTTTTTCTATTTCTCTCTACAGATTGTTAAAAACCAAAAAAAAAAAAAAAAAAAACAAAAAGAGCTTACCTTTCATGAACAACAATGTAACTAGAATATCCACCCTTTGTGACCGTACCATCGGCATCAATACCGTTGAAAGTAAAGACAGCTCCCTTGGAGCAGTAGTTATCCATATCCATACCACAATACTCACAAGCTCTGCATGAATTGACATAAGTTCCCACTCCAACATGGTCTCCAACTTTGAAGTGATGAACATTGGAACCAACCTCTTTAACAATTCCAACAATCTCATGTCTTTTTTTTTTAAAAAAAAAAAAAAAACAATGCGTTACATATACATCAATTCATGAGAGGTGTAAAAAATGACCCTCTGTAGACATATAATCTGAAATGAGAGAGAGAATGAAGCACATACCCTGGCACTACGGGGTACTTTGAGTCTCCATGTTTATTCTTGGTCCATACAACATCAGCATAACACACTCCGCAATGGGTAATTTTTAGGGAAACATCATCACTTCCAACAACCCTGCATTGTTTTCATGTTAAAAAACCAGTAAATATACACATACAAATATATAGATGCATAACTTGAAAGTGGAAAGAAAAACTTATTTCTCAAGTTGTCACCTGATGAATTTTTACGAATAAAATCAAGGACCTGGAGCCCCTCCAGTCCTTAATCCGGACTGAAGCAAGTTGTTTGAGCCCGTGGGGTTTATAGTGTGGTCCGTTTTAATAATCCAAATGGTTCATTTTGTTCGACAACTTCATATATATATATCAATCACAAAAAATTTCTAGCCAATTGGGGTTGGAATTTCCATTTCCAAAAGAGAAAAGAAAAGAAAAGAAAATTCAAGCAGAAAACAGGGCAGTAGATTTGGTACTGTGTGAAGTGATGAACATATATGGCTTCAACACTGCAAATAAATTATAATTAAGCAAATACATGTTCATATATATATATATAAGAACATGCATGCGCATATAGATACATACCTGCGGCCAAATTTGTAAGGAGAGAGCAATCCAGATGGATCTCTTGCCGCCCATCCATGGCAGTCCTCCTTCATCTCTCTTCCTGAACTCATTGCTCTCTCTCTCTATTTTTTTTTTTTTTTTATCTTTCTCCTTCTATCTCGCACGATATATATTGAAGTCATTTTTGACATTTTTTTTTTTTTGGTATGCAGTGACATCAGCTATTGTTTTTCATTAAAGTCATTTTTGACATCTTTTGTTTTTGTCAAACGTCTCCATGTATGCAGTGACATCAGTTTCTTCGTCATTGGCCAATTTACCCGCAGCCCCAATTATATGGAGTAGTCCTAAATTTTTAACCTTGAATTCATCCCTGCTACATTGTTTAATGGAAAATGTTAACTAATGTTTAATGTTGATAAGTATGTAAATATATATATATATATAAATTTATATATAAAATGTATTGAAATGTCACTTTTTTAAGAATAATTTGAAACCTATTCAATGCTGATAAGTATGTAAAATATATATATATATATATAAATTATATATAAAATGTATTGAAATGTCACCTTTTTTTTATGAACGGTTTGGAACTTATTTAATCTATGATTTGAATTAAGAGGTGTTGTTTAAACTTAGGAATTTACTATGGGTCTCGTTCAATGATTCAAATTATTTATTTTATCAAGTTTTTAATGTATATTATTCACACATAAAATCAAATTAATCCGATATTCATAATCCATTCAATTCATTATGTTTGTTATTAAAAAATAAATGATTTATTTTAAAAAATATATTTGTCGTTTATTTTTTTTAAACAAACGTAATAAATTAAATATATTATGAATAATCATAATCTACGTAGTTTTAGAAAGTTCAACAACCAACCCAACAAAGATATGACACTAGCTCAAAAACTAATCGACTTAATAAAGAGCCCATAGTGATGAGAAAGAAAAAAAAAGAATAATACAACAAAGAGTCTTATAAAATGAAAACTTATCAATATTATACTTGACGAAAATTAATCTCTTGACCTTCTAAATTAAAATGTATGAGGATAGCCAATAAACTATAATTCAAGGAATTGTTTGATAACCTAATTCAATATTTAAAATTGAATGCATTAAGTGATAATCAATTAAACTTGTTTAATAACAACAATTGATATCACTTAAAAATTTAAGTGCCTTTTAAAATATGTGCTAAAATTTAAGAAATTTTAAATCATATAAAATTTACTTAATTCTAACTGAATTTATAAATAATAAACATAAGTATCGATATGTACTATTATAAACTCACTATCCACTACAACCATCACCATCATGTCACTGCCACCATTACCATCACTGCTACTACCACCACTACCATCATGCCATTGTCACTGCCACTGCCACTTCCATAGCCAATTAAACTATGGTCCAAGGAGTTTTTTGATAACCTAATTCAGTATTTTAAAATTGAATGCATTAAGTAATAAACAATTAAACTCGTTTAATAATGATAATTGATATCACTTAAAAATTTAAGTGCCTTTTAAAATATGTGCTAAAATTTAAGAAAATTTTCAATCATATAAAACTTACTTAATTCTAACTGAATTTATAAATAATAAACATAAGTATCGATATGTACTATTATAAACTCACTACTATCATCACCATTATAACCACCACCATCATGCCACTACTATCATTACAATTGCTGCTGCTACTACCATCACCATCATGCCGCTGCCACTACCATTGCACCACCACCATCATATATGTCATTGTCATCACTATTATTACCACCACCACTATCGCTATTGCTACCAACACCATCCCGCCACCACTGCCACTTTCATCACCATTGTCATGTTGTCATAAGCACTGTTATCATTTTATTACCACTATCATCACTACCGCACCACCACCACCACCACCGCCACAACCACCACAATCAACACTACCATTATCACTATCAACACCACCATCACAATATAAAAAATGACATATATACAATTTGAAAATAATAAATTCTAAATTTGATCTTATACATATCAAATAATTTATTTTCAGTTCAGTTCTTAAATTTTTATCAAATAGTCTTTTAACTTAAAATATTCAGTATTCAGTTTTCAATATTTAATTTCAGTCTTCAGTTTTAAGTTTTTAATTTTATCAAACACCACCTAATTAGTTGTCTTAATGGCATTCATTAATTGTAATTTTAAAGCTATGATACCAATTTGTTTGATTTAGTTTTTGAAAATTATTTTTGAATTTTTTATTTTTTGTATATTTTTTGTCGTCAATGATTTTTTAAAAATATTTAATCAAAATTTTAAATTTTTAGATATACCAAATTTAGATACACTTAAAAAGTAGAATATTTATGATAAAAATATAAGATAAAATCACTAAATACTAGGGGTGTTCGCAGTTCGGTTGTAGCTGGGAAACCTCTAATCTGTCATCCGTCAGCCGGATGGGCAGATTGAAAAAAATTAATCTGCATCCGTATGTTAAATTGACAGATGCTGATTGAGTGGATTGGCAGATTGACAGACAGATGCGAATTAGTTTGACAATTTAAATTTGGGGCATTTACATACAAGTCCCATTTTGTGAACTTATACTCCATTAAGTTCTAAATAAAATTATTTGCTCCTTCAAGTCTCATTAATTTTTAATAGCCCAATTTATCCTTTTTTCTTCAGGCTCTGTCTCGCGGCCTCTGAAACGATTTGCTGAAGACGATCGGCTCGGCCGACGAAAATCTATGGCAGAGTTTGGAGGATTGATTTTTAGCCTCCGATTGATCGAGCTATCTCGAACTCGGATATGAAATCTATCTCTATCAACACTCTCTCTCCTTCCACAATCACATCTATGTACTCATATTCACCTGAATAAATAAATTATACACAAAAGAGGTGAAAACACTCACGGCAGCTACGGATTTGTTGTTAGGGTGCTTCTCTTTGAATGTATGTCATAGTGCAAAGCTCACTCTGATAGGGGATTGAGAGAAGGTGGATAAGAGAATGAATGTGACGAATGGGAGGAGGATGAAGAGAGAGAAGACGAATGGATATTTGTGCTCCTTGATGAGGTTTTGGACTAAGATAGCCATTGTTAGTCTGTAGAAGCTCCAGATTTTGTTTTTCAATCGGAGAGAGAAAGTGAATCAATATTGAGATCCGATTGTTGGAAAGTTGAGACGAGAGAACCAATTAGGAGATTGAGACAGATTGCAGAGAGAGAGAGAGTTTTTTAAATTGAAAACCTTACCAAATATCAACCGTTATTGATAAAAGGATTTCTAAATTGAAAACACAATAACACATCTAAACTCTTTTTCAATAGAAAATACAAACAAAATATCTAAACAAATTGAAAATACAAAATCTTACAAATTATTAGAGGTACTCGTAGTTTGTCAGTTTGGTTGAGGCCAATGGAATTTCAAATCCGCCATTCGTCCAAAAGCGGATTAAAAAAAATCAATCCGCAACCATCCGCTTGTCATCATGCATCCGTCCAAAATGCGGTGAATCGGTTCGATTTGGTTTGATCGATTTGAGCGGATTGGAATATCCAGAACAAAAAAAATGAAAATGTATTATTTTTTTGGTATTTTTTGTATGCAATGGATTTTTTTAGATTTCTTGACAAATAATTTATTTTTTAAGTGGGTGTAAAAAATAAAAAATAATAATAATTAAAATATAAAAACAAAAAATATATATGAAAACAAAACCAAACAGACTTGTAATAAGACATTAAAAATTTTGACTACAAGGAAATTTAAATTACTACTCTTAAATCAAGTACTGGCATTAAAGCAAAAATTTGTAGAATCGATTATTCGTTTAGGCTAATTTTGGGAGTTAAAGTTATTTTTGTTTTGCAAAAAAATAAATAAATAAATAAACGCCATAATTTTTTTTAGAGTTAATTATCAAAAAGTCCTGTCTACATATTTGGTGGTAGCTTAGGTCCTGTCAAAAAGTTTTTAAACTAATAAGTCCCATTTATAGGTAAAAAGACGTTTTGCCCTTTAATCCCAAAACTGAGAATATTCTCAATTTCAAAACTGAGAATGTTCTTAATTTTCAAAATAAAGAATGATTTCAGTATATAATTATCAAAACTAAGAAATTTCTATTTGGCTTTTGAGAAAAGTATGGGATTGAAAAGAGAAATAATTCTGCGAACCTGACACATTAGATTGCTGAATTGAGTTTTTTTTCATGATTAAAATTGAGAATATTATAAACTGAGAATATTCTCAATTTCGAAAAAGAGACTCAGCTACACAGTGACTCGAGTTTCACATCTTCAGGGGAGACCGGAACAACCTCTGCAACAGATATCTTGGCAGTGATCAGTGAGCTAATGTGAAACACTCTATGGCCATTTCACGGCTCGCGAGCAAGTACTTTGGAAGCAAATCCAAAGGGCTTGATCTTATCGACCTGGTTTTGGAGAGATACAGAGCTAGGGCACGCTAAGGAACTGTGAATAGTTCGAGCAGCCATCACTTGCACCATTGTTGAATGCTTTAGAGAGAGAAAAAAACTAGTGAGAGAGAGAGAGAGAGAAAGAGAGAGAAGATTGATTGAAGTGAGGTTTGGATGTGTTGCCTCTAAATTGAGCTTTCTTTGGAGAAATCGCCGATGAATTTGGTGGAAAGGAAGGGGGTTTGGATGAGTAAATTGGTCAATTAAAAATAATGGGACTTGAAGGAGCAAATAATTTTATCTAGGACCTAATGGATTATAAGTTCACAAAATGGGACTTGTATGTAAATGCCCCTTTTTTTTAAGATTTAAAAAAAAATTATAGCAAGCACCATTAACTTAGCACAATTATACTACGTCCTCCTGATCTTGAACTTTGCACCTTTACTATCCATTACAATATTTGTAATATAAATAAAAACAACAATATTACATCTCCTAATTTATCATTTATAGATTGAAATTAGACATCACATGATAGAATATTTGACAAAGCAAAATTTGAAACTTGTCAGTCATATCTAGGGGTGCTTAGCTGATATTCCGATCCATCCAAACCAACAGAATCGATATGATCCGTCACATTTTAAACTGATTCGTGATGATGAGCAGACGGTTGCGGATTGTTTTTTTCCAATCCACCTAGATTTGGACGGATGACGAATTTGAGATTCCTTTGGCCGTAACCGAATCGTCAAATCGTGAGCACCCCTAATAATTTGTAAGATTTTGTGTTTTTAATTTGTTTAGATATTATGTTTGTGTTTTCAATTGAACAATAGTTTTGATATTCTGTTGTGTTTCAATTTATTTTCAATTTGGAAATTTTTTATCAAATGACAAGTGTTGCTATTTGATATTTTTGTGTGAAAAATACAAGGCTTAATTTTGTCATTTGGTTTAAAAATCAAATTAAATAGTTTTTGAATAAAAAAAAGTAATGAAATAGTTTTAATAATGCATAATTTTCTTATGGGACACTTTTTCATAAATCCTTTTTTACCTATTTATGTTCCATTTAGTCCATATTATTTTCTTATATTCCAATAAGTCATATGAGTGACATAGTTACCAAAATACTCCTAATAATATTCACATTTATAGTGTGAATGTTCAAACCATCAATATGAATGTTCACATCGTCAACGTGAATGTTCACACCTTCAATGTAAATGTTAACATGTCAATGTGAATGTTCACACTGTTAATGTGAACATTCACATGTCAATATAAATATTCACATTATAAAATATGAATATTTATATCACCAAATTATTAACCGTTCAAAAAATATGTATAAGGGTAGAAATGTCCATAAAATGCTTTAAATATGAAAATTAAGATTTTGTAGATTAAATATTCAAATAATAGGACTTGTTGGAATACAATAATATTTTATGGATTAATTGGAATACAAACACTTGAAAAAAGATTTTCTAATAAATCTCCATTTTCTTATATATATTTATTATTGGTATTTGACAATTTACTTGATAATTTTTTAATTATGTTGAGTTGGATTGTTATCCAAAATGAATGTTGACAAGTTGTTGTATTATTGTAACGCCCCCAAAATTAGGTAGGGTACATCTATTTATGCAACAAAACCCACATGATAGACGAACACATATATATGCCTAACTATTCCATACATCCATTTCCATTAAATCCCAAATGCCATATACATACTGTTCACATCTCAATGCCCCAGTTCCAATCCCAAGCATGTATTTTACAACAAGTATGAAATGGAAGCCTAACAGATAATAAGTACCCTATAGGCTTACAAATTTATCCAAGAACATTCTTGGTTACACAAAATGGAGTTTCAACTCAACGCAAATACAGTCTTGGGCTTACATTCAACAAATAATAATAAAACAAAAATGAAGCCTCAGCTCTGGGTCCTTTCAAGTCAGTATCTTGGCGGAGGCATATCACCTATACCTGAAATGGTTTCCCTTATAGAGTGAGCCACAACCCAGTAGAGATATACTATACAACATATGGACCATGACAAGACTAAAAAGGAGTATGCCCATGCCATGCTCATGATAAAACAATTTATCTCTCTTTTTATAAAGCATGCAATGCTGAGATGCAACAACATATATAAAGTCATTTCCATTTTAAACCATATTTGTTACATGAATACAGGCTTTGTGAATCTCTAGGTAAGTGTCTACAAGTAGGCCCTAATGCACTACCACTGCCATTTTTACCAGTAAATTAGAAGGCTCGATACCTAACCGCGCGGTTCTACACCCCTTATCCAGATTCACCAAGTATTCATTTTTTCGCAAACAGATACATTTCCAAACATTTCTCAAAAACAGATACATTTCCAACGAAATGAATGTGATGCAATGTCCAATGCAACAAATGAGGAATGTGGTTCAATTTACCTAAGTTTCATGCATTTCTACAACAATCATGGCTATCTTCCACCGATAGCCCAAAACAGATATTTCTAAATAGATATTTAAACAATTAAATTCCAAATTTTTTTTGATAAATACAATCTATTCCACATCTCATCAAATATGAACAACTACACTAGTTTTCATATCACAATCACGTCCGGTAACCTCTCAAGGTCCATTTCTAACCGTGTCGATTTTATTCCAACAGATACATTAAGCAAAATAATACCGTTAATGCCCAAGAAAACATCATTTTCTTTCCAAACTCATTCTCTAAGCATCATTCAACTATGAAATCCTATTTTGATCAAAAGCCCCAAAAGTTAAACATAATTCCTTTATTTTCTTTAAAAATGCTTTTTTGGTCGCAAAACGGTAAAAATTTCAAAACCGATCGAATAGAAGTCCGTTTTTGTTCAAATTTAAAACATAGCTCTTTCATAACCTTACAAACATATTCCAAATTTACACTTTCGCAATTTGGGCATCAACTCTTTATTTTTCTCAAAATTTCTCTTTTAAGCAAATAAATCACAAAATTTTCAAAAATTCTAATTAAATTATATATAACCCTAAGCTCTATATAATCAAGTAAAAGTACATAAAGAAGTGTAGGAAAAATCTCTACCTCGAGCCAAGAAACTTTCAAATTTTTCGCAATGTAAATTAAAGTTTTTTTTGGAGCCAAACGACGCCTTTTCCGCTATCTACGTTTTGATCTAAAGCACTAGGGGTTAAAAATGACTTACACTAGATCAAACCCATGAAAAACCAACATTGGAACCCTTTCTCTCTTTTTTTTTTTTTTTTCACGGCAAGAACTCCATGAACTCTCAAAAGTTGAATAAAAAATCATTTTGGTTACTTTTATAGATATTTCCTAAACAAATATCTAATTAAACAAATATCCAACTATATATATACACCTATATATATGTATATAAATTTAAAAATACATTTCAACATCTTTAATGACAAAAGTGAATATAATATTTTCTTACCACAAAATATATTTCATTTAATGGTACACACCATAAATATTCACAACTCTTTTATGGTAATTAAATAATAATAATAAAACCATAACAATATTACATGGTTACTAACGGGTCACAATTCAATCAATTGGGTCCAAATGAATGGAGTTTAATAATTTAAAATAAATCCCCAACTGAGATTAAAATATAAATTCAATTTGATTCAACTCGTTACAATTATGTTCAAAATTTGTAAAAGTTTGAACCACCAAACCGGTTTACATCCATCTGCCAATTTGTATCTGCCAATCTAGCGAATGGATGCAAATTATTTTTTTCAATCCGCCAATTCGACGGACGGATGATGGATTTGAGGTTCCCCAGTCGCAACCAAACTGCGAGCACCCCTAGTCACATCATTAGGGATGATTTTTAAAAGTGATAAATTAGGTATCTCAAATATTTTTTGAATAAAAATAATATTATCATCACTTTTATACTAAAAACATATAGGAAAAATTTCAAAAAAAAAAAAAAAAAAACCCCTCTTGGGTTTGACCTTTTTAACAAATTAAACTTAGAATTTTTTAATTTTGTCAATTTAAATCCCAAACTTTGATTTGTTTTCAATCTAAATCATTTGACTACTTTCGTTAGGTAAAATTAACAAAAAAAATTATATTTTAATCATTGAACTCAAAGTAGAGTAAAGAAAGACAAATTTCCAAACTTACGAGTAATCCCTGGAGCATGTTTGGTACATAGAAATGGAATGTCATGAGAATGGAATGAAAATGGAAATAAAATAGGATAAAAGACAACTTTAATCCCTAAAGTATATGTTATCTGTCATATTAGTCCCTCAAGTTTTAATTTTGTCATTTTAGTTCTCAAAATTGTCAATTTGGTCGTAAGTCTAACATCCATCTACATTGATAACAGAAATATAGATAAAAGACTATTTTGGTCCCAAAAATATGTTTTCCTTATTATTTTAGTTACTCAAGTTTCAATTTTGTCATTTTGATATCTTCATCTCTCTTCCTAGACTCATTACTATCTTCACTTTTACCTCAAATACAGCTCTCTCTCTCTCTCTCTCTCTCTCTCTCTCTGAATATGTTTTTCTTATTATTTTAGTTTCTTAAGTTTTAATTTTGTCATTTTGGTATCTTCATCTCTCCTCTTGAACTCATTGCTATCTTCGCTTTTACCTCAAATACACCTCTCTCTCTCTCTCTCTCTCTCTCTCTCTCTCTCTCTCTCTCTCTCTCTATTTTATCTTTCTCCCTCTATCTCGCTCGATATATATATATATATATATAATAGAGGTGGAGTGTGTGGAATTTAAGAAAAGTATAACAATTATTGTTAACCACTTTTTTGTAGAGGGGTATTGTTAACCATTTTTAATTGGGAAAATACAAGTTAAGAGAAGTATAACAATTATCGTTAATTATTGTTAAGCAGTTTGAATTGGGAAAATTCAAAATTTGTCAAATTTACACCAACCCAAAACTCAAAGATCATTATTTAACTTCTTGTGAAAACAATCCTTAATATAATGAAGTAATTTATAATACTCATAATTTTTTAGTACATTTAAAAAATTTTATTTTTGTAATATATATACTCACAGTGGTGACCGCTTTATATATTAGCTTATATATATGGAATTAGATCCTCTCCAGTTGGAATATGTAATTAGACGGTCTAGTCTGATCAACTGTGAGCTCATTTCAAGTCCGTCTTAATATTCCAAACTATTCCTTTTGTTGTTCGTTAATTCTTTTTAGAAAAATATGATCCGATCGAGTGACTTGATATCCGATCGATTTAATTTTTGATATGCTCGATATCCTCAAAATAACCTATAAAATAAATTATTTTAATTATTAAAATGGTCTCAAAATAAGCCCATAGTCAATTAGACTGTACCATTCAATTAGATATTCTAATAAGAGAATCTAGGCCGTACATTGTAAATAATGTATGAGAGTGCATGTAATATGTAATGTACAATCAATTTAATCATTGCTGACCAATATTCTTAGGGTTCTCGTTAACTAAACCCATATATATCTCATAGAGGCAATGTTATATAAGTTATGATATTTGTGGATTTGATTATCATAAATGTCATCACTCAATTCTATGAGAGTTATAACTTAAAAAAAAAAAAAAAAAAAAAAAAGGTTATAACCAAAGGAGAGAGAGGCTTCTCTCCAGTCCAAATCGGACTGGAGAGAACTTTTAGGCCTCCATTGGCCCACTACGAAATCCGCATTGATAATTGAGACTGTTCAATATGTAGAACTCGTCGAGTACTTCATCCATGCAAACAATCACATTGATCAACGTAATTTTTTGCATGAATGAAGTACTCGACGAGTTCTACATATTAAATTATTTGAATTATCGATGTGGCCTCCATGTATTCACCGCGGAGGCCCAACAACAACCTCTAGTTAGAAAACCCAACAGAAAAGAACACAAGTCCATAACAAAATACCATATCAACTATATGTAAAGATCTCCTAAATCATAACCAAAATAATATCATAATTACTATCACAATCAGTCATAACTAACACCATCACAAAAGTCATAATCAAATGTGCATATAACACAACCCAATACAGATATGTGTGGTTTTTTTTAGATAAAATAGCTAAAAGAATAAAATAAAATAATTATATCATTCTCTTTACTTTTTTATACGTCTTTTCATAAAAGTTTAAAATTTTAATTAAAACAATTAATTCTCAAACGAGCTCTAAACAAAGGTTTTATTCTACATTTTTTCAAGTTGTTCACTGAATTGTAATTTTTTTCATTTGTTTTTGGTCAGTAAATTGAATTGTTTCTCATTAAAGACATTTTAAAAACATTTTGTTAGTCATCCAAGCCGGACAATGTGCCACAGAATTACCTTGGCGTTTAACATGCCACACTAAGGCCATGTTTGTTTGGGCGGACTGGATTAGCATTCCCATGACTAATAGTCCTAGGACTACGAATCCGTTGGATTATGTATCCTATCTTAACTAATAATCAAGTTTAAAATAATTAGTCCGTATTTCAATTGTTTAATCAAACATCGGATTAATAATTTTATTGGACTATTAATCCAATCCCAAGCTCATGTCCACCCAAACAAACATGGCCTAAGTGCTCATCAAAATGCTGCAGCCCATCCCGAATGGAGCTCACGATATGCCCATAACAAGCAAAGCTGCCCGTCCTTGTTAACTGACACTGTTTAATGGGAAATGTAAACTAATGTTGAATGAACAAAAAGTTAATGTTGACAAGCATGCTAAAAAATATAATAAAATATATAAAAAATATATAAAATATGTTTTGAAATGTCAAAATTTTTAGGAGGATCTGAAGTCTTTCAATCTGTAATCTGAATTAGTGTGTGTTCTTTGTACTTGGGAGCTCACTACAAGTTTCCTTCAATGATTGAAATCGTTTATTTTGTCAAGCTATTTGTATATATTATTTGCTCCGATCAATATTCATAACATATTCAATTTATTGCGTTTGTCATTAAAAAATAAATTGTCTATTTTTAAAAATATATTTGTAGTTTTTTTTTTTTTTTTTGATACAAATACAATAAATTAAATAGACTATGATTATCGAATCAATTTAATTTTGTGTGTGAATAATATACACTAAAAATCTAGCAAAATAAAAATTTTAAATTAAAAAATGAAGCTCATGATAGACCGGGCACAAGCCTGAATAACACCTCCAATTCAAATCATGAATTGGAAGGGATTTGGTCCTTTTAAGAATTATGTGACTAAAATGGAAAAAATATTAACTAGCGTTGAATGAACAAACGTTAATGTTGACATGTATGTAAACATATATATATATATATAATGTGTAGAAAAAGTGCAGTTTTTTTTCGAATCATGTGATTTTTTGTTACTAATGTTCATTGGATCATTAAAAAAACTCTCATTTAATATCCAGTTTTGTGTAGGAAAAGGTTTAAAAATTTGTAAAAATGCTTAAAAATTATGAAATTAGTAAGAGAAAAAAAAAAAAGTGAGTTCTTTTTTTATGGGATTTTTATTGATAAATCCCATTTAGAAGTGTTTTAACTTAAGAAGTCCATGAAGGAATTTTTTAACCCATTTAGTCCCATGTATGTATAGTTTTATTCCATAAAGTCTTGATTCTTGACTTACACTATTTTCTTGGACACTTATGTCCTTATATTTAATTTTGATACCCTTATAAAATTTTTTTGAACGGTTAGCAATTTTATGATGTGAACATCATATTTTAAAATTCACATTGGTAGGAATGTAAAATTGGCCCGTAGGCGGCCCAAAACCCGCCCGCGAGTCGGGGCGGGCCCAACCCGTTGACAATGTGAATATTTACATTGACATGTTAACATTCACATTAATAGGAGTGTAAAATTGGCCCATGACCCATGGGTGGCCGAGGCGAGCAGGTCGGCCCGTTGACAATGTGAATATTCACATTGACATGTTAACATTCACATTGATAAGAGTATAAAATTGACTCGCGGCCTATGGGCGGCCAAAAGCTCGCTTGCGGCTTGGGGCGGGCCCGGCCCGGCCCGTTGATAATGTGAATATTCACATTGACATGTTAACATTCACATTGATAGGAGTGTAAAATTAGTCTGCGCCTCGTGGCTGCCCGAAACCTGCCCACGGCCCGTGGGCGGCCCGGGGCGGGCCCGGCCCAGCCTGTTGACAATGTGAATATTCACATTGATATGTTAATATTTACATTGATAAGAGTATAAAATTGGCCAGCGGCCCAGGGCGGGCCTGACCCGGCCCGTTGACAATGTGAATATTCACATTGACATGTTAACATTCACGTTGATAAGAGTGTAAAATTAGCCCGCAGCTGACGAGTGCCTGAAGCCGCGGCTTGGCAGGCGACTGTGACAATGTGAATATTCACATTGACATGTTAACATTAACATTGATAGGAGTGTAAAATTTGCCCGTTGCCCGAAGCTTGCCCTCGGCCTGGGGTAGACTCGGCCTGGCCCGTTGACAATGTGAATATTCACATTGACATGTTAAAATGCACATTGATAGGAATGTAGAATTGGCCCGCAGCCCGTGGGCTACCCAAAGCCTGCCCACGGCCCGGGGCAGGCTCGTTTGGGTCTGGGTCCGAGCATGTCCGAGACCCTAGGTTAGGGCCTAGGTCATCACTTTGAAGCTCGGCCCAGCCCATCGCCCGCTTAAGGCCCATTCGAGGCTCGGTTCGAGGCTCAGCCCGCCTGAGGCGCAATGTATTTTTTTGTGGAAAATAATAAAATTTTGGTAGAAAAAATTAAAAAGAATTTTAAAAAAATGGCCAGGCCCACCCAAGCCCGACCTAAGCTCGAGGTTAGGCCCAGGCCCACCGGCCCAACCCAAGGCTCGATTCATCGGCCCATCCAAAGCCCGAATACCCTTGTGCCAGGGCTAGGGCATGGGCCTAATTTTTTGGCCTGTGGGCCGGCCTGGGAAAGGCTCGTTTGGGCCCAGGCTCGAGCCTAGTCCGAGACCCTAGGCTAGGGCCTGGGCCATTACTTTGAAGCCCGGCCTGGTCCATCAGCCCGATTAAGGCCTATTCAAGGCTCGGTCCAAGGCCTGGCCCGCGCCGAGGCCTAGTATTTTTTTTTGTGAAAAATAATAAAATTTTGGTAGAAAAAATTAAAAAGAATTAAAAAAAATGGCCAAGCCCGCCCCGGGCCGCCCACAGGCCGTGGGCGAGTTTCGGGCAGCCACGAGGCACGCGCTAATTTTATACTCCTATCAATGTAAATGTTAACATGTCAATGTGAATATTCACATTGTCAACGGGCCGGGTCGGGCCGGGCCCGTTGGCTAATTTTATATTCTTATCAATGTGAATGTTAACATGTCAATGTGAATATTCACATTGTCAACAGGCCGGGCCGGGCTCACCCCGGGCAGCCCACGGGCCGTGAGCGGGTTTTGGGTAGCCACGAGGTGCGGGCTAATTTTACACTCCTATCAATGTGAATGTTAACATGTCAATGTGAATATTCACATTGTCAACGGGCCGGGCCGAGCTTGCCCCGGGCCACGGGCAGGCTTTTGGTCGCCTATGGGCTGCGGGCCAATTTTATACTCTTATCAATGTGAATGTTAACATGTCAATGTGAATATTCACATTGTCAACGGGCCGGGCCGAGCCCGCCCCGGGCTGCGGGCGGGCTTTTGGCTGCTTATGGGTTGCGGGCCAATTTTATACCCTTATCAATGTGAATGTTAACATGTCAATGTGAATATTCACATTGTCAATGGACCGGACCGGACCGGGCCCACTCCTGGCCGCCCATGGGCAGCGGGCGGGTTTCGCGCCGCCACGGGACGCGAGCCAATTTTACACTCCTATTAATGTGAATGTTAACATGTCAATGTGAATATTCACATTGTCAATAGGCTGGGCCCACCCCGGCCCGACTCGAATTTTTCCGGGCACCTACAAGGATCGGCATGGGCCGCGCCCCTACATATTGACGATATGAACATTCACATTGACGGTATGAACATTCACATTAAGGGTATTTTGGTAATTATATCACCCATAGGACTTATTGAAACATAAGAAAATAATGTGAACTAAATGGAACATAAGCAGATGAAAAGGGTATTTTGGTCTTCTTATCTCAAATAAGACCTAATGGAATAGTCAAAAAGAATATGGGTTGGATGGAATAAAACTCTTAGAAATTGGATTTATCAAAAAAGCTCCATTTATTTATTTATTTATTATTATTTTTTTTTTTTGTGGTTACAAGGGGGGTCAGAGCCCCAAAGAACTACAAAGAGACGGGGAGGGGAGCTAGTCCCTAAGCATTCTTGGCTAACAGAAGTTGGATGAAAGACGGAGGATCTCGCAAAACAAGCCTTGAGGCAACCCGATGTATAGCATCTTTGGCTAAAGAATCCGCACACTCAGTAGCTCCACAACGAATAGCTTGAAGATGGCACTGCCAATCCCTAAAACAAGTGAGTTCTATTCTTCCCTTTTTTTCCCACTTTTTCTTATGTCATAATGACAATTATTTTTTTAATTAGTAAGAAATTAGTTGCAATATGAAAATAATTATGTACAAATAATCATAATCTAACAAGAAGTTCAACAACCAACCCAACAAAGATATGACACTATCTTCAAAAGCAATCAACTTAAGAACGAGCCCATAGTGGGGAAATTCTATTTCCACTTACTTATTTATCTCAGTGTATATCATTTTTCAGTGCATATATAAATTTGATTAAGTATTATTTGTTTCATTCCACACACTAATTTTTCAATTATAACCATTAACTCAAATATTGTACACACACTTTCCATCTAAACACACACCCACACAGCCATCAAAAACTGGCAGTTCCTTCACTGCTCTACTAGAGCTTTCGATGAACCAAGCCATGGATCTCTTACACTCGCCGAAAAAACCAACAAAACTACGGCGACACTTCCCGACGATGTTTGGAGTAATCATCGTCGTCTCAATTGCACTCTCATTCCTTCCAACACCGCCCTACTCGAACGAGCCTCTAGGTTCTCAATCTTCGCCCCGCTAATAAATCACTAGAGATGAGCTCAAACAAGAACCAGTCGTTTCAAACTCAAACAGCAATTCCTCTAATCCAATTGTTCCCAACCACAATAAAAAATCAGCAAAGCGAAAAGAGCTAGAGAATTAAGTTTTGATCATTCGGCAATGGTTTTTCGAATAGAATTAGTTTTTTCGGTTGTTGAGTTCTAAAAATTTCCTAAAATTTCAAAACTTGATTTATGAATGTAACTAATTTTTTCTATTCGGAATTTATTTTTCAAACAAAAATAATAATTTCGACAGTTGATTTCTGGCAAAAATAAAAAGTTCCAGCACTGGTTTGCCAAATGAAAATCACAAAATATATATATATATATATAAATGCACTAAAAAACAACTTTTGGAGTCGCTGGAAAAGCTCCGTAACCGTAGTCCAGAGAATGAGGAAAGGAGTAGGCATCCATAGCTGAATACAAGGATTTCATAGAAGAATCGTCGATGATGAAGTCAGGAGCCAAGTTTTTTGTTTATAAAATTTGCACTCTTTCATCAAGATGTGCACTGAATTTTTTTATTTTTTTAAAAGATGTGTATACAGAAAATTTGAATATAATATTAAGGGTGTGTTTTGATATCTATTATGGTCATTTTATTTTCGATATAATTGTCATTAAAAAAAAATTTCATTAAGTATGTGCATTGAGATAAGTAAGTGTGTGAAAATATAATTTTTTCCAATAGTGAAAGAAAAAAAAATTTATATGACAAAGAGCCCTATAAAATGAAAAAAATATCAATATTATACTTAATGAAGACTAATCTCTTGACCTAAATGAAAATGTACAATGATAGTCAATTAAGCTAGTCTAATTAGTTGTCCTGCTGGCATTCCTTAATTGTAATTGTAAAACTATGATAACAATTTGTTTGATTTAGTTTTTGAATTTTGAATTTTTTATTTTTCATAATTTTTTGTTTTTTTTTTTCCTTTGGTGATTTTTTTTAAATATTTAATCAAAAAATTTTACTTTTTAAATGCACCTAATTTAGATATATTTAAAAAATAAAATATATGTGAAAAAATTATTACAAAAAATCACCAAATACAAAAAATATGAAAATGCATTATTTTATTTTTTTTTGAATTTCTTTGTATTTAATGATTTTTTTTTAGATTTCATGAAAAATACTTTATTTTTTAAGTGGGTCTAAAAAGTTATAAAAAAATTAATTATTAAAGAAAAAAAAAGTGCTCAGTCCATGAATCTAATTTCAAATTTCGTTTGGCTAGAAATCTAACCGTTCAAACACTTCGTCCATAACGACAAGTTTATTGATAAAATAACCAAAATATCCAAGGTATAGCACCTTTGTGAGAGGGACAGGGAGGAGAGAGAGGACAAAAAAAAAAAAAAAAAAAAACATAATGTGAGACCACAAATTAATTGAGGATTGTGGGGTCAAAATTTGTGGAGTTCTCAAGTATTATTGCAAGGTATCTATATCTATATATATAAGAAAAATGGAGTTTTTAAGAGTTGTTTGGGGTGTCTTAAATAAGTGTATTTTTTGTTTTTTTTAGACTAAAAAGTTGAGGGAAAAAATATGGATGTTTGAGTTAACTTTTTGACTTTTTTTGAAAAAATGTGTATTAAAAAATTATATAAATTAGTGTGTAGAGAAAAATTAGGATTGGGAGTTGTACAGCCGTACTTTTTGACTTTTGGTGAATAGTGATAATTTTTTAACTTTTTAAATAATTTTTTGGCTTTTTGAATTTTTTTCAACTTGCCAAACTTGGCCTAAGCAACAAGCCTTGCGGGAGCTCCAATATTTCAATCTTAATTTTTTAATTTTTTGATTTAAAAATAATAATAATCTTAGCATTTATTGATTTCTCTTAATCCACAAGCCTTTTTGATTTCTTTTATAGTTATTGTAGCACATTTTTCAATTTCTCCCATACAGTATAGTTAGTGATGTGATTATTAAAAATTATAAATTAAAAAAGTAATTATATATTTAAAAACAAAAACATTATAGATTAAAAAGAACGTAAAATCAAAATTGCTAATTTTTGTAATTTTAAAAATATTTAAAAATAGTAATATTGGCTAACAAAATAACTATAGATTAAAAAAAAACTAAAATTGCTAATTTTTGTAATTTTAAAAATATTTAAAAATAATACTATTGGTTAACAAAGTAACTATAGATTTTAAAAAAAATATAAAAAAAATTGAATTACAAGTTTCTAAAATCTCTCCCATAATATTTATATCTTTCCTAAATCTCATAATCTATCTATGCTATATATTATATCAAAGTGACTTTTCATCTTAGAGGCCTTAAGTGTTTCAAAACCTTAAATCTAATTTTTTAAAAAGAATATAAATCTCATACAATTTTCTCTCTCCTAAAATAAATCTAATGAAAAGAAAACTCTCTCACCTTCCATAAAATATATACTATTAAAATATTTTATAACTGGTCTAATCTATATAAATCTAAAATTAAGCCTAACATAAAATAAAAATTAAACCTTATATCTAGATTCTCTCTCTATTTTATAATTAAACATAATTTTATTCCCAAATAAATTTAAGCATATCTATACTATATATATTTTTTTAGAAAAATCTCATAATTTATTATTTTTTATAATGATTCCATGATTTATAATTTAGAAAAGAAAAGATAAAAAAAATTATTCTTATGCACTCTTTCTCTAACCAAAATTTTCTTCTATTAAAAAATATGCGCCATTATACATTTTATTTTTTTTCAAACCATTCATGTCTTGCTCGCCCTATAAATATTATATTCATGAAACAATGAAATTGATTTTTTTTAACTTTATTTTTATGAGACAAATTAGAGGTTAGTTTATGTTTAATCTGTTCTATTCTTGAAACAGACTTTTTTATCTTTTAGGTATACCATTTTTTTCTTCTTCTTTTTTATCTATGACCATTTTTTGTTTTTATATTTCATATTTTGTGTGTCATTTCTCTCCGCTCTCTACCAACTATTATCTGCTTTTTGTTTATAATTATTTTGGTTGGTTAATATTGTTTCCTAGAATTTTTATAGTAAAATGGCATGATAGGGTCATTTGTATAATAAAAAAACATGTCACTCACTATAAAATGATAGATAAAAATTCAAACAAAATCTTTATTAATAAGTTTTTTGTATTGATTTTATGTTTGTATATCATTACTTTTTTTTAAAAAAAAAATTTAATTTTAATATTTTTTTGATATCATGACATGTATTAATTGATAGTTGGTGCAGAACATTATTTCAAAGGCATATAATAGTTTTTCAAAGTTATAAATAGAAAATTTTAATTTTAATTTTAATCAAATTTTTTAAACTATTAAAGGTGTTAGTCAATTATTTAATTATTTATCTTTAATATGTGCAGCTCCTCTATTCTTTTATTGTACTTTTCTCTCTACTCCACTGTGAGTTTATATGTTTTTAGAAAAAAAATCATATGTAATTAAAAATTTTGAATCTTTTTATATAAGAAGTTAAAAAATAAATTTTAGAATTTAAAATATAGCTATACAAAATCATATCCTTTTAAATATAGCTATATTTATAATTAATTTTAATCTATCTATTACCTATCTGTATTTATATTATTATAAGTAAAAATGTTGTACAATAATTGAAGTTCAAAATCTTAATCTATTTTTTTTTTTTTTCAAAATTTAAAATTGTTAAAATGCATATGTCGCAATATCATTGATTTCTTCCTATTATAAATTTTATTTTATAAATATTATAAGATTTGTTCAATGACTAATATTCAATTTTTGTAAAAAAATTCCAATATATTCCTTCCAAAAGTTAATATAGCAAGTCTACAATTTATAATTTAAAATTCAAAATTATTAATATTTTTATTTTTATTTATTTTTGTTTTCAATAAGCATGTTAAAATATAAATAATATTCAAATAAAATTATACGTATTAACAAATATGACATTAGTTTTAATTGTAATCACATAAAAGTCTTTATTCATTTTTAACTTTTTTTTTTGATATTTTAAATTATATGTTACGATGATTCTTTCTTATTCATTAAGTTTTTAAAATTGCTTTAATTATTTTTCTTTCAAAAACCAATATAACAATTTTTTTAAATTCATATATTTTTATTCTAAAATAGTGATGTATTAGAACTATGTCATTTTTTTTTTTTTTTATAACAAAGCATAATTTTAAGGGGAATTTTTTTTAAGGTCCCTAATAATAGTAATTTAGAGGATAAAGGACAAAAAAAAAAAAAAAAAGAGTGATGCATCAGGTCCCTGAACAACATGGCACGCATTTTTAATTATTTCATGGACCAAAATACCCTTCACACAATCAACACACAGACGAAACTAATTCCGACAACTAAGTTCCATTCCAAGCATCCAACCATCTTCATGAACAAGAGAATAGCAGAACTAGGGTTTCAATATCATCTTCACCATCGACATTAGAGCTTCGTTATCTTCTGCAAATATCATTCCCATTCATTTTTCACAAATTTCTCTGACCCCGTTTTCACTGTTCATCGTCATCTCAGTTCATCTTCGTCACGTTGCATCTTCATCTCAGGACATATCAGCTCGTCATTAAAGTTTCATCCTAACTCTGGTAAGTTTTTCTATAATACAACTAGATTTTCTCTGGAAACACAGTTAATTGCATTTTATATTAACCTTCCATAAATTAGGGTTTCAATTTTGTAATAAAAAGCTATATGAATTTGAAAAAAATTATTTCTGTGTGTTTTGAACTTATTTTTGAACATGTTTGTGTCATTTTATCTGTAAAGTTCTCTGGCATTTGAATTTCTCTGGGTTTTGCTTGATGTATGTTTCTTCTTTCAATTTTCTCTAGCATGTTTATTTTGAAAAAAACTATTTCTTTGTGTTTTCATCTTATTCTTAAACATGTTTCAGTGATTTTTTCTATAAATTTCTATGCTTTGTAAATTTCTCTGTAATATGTATTTTTAATTGGAATGTCTATCTTTCTCTGGAATATCTATTACTCTTTTGTCTCTGTCTAAGTTTCTCTGCTATTTATAATTTTCTCCGACCACATCACTTTCCTCCCTTGTGTGTTTCTATCATGTTTAATTTTCTCTAGTTGTGTATCTAAATTTCTTTGGCATTTTAATATTATGGACTGGAATGTATGTTTCTTCTTTGAATTTTTTCTGGCATGTTTATTTTGGAAAAAAGTTATTTCTCTATGTTTTGATCTTATTCTTGAACATGTTTCTGTGATGTTGTCTATAAATTTCTCTGGAATATGTATTTTTCTCTAGAATGTCTATTACTCTTGTCTGTGTCTAAGTTATAATTTTCTTTGGCCACATCACTTTTCTCCCTTGTGTGTCTCTCTCATGTTTAATTTTCTCTGGTTGTGTATGTAAATTTCTCTAGCATTTTAATATTATGGACTTGAAATTTTCTCTGGAATGGAAATTTTCTCACGAATGTGTAATTTTCTCCGGAATGTATAATTTTCTCTGGTATGTTTATTTTGTTCAATTCTTGGTTTCAATGTGGAATAATTTTCAGTGGCATGTTTACATAACTTTATTTATTTTATCTTGCTAATTGTGGAATGAAAATTTTCTTTGGCTTGCCATATTTACTTTTCTTTGTCTTTCATTTTCTATGCTTGCTAGATATATATTTCTTTTTTTAATTTTCTCTGGCTATATTTTACTTTTATATGTAATTTTAACAATTATTGAAAATTTCCCTACCATGTTTATGATGCTTTGTTGATTTTCTCTGGCAATAGAAATTTTCTATCGCTAGATGTATTCCACAGGAAAACAATTAGTACTTTGAAATTTAATTTTTAGTGTCTGATTTTGTCTGACATTTAGAATTTTCCCTAGCCACCTTAGTTTTCTCCCTTATGTGTAATTTTCTCTGATATGTCCAATTTTCTCTGGCATGTTCAATTTTCTCTAGGATTTAATGTTGACATCTTTATGTTTTCATCATTGTCTAGAAATGGCAAAACGTAAAAGCAGCAAAACACTGAAAACACCAAGCAAGAAACAGAAACTCTCTCAGTCTTTTTATGATCTAAGATAAAAAACCAGCAGCAAAAAACCGGAAACACTAAGCAAGAAACAGAAACTCTCTCGGTCCTCTTATGATCTAAGATCAAAAACCAGTAGCAAAACACTAGAAACTCCTTGCCAAAACACACAAATCTAAGGTGATGAAGCAACTAGCATCAAGATGAGTACCCCAACTTCAACAGACTCAACCTTAAGGGGGAAAAAACCTGTTAAACTCCAAAGAAAGAGAGCTCACTATAACATTTAATACCGATCCAACCTCTCATCTGTTGTCTCCTTTTTTCAAACACTTATATTCAATTCAAACCAACTTGTAGAGCTTCAAAAGACTCCATTTTGGTATTTGATCCAAGCTCTAACCACTGGAAGGATGGATTCAAGGAAATCTAGCAAATCTGATGATGATGTAGTTACAATAATCCAATATTACAATGAAAAAACAAAAGTATTCATAGTTGGTAAAAAGAACTTGACCTTTACAACCAATGACATGACCTTGATTTTTGGTTTGCAAGGAGGTAAAGGAGCCATGTCATTAAGATACTCTAAAAATCCAAAATCTGCATTCATAAGGAGAAGATTTCAAAAAGACACAAGGCTTATTGGTCCTATTCTTAAAAATGCCTTGGTCAAAGCAATGAAAGGTAAGCAACTAACTGACTTCAAAGATGTAGCAATCATTGTTACATTGTACTTGTGTCTCACCCTATTTTTTGCAACAAGTGGGAATTCAATAGGGCGAGTTTTTATAAAGTATGTGGAACCTCTTGAATCAATGAAACAGTATGATTGGCTAGAAGCAATCACATCAACATTGATTGATTCTATCATAGCATTGCACAAAACTCTACAAAAAGTTACAGGGTGTGTCATTGCATTGCTGGTAAGTATAAATAATATCCATTCAAATTTGAAGTTATCATATTTACAAATTTGTGTGTTTAACAAAATTTAATTACTTTAATTTTCATCACAGTATTGGCTATGTGAACATGCAAATATCATTGACTCGGAAGACAGTAACACAACTAACTTCCCAAGATGTGCCAAGTGGAACCTGCAAAGTTTGACGAAACAGCTGCAGAAGACACCAATCCACTCTCTTGTACCTCGACAGGTTAGATTTCTATCGCCACTGAAATCTCAGTGAAATTCTAAAATTTCTCTGACCATTGGTTTGTTTCCCTCCTTGTGCCTTGATTGATTGAGATCAATTTTCTCTGAACTATCAATTTATGTTTCTTCTTTGGTTACCACTGGTTTATTTCTGCCATTGTAATCAATTTTCTTTGCAATCCAAATTTCTCTGACCACAATTGTAACACATTAATTTATATGCCCTGATTGATTTTCTCTAATATCTAAATTATGTTGGTTGTTTCATAATTTTCTCTGGCCCATAAAATTGTTTCTCCTTGTGTATAATTTTCTCTGGCCCATACTTTATGTGCCTTGCATCTTTGATTAACACTGTTTATTTCTACCCTTCTAATGAATTTTCTTTGGAATCCAAATTTCTCTGACACCATTATAGTAAAACATTAACTTAAATGCCTTGATTGATTTTCTCTAATATCTAAATTATGTTCCTTGTCTGTAATTTTCTTTGCCTCATAAAATTAACTCATTGTTTGTAATTTTCTCTGGCCCATACAATTTTCTCTGAAGTTTGTTTCCTATTAGTATCGTTTAGATGAATTTTATTTTCCTTATTTGAATTTTTTCTCTTAGTGAATTTTGTAACATTTCTCTAATAAAAGAGCTTTCTGTTATAGATAGATAACAAGGAGCTAGTCAAAAATCCATAAGAGGAGTTCTATCTTGGTAAAAAGACGAAGAAAGAATCAAAAAAGACAATTGTCAAATTCAATGAGACATTACAAGATTCATCTGAAGAAGGAGGGAATGAAGAAGCATAAGGCAACATAGAAGAACACGAAGCCAGCAATGGACAAGAAGATCAAGCAAGCAGTGGAGAAGCAGAAACCAGAGAAGAAAGTGGAGAAATAGAAGCAAAAGACAAAGAAGAAAATGAATAGAAAGAAGAAGACAATGAAGAAGAAGATGAAGGCACTCAATCTAAACAGCAAGAAGAAAACAATGAGGAAAGTGGGGAAGAAGAACATAATAAGCCGATGGACCAACATCGTGATAGCATTTGTGGCTCAACAATGCATCAGCCTCAAGAATCTGAGGAATCAAAGGATGCCAAAATTGCTGTTCTATGTCAAAGACTAAAGGCACTTTCAAAATCTAAAATAGAAGAAGAGAGAAATTGGAATGAATTACTTACAGAAAAGGATATTACAATAAGAACCTTGACATCACTTAATTCAGAACTTCAAGAAAGAGACAGCACAATCCAAATGAAACTAAGGATGTTGGAGGTTCAAAAAGAAGATGATACAAAAACAATTTAAGAGTTGAGGTATTCAATTTCGGAGCTTGAAAATGAAAATGCTAAATTGCATGAACAAGTTTAAGAACTATCCGTCCAACTAGCAACACAACCATACCGAACACCAACACAAGTTCAACCACAAGGTTAGTGAAAATCTTAAGCCACAAAAAGTTATGTCCTTGTGTCAACATAACTCAGAGAAATTTCTATTTATTATAATTTTCTCTGGAAGTTAAATTTCTCTGAACACATTAGTTTCTGCTGCTTATTTCTATTGATTTCTACTGCTTATTTGATTTTCTCTATCTATTTTCTTATTCGATTTTTGGGGCTTGTTTGATTTTCACGGTGTATAGTTGGAATGCAAGTGGAACAGCAACCAACAACACCACAAGAACAAATGGCACACAAAGAACAACCAAAACAAAAGATAAAAGTCTATGGTAACTGGAAAATATTGAATTAAATAAATTTATATATTGAAATATCATCTATTACTTCAGAGAAATTTCACTTTTACTGATATTTTCATTGTCTACAGTCAAAAAAGTTCTTACATCAATGATAAAAAAATTTAAAGGCAAAAGAAAGGAAAGAAAAACAGCACGATCCAGAATTTCAATATCCCAAAGTTGCGAAAGTGACTAGAGGTTCAAAGCAAGCTGCAAAGCAAATCGAGCAAACCACGAAAGACAAAGAAGTACTTGATGCTGATGCGAACGTTTTGCCTCAACCAACAAATATCAGAAAATCTTGGATTTTTCCACAAACTCTACCGATTTCAAGATTGATAAAAGATCATGTAAAAGACATCTTGAAGCACATGTCAAATGTGTCTGGGCTTGAGTAAGTACAACAAATAAAATAGAAGATAACAAACAACAATTTGCTAACTTATATTACATTAACAACTATTAAATCCCTTCTTTGTCATCTTGTAGGGCTTTAATCTGGACAAATGAGTTGAATCTCATTACCTTTGAAGACGTTGGAAACCTAACAAAGCAAAAAGAAATTGCCAACAATATAAGTCTTTTATCAAAATTTTTCTGCAATGTTCCATCAGCCTTTATAAACCTATATTACAATTATAAATGATATTTTTCAAGTCATTGATGGCTATGAAGAGATCTTTTTTGCTGACCAAATCAGAGAAAGACAACAACCAACTTCATTTTTTTTTCACATCCATGAGCTTAGTATGTTACTACTCTTTTATTTGATTTTCTCTGGAATTTACTTACTACTTTCTCTTGTTAAGATGCTTCTAGAAGCCAGTTGTGTTAATAGTCTAATTTTTTCTGGCTAGTTGTGTGCATTTAAAATTTCTCTGTCTGTATATTTCTTAAATTCTTGTCATTTCAACTTTCTCATAATATAACCATTTTTTTGATTTTCTCTGACCACAGAATTTCATCAAGATGACGGAAAATCAAACTTTCCGAGTCTCATTAGTTGACAAGCATATTGAAACAGCATGGAGGAACTACAGGTTCCTCCATTTCCCAATAAATACTGGGGGTAATGAGAAGTCAACACATGGAAATCACTAGACCTTGCTTGTCCTTGACAAACAAGACAATTTATGGAGGTTCTACAACTCACTAAGGCCAAGGAGGGATGATGCAGAAGACAAATATGTCAAAGATGCAAAACAATTGGTAACGAGTGCAAATTTCTCTGATCCATCATAATGTTTATGTGATGATATTTTTCATAGAATCCCATTGATTTGTCTGTAAATTTCTCTGTTACTTAAAAATTATTTTTTTGCAGCAAGATTATGTGGAGAATTTTTTGAAAGCTTGCCTTGAAAGAGAGGCACAATCACAACCCTCTTTCAAATTGATAAACTCACAAAACACAAATTACGACTTTGAGTATGTCAACAATGCTCCACAACAAGACAGTGATTCGTAAGTTTCATACAATATCTATAAATAAGATAATTTGATTTGAATGTTTCTTAAAACTAACTATACCTATAATTTGTATGCAGTCTGGATTGTGGCCTCTTTGTATGCTATATAATGAAACAATATAGCAAGCATGAACCTATCAGCTCGAAATTGTCCACACAAGACATAAGGTTGATAAGGGCAAAAATCATAGAGAGATTTGTGACTGAAGTTGGTCGGTCATGGACAGAACCAATTTAAATACCTCCAGAAGAAGAACGAAAAGTATAATAGTGAAACTAGTGCAAGGAAGACAATGTACACAATATAATTAGGATTAACCATTCAATTTGTTTTTTCATACATTGAAGGAATTATGATGCTTGACATATATGTATATATCCTTTTTTGACTAATGTAAATTTTATACCTATCAATGGTTAAATATATTTTGTTTTTATTGTGATTGTCAACACAATCCACACAGAGAAAATTCTTTGCAGAAATTTCTCTGGTATGATGTTACCAAAAATTCACAGAGAAATTTAACTCGTATTGTCCCAAGGGGATGCCTATATGATCACATAATCTGTAATGCTTTGTGTTGGTACAAAACAATCATCAAATTCAAAAAACACAAAGCACACAATAATTTTCTCTCCTATTGGCAAATTTCACTTGATGAATTTGAAGCTTCAAAACACAATGCCTAAATAATTTTCTCTGCTAGTGGAAAATTTCTCTGGATGAAATTGACTGTATTATAAACAGACTGCCCATAGTATGTTTCAACAAACACAATGCATACTGTAATTTTTAATGCTATTGGCAAATTTCTCTGGATGAATTTGACTGGTATGAAGTTACCAGAAATTCACAGAGAAATTTAACTCGTATTGTGCCAAAGAGGATGCGTATATGATCATGCAATCTGTAATGCACTATGTTAGTACAAAACAATTATCAAATTCAAAAAACACCATGCACACAGTACTTTTCTCTACTAGTGGCAAATTTCTTGGGATGAATTTGAAGCTTCAAAACACAATGCACAGAGAATTTTCTCTGCCATAGGCAAATTTCTCTGGAAGAATTTGACTGGTATTACAAACCCACTGCCTATAGTGTGTATCAACAAACACAATGCATACTTTCATTGCTATTGAAAAATTTCTCTGGATGAATTTGATTGGTATTATTATATACAGTGTCTAGAAAATACATTTCACAAAACAAAATACACAAAATTAATCATCAAATGTATTATTCAATCAATAAAATGTATTATCCTCAACTATTTAACAAAGGTTTCTTGTATGTCCTCTTATTATGGTAACCAATACTCTCACAACGACTACACTTAATCACCCTTTTAAACTCTCCAATAGAAGCAATTCTGTTTTTCTTTAGCCTCCCAACTGGTTTCTTACTCAATAGAGGTAAAATCATAGCATCATTAATGCTACACATAGGTTTTTCAACAATTGGAACTGGGCCAATCGAAAACGAGTATGCTTGACGATACATATCAGCATGAAAAAATGGTTCAACAAAAAAATTCAAATTCTTTCCACTCCTAAAAATTGCAGCAACAGCATGTTGACATAGATACCCATTTATTTCCTATTTTCGACATGAACAAGTTCTCAACCGAAGATCAACCATAACCGAAGGAAAACAATGCACTTCAAAGACATTATCAGATGATAAACTCACATTCCATGTCCTCCCATCCAAGAAAGACTTCTCCAATACACTATCTATACGAGGACAAAGAACTTTATTCCATTTACTAGAGAGCAGCCTCCTATCAGACCTTATATTCATGATTTGCAACCGTATCATGTCCACCAAATTTGTTATTAGCAAGTACCGAGCTTCTCGTATCCATGAATTGAATGACTCAGCAACATTTGAATACATCTCACCATAACGTTTCCCCTTAAAATATGCATCACTCCAATTTTCATATGGTAAACTTCTTAAGAAAACACTCACAACGTCTCCTTCCTCACTTTTTAATTCATTTAACTTGAAATGAAATGATGCCTTTGTTGGCGCATATGCACATTCTGAAAACTTGGACACAATTGTCTCCTTAACCAAATTTGTGTTTCCATATGACAACTTATCTCTCAAATTTCTCTTTAGATGTTCAAGACAAAATCCATGAAAGCAGTTAGGGAAAAACCTAGCAATTTCTTCCACAATACTGCAATGTCGATCTGATATGAAACTTATCACCCTCTCTAATCCCAATAATATTTCACATAAATGTTCAAGGAACCAACACCAATTGTCTTTATTCTCAGCATCAACAACAGCAAAAGCTATAGGAAAAAAACCTACAAAACAAATAGGAACACGCATATTAGATATACACATGCAGAGAAAATTAGAACAATAAACAACCAGAGAAATTTGACACTGCCAACATCCAGAGAAAATTCACACAATGGCAACCTCGAAAAAAATTCACTTAGTGCCCAACTCTAGAGAAAATTCACACATTGGCAATATCTAGAGAAAATTCACACAATCGAATATCGGACAAAATTCACTAAGTGACAATATCCAGAGAAAATTCACTTAGTGACCAACTACAGATAAAATTCACACAATGACAACATCCAAAGAAAATTCACACACTGACCAAAATCTAGAGAAAATTCTCATAGTGGCCACAACCAGAGAAAATCCACACAGTGGCCAAAACCAGAGAAAATTCAAAGTGTTAGAGAAAAATCACATTCACTCAATTCCTACATGTATAGAAAATTCACATACTTAGATAAAATTAGACATATTTACAATTACCTTCATTCATATCTTTCCCCGTCACAGCAAGCATAACTCCTTTGTATCGTCCTTTCAAAAATGTTCCATCAAGAAAAAGCAATGACCAACAATATTTGAAACCAGCAATGCATGCATGAAAAGCCACAAACACTCTTTTGAAACGCTTGTTATCTTCAAAATCTAACTCAAAACGACTACCTAAATTGTTCTTCAATGCCTCATCAAAATACCATTGTAATTGATCGAATGACAAACAAGAATCCCTATATATACTACATTTTGCTTTTTCAACCCCCAACCAACCACAATTATAACTGATTGAGACCCCATACTTGTCTTTCATTTCTTTGACAACATCCACTGGACGAGTTAAAGGTTTTGCACTTACCTCTTCAAGTATCAGTCCAGAAACTAAGCTGGAAGTCATCTTAGCATGTTTACTAGTACGAACCGCCACACCACACGTAAGTTCATTGTTCAAAGTTCTTATGTAAAAGAACCCATTTGGTTTTTTAATTGAATTATGTACGCGCCACATACATCCCCTTGATTCCTTATATGCACATTCTGCCGTAACCCTCAGCTTGTCATTTTTAACTTACGTAAACTGAAAGCCAACCTCAATAGCATACTTGCATAAAACAGTACGGAACTCAACCACACTACCCTCAAACTTTTATCCAACACTCATCATATTATTTCGCCAACTAGCTGACAATAACACATTTTCTTGGTGAGAACAAAACTTAGAGAGTGAATTCCTTTCAATATCCACCAGCCTATCACATTCACCATCCACAACATCTACCCAATTAGACCCCACTTCATCCTCTTGATCAGAAGTACTACATCTAGTAACTGAAACATTAATTATATCAACACCATGTGCACAAACAACCCTCAACATATTCAGAAAATCAATATCATTTTGAACCATACAATTTGGATGGCTCACAATAGAATATGAAATACACATCGTCTCAGGTTGCAAATTCTCCCATATTTTACACAAAATGCCAACCAATTTCTCAAAATTCAATTCGCATGAAACATTAATGACAATAGTATCATTTCCATATTTGCACAGCAACGACACTGCACTGTCCATCAAAACTGAAAGAAAAAAACAAAAAAAATAATTTGTTCAACATAAAAACACTTCACAAGAACAACATAAAAGTCTAGAGAAATTTCTAATAATTATAATTTTCTCTGGATTATAATAACAAGCTTATAATTTTCTCTGGACTCAAATAAAAGTCCAGAGACATTTACAAACTTATATCCATCTTCAAGATAACAAAAAAAAAATCATAGAAAAATTAATGAATCCAGAGAGAATCAGAGAAATTTCTTTAACTATTAAACACAATCATAGACAAAAAACACACAGAAGATCTGTTATAAAATTATAAGTTTTTTTGTGATTTTTACTGAAGTACAAGCTTATAATTTTCTTTGCGTCATTCTGCAATATTACACTCATATCAGAATTCAGAGAAATTTACAAACTCATATACACCTTCAAGATAACAAAAAAACAGTGCACTGCCCATTTAAACTGAAAGAAAAAACACAAAAAATAACTTTTGCTCAGAGAAACAAAAACTTATATTCATTTTCTACAAACTTATAATTTTCTCTGAACTACAAACTGAAAGTGAATAACAAACTTATAATTTTCTCTCAACTACAAATAAAAGTCCAGAGAAATTTAAGAACTTACATTCACTTTCTCAGATTCTATATACGTTAGAAACTAATAATATGTCCATATGAACTTATAATTTTCTCTGTCATTTTTGTTGGATTATAATAACAAACTTACAATTTTCTCTGGACTATACCAACAAAAGTGTACAGAATGAAATTTCTCTAGTTTAAACAAATTTCTCTAGTTTGAAAAAATAGAGAACAAAACTTATCATTGATCAGCATGTTGATGAAAAACAGAGCACGAAAAATGAACTCTGATCAGCATGTTGATGAAAAACAGAGCATGAAAAATGAACTCTAAACATCAAAATCAACCACCCTGTCAACACTCTTTGAAATTGATCAAAAAACAGAGAATGAAAAATTAATTCCAAAAATAAAAATCAACTCTATCAAGTTGGCCTCTGTCTAAAATTGATCAATAACAGCAAATGAAAAATCAACTCCAAAAATCATAAACAACTTCACTGAGCTAGCCTCTCTTTTAAATTGATCAAAACTGAAAACAAAAACCTAATGCAAAAATACACTTGAAAAACTAATATGAAATCGGAATCCTTACATAAAATTCAAAACCAAAATCAAAAATTCATGTGGAACCTTTATCGAAACCATACTTGATTCAACTCCACTGAAAAACCTACGTGATCAACACACTATAACACCTACACGATCGTCGTAATCTCTATCGTGAAGTCCACTGCAACACTTGTGAAATCCCTACAAAATCTCTACCGTGAAATCAATTTCCAAAATCTCACCGTGAAGTCAACAGTTTGCCAAAATCCAAATTATCTTATATTATAACGAGGGTAAATTAGGTATTTTATAACATAAAATAAAGTTGAGGGACCTTAGCCATCATAACATATTATTGTGTACCTCTCCTCCTATTAAAAGTTAGGAAGGGACCTTAGGCCAATTTTCCCTAATTTTAATTGTTAATTGTCAATACAACAATTTTAATCTATGTTTATGAGTACATATTATAGTAAAAGAACATTTAAAACAAAAATATTAAATTTATATATATAATTTTATTTACGAGAAAAAATACAAAATTAAATATAATTATTATATTTTTAATAAATAATATATTATTTTATCTCGTGCATAGCACATGCGAGATGCTAGTATATATATATGCTATATACAAACCAAACCTAGCAGCTCACAAACCACCTCTCTTTCTCTCTCTCTTGATCGCCGCCATCCACCCCTCACTGGCGCTTCCGTTCATTCCTCCTCCGTGGTCAGTCGCTCGCTCGCTCTCTCTATCTCTCTCTCTCTCTCTCTCTGATCTCCAAAAGCTTAGCTCTACCGCCACTGGCGATGTCTTCCGGTCGATCGAGCAGTACTTTCAAGTAGTGTCACCACCGTCTCGAAGCTCAAAGAACCGCCATGGATCGAGTAGCATTCCTTCCTTCAGATGTGTCGAAGTCGAACAACGAAGGTCTGGTGGTCAAGAGGTCTGCGGTGATGTCGCGATAGTCAAGAGGTCACTGTCGATCGCAGTGGTTTTGATGCTTATGAGTTAATCAGGCTAGAGATCGAAGTTAGAGGACTGTGAGATCAGAGTTCTGAGTTCGCCATTGCCGCCACATCTTCCACCACCGTCCCTCCTACTTCGTCCGTGACTGCCAGAGCCAAAAAACCTCTTGCAAATTTGAACATATCGACACATCCAACCCCTCTTGTTCTTACATTTAGCAGTTGCAACTCTGAAGCTAATCAAAGCCCTTCTCTAATTTGTTGAAAGCCCTTACCCTAACATTTGTTTAGTAATGGAGAGAAGGTGTTTGGCTAATAGATCAGAGTCTGGGAAACCAACACCACCTTCATTTCACTACGATTGTTCTTTGTTGTTGTTTTCTTAGAGATCCGAGAATTTTTCAATTTTGTTATTATTTTTTTTGTTGTTGTTGATGATGACGATGATAAAAAGCTGATTGCAACAAATAGGAGAGATGAGATTTGAACATATGTTTGAATTTTTTATTTTATTTTATTATTTGTTGTTGTTGTTGATGCTGATTATGATGAAAAACAAGCAGATTCCAATAGATAAGGAGAGATGAAAGATTTGAACATATAGAAAAAATATATATATTTGAACTGATAGGGTTTGGTTTAGCTTGGTATCACAATAGATATGGTTAGTTTAGCTCAACTGATATGATTTTGTTTAGCTTCATATTTCAACAGATAGAAAAAATAAAATTCAATAGATATAATTTAGATAGATCGAATTTAGATTAATATATATATTGAATAGATAATAAAATTTAAGCAAATATTTTAACAGATAAAGGGAAAAAATTCATAGGTAGTTAAAAAATTTGAACAAATGGTTAAAATTTTTGAATCGATAAATAAAAATTTGAGTAGATAGTTAAAAATTTTAACAAATAGATGAAAATTTTTCATAGATAGATAAAAAATTTAAACCAATAGAAAATAATTTGAACAAATAGTCAAAAAAAAGTTAACAGATAAATTAAAGGATAAAATTGAAAATAGAATGTCCTTCATAAAAATAAAAGAATTTCTAACCAAACTATTTCATAAAAGGTAGACTTCTCACTAACAAAAAAATTCACTGGACCTAATGTCTCATACCCTTCTATGCTCTCCACTTAATAGCATAGATTTGGGTATTAACTTGCTTCATCTACAAAGAAAATTTGTAGGTTCCTATTTATTTCTTGGGCATGAATTTGTTTTGATTTTGATTAATTTAATCTGTTGTTCTGCATAAATATATATCTTTTTATGTTGTTGTTAAGGGTCTTAACCCATTCATCTCCTCTCCAAGTGATTCTTATCAACAGAGAGGGTGAAAGATGTTAGAACCACCCAGAAAGCCTCCCTCTAGCCACTATCATACGATTCTACACTAACCCAATCCCCAGTTGAAAAGGGAATTCAGCCGGCTCACTTCTACTTCGGCCGGCTCACCTAATGCCTAGATGGTCATTTTCCCCAAGAACAGAATAGATGGTTTCTGGGAAATGCTCCCCTGAGCAGTTCTGGAGCCACTTGATTGCTTCTTTTTATTATTTAGTGTAATTTGATGGATTCAACAGTAACTAGGTTGGATCCATTCTTTATTGTAATAATCTCTCTTCCTCCCAATTTCTTATTCAAATTGTTGTAATAATCTTTCAACCCCATTTTATAACTCTTTTATTTATCTACTTTCGATATTGCATCATGCTTTCTTTATCATGCATGTATATCCACTTTTTCACGCAATTGGGTCCGGATCATCCATTCTACTATGATGTGTTGTCTTCAAAGATGAATACGTGCAAATCTATATATTGTGATAATACTTATGCTACATCTTAATAATTCGGACCCTAGATACACATCATGTATGTATTGCATTAGAAACTCGTATATAGGATCAAGCATATCTATACATATTTGTATATATCTTGTGGAGTTGTTTTGAAGTACTAGGTGAGCATTTTGAGCTTTAAAATACCACGTGTGAATATTCCTTACCATATTTATTGCTACAACATGAGGCTAAGTATTTAAGTGAGATATCTATTTGAATGCCAGTGAATGGAGGTTGTGTTATTTATTTTGGGAGTGTAAATGATTCTTATCTTTGCAAATTTGATTCAAGAAAACTATTTTCAAAAGTGAATGAAATCAGAGCATAATCAAAATTTATGACACAATCTATATTTGAATGCTTTAGATAATAATGTTAGCATTATTAATAATCAGAATATGAGTATATAATGTTTATAAAACTCATATCATCATTTAGTAGAGGCTGATCTTTTGATCAGTTGATCGTGAGTGCTCAATTTATGACCTTCCCCCCCTCATATCTAAGGTTCAGAATCGAGGTATCTTTAGTTATGACGAACAATGGCTTTGGCACGAGTCATGAGTTTCTTAATTTTCCCAATAGATTAGGTGGTAACTTTGAGATCTGGTGATATAATCCATTTCTGGCATATTTTGCAATAAATGGATTTTTTAATAAAAGTTGCTAGACTTGAACTCTCATTTTCTATTTCACACTGCATTAGTGATATCCGATCAGGAGATCGGGAGTCTAAACTATTGGGCGCGCTTGGCAACCCCAAAAGCATCTCACATAAAGGTTTTATTTATTTATTTTTATTTTTACATTTGTTTTTTCATTCACAAATTTAAGAAATACTATTGTATAAATTGTGTGATAACATAAAACAAATAGATTCGTATGGAACAAACAACTGGAATTTCATAAATAAGAACATGGTGGAATTTACAGAAATTCATAATACAATAAAACTAATGAAATGAAGCAAACTGAAGCCTGCACTAGACAGTGTCCTTAAAATAAATTCATTGCCTCACCAGTCGGATACTGGAGGTTGTTCGACGTCTGTCTCTTAGGATACGATGGTTGGACCAGCTACGCAATGTACTGACTGAATAGCTTCGGTGAACAAAACTTTGCAGCACTCTCTCATAGGAAGAATATAATATAAAACTAAAGTAAACTTTTGACAGGAAGAGCAACCAATTTTCTGGTGTTAAAGAATGAAAGAGAGGGTCTCCTTTTATATATATGAAGGGAGAGAGGAAAATGTTCTTGCAACAAATGCATGAGATTTAATTTTGCAAAACTCTCAATTGATGGCAATTCAATCCATCATCATTATATTTTGCAAAACTCCCAATTGATGGCAATTCAATCCATTATCATTATAGAGGAGTTACACCTATTTTATACACGTGTAATGTGTATAATTTTGTAGCCACATTTTTCAACACCTCTTTTATAAGGCCAACTTAATGAGTCAATTTTTCATTCAAATCTTAATGGTTTTTGGTCATTCTTTTTGTGGTGTAAAAATTTCATTACAAAGAATCTAAAACCACTTTACTCCACCTCAATTGAAGATTGGCACCCACTTTAATATTGCATTAAAGTCACCAAAAAATCATTATTTTTCCAACAATTTACATGAATACAAATTGACCGAATAATAACAAATGGACAACGTTTAACAACAAATACTCAGAGAGAGTGCAACGGAATAATCCCAGCATCAGAAAGGGTAGCTTTTGGCTTTAAACCCCTTATAGTGAAGTCTATTGGATTTACTGGCTATCTAGTGAACACGAAGTCTTGAATTTGTTCTGCCGTTTATGTAAACTAAGACAACAAACCTCACACAGGAATTACTCCAACCATTGTTCTGTTCTCACTGTTGTGTCCGGTTTGGCCCTGGAACACTAGCTTGGTTTTGTGAATAGTTTAAATAATTAGGCCCTGTCAATTCTGATAGAAGCGGCCCCACTTCACACTCACATAGGTGACTCTACTTGAGTATCTTGCTATACTCAACTCAACAGATTAACATACTAGAGTCATTAAAAGCTCAGCTTAACCTTTACACTTGCAGGTATCATTGATAAAAGGAATGGCTGGAGGTTTAACCTCCTCAGTGACATACCACCGTTACACGCAATTAGGTTGTCCCATTGAACTTAGATCTTGGGATCACTAGTCAACTAGATTGGGTTTCCATTCTAGTAACACCTTACACTAAAGGCCTTAACCCCATTCCTTCTAACGACTTCTCTACTAACACTTGATTTAATTCTTTGGTTAGCGGATCCGCAATGTTGTCCTGAGACTTTACATAGTCTAAAGTGACAACTCCATTCGAGAGTAGTTGTCATATGGAATTATGTCTACGATGAATATGTCTAGACTTTCCATTATACATATTACTCTGTACATGTCCAATCACCGATTGGCTATCACAATGAATACAGATGGCTGGCACAGGTCTGGACCAACGTGGAATATCCTTAACGAACTGGTGAAGCCATTCAGCTTCTTCAATTGCTTTATCCAATGTAATAAACTCAAATTCTATCGTTGATCTCGATATACACGTTTGCTTAGAAGATTTCCAAGACACGGCTGCCCCTCCGAGGGTAAACATATAACCACTAGTGGATTTGGAGTCTTTTATATTAGATATCCAATTAGCGTCACTATATCCTTTTAATATCGCTGGGTATTTGGTATAATGCAAACCATAACCCCAGGTGTAGCATAAATAACCTAACACCGGCATAATGCCTCTCCAATGAGTAGTATTCGGATTACTCGTGTATCTACTAAGCTTGCTAACTGAGTAGGTTATATTCGACCTTGTACAACTCATCAGATACATCAAACTTCCAACGACTTGAGAATATTCTAGTTTAGAAACACTCTCACCATTATTCTTGGTCAAATGTAGACTCACGTCTACCGGTGTCCTAGACACACTTGTATCTGCTTTATCAAATTTCTTAAGTATCTTCTCAACATAGTGAGATTAAGAAAGTATAATACCATAAGATGTTCTGGTAATCTTAACACCCAGAATTACATCTGCAAGGCCCATATCTTTTATGTCAAACTTAGAGTTTAACAATCTCTTAGTAGTTCGAATCATTTTATCATTACTACCAACAACGAGCATGTCATTTACGTATAGACACAAAATGACATAACCTCTGTTAGTGTCTTTGACATATACGCATTTGTCACACTTATTGATTTTGAACCCATTTAATAACATAGCGTTGTCAAACTTCTCATGCCATTGTTTAGGAGCTTGCTTCAAACTATACAATAATTTGACAAGCTTACAGTCTTTCTTGTTTTCTCTTGGAGCTAAAAACTCATCGGGTTGTTCTATATAGATTTCTTCATTTAAATCTCCATTTAAGAAAGTTGTCTTTACATCCATTTGATATATCTCCAGACCATGTAAAGCTGCTATCGCAATCACCATGCGAATGGATGTAATCCTTGTCACAGGTGAATACGTATCAAAATAATCTAGGCTTTCTCGCTGTCTGTATCCTTTGATAACTATTTTAGCTTTATACTTATCGATTGACCCATCAACTTTCATCTTTCTTCTAAAGATCCACTTACTCCCCAAGGCCTTACTGCCTGAGGGTAGATCAACCAACTTCCAAGTATGGTTCTGTAAGATGGAGTCAATCTCACTCTTAATTGCTTCTTTCCACAAAGAACTTTCAGGTGAAGTCACAACTTTATGGAAAGTTTGAGGTTTTCCTTCTAATATATAAGTTAAGAAGTTCGAACCAAAGGACTTTGCAGTCCTAGCCCTCTTACTCCTTCTTAGTTCATCTACGTCCTCAGCTTGATTATCAACTTGATCGTCTAAGTGATCATTTGGTTGATCAGCTATGTGATCATTGTCACTTTCAACATCTTTCATGGATCTCAGAATCCCTTCTTGCAGACAACAAGGAAATGCATTTTCAAAGAAAGATGCATTTCTTGATTCCATGATAGTATTCTTGTGTATATCTGGAATAGCAAACTTAACCACAAGATATCGATATGCACTGCTATATTGTGCATAACCGTTGAATACAAAGTCAATAGATTTTTAGGCTTATCCTAACCTTATTGGGTTTAGGTATTCCCACTTTTTTGCATGACACCCCCACATTTGTAGAATTTATATAAAGCCTTTTGGCCTTTTTAAAAAATTCATACAGGGTCTTTAAACAATTCCTTGTGTCACAATGATTATGAAACTCTCAAAATCATATCACAGTAAATACATTCCCAAAATGTCATCAACCGAATTAGGCACCTAAACATATTTCGTCTAATCTATCACTCAAGCCAATATTATTACTATTAGGAAACTCAAATCCAGTGTTCAATAGTCTACTATTTGGAACTTCATAACACAGTTAGTATTGCTAATTTCTCAGCATGTGGTCAGTAGACTTTCTACTACTAGGAATGACAATATCTTATCTTGTGATCAGTAGTCACTTTACTACTAGGAATCACAACGTCTTGACATAGGATCAATAGACTCTTTTATTACTCGAAATCATTATGTCTTGTTATATGATTAATAGCCTCTCTACTACTAGGAACCATCATGTATTGACATGTGATCAGTAATTTGTTCACTACTAGGAACCACAATCTCATAATTGTGTAGCCAGTGGTCTAACACCTCCTAGGAACTGCTAGTCTCCTATGTCTGTAATCAGTGATTTTAGGAGCCACCAATTTAAGAATATATTTGGAATTTAAAAATTCAAAAATATATTCATACACCCTAAAGGGTTGTCTCATCTTTACTTTCAAGCAAAGTCACATAGCAATCATATATGCTATAATTGACATAGGGATAACATACTACTTGCCTCTGATTAATTCAGAGATATTATCATGCAATATTTATAATTTCCCTTAATCACACTTGATCTCTCTAGATCTTCCTTAAGAATCTCACATGGTTTAAGGTTGTTAGGTGGAACAACATTTCTATTATGTAACGAGTTGAATTAAATTGAATTTATACTTTAATCTCAGTTGAGGATTTATTTTAAATTATTAAAATAAATTCATTTTGGACCCAACTGATTGAATCGTGACCGGTTAGTAACCGTATAATATTGTTGCTGTTTTATTATTATTATTTGAATACCATAAAAGAATTGTGAATATTTATGGTGTGTATCATTAAACGAAATATATTTTGTGGTGAGAAAATAATTGTATCATTTTATTTTTTTATGTTACAAAATATTATAATGTTCCTAAATATATCTTTAGTTATATATATATATATACACACGGGTGTGGTTCAAAGTTGGTGGAAGAGAATGATTAAAAAGAATGTAATGCAATATCTCTTATCTCTCTCGTGGGGCAGGATGAGTTGGAGGATGGGTTTGAAAATTTATATATCTCATCTAGTGCTCTCTCTCCCTACCTCACACCCACACATTTTCTCTTTTTGCACATGTAAGCACTCTTTTTCCCTTCTTATGCACGTGCACATTCTCCCTAAACCACAATCTCTCTCAGCCTCTTCTTACTTTTTCTTACTACACGGCAAAATCACCTTTGTACGGTTTGGAACTCGAATCGGTGTGTAAAATCAAGAATGTGGAAGCTTAAGATCGCGGAGGGAGGAAGCCCATGGCTTCGAACGCTGAATGATCACGTCAGCAAGCAATTCTGGGAGTTCGATCCCCAAACTCGGATCCCCCGAAGAGCTCTCGGAGATCGATAAGGTTCGTGACACCTTTCGCAACAATCGTTTCCAGCAAAAGCATACTGTAGATCTGCTTATGTGTATTCAGTTTGCCAAGGAAGATCCAAGTAGGTTACTCTTACCAAAAGTCAAAGTGTAGGACAGCGGTAATAGGGGGTGATTGCCAGATCAACTCTGCTAAGACCTGGGGGTCTGATGGCATGTGAGTTAGCACGACATGCTGTTGTTCTTAAAGTTGATGATTGGGTCTTCTGTCATGGTGGCCTTCTCCCTCATTATGTTGCCTATGGTATATAGAGGATGAATAGGGAAGTATCTAATTGGATGGAAGGTCTCAGTGAGAGAGATGGTAGTCCAAAAATCCTTTTTATAGCCACTAGGGGCTATGATAGTGTTGTTTGGAATCATTTGTACTCAAGAGACATATCTGATCTAAATGGACATCAAATTAATCAGATTCAATCCATTCTTGAGGAGATAGTGCAAGCATTAAGTGCTAAGGTAATGGTGGTGGGGCATACTCCTCAAACTATAGGAGTCAATTGTACATACAATTGTAGCATGTGGCATATTGATATCGGCATGTCTAGTGGAGTTCTTAATTCACAACCAGGGGTTCTAGGAATAAGAGTCAAGAAAGCACGGGTGATAAGAAGCAAAAGGGACACTTGTAGTGAACTTCAGACCAATGTTCTTGAGACCAAAATGAAGAGTTTGGCGAGAGCAACATTTTGACCGGCGGAGATCAAAATTCGACAAAATTGAAAATTTTGATTTTTGCTTGTTTCCTCTTCTAGCTTGAGGTAAGGATTTTCCTACACTTCTTTATGCACTTTTATTTGTTTATATGGAGTTTAGAGTTGTATATAATTTAATTAGAATTTTTAGAAAATTTGTGATTTATTTGCTAAAATGAAAAATTTTGAGAAAAATAAAGAGTTGATACCCAAATTGTGAAAGTGTAAACTTGGAATATGTTTGTAGGGTTATGAAAGAGCTATGTTTTAAATTTGAACAAAAACAGACTTCGATTCGATTGGTTTTGAAATTTTTACCGGTTTGCAATCAAAAGAGTATTTTTAAAGAAAATAAAGGAATTATGATTAACTTTTGGAGCTTTTGATCAAAATAAGATGTCATAGTTGAATAATACTTGGAGAATGAGTTTGGAAAGAAAATGATATTTTCTTGGGCATCAACAATATTATTTTGCTTAATGTACCTGTTGGAACAAAACCGACACGGTTAGAAATGGACATTGAGAGGTTACCAAATGTGATTGTGATATAAAAACTAGTGTAGTTGTTCATATTTGATGAGATGTGGAATAGATTGTATTTATCGGAATTTTTGGAATTTAATTATTTAAATATCTGTTTAGAAATATCTGTTTTGGGCTATCAATCGATGATAGCCATGATTGTTGTAGAAATGCATGAGACTTAGGTAAATTGAACCACATTCCTCATTTGTTGCATTGGACATTGCATTACATTAATTTCATTGGAAATGTATCTGTTTTTGAGAAATGTTTGGAAATATATTTGTTTGCGAAAAGATAAATACTTGGTGAATCTGGGGAGGGGGTATAGAACTGCGCGGTTAGGTGTCGAGCCTTTCAGTTTACTGGTAAAAATGACAGTGATAGTGCATTAGAGCCTACTTGCAGACACTCACCTAGAGATTCACAGAGCCTGTATTCATGTAACATATATGGTTTAATATGGAAATGGTTTTATATCTGTTGTTGCATCTTAGTATTGCATGCTTTATAAAAAGAGAGATAAATTATTTTATCATGAGCATGGCATGAGTATACTCCTCTTTAGTCTTGTCATGGTTCATATGTTGTATAGTATATCTCTACTGGACTGTGGCTCACCCTATAAGGGAAACCATTTCAGGTACATGTGCTATGCCTCTGTCAACGCATTGACTTGGGAGGACTCGGAGCTGAGGCTTCATTTTTATTTTATGGTTATTTGTTGAATGTAAGCCCAGGGTTGTATTTGCGTTGAGTTGAAACTCCATTTTGTGTAACCAAGAATGTTCTTGGATAAATTTGTAAGCCTGTAGGGCACTTATTATCTGTTTGGCTTCTATTTCATACTTGTTGTAAAATGTATGCTTGGGATTAGAATTGGGGCATTGAGATGTGAATAGCATGTATTTGGCATTTGGGATTTAATGGAAATGGATATATGGAATAGTTAGCTCTATATATATATATGTTTGTCTATCGGGTGGGTTTTGTAGCATAAATAGATATACCCTGCCCAATTTTCAGGACATTACATGTTATCACTTTTGAAGCAATTTCTGAAAAATTATAACAGAATTTCATTTTCTGTGTTTCCAAAAATTAAACTTAACACTAGAAAATCTCACAGTTGGAAATTTAATTCGAAACTAATCTTACCACTTAACCTAAAATCAAACATAGTTAGGAATGTTCCTAGGAAGACTGAAGGGGTCACATCAGTTTCACTTAAAACCCAGTTAACCTTTTGACAAAACTTTCAAGAGTTTGTTGACTCCTAATCTATGGGAAACAATTTTAGAATTAAGTTTTTAGGGATAAACCAAAGTTAAAACAAACCAATTCCCAAGCAAATAAAATTTGCTACCAGAATTACACCACTCATAAAAGTTAACCGGCACTCTTAGAACTAAGCCCATTATTTCTGAATAAAAATCAAAAATATTTTAGCTAATGCTAAAATTGGTTTTCTCAAAACCAAAATACTTTGGAAATAATCAGATTATAGCCAAAGACTTTCTCCAAAACCTGGTTTTCCAACACTTTGGGAATAAAATGATTAAATCCAAAGACTTCCTCAAACCCCAAAGATTTGAAACCAAATCCGTCTTAATTGTCATTTCTGAACAAATAAGAACTACTCTTTAGCCAAGGCTAAACACTTTGATTTTTATTATAGAAAACCAAACCAAGTTCCAAAACTTACAAGTAATTTAAAAATTGCTAACCGAATTACAAACAATGTAAAAAAAATTGCTATAACAATGATTAATGCTTCTAACAATACAAGCAAATAAAACTTGTTTTTATACAATTGGTAAAAACCAACTAAATCCAAGCAAAAAATTACTTTAATTATAAAGAGAGTAACCAATCCATAAGGATTTTATATAATCTAAACCTTTTCCACGCTTAGCAATTTCTATTCATCACAAAGGTTAGTCATCCATACTTTTTGTTTTAACATTCCAAATACTATTTATTTGGTTTTGTATTTGTTTCTTCAATTCCTTTCGCGTGGGTATTCCTGTAAAGCAAGTTAGCAGAAAACCACAAGAAAATACAAGCCAAACAATATGAAGAAACTTGAACCCATCTAGCAAACTATTTAATAATAAAATTAACGAATGAATTAAAATGCTAGATGAGTTACAAAATAAAATTCGTAACTTCACAATTAAAATTAAACCTTTTAATTGGCGAGTGTTATATACGAACTTATTACACATTAAACATGGACATAATTATGGACAATTAGCATGTATATAAATAAATCTAGAAATTATAAAACAATTAGCGTGCAAATAAATTTAGACAAGTTACAAAACTAAAAATTTATAAATTAAAAATTTTAATTAGCAAGAGTTACATATACTTTTTAACTTCACATAATTAAATTCAAATTATGAGGTAATTATATATGACATTATAACACCAATAAAATAAATTTACAATTTTATTTACACAATTTTAACTCCAAAACCTTAAATTAAATTTAATAGGCAAGAGTTATATGAGATTGTTACAATAACCATGTAAATAATTCTAGAGATAATAAGCATGTAACAAAAATTAAAATCTAGGAATTTTTTTTTTCTTTCTAAACATGTAAATTATATTATAACACATGTGAATTGAACTAAGATCTAGAAAATCATAAACAAATATTAAAAAAGTAGCAACTAATTAGCATGTCTATTTTAACTAAAACTTAAACACTCATGAGCATGCAAATTACATTATCTGTAGATACATGTGGCTTCTAAGCATAAAGTTATGCAGTGCAACAATGGACTAATCAAGGCTAGGAAACAGTGCCGAAGCACATGAGAAATACATTCAAATATCTATAAAATCCCAATCAAGCACTTTCATATTCTGTACCAAGAATGAAACAGTAGCTATAAGCAAGTAAGAATATTATGAACATAACTGATAAGATACAAGAGGCAGAGGAGGACTCCAAGAGCTCAGCATTGGATTGTTAAGTCACACCACTATTATATTAGCAATTCAGCAAAATGCAGTTGTATGGTTAGTTAGATAATATGGTTAGTTAGTTAGAGAGTTTGTTTAGTGAGTTTGTTATAGCATTCCTATATATATACAAATCTGTAAAATGTTTCAAAGTGTGATGAAATAATATTCAAAGATCAATCTTTCTTCATGGTATCGAGTCGCAATAAAGCTCCAACGAAAGCAAGTTTCATCAATGGCGATTCATCTTCTTTACCATCAAATCTTAATCTTCTCATCTCAAATTTTGGATCATTGGTTACTGTCAAGCTTGATTCTACAAATTTCTTTATATGGAAGAGTCAAATGCGAAACATGCTCCATGCTCTGAATCTCTTAGGATTTGTCACAAGATTGATTCAATGTCCTACTTCAGAGATCATGGATTCATCTGGAAAAACACTTCCAAATCCAGAGTATGCAAAGTGGAAAACAATTGATGCACATCTCTTGAGTTGTTTGACTGCTACACTATCTCCTACTGTGTATTCATCCATTCTCCATCTTTAACACAGTGCTGAGGTATGGAAAGCGCTTGAAAAACGGTTTACATCTTTGTCTAGATCACATATCCATCAACTAAAAAATAAGCTTCAAACTGTCTCAAAGAAAACCTCTTCAATGGAAGAATATCTCTTCAAAATCAAAGAAATTTCAGATCAATTGTCACTAGCCTCTACATAGGTTGATGATGAGGATTTGGTATTAATGACTTTGAATGGTCTTCCTAGTGAATATGATGCATTCATCGCTATTCGAGCCAGATCTGAAGATATTTCTATGGATGAGCTATGCTCATTGTTGTGTTCCGAATCTATTCATATTGAGGCTAAGATGAGTAATTCCAACACCAGCACTGATCTCAATGTTGCCTACACAGCAGCCAAAGGATTTACTCAACAATATCCGTACTCTGGTTTTAATTCTTAATCTTTCCATTCTGGATCAGAAAGAGGTGGTTATTTACAATCTAGAGGTCGCAACACTTATAGAGGAAGAGGAGGCAGATATATGCAATCTCGAGGAAGGTTCAACAATCGAAATAAAGATCGATCTGCCTCTTCTCAAGGCTGTTAGATTTGTGGTGGTCTCAGTTATTCAAATTTTTGATCGGGTACCGTATGGACCCAAATTTTCAACCTAGAACATCACAGACTTCTCAGTCCTATCAACCTAGAACATCACAGACTTCTCAATCCTATCAGTCCTCCAGTCCTGGTCCTTCTAAAGCCTATACAGCCTCTGTAGCTTCTAATTCTGTATCTGCATCAGCTTCAAATGACACAAGCGTGCCTTGGTACATTGATTCTGCAGCCACCAATCACATGACAAATGATCTTGCAAATTTTTCTCTATATGAAGCCTACCCTGGACATGATCAAGTAACTGTAGGTAATGGTACTTCCTTACCTATTCATCATATTGGACAAGGTCTTTTACCTACTCCTACTTATTCTTTTCATCTTAATAATCTTCTCCATATTCCTTCCATTTCCTCTAATCTTCTCTCTGTGCATCAGTTGACAAAAGATCACAATTGCATTGTTATTTTTGATGCTCATTCTTTTGTGGTTCAGGACAAAGTCACGAAAAAGGTTCTACATAAAGGAGTTAATAACAATGGGCTCTATCAGTTCAGTGCTTCTTCTTCTCCTTCTTCACCACATGCTTATCAATCTTGCTTTTCTAGTTCTGATCCACTATGGCATAAAAGGCTAGGCCATATTTCTCATGAAAAATTTCAAAGTTTAGCTTCTCATTTACCTGTTTCTTTTTGTGGCAACAATAAACCTATGCCTTGCATTGATTGTAATATGTCCAAAATACATAGATTGCCTTTTAAATTGTCAAATTCCTCTGTGAATTCTCATTTTTCTTTAGTTCATAGTGATGTATGGGGCCCTTTTGTTACTACGAATGCCAAATTTCGGTTCTATGTTTTGTTTGTTGATGATTACACTAGATTCACTTGGATATATCCTTTACAAGAGTGAAGTTTATGCTAAATTTCTTGATTTCAAAAGATATGCTGAAAATCAGTTTACCACTTCTCTCAAAATTTTGAGAACAAATAATGGGTCTGAGTTTGTGAATAAACAAATGGATTCTTATTTGTCTTCTCAAGGCATCATTCATCAAACCAGTTGTCCATACACCCAAGCTCAAAATGGTGTTGCCGAAAGAAAGCACAGGCATGTGACTGAAACTGCCATTGCTCTTCTTCACCGTTCCTCTTTGCCTTTGTCTTTCTGGTTTGATGCAATTGCCACGGCTGTGTTTCTTATTAATCGATACCCGCCTGTTCTTAAAAATGTTTCTCCATTTGAAGCTTTATTTCATTCTGTGCCTGATTACTCTTCGCTTAAGGTTTTTGGTTGTCAATGCTTTCCTTGGCTTAAGCCATATATCTCTCATAAACTTCAGCCCAAGTCCATTCCCTGTGTCTTCATTGGGTATCATTCTACTATCAAAGGATATCGGTGTCTTGACCCTATTACTGGTAAAATCTACATCTCCAAGCATGTTCTCTTTAATGAGTCATGTTTTCCTTTTTCCTTAGCCTCTTCTTCATCTCTTTCTTGTTCTTCTTCTTCTTCTTCTTCTATTCCTTCTTTCTTTTGGTCTTCACCCTCTACTTCTTCAGTCTCACCAAATTAAGCTTTTCCTTCTCCTAGTTTTCCCTATATTTCTAATTGTCCTCCTTCTGTTCCCATCAATTCTATTACCATTGATCTTCCACCTGTTTCACAGCCATCTGTTGTTCCCAGATCACAACAATCTGTTCTATATCCATTGTCCAAATTGGCCTCACGCTCCCATCTCTACGGTCTCCCTTAATTTCCATCCTATGACCACACGGTCTAAGGCCAACCTTCCTGTGTGTTTTCAAGCTACATCTGTTTTTGATCTTTCTACTCAGCTTCTCAATTCTGAACCTCGTATTGTCCAAGAAGCTCTTCAATCTGCTATCTGGATTAAAGCTATACACGAGGAATTTGATGCTCTTCAACTTCACGGTACTTGGACTCTTATTCCCTTGGCTTCTTCTAAATTGGCAATCGGCTGTAAATGGGTTTTTCGCGTTAAACGACATTCTGATGGTAGTATTGCCAGGTACAAGGCCCGACTTGTGGCTAAAGGTTATTTGCAACATGAGGGGATCGACTTTCATGAGACCTTCAGTCCTGTTGCTAAGCAGCCTACTATTCGCATTTTTATTTGCATTGCTCTTCATAATAACTGGCCCATTACTCAGCTTGATATCTCAAATGCATTTCTCCATGGCTCACTTGAAGAGGAAGTTTACATGACTCAACCTCAGGGATTTGTGGATCCTTCTTATCCTACTCATGTGTGCAAACTTAAGAAAGCTCTTTATGGCCTTAAACAGGCTCCTCGAGCCTGGTATTCCACTTTCTCAGCTTTTCTTCTCTCGCAGGGGTTTCATAACAGTCTGTCAGATACTTCCTTGTTTGTCAAACAGACTCCCACCGCCTTACTCACTGGTTGTGTATGTTGATGACATCCTTTGATCGGTAGTGACTCTACTATTCTCACTCACCTTCTTCAAAGAGATGCACTCGGTCTTTTCTATGAAAGAACTTGGGTCTTTATCCTATTTTCTGGGCATCAATGTCATTGCTCAAGATTCTGGTTATTTGCTATGTCAACAAAAGTATGCTACTGATCTGCTTGTTAAAGCTGGAATGGTGGATTGCAAGCCTTGTTCTACACCATTGGCTGTGAAGTCCTCTGTCTCTCTTTCAGATGCTCTTCCTTTTGCTCGACCTACTTTATATCGCAGTTTAGTTGGAGGTCTTCAATATCTTACCATTACTCGGCCCGACTTATCTTTGGTTGTTAATCAAGCATGCCAACATATGCATGCTCCTACCAATGCCCATTTTCAACATGTTAAACGTCTCCTTCGTTATGTTAAAGGCACTATTTCTCATGAATTGAGTTTCACTCCTGGTCCTTTAACTCTTCATGCCTTTTCTGACTCCAATTGGGCGGGTGATACTTTGGATAGACGTTCTACATCGTGGCATCAGATCTTTTTAGGCCCAAATTTGATCTCTTGGTTCGCTAAAAGCGCCACGGTCTTCGCTCCTCCACCGAGGTCAATACCGATCCCGAGCTAATATCGCCATTGAAAGTTAGTTGGCTTCAGCAGTTGCTGAAGGACTTTTTGGTTCCTCCTTCTTCTATTCCCGTTTTATGGTGTGACAACTTATTTGCTATGGCTCTTGCTTCAAATCTAGTTTTTCATTCCCGATCTAAACATATTGAAATAGACTATCATTTCATTCGCGAGCGTGTTGTTTCCAAACAACTTCTTCTCAAGTATGTTCATATATCTGATCAATTAGCTGATCTGTTTACAAAACCTTTGTCTAGTTCTCGATTTCATTATCTCAAAGACAAGCTGATGCTCCTTCCTTCTCCCATCAGCTTGCGGGGGCCTGATAAGATACAAGAGGCAGAGGAGGACTCCAAGAGCTCAGCATTGGACTGTGATGCTGATTAAGTCACACCACTGTTATATTAGCAATTTAGCAAAATGTAGTTGTATGGCTAGTTAGTTAGATAATATGGTTAGTTAGTTAGAGAGTTTGTTATAGCATTCCTATATATATACAAATCTGTAAAATGTTTCAAAGTGTGATGAAATAATATTCAAAGATCAATCTTAATATAATCTATTTAATTAAATAATTAAATAATTATCAATTGAATTTTTTTATTTATTTAATAAAACTAACAGTAGCATAGAACTAATAGGAAATATATATATGATTAAAGAAATCATGAACTCCAGGTGGAAACAGTGGCATTCTTATATATATTACATTGCATGTATAAAACAACATATAAACTACACATCCTAATCATAAATTCTGTTTGTACAATTTCATGAGAAACATAATTAATTTGTTTTAAGCTTGTTGTATAATTGTGTGATAACATAAAACAAATAGATTCATATCGAACAAACAATTGGAATTTCATAAACAAGAATATGATAGAATTTACAGAAATTTATAATAAAATAAAATTAGCAAAATGAAGCAAACCAAAACTTGCACTAAATAGTGTCCTTAAAACATATTCGTCGCCTCACCAGTTGGGTGCTGGAGGTTGTTTGACGTCTATCTCCATGATACGACGGTTGGACCAGCTACGCAATGCACCGATTGAATAGTTTCGGCGAACAAAACTTTGCAGCACTTTCTTACATAAAGAATATAATATAAAACTGAAGTAAACTTTTGACAAGAAGAGCAACCAATTTTCTGGTGTTGAAGAATGAAGGAAAGGGTCTCCTTTTATACACATAGAGGAATAGAGGAAAATACTCTTGCACAAAACTCCCAATTGATGGCAATTCAATCCATCATCATTATATTTTACAAAACTCCTAATTGATGACAATTCAATCCATCATCATTATAGAGGAGTTACACCTATTTTATACATATGTAATGTGTATAATTCTGCAACCACTTTTTCGAACACCTCTTTCATGAGGCCAATTTAATGAGTCAATTTCTCATTCAAATCTTAATAGTTTTTTATCATTCTTTTTGTGGTGTAAAGATTTCATTACAAAGAATCTAAACCCACTTTACTCTACCTTAATTGAGGATTGACACCCACTTTAATATTGCATTAAAGTCACACAAAAAAAAAAAAAAACCATTATTTTTCTAACAAATACAACATTATACAACCTGCAAGCCTTAGCATTTTCAACCATTGTTCAGATGTTCCTCCAATAGAACAAGCTTATCAACTCTGTTTGTTTAAGCTGACACTTTTTGTTTTTCTTAGGACCTTTTTTTTTTTAAAAAAAAAATTATGAAAAAGATTAAAAAGAAAGACTAATAAAATGAATTTCTTAAAAACGAAATAAAAAAAAAATAAATTAACAAATTTTGTGAACTTTTTCTGTTTACCCCCAAATCCTATGCCTTCACTACTAGACCAACGTCCTTTTTATTTATTTATTTATTTATTTTTTTATAGAAAGGCGACCCCTCTTCTTAATAAATTAATCTTGTGATGTTTGCAAATATTGGTGTATTATTTAGAAGATTTAATGGGTATAAAGCCATTTCTTTTTTCTTTATTTCTCTGCAGTAAAATTTTGAGTAGAAGTAATGTTATATTCACTTACATAACATCTATCGAATTATTCAAGTGGGCCCTTTTTCAAATTTCTAAATTCCATCATTTTACTTTAGTAAAAAAATATGTTTAGATTTATTAGTTTATATAATATTTTTAATTAGTAAAAAAGGAAACAAGAAAATCATTCTATATCAGCACTTCACTTGGACTCAATTTTAATAAAAAAATGTTGTCTATTGATGTTCGTTGTTTTGCAAAACTGAGATCTAATGGCAATGTCTAAGACCTTTTTGAAATAAAGCTTCATCCCATTCCCCCTCTCCCCCCCCCCCCCCAACAAAAAAAAAAAAAGAAAAAAAAAGGGAGTAGAGAGGGGGAGGGTATTAAAGTAAATTCAATGCATGTAGATGGGTCAAGGAAGTGGAAAGAGAGAGAGAGGATATTAAAGTAAATTCAATGCATCACCGAACTCTGTTAATTGACATGTCAAGTAGAGGTATTTCAAAAAAGGACTTTTCTTAAGTGTGCCTTGCATATGGTATGCAAGGCACTTACACCCTTCTATTTTGTATTTACACATTTGTATGTATTGGGTTATATCAAAATATTTGAAAACTTACATATTGGTGACCTGCTAAGCAGGTCACTTTCCAGGTAAATTAATAAAATAATATATTATATGACTAAAGGTGTAAATGGTCACAAAAAATGTATAAGTTTTCACAAAAGGCGTATATTTTCACGAAGGCATAAGAATTTTAAAAGGCGAATCGATTTCTGAAAATTTATGCATTTTGTGAAAACTTACGCCTTTTGTAAAAACTTACGCCTTTTGTAAAAACTTACACCTTTTTTGAAAACTTACACCTTTTTCTGAAAACTTACGCCTTCTGTGAAATCATTTACACATTTTATGAACACTTACTCCTTTTGTGAGTTGACTTACCAAAGGTGTAAACAAACGAAAACTTACACATTTTGCTTAAGCTTACACCTTTTTGTGAAAATACTTACACCATTTTTGAAAAGTTACTCATTTTGTGTAAGAATTTTTGGCATAACATTTATACTTTTTCTTCGAACTTACACCTTTTGTGGAAGCCCAACTTAAAGCTTTTTCGGAAGTCACTTATACCTTTTGTGAAAAAATAAATTCATCAAATTTACACCTTTTGCTTAAGCTTATACCTTTTCGTGGAAGTGCTTATATTTTTTTTGAAAAGTTACTCCTTTTGTGTAAGAATTTTTGGCATAACATTTATACATTTTCTTCGAACTTACACCTTTTGTGGAAGGCCAACTTAAAGCTTTTTCGGAAGTCACTTATACCTTTTGTGAAAAAATAAATTCATCAAATTTACACCTTTTGCTTAACCTTATACCTTTTCGTGGAAGTGCTTATATTTTTTTTGAAAAGTTACTCCTTTTGTGAAATAATTTTTGTCATAAGATTTATACTTTTTCTTCAAACTTACACATTTTGTGAAAGAGTATATAAGCACAAAAGTATAAATGTTATGCCAAAAATTCTTATACAAAAGGAGTAACTTTTCAAAAATGATGTAAGTATTTTCACGAAAAGGTGTAAGCTTACAAAAGGTTTAAATTTGTTGAATTTTTTTTTCACAAAAGGTATAAGTGACTTCAAATAGCTTTAAGTTGGCTTTCACAAAAGGTGTAAGTTCAAGAAAAAGTATAAATCTTATGCCAAAAATTCTTACACAAAAGGAGTAACTTTTCAAAAATTGTGTAAATATTTTCATGAAAAGTATGAAGGAGTGACATTTCAAAGTGTTCATAACCACAAAAGGAGTAACAAAAGGTTCATTTCAAAATGTTCGTAAACACAGAAGGAGTAACATATGTTCATTTCAAAGTAGTAAACACAAAAGGAGTAACATTTAGAAGTGTTCATAAACAAATTGAGACAACCATCGAACAAATCAAAGGGTTCAGGACTCGCCGACCACCTGCAAGCGCCGGCTCCGGTGCTCATAGCTTCTCGAGATCGGCACCTCCATGGGCACCGCCAAGAATCAAAGGTTTTTGAAAGATTGGCTATTGATCTTGGTCTCTCTGGTCGATGTCGAACTATTCACCGCCGATGTCGGTCTCTCTCGTCGATCCTCGCTTATCTCGGTTTGTCTCCAGCGATCTTGGTCTGTCTGTGTCCATGTCGGTCTCATCTCTGTCGATCTCTGTCGATTTCGGTCCCTCTGTCGATCACTGTCCATCTAGGTCTGTATGTCTATTGGTCTCAGTCTACCTCTCTCTCTCTCTCTCTGTTGCTCTATATTAAAAACGGCTCTCTTCTACATTGACATACTTGGTTGTATTTGGACTTGGAGTCGTTATTCCAAGCCCTCCTGCACTGCCTTCTCTCAAACGGTTCTACCGAGAAAGGCCAAGCCCTCCGAACGCCTTCTTCTCTCACATAGCCATTATCTGAATAAGACAAATTCAGTGTGATTGGATTTTAGGAACTTCCAGGTTTTCGGGAGAAAAGAGGGAACTTAGACGCTCTGCGAAGTTACTTACATCTCTTTGTGGCATAAGATTTATACTTTTGCTTCGAACTTACACCGTTAGAAAGCCCAACTTTAAAACTTTTTAAGTCACTTATACCTTTTGTGAAAAATTTTTTATCAAATTTACACATTTTGTTTTCGTGGAAGTGCTTACACCATTTTGAAAAGTTACTCCTTTTGTGTAAGAATTTTTGGCATAACATTTATACTTTTTCTTCGAACTTACACCTTTTGTGAAAGCCCAACTTAAAGCATCTTCGGAAGTCACTTATACCTTTTGTGAAGAAAAAAATTCATCAAATTTACACCTTTTGCTTAAGCTTACACCTTTTCGGGAACATATTTACACCATTTTTGAAAAGGTACTCCTTTTGTGTAAGAATTTTTGTCATAACATTTACTCCTTTTGTGCTTATATACTCTTTCACAAAAGGTGTAAGTTGGAATAAAAAGTATGAATGTTATGCCAAAAATTCTTACACAAAAGGAGTAACTTTTCAAAAATGGTGTAAGTATTTTCACGAAAAGATGTAAGCTTAAGAAAAAGGTGTAAATTTGATGATTTTTTTTTCCACAAAAGGTATAAGTGACTTCCGAAGAAGCTTTAAGTTGGGCTTTCACAAAAGGTGTAAGTTGGAATAAAAAGTATAAATGTTATGCGAAAAATTCTTACACAAAAGGAGTAACTTTTCAAAAATGGTGTAAGTATTTTCACGAAAAGGTGTAAGCTGAAGCAAAAGGTGTAAATTTGATGAATTTTTTTTTCCACAAAAGGTATAAGTGACTTCCGAAGAAGCTTTAAGTTGGGGTTTCACAAAAGGTGTAAGTTCGAAGAAAAAGTATAAATGTTATGCCAAAAATTCTTACACAAAAGGAGTAAGTTTTCAAAAATAGTGTAAGCACTTCCACGAAAAGGTGTAAGCTTAAGCAAAATGTGTAAATTTGATGAATTTTTTTTTTCACAAAAGGTATAAGTGACTTCCGACGAAGCTTTAAGTTGGGCTTTCACAAAAGGTGTAAGTTGGAAGACAAAGTATAAATGTTATGCCAAAAATTCTTACACAAAAGGAGTAACTTTTCAAAAATGGTGTAATCACTTCCACGAAAAGGTATAACCTTAAGCAAAATGTGTAAATTTGATGAATTCTTTTTTTTCACAAAAGGTATAAGTGACTTCCGAAGATGCTTTAAGTTGGGCTTTCACAAAAGGTGTAAGTTGGAAGAAAAAGTATAAATGTTATGCCAAAAATTCTTACACAAAAGGAGTAACTTTTCAAAAATGGTGTAATCACTTCCACGAAAAGGTGTAACATTAAGCAAAATGTGTAAATTTGATGAATTTTTTTTTTTTCACAAAAGGTATAAGTGACTTCCGAAGATGCTTTAAGTTGGGCTTTCACAAAAGGTGTAAGTTGGAAGAAAAAGTATAAATGTTATGTCAAAAATTCTTACACAAAAGGAGTAACTTTTCAAAAATGGTGTAAGCACTTCCACGAAAAGGTATAAGCTTAAGAAAAATGTGTAAATTTGATGAATTTTGTTTTTCACAAATGGTATAAGTGATTTTCGACGAAGCTTTAAGTTGGGCTTTCACAAACGGTAAAAATTCTTGAACAAAAGGAGTAACTTTTCAAAAATGGTGTAAGTATTTTCACGAAAAGTATGAAGGAGTAACATTTCAAAGTGTTCATAACCACAAATGGAGTAACAAAGCGTTCATTTCAAAATGTTCGTAAACACAGAAGGAGTAACATTAAATGTTCATTTCAAAGTATTCGTAGTAAACACAAAAGGAGTAACATTTCAAAGTGTTCATAAAGAAATTGGGACAACCACTGAACAAATCAAAGGGTTCGTGACCCCTGCTGACCACCCAAGCGTCGGTGGCCTCCGGTGCTCACAGCCTTCTGAGATCAGCACCTCCACTGGCACCGCTGCCGCAAATGAAAGGCTTTTTTCTCTCTGGCTATCGATCTTGGTCTCTCTGTATCGATGTCGGCCTATTCTCCGTTGATGTCGGTCTCTCTGTCGATCCTCGCTTATCTCGGTCTGCTCCATGATCTTGGTTTGTCTATGTCCATATCGGTCTCTTCTCTGTCAATCTCACATTGGTCCCGCCTTTCCTGAGTGGTCGCCTGTCGATCATTGTCCATCTAGGTCTCTATGTCTGTTGATCTCAATCTATCTCTCTCTCTCTCTCTCTCTCTCTCTCTCTCTGTTCGTTGCTCTATATTAAAAACGGTTCTCTTTTACATTGACATACTTGGTTGGATTTGGACTTGGAGTTGCTATTCCAAGCCCTCCCAAACTCGTCGTCTCTAAAACGGAGTTCTACTAAGAGAAAGGCCAAGCCTCCGAAACGCCCTTCTCTCTCACATTGCTATTATTTGAACAAGACAAATACAGTGTGATTGGATTTTAGGAACTTCCAGGTTTTGGGGGCAAAAAACGGAACTTACACGTTTTGTGAAGTTACTCACATCTCTTGTGAAAAAACTTACACTATTTGTGAAAGGTTACACATTTGTGAAATAATTTATTTTATAAAATTTAGACATTTTCGTTGAAATACTTAAACCTTTTGTGAGAAGTTACTACTTTATTAAAAATCATGTCTATTAAAAAATTTACACGTTTTTATTGGAACTTACACTTTTTCTGAGAACAGAACTTACACCTTTTTTGAAATAAGTTACATCTTTTCTGAACATGCTTAGACCTTTTATGGAAATCTGGATTATATTTTCCTAAAATTTAAACCTTCAATGGGAAGTTACACCATTTGTGACATAACTTCCATGTTTTGTGAAAACTACATACATGTTTTTGAAAATATACACCTTTCATGGAAGGAGTATTTGAATAAAATTTATAACTTTTGTTAAAAACATAAACCTGCAACTGAATGATTACACCTTTTTGTGGGAATGCTTACACCGTTTCTGAATGGTTACTGCTTTTGTGAATAACTTTTTTCATAAAATTTACACTTTTTATGGGATATTACAACTTTTCTGCCAGCAAAACTTACACCTTTTTAAAAAATTTACACCTTCTATGGAAAATATGTTTTCATCAAGTTTACACCTTATTTTAAAAGCTTACACCTCTTCTAAAAGGTACTCCTTGTGTGAAGAAAACATGTTTAAAAAAATTTACACCTTTTAAATCGAAGTTACATCTTTGGTGAAGACAGTTAGACCTTTTTTTGAAAATTTACACGTTTTATGGAAAATAAGCTTTTGATAAAGTATGTTAAAAGAAATTATTTGACAAAATGTATAACCTTTTCAAATATGGTGTATGTTTGTCCGAAGAAGGTGTAAATGACCATAGAAAAGATGTAAGTTTTGTTTTTCACTAAAGGTGTAACTTGAAATAATAAGTGTAAATTTTATGAAAAAGGTTTTTCCACAAATTGTGTAATTTTTCAAGAAGTTGTAAATATTTCCGAGAGAAGGTGTAAATTTTTAGGAAAGGTGTAAAATTTAGGAATAGTTGTAAACTTTGTGAGTTTTTACAAAAGGTATAAGTTCCCAAAGAAGACCAATCATCGAAGCTGAATGTTTCGTTTTTACAAAAGATATAAGTTCCAAGGTGTAACTTTTATTAAGAAAATTAATTTAAAGAATAAATTCCAAGGTGTAACTTTTATGAAGAAAATTAATTTATATATGATGTCAGTTTTCATTAAAAGGTGTAAGTTGTCAGAACAAGTATAAAATTTTTAAAAATGCCGAAGTGTTCGTAAGAGGTGTAAGTTCCGTCGCCCGTCTGCCTCTCTTCCATCTCGACCTCTCTTTGTTTGTCTTTCTCTCTCGCCTGCCTCCGTTGTTCCATTTCCTCAGAAATGAGGGTTTTATAAGAGAAAAATTTTTGAGGGCCGAGCTTATGTTTTTGGGAAGGCTACTCATGGTAGTGGATGCATAAATCTTTTTTTTAAGTTGATTTTTGTCGGTGGAGCACAACCGCAAGGGTTAATCGAGCACCACCGCCGTTCGGTTCGATCCGTTGGTATTTCCTTTATTTCGTGGCCGTACATTATCTGCTCCTTGTTTGTCTTCTATCATTCGATATACCTTCACACCCAACCCAAATCGACCCAATAGGAACTGCTTCAGACTCCATTTTCAGATTTTGTGCTATTTGAATAGGAACTCTTCCTCTCGCTAACCTAAATGGACCCAATAGGAACTGCTCAGACTCGATTTTGTATTTTCTCCCTTTTGAATAGGAAGTCTTCCCTCTGCTATCAGTGCTGCAAGTTGAACATAGGTATCATAGTAGTTAGCAACAAGCATAAAAGGTGTTCTGCATTTACATGGCGAACTTGTTAGGTTGGGTTATATATAACGAAAGAAGACTTTAAAAAAAAATTTGTGTAATGTTGGCACGGGAAAAACAAATTTTTTTTTTTTCGAGTAGCCAAAAAAGCAAAAATAAGAAACTCGATAGACAAACAATGACTAATCTTGTTTCCGCAACGGGTAACACACTCGGTTAAATTCTGCTTTCAATTTTGTAGTATTCAGTGATTTTATATTGCCGGAACTTATGTTTAGAAACAATCTGTGTTACACGGACTCTTCAAAATAGATCAAATACCTGTGTCGGACACCTGAGAGTCGGACAAGGGTATGGGATATGTGTCGGATACTTTTCAACGGACACTTCTTATATAATTGTATATAACACAATTATTATATGTGAAAATTATTGTGAAATTACTATAAATGTGATTTTGACACTGTGAGTTACATATAGTACCATTTTATGTCACATATTAGATTAAAAATATGATATTTTTTTCCCCACACCGCGTACCATTGAATGTAGGGTTAAGATTTAATGAGTCGGACTCAGACATACATACCGACCAAGACCTGCATTCGAGTCCGTGTAACACAGTAAACAACTCTTTCTTTCAGTGCTGAAGTTCGTGCATAGTTGACGATATTCAACTTAAAACATAGGAAAGCCAATTGAAAGAGTTGAAATGAGGATGACGATTTCCAAATTTTGTAGAGAGCTATTTGTTCCCACACCCAATTCTAAATCAAGAGTTGAAGCGTTCACTTTCATGGCTAGCCTTTCCAACAACTTAAACGGCCGGAGACGATGGTTGAAAACCAATACCTTCTCCCCACCTGAGTCGGACAACCCTAACAGATTAAGGAAGAAGTTTGCCTTCAATCCTTCTCTAATATCCAACTTTTCTAAGATGTGGTCCATTCGGGCATCGTCAATGCCCTCTGTTTCTGTGGTTGACGTGTCTGTAGGTGAACTCTTTAGGAGGGATCTCAACTGTGTGTGCACATACAGTGTGCTCCCATCCCAGGTGATGTTCAACTGCTTAATGAAGTTGTTTAGTTCTTCAACTTCACGAACTGTCGTAAGGGTGAGGTGAAGAAATTCAGAAAAGTCAACAAGCCCAGGCAATTCACGAAGAAAATCTCATTCGTAGAAATGGACAACCTTGCCTATCATTGCACGCAACTTTTGAATGACGGTTACCTGTCTCTTGAAGTTATCATCTTGCATATATATATAGCAGTTACATTTCAAAAGGAAGGTAGCTGTCATTCATAAGTTGCGGGCTGTCTGGACTTTATTGAGCGAGTTCATGAAATGTGTACTCTCATTTGTCTTTTTTATGACCTTCGTGCAGAATGAGAATGGATGGGTACGTTAGTAATATTTGTTGGCAGGCAGTGGCAGTCTTGCTTGTTTCATTGTCACATACAATTGATGAAACTTGCTTGTACGCCCGGAAAAGTATTCTTCTCGATCGCCTAATCGGCTCGAAAGCACCAAGGTAATGGAGCATGGGCCAGATGCACCACCTCGATTCTCTGAACCAAGTTGCTCAAGAGGAAATTGAAGCCCTCAACTTGATGGTGGCCTTTCCAACAACTTAAGCAAGAGAGATGATGGTCGAAAAACCTTTTCTCCCCCCACGACAGACAATAAGCCTAACCACAAGAAGTTTGCCTTCACTTCTCTAATATCCAACTTTTCTAAGATGTGGTCCATCCTCAATGCCCTCTGCTTCGTGGTTGACGGTTCTCAGAGGTGAACTCTTTAGGGATCTCAACCGCGGCGCGGCACATGCTCCCATCCTGTGATGTTCAACTTCTTAACTAAGTTGTTCTTCAACTTCACGAGGGTGATGTGAAGAAATTCAGAAAAGTCAACAAGCCCAGGCAATTCACGAAGAAAATCTCATTCGTAGAAATGGACAACCTTGCTTGTCATTGCACGCAACTTTTGAATGACCGTTACCTTTCTCTTGAAGTTATCATCGTGCATATATATATAGCAGTTACATTTCAAGAGGAAGGTATCTGTCATTCATGAGTTGCGGGCTGTCTGGACTTTATTGAGCGAGTTCATGAAATGCGTACTTTCATTTGTCTTTTTTATGACCTTCGTGCAGAATGAGAATGGATGGGTACGTTAGTAATATTTGTTCACAGGCAGTGGCAGTCTTGCTTGTTTCATTGTCACATACAATTGATGAAACTTGCTTGTACGCCCGGAAACGGTTACCTTTCTCGACCGCCTTTGTCGACCAATTCAAGGTAATGGAGCATGGGCCAGGATGCAGCCGCCTCGATTCTCTGCAACCAAGTTGCTTAGTAGACTGCCATTGGAAGCCAACAAATATTACTAACGTACCTATCCATTCTCATTCTGCACGAAGGTCATAAAAAAGACAAATGAAAGTATGCATTTCATGAACTCTCTCAATAAAGTCCAGACAGCCTGTAGCTCATGAATGACAACTACCTTCCTCTTGAAATGTAACTGCTGTATATATATGCAAGATGATAACTTCAAGAGAAAGGTAACCGTCATTCAAAAGTTGCGTGGAATGGTAGGCAAGGTTGTCTATTTCTACAAATGATATTTTCTTCGTGAATTGCCTGGGCTTGTTGACTTTTCTGAATTTCTTCACCTTACCCTTACAACAGTTCGTGAAGTTGAAGAACTGAACAACTTCGTTTAGAAGTTGAACATCACCTGGGATGGGAGCACACTGTATGTGCACGCACAGTTGATATCCCTCCTAAAGAGTTCACCTACAGACACGTCAACCACAGAAACAGAGGGCATTGACGATGCCCGGATGGACCACATCTTAGAAAAGTTGGATATTAGAGAAAGACTGAAGGCAAACTTCTTCCTTAATCTGTTAGGCTTGTCCGAGTCAAGTGGGGAGAAGGTATTGGTTTTCAGTCATCGTCTCCGGCCGCTTAAGTTGTTAGAAAGGCTAGGCATCAAGTTGAGGGCTTCAATTTCCTTGCTTGTTTCATTGTCACATACAATTGATGAAACTTGCTTGTACGCCCGGAAAAGTATTCTTCTCTGATCTGCCCACTGTCTGACCACCCGAAGGTAATGGAGCTTGGGCCAGGATGCAGCCACCTCGATTCTGTGCAACCAAGTTGCTCAGTAGGAAATTGAAGCCCTCAACTTGATGGGGTTTCATTTGGTTTTTGTGCCTGGGATGAGCACCAATTTCTCTGACAGCAGAATCGTGTCCAGATTATTTAACCCCGTCATGAAATAGTTCAGTTGCTTCTTTGTCCTTTGTAGTCGAGCCTTCATAAAAGTATGTGCGTGTAGTCCTTCAGCCCTAAATGAAAAACAAAATGTAGTCCTTCCTCTTCAATATTTGGGAAATTATGCATTTATCGCTTGTACACATAATTATTTTAATTGTAAGCTGTGTGAACTAAATGCAAAATTTGGATGTGTGTCCTTTCTTTTGTCTATTTCAAAATCTGTATATGTGTTGGGAAATTCTGCGTGTTGCTGTCTGTGTTTATGCAAAATTTTGAGGTTAACTGCCACATGTTACAACCGTTTGTTTGTGTTCTTGTAAATATTGATTAGAATACTTTGCAGGAGTTGCCGTCATTGCATCTGATGGATATTGGTCACCTCGCACCAACAATGTTAGTTTTCTCCTTAAATACTTGCTACCATTTGGTTTCGTACATATGTTTGTAAACAAACGAAATCCATCACCAAGGAATACGTTGATTTTTTTTCCCGGATCAATTCTTACAACAGCCTGTGTACTTTTGTGTTTGTCTTATTTGTTTTGCACAAATTTTGAATGGCCTCGCTTTGCAGCATCAATTTTGAACTTTTGTTTCAATTACGTCCATTTGATTACAACTCTTCACTGTTTTGTATCAGAAAATATGCATATACGTGGCAACTGTACTTTTTGTTGTAGTCAACTTATAACTTTACTAAACTTACATAATCTCAATCAATTGACATTACAATCTTTGTTTTAAAAATCACAAACGGCATTAGCAATTTGACCGAAAATGTCTAGGAAATTTGAAATGGACTGTCAGAATTTAGGTAGTTTAAAGTGCATCGATCCAAATTAGACAACGGACAAAATGTGTACACCACCCCTGTAATTTTCCCTTCAATCTAATTTGTATGATTTGCTCTTTCATAAGGGGAAGGAAAAGATTGAAGACAATTGCCGAACAACATATCCAAATGTCTGACACTATCGCCGCTCTTGTCGAAGCGGCGGTTGCACCATTCATTTGTTATAGGTACTAGTTGTTTATTTTGACAACTGAATTACATTTTCAGATCAAATTACGCTACCGTCGAAGTTCAGTTTGTGATGTTTGAAATTGGTTTTGTTCCGCATGTCTGAAAATGTTTAAATTGGTGTCGATTCAGTCTCGGATGTACGAAAACTGTATTATGGCGATTTTGGGGCCAACTTGACATAAAAACTTGCATATATATATATATGTATTCATATTTAAGATTAGTGATGATAAGCTTCACGATGCTTGCATGCAGCCAGTAACAATTCAAGGAAATGCAAGGGCCAGATAACACTCGACAAAAAATGGTGAGTGTCGAAATCTGTATTCTCTATAATACACTATGATGGAAACACATCGCTGGGTTGCTATCCACACGTTGTATTGAATGGTCGTAGTGGGCTTGTGATTGTTTCACGTTTGTAGGATTGTAGCATGTAATAATGTCACCTTCCTATTGTTTTTGTAAATTTCAATTCATTGTAAAAGTCCAGCTACGTTTTGTCGCTGACTTTTTGCTGCAACTGTTATTTGTATTTGCAATCCTATTTAATTACCAACAATGCAAGCGGATTGTGTTTGGCATAAAGTTGTAGTTACAGTAATTTTGGACTCATAGTTGTTACTTGTCTTGTACGTCTGTCATTTTCTTGGTTAAAGACTATAAAGGAGATTGGGGAAAGGTGGAAGGCACTCCCCTCTGATGAGAAAAAGAGGTTTGCGGAAATGGCTAAGGCGAGCGCTGAGGAACACGCCAAAGTAGTACCATATGCACCGAAGTCTGAAAAGGTCATTACGTACTTCATGTTTTCGTAAATGCATTTGGCTAGGTCCTGCTTTGCTGACATTGTTGGTTGTATTTTTGTATTAATTTAAGGGTAAATGTGCAGGGTAAAAGGCAACTCCGCATATCATTGAAGTCAATTGTTGAGCTAGTTAACCGGTTCAACGAAGCACAAAAGTAGACAGTCATTGACATTGGGTTTGCTGGCCTCCTGGGGATGAAGTGTACACGTATAGATCACGACTTGTGCGCATGGTTGGTACAGAACTTCGATCCTGACAGTAGTTCATTGAATGTTCATGGTTGTCAAGTCAGGCTCACGTGTAAGGCAGTTAATGTTTTATTGGGAATACGGTGTGAAGGCGATGACGTGCAGTTGGCTGGGTCATTAGAAGCATATCCCAATATCTACGATGAGGTTGGAGTTGTTAACGGAGTCATTCCTTTGAACAAGTTGAGACTTTATCTGACCGAGACTGATGGTGCGGAGGACGAGTTTCGGCGGAAATTTGCGCTGTACATGTTGGGGGCCGTGTTGTGTCCTACCACAATGACCGACTTGAAGCCATCGTTCATTCATGTCGTGAAGGACGTAAATCGTATGCGAGCTTGTAATTGGGCAAAGTTGACACTTCAATTCCTTCACAATGGTGTTCGCAAGTTTAAAGGTCATCGCGGTGCAACTGGATGTGTTTTCCTGCTAATGGTATGCCAATAACTTGATTTTTTTTTTCCATTCCCCCCTTCATGTGTTTTATGCATTGTTCTATCATGTTTCTATGATTAGGTGGAGTTTGATTACAGTAACGCCGATGATGCTGACATGGATGCATGCCATGTCGAGAACGAACAAAAAAGACAGTACAATGAAGTATGTATGAGCAATTTGGAGTCCAACATTCACGAATTGAAGGAAATGATGAAGCAAGTTCTCCACAACCAAACAGATTTAATGGAGATGTTGTGACATTTCGAAGGCAAGCAAGTTGTTGGCAATGACAAGGTAATCCATCCAAGCATTACGCAATTTTCACACAGTTGAGCCACATCATTTGAAGATGGTTTATAAGACTAAGTTCACGAATGTGTATGTATGATTAGGTGGAAGGCAATGATATGTGTATCATTAACCTCTCCTCTAATGTTGCTCAACTGAAGGAAATGCTAAAGCAACTGCTTCAACCTTTCAGTTTGGGCTGCAATGAACCGTTCACTGAACAAACCAATTTACGTGAACTGAAGCAAATGCTACACCACCTCATCGAAGGTATATTCTCCACACCACAACCAGCAGGCGTGGCCAAACAGGGTGTGGACCTTGCTGTTGGAGTCGAGGCGCATGACGATGGCGTGGTCAAACCATCTGACGAAGTTAACCCAATGGAGTGTAACATTTCAGATGTACAAGGGGTGGATCACCAATAAGAGATTTTGAAAGGAACCTTGGCAAGGGACAAAAGTCATTTACATGATGGGCACAAGCTAAACATCGAAGAAGGTAGGGACAACAACAAGAAGGGAGGCCTTCAGTCAGGGGAAACATATGAAACTGAAGATAAATACACTCCTGACCTTCAGTCAGTGGGCGTGAACAACGTGGCGTGCGATGTGCATACTTCTCCTACTAAGCTTGGCAAACCATTGGGAGCAACTGGAATCGTTAGAGGAAGTGCAAAGGGAAGACGAAAAGGAAAAGGAAAAGGAAAAATGCGCGGAAGTAGAGTTCAAGCCACTAAGGTCGGGGATATGCAATTGTGCATTGATAGCAAAACAAATAGTGGAGTTGACGACATCAGTTCACCTGTGGATGTTGATGGTGTGGACAACGTGAACAAGGTACAAATACTGCCTTTAATGCCCCACAAGTTCTGAATACCCAATTCATGCCCACATCAATAATGTGAATCAGTAATTTTACAATCATCTGTGTTGTATTGTACTAGTTGTCAAAGAATTGCATGTTTGCAGTTATGACTACTGCCATATGTTAGTACACATTTCTAACAAACTCCGCACCAAACATCACAAGTTGGGAAAAATCTGAGGCTCACAGTTTTTACATCATTTCACGTTCTTTTTTATGACTACCGACCTTGTAATGTAAGCTTCAATGTTTTTATGAAATGTGTACTATTAGTTGGCTGTTTATTTTTGTAGGACTCGTTGACGATGTTGGACAGCGAAGGATTGTTATCGGCGGAGGAACAAAAACTTCTTCACTATGTATTTGACGATAGCAAAAATGAAATGTATTGTTTTATTTACTACTTGCAAATTTTAAATGACAGTCCACTGTGAAATAACTATCGTTCTAAGGATCATTTATTGCTTGTAGGGACATTGTTGTTTCCATGAATCTTCATGGACGGGCATGTGAAGTTGGCACCCGGCATGACATGCGCACGCTCAAACCAGGGTCGTGGCTATTCGACACTGTAAGTGTTGGCTGCACAAATATGAATCTGCATTTTTCAGTACCCCTGAACTCAGAAACCTTTCTAATCAACTTGCCTTGTGTCTTGCATACAATGTTCCAGCCAATCAACTTGGTGGTGGTGCAATTGACTAATTGACAGAGGGATTTACACAATGATGGGAGGCACACTGATTTGTTCTTTCCCGTATATCTGTCGGTAAGTAAGTGTTTAAAGCTACGTTGTGTATTGTGTATGACATATTTTGACAAATGTTTCCGTCAATGACCTTTATGCATTACACATGCAGACTTTGATTCTAAATAAAGATATGCAACCTCTGCACCATGACCATATCATCACATCATTTTTTGGACATGACAGATACACTGGTGCGATTGATGCATGCCAGAGGGTAATATCAATGTTCATCCCGTTATATTAAAACGAAAATATGAAAGCCATTACATGTTTACATAGCCTCTAAACAAGGTCTGCCGTTGTGTTTACGTGTAGATTTACATGCCTTTCAATTATAGAGGAGTGCATTGGTTGTGCATTAAAATTGATATGGTGGACCGTGTAGCCTACCTATTCGACTCGGTCCCATCTAACCGACCGAACAAAAGGAAGCTAAATGCGGCTAAAATTTTGGTATGTCCTTCTGGTGCATTTCTGAACACTACAAAAAACTTGAACATCTTTTGTGTAAACCAACTTCAACCTTGTGGAACAGGTTCAAACTATGCATGACTTGCTGCAACTACACTTTGGAAATGATTATGTTACAGACCTGCGTAGCTTCCATCGCTGCATGTTAGATGAGAGGCCAGTACAATAACTGGACGAGTAATCCACAATCCCTCCCTCACATTAATGTCTATGCTACATGACTGACTTAACGAACCTATTAAGTATTGACAACAACTTTAATGTGAAATTATTTTTGTAGCACGTTTGACTGTGGGATGTTCGTCATCAAATTCATGCAGCAACTTGATTTAAGCCCTGGTCCACACAAGGTACTACCGCTTAATTTCCATTTGTCAATCAAATCCTTCCTTGTATGTCCTGTAATTTTAACTGATTTGTCTTATGATCTTTCTGTACAAAGTTCGCTCCCTCTGTGCGTCATAAGTTGTTGGTTGACATCGTTATGGATGTCAATAATGCAAAGATCGCAGAGTACCGGGAGTGCCTTCATATGAGCAATGCCACAAGCTAGGCCAGTGATGGGAATGGGCTGCCAGTACGCCAGTAATTTGGGTGGCAATAGAACTTAACTAATTTTTTATTGTTTGATTTCAATATGGATGTTAATTATGGCTCCCCAGTATTGTTTTTGCTGGACGATGTAAATATGGACTAACTGCAAAGTGCAAGTCAAATGTAAACATGGATCAAACATGTTAATGTGGCTGCTGACTTAGTACTATTTTGTTTACGCATGTTTCTTGTTCGGATGAATGCGACTATAACTGTATATAATTTACGACTGCTTTTGTTACCGAAGTTAATTTATAATTTCATTACAAAAAAGGAAAATTAATTTTCAAAAATGAAAGAAACCACATTATGAATGAAAACTCAATACTCTTCATAGGTAAGTTATATATCAGCCCATTAGCACATATGACTCCAGCCAAAACAAAACTTTCATGGCTTACAGGGAATGTTAAAAAAAAAAAAGAAATCAAATCTACATATCTGCTGCATCATCAGCAGCGTCTTCGGAAGAGTTGTCCGTACTGACTGATTGGCTGTCCTCATCCATTGTCTTATCAGACTTCACTTCGTCCGCCTCCAATTTGTCATCGGTCAGCCAATCAACGTTCTGCTTGATAGCGCCGACTTGCTGCTCCAAACTTGACAACCGTGTGTCCACTTCATTTAGCCTTTCGTAGATAGCTTGCAACTGCTGGAATACAGGAGCAACATGAGCTTCAACAATAGCTTCAATCTTGTTCGAATCGAACATTTTGTAGGAATATGTGTATGTTTTATTTTACTGACTACTTTTTTAAAGGAATGTACAGATTCATAATATTACACAACACTATGCTGTAAGTATTTGTAATATATGGTACATGACTTGTATGTTTGCAGAAGACCTCATGCATTGTGACATACATTGTATTAATTTCTCAAACTGGCCGAATTCATCTTGCAAAAATTCGTTCCTTCTTGCATGCACCAAGTCATCCGTTCAGTACCCCTGATCGTCCATTATTTGGCATTTCCAACACACATGCATTGTATCTTCCATCAGTACTATCCCACTGTCATTGATTTCCACACCCACAGTTCATCATACATTCACATTCGTCATTTGTATTTGTGCCCCAACCCAATTACATGTCTACTCATCCATAAAGGTTAGCAAAATTGCTCTTATCAGATACATATGCCTTTCCAATTGCACCGAACCTATTAAATGAAATACCCGCAGTCATTAAGTTGCTTTTACGCAGTTTGGGTAGGTGTTGCCACCAAACAACAATAAGTGTGTTCACATCTTTAAACCTACCACCAACGTATTAATGACTACGGATTTAAGGTAATTTAACATTTACAACCAACCACAAAAAAGTTTGCAACCAGTGTTGTTTCCTTTGCATTTGGGTTTGTTTTTGCGTCCATATATTCTTGGTGAACCTGCGAAAACAAAGTTGGACTCAATCAAGAACCTTCACACCTATGGATGCACACCACGATAAACGTGGTCGTAGACAATCACTTGCAACGGCTGATAGCTCCTGACCGAAGTCACCAAAATTGGATTATGCAGGTGGGTATATCGATTCCTTCGGTGATCGACGTTTCTTTGAAACAGGGTTCCCACTGTGGAGTTTTGAACCTCTACGGGATTACAACTGCACCCCAATACAAGATGCTTGCCTGGGGAAGTATTTTGGAATTCCAGTTTCACTGTTTGCCAAACGAGTTTAGTGTGAACACCACTGTCGATGTGCTTTTGTGAAGGACACAAAAGGCCGATCGGTTGAAATGCAGCGGCAATTCCCTCATGTCAGCGAGTCCCAAGTTAGGCATCGTTTGCAAAGTGAGGTTGATCAAATGACTCGTCGACTCATTAGGAACTCACGGATAGAGGACGCAAAGGCAAAGTCGAAGATACATGGATCGAACCCGGCATCTGCGATCAAGGCTATAATGGAGGATCCTGCACTGGTGTCGGACCCTGACCTTTCAGATTACTCAGACTCCGAGGTTGTTGATTTGAGCGAGGATTAGCAGACCTGGACATATGTATGACATAGTAAGCGTAGTCTTGTAAGATGGCATCGTCGAGCGAAAATAAACGACGTAGAAACTAACAGACCGTCATACTCTGCTAACCATTGCAACGGTGCATGCGTTAATGTCTTCATCATGTCCACTTTCTTGAAGGTATTTTTTTGGGTCACCGTCCTCGACTAAAAGCTGTCTTATGATTTTTGTTGGTACGATGACAATGTAATTTTTTTGTAATGTCAATGACCGATATCATAAACTATCATTAACCTATGTTTTGTTGATTACTTCATGTTTGTGAATCGTTCAATATGGACAATAAGGTTTAAGTGTCAGAATCATTGACTGGAATCATAAGCTGTAATTGCAAACAAAAATTGTGCACAACCGGCCAACGGTCTCATACACTCTAACATCAATATGGGCACAAAATATTTTGTTTTTTCAAACACAACGGTTGTGTGGAAGCATACCCCATGGGGTCAACCTGTGCATTAGCAATTTTTCTCCCATTGTGCATTGTTATGAACTAATCAGCTCCCCTTCAAACAAAAAAATATACAATAGACCATGCAGAAACAGAGTATTGATATTCATTAATGAAGAAGTCAGCACGATGGTGAAGAAATGTACCACGCATTCTATATCTGCTTTCAACTTGCTAACAAATAATAGTTGAGGCCACAGATAAGAGACAAACAGATACTAGTTGACAGATAACAGATTTGCCAAATCTGTTAATTACAAACAAACCTGCAACAGATAACAGAAGTTGTTCATTACAACCAAAATTCATGCACCCAGATAAGAGAACCTGCAACAGATAACAGGCCACAGATAAGTGACAATGCACCCACAAAATTCAGTCATCCACAAAGCATCCACAAAATTCATCCACATAGCATCCACAAAAATGAATCCACATACCATCCACAAAATTCGTCCACAGATCTGCCAAATAGCATCCACAAAGCTCTTACAATGACACCAACGTTTCCCAAAATTCATTACAGAATAACATAATAAGTTACATCATAATAACTTATAAAATTCATTCTGTACATTCATTCCATAATAAAAATTCATTCCACAAAGCTACTAAGTAAGTTACATAAGTTACATCATAGTAAAATTCATTCCATAAACATTACTTACATCATGAAGTATAATACAACAAAAATTGGTACAAACTTCCATTCAATTTCCCAAAATACAAAGAAGTACAAAAGTTACATGATCAAGTACAAAATGATAGAAAATATAATGAAATACACCATCGCTTTGATAATATTTTCTATCCTTTCAAGCCTTTGATTATGGTCATTTCCTAAGTCATGAAGCCTTATCCTTACATCGTTGAAGTGTTCTACTGTTAAAGCATCACCAGCTCTAGTGTTGGAAGGGATTCTGGATGTAACGTCTTCATCATCTTCAGCCATGAACTTGAAGTAATTGCAATGGGGAGTGGGAGTGGTACTCTACAATGCATGACAATCAGTTAGTTGAATACAACAAATATTACTGTGACTACTAAATGATTAAAATTTCCAATACATACTTACATATTTTGATGGGCAAACAAAGAACAAACGCCCTTCATTTCCATTCTCATTGTTCTGGTAATACGTATGGCAGCGGTTCTTCTACAATTGCACAGCCTCGTTTGTAATCTTATGTTGCTAATGTTAGAAGAAGAAGCCATTTTTTAAATCTGCATACATGAGAAATTTGTAGTGCTCTGCTATGCTTCTGTTTGATGGGGTTAATAGCAGGTCTATTTTAATTTGAGGGAGAGAGTGTGTCTTTACTGAAAACATCTATTTGTTCAAACTACCATGTTTAATATCATTTGCACAGAGGTTACACAGACTAAACTGTTAATAGCATTTGAACAAACATCGCAGCTCAATGTTGTAACAGGTCCGCGAGGGAACTCACGGGTTACAGTTCGGACTCCCCTTTTTTGTTTGTTGCGGTTCGTAATCTGAACCAAAGAGTCCAACTCTGGCAAATCGTTTTGAGAAAAAAACAAAAAAACAGATTTTGAAAAGAAGTGCCAAACATGGACTGCTTTGTCAAATACAGAGTCACCACCTAAATATTTTTAAAATGGGGAAATTTAGGAAACCCTGACTCGGTGCCGAAGGCCACGTGTCCGTCATCACCAAAGTTGCCTCGGCTCGGGAGCATAGGTACGATCGAGGAAGGTCAACTATGAGCACCCCCTTTCGCCCGGTCCGAAGACCGGCCTCTACTAACCGTGATATCCAATTTTGAAAACTTTATGTGTTCTTATACCGGTTATTAGCCTAGAATTACTATGTTATGCGCACAGCAAACAAGTATAGACCAAATCGCCTAAATTGGAACAAAACACTACATGTTTGCTTTTGAAAATGGTTTGTTGGTGCTACTTGCAAGTAGGCTAAAATGCAGGTTTTGCTACCCTCAAGTGGGCTTTAGAAAAAGACAATTTTGGCACTATGTAGTGGGCTTAAAACTCGTAGTTTTCATGCATTGTCCCAGTTTAGGTAATTCAACCTCCATCCGCAGGCATTCAAGCAGTTATATCACATAAGCGCTTAGCCTCATGGTAGTCATGCTATTATGGCAATACTCACACACATGTGTTATGCTAAAGCATAACAGCTCACCTAGTACTCCAAGCCAAAACAGAAGCTCATTAGAAATCCATGCATGGACCTAAGCATACTGAAATGCCTAATGCAACACATGCAAAGATGTAATCTAGGCAGGCTCGGCTATCCTAAACATGGCATGTGAAATGCTACAAATATCACGTATTCAATTTGGAATTGAAATATAATGCAGTTTGTATGATGTACCGAGCCCAATGCATGTCAACAAATGCATGGATGCACGCACACATTGCATAAGGTATGCTAACTTAAAAAAATGCCCTAATCTACCATCATAAGAAGATAAATAAAAGGGAAGAAAGAAGTGGGGGTTGGAAGACATGCACACCACTCACACACACTTATTACAAATACGCCCTCACACGGAGGGACCAAAAGAATATACAGTCCCAAATAGTACAGTCCAAATACAGAATAAATAAATTATTACAGAAATTTCTAATTATCAAATTAAATTCAGTATATAACAAAAAGGAGGGCCTCATACCGCGGATCTTGCGCGAATGATGCATGCTCGAATCCGATTTGCCCGGAAACCCGCGCCATGGCACTGCTGCCTCTGTTTTTACTGCCCTGTCTCTCCAAAAATTGCCTAAGTCCCAGAATGCCTTCCTTTCATGCTGCTGCATACCACCGGCTGGAGGAAATGTTCACCGGCTCTCCAAAGTAGTCACCGACTGTCCATGAGGTTATCGGCCACCTATATAGTGCCGGTCGGCACTATATACTGCCGGTTGTAGACACCCCATTTTTAACCGTCCTCAAGACTTGGACGTCACCGCTTGAACACTCGGTGATTATCCATGTTTGCGTTCGTTTGGAGTTCCCGGAGTTCTCGGCTCGCGCGCCTTGCCTCAGGACCTCTGAACTTGACTGTTTTGTGTCTGGTTCTGCACCAAACACTTGTGCTTTGCCTTGGAGGGGCAGGGAATGCCTTCTGAGGCATCCCCACATACCACCGGCTGTGGCTAGAGGCCACCGGCTGGCTGGTGTTGCCACCGGTACTCTTTTGTGCCGGTCGGCACTCTTTTTGGCAAAATTACCATTTTGCCCTGCCGACCACTTTACAGCTGCTTTCTGAGATATTTTCAGACAGCTGTATGCCTTTTGTTTCCCCTCCATACACGTGTATGGAGGGATGAGCCCTTGGATGACTTAGTTTGTAAGTCTTTGGTGCCTATACAAGAGGAGTCTCTTCTCTTGGCTCAAGGGTTAGAAAAATTTAGAGAGTGAGAGAGAAAAAGAGAGAGAGAAGCTCTGGTTTTTCTAGGTCTTGAGTTGCATACACCTTCTATCTCTATCCTTCTCTTGTGTGTCTAGGTGTTTTGTGCCTTACTATTGCACACAAACACCTAGTGTTTCACCTTCTCCTTGCAACTGAGGTTCTAAGGGCTGGTTTTTGAAGTTCTTGACAGATTTTGAGCCTAAGGAAGCATCAACTACATCTTTGTCAAAGAGGTCAACAAGGGTGAGACACTAACTCCCTTTTTACCCCATTTTTGCATTCCATTTTTGCCTAGTTTAGAACTGTTTTTGTGCTTAGTATATAACACATAAAAGTTCTGTTTTTTAAGCCTCTTTATTGTTCATTAAGAGTGTTTTGTGGTTTGAGCAAGTTTGACCACCCTTAGGCCTTGAAAAGGCCACTTTTTGTGCTATTTTGTGAAGGATCCGAGACTTTGGTGTTAGGATCTCTTCACCACTGAAATCTTGAGGGATTTCAGTGGTGAAGATGATGCCTTAAAGTCTCCAAAAGGAGAGGGCCACCCCCTCTCCTTGATGTCCTTGAAAAGGGCAAGTTTTGCTCCCTTATGGAGCTTCATGCTTGAGTGTGTGTTAAGCATGTTTGACTTGTTTTCCATGCTTATATTGCCATGTTATAACATGATTTCAAGTTGGTTTAGGTCCCTTATGCATGCTTAGCATAGTTGCCTTGTAATGCCTCTTATTGCCTTAATATGCCTAGGATGTGTGCCTTCATTTCTATCATGTTTTAGGCCTAGATCCATGAAGCTTGTATGCTCATTTTGCCATGATCTAGCTCTGTCCATAGCCATTTGGGTCGATCTCATCATGCATTACATAGCTCCTTTGCATTTGGCTTGTTGGCCTTGAGAGCATGTGAGTGTAGCATGACTTGCTTGCTTCATTTTCAATGATTTGAAACCATCTAACATGCCATTTCAGACCTTATGATGTGCTTGTTTGATTGCCTTGCATGCCTCTTTAATGCTTTAAGAGTATGTGCTAAATGCTCCATGTTTTGGCTTTAATGCATGCTTTTGGAATCATGTCATCTAGATGCCATCTAGGTGGTTATTTAGGCTCAGTTTTATGTGTTAAAACTCTGTTCTTAAGTGTTTAAGTATTGCCACATGTGGTTGTGTTAAGTGTGGTTCAATGCCTCATTGATTTGCATTGAACCTTAGACCATTTGTATGTCTTGTTTGGCTTGCTTTGTTAGTGGATTTGGCCTCATGTTTTGCATGGATTTCAGAGCTTTTCATGTATGCTAATAGTCCATGTTTGTGCCTCTTAGATGTGTTTAAGAGTTGCTTGATTATGCTTAAGTGTTGGTGCCTTAACTTGTGTATGTGTGCATGTGTGTTTGGCCCCCTTGACTTAGCATTTGGCTACTGATTTTGGGCCTTTTAGAGTTGCCTAATTCATGTATAAGTCCATCCCCCATTGGTTTGCATGCTTGCTTGTATGCCTTGCACAAGTGTATCACATAGTCCATGTTGCATGCCTAGTTGACATGTTTAGGGTTGCATTTGTATTGTGCATGCTAAGCCTCTTGAAGTGAAGTATGATGGAGGTTGAGCACCCTTGTTTGCTTGTTTGTATTGCATGCATTTGAAATCAAAGTTGCATGCTTGGTTCTTTGGGTCATCACGCATGGAAATGAGCGATTGGTGGTCTGAGAATCGAGGCACATGCCCCATTGAGTCAATAACATGATAAGGGGTGTGTATAGTGCGTAAATACCTTGAATCACATTGCCATGCATGTTGTTGTCCTCTTTGTTTGTGAGTTGCAGTGTTCTCGCAAGTGCCGGCCGGTACTATTTAGTGCCGACCGACAGACAATTGACAGCCGATGAATCAATTCAGTGCCGGTGGCCTCCTTCTTCAGTCGGTGGTGTTCTACTCCAGCCGGTGGCACTCCCCAGTGCTCTGAGAGGCACCCCTGAAGCTTTGGCAATTTTCTGAGGAGGAGAGTAAAAACAGAGGCAAATCATGCATGGCAAGGCGATTCCGAGCGATTCGGCCTTGTGCATTTGGCCCTCATCCCGAGGCGATTTACTGTTTAATTAAATTAATTATTTTATTTAATTAATTTAGTTGATTTGTAATAATTAATTAGCTTGCGTAGTTAATTAGTTATTCGGTTTTGTATATTTATTCGGTCCCTCCGAGTGAGGGCAAATTTGTAATAAGTGTGTGTGAGTGGGTGTATGTCTTCCAACCCCCATTTCTTTCTCCCTTTTATTTACCTGCTTATGATGGTAGATTAGGGCACATCTAAAATTAGCATACCTTATGCAATGCATGCGTGCATTCGTGCATTTGTTTACATGCATCGGGCTCGGCACATCATGCAAACTGCATCGTACTTTCAATTCCAAATTGAATACGTGGTAGTTGCTGCATTTCATGTGCCATGTTTAGGGTAGCCGAGCCTATTCTAGATTGCATCTATGTCTGTGTTGCATTAGCCATTTAACATGAACTAGGTCATGCATGTTCGCTAACCGGTTTATTGATTTGGTATGGAGTACGATGTAAGTATTTATGCTTTAGCATACCACATGCGTGTGAATGTTGCCATGACAGTATGCTTACCATGCGGCTAAATGCTTATGTGAGATAAACTGTTTGAATGCCTGTGGGTGGAGGTTGGATTGCCTGAGTTGGCACAACTCATTGAAATCCGTATTTTAGCCTACTTGCGAGTAGCAAAATTTAACACGTTTTTCGAGACAAAACGGATATGCAATGTTTATTTCCAATTTAGGCGATCTAGTCTATACTTTTGTGTTGTGCGCATCACATAGTGATTCTAGGTTAATAATCGGAATAAGAACGCATAAAGTTTTCAAAAACGGATATCACGGTTAGTAGAGGCCGGTCTTCGGACCGGGCGAAAGGAGGTGCTCATAGCTGACCTTCCCCGATCGTACCCAAGCTCCCGAGCCAAGACCACTTTGGTGATGACGGACATGTGGCCTTTGGCACCGAGTCAGGGTTTCCTAAATTTCCCATTTTAAAAATATTTAGGTGGCGACTCTGTAATCTGGCAAAGCAGTCCATGTTTGGTACTACTTTTTCAAAAATCTCTGTTTCTTCAAAACGATTTGCCAGAGTTGGACTCTTTGGTTCAAGATTAAGAACCGACACAAATCGAGTCCGAACTGTAGTGACCCCATATTGAACGGAACGGGACTTAACCCTCCCGGGGCGTTCGGGGACGTGTTACACCGGTCGGCACAAAATTCCTGCAGAGGACAGTTTGACAGCAACAGCAGACAGACAGTGCATGACATGGAGTTTTTGAGCAAATATAGGCATGGCCAATGCCCCCTATCATGTATGGGACTCAAGGAAGCATGACCCTTGGTTCTTGAGCCATCAATTATGCATCTTGATGCATGATAATCCAAGGAACCAAGATTGCATTTCAATATAAAAATGCATGAACATACAAAATGAAAACTAAGTCCCTATCATGTCAAGATCAAGGGCCCTAATGACATGAGAATTGAGGTGTGTTTTGTCACTTGAAGTACAAACACCCCTCATTTTTCACACTTGGTTTGACACCCCCAAACCAAGTAATGCAATGCATGTTATACAAACATGGCTCAAATGGTGCAATGTGAGATGAAATGCAAAACATGCCAAATGTAATGCAACATATTGTGACAAGTATACAATACTAGGTATGCAAGATACAAAGTGTGATGCAAACATGGGCACTTAAGGCAATAGGATTGTCATATGTTAAGACTACATTGACCAAACATGCAACAAGCATCAAATAAATGTGCATTGGTGGACTTAATCACAATAGGGCAGACCTCAAACCTCCCCAAAACAGTGGCAAAATGCGCCCAAAATGGTAGATCAACACTCATGCAAGCATGCAAACAAATGGGCCTAAAACCAAGGCATAAACAAGGGGTATTCCACCACCACCAACATGACCACTCATGGCACATATTAGACATATGAAAAACAGAGTTCTAGCATAAAAACATACACCCAAATCCCTTGATATGGCAACCCCAAAATGCTTCGAACATACAAGGATGGATAAGGCCTATTCCTAGGCATAAAAGGGCACACCCTAAAAGCATGAAATAAGCCACATATGCAAACATACAAACATGATTTATGGACTGAAATAGGATCCTAAATGAGGCCAAATGAAGAGAATGACCTAAACTAAGCATGTTAGAGGCCGATACAACCAAGGCTTACAAGCCAAAACACAAAGCAACTATACTAATCATGCCAAACATGACGAAATCAGTGGCCAACAGACCTAACACATGGCAAAATGATGCTAATATCTTCATGAAGTGAGGCTCAAACATGCGAGAAACATGGCCTAAACTCATGGCTCATTTCTAGGCAAACTAGAGCATTACAAAGCAAGTATAAGAAGCATGCTAAGGACCACAAAACCAATCAAAAACAGAGATGATATATGATCCAAAACACCCAAATAAGCTCTGAAATGAAGGCATATAAGGCTAAAAATGCATGCTACTATGTAAGCCAAAGTAAAGACCAAAGAGGGACAAAGGGGAGGGGGGTGTCCCCCCCCTATATACGACTCCAAAATACCTCCCTCACCATTGAAAACCCACTGGTTTTCAGTGGTGAGAAGACCAAAACACCAAGTTAAACAAGGTTTCAAGAAAAGGGGCTAGAATAGCCAAAACAAAGCTTAAGAGGGTGAGTTTGTGCTCAAACCCCCAAGTGACCTTAATGAAGGTTCTAAAGCAAGAAAATATAGGACTTTTTTATGTTGAACACAAAGCCAAAAACACAAAGCAAGATAGGTAAAAACTTGTTGCAAAAATGGGAAATCCAAAGTAAGTTGCTCACCCTTGAAGAACCCTTGAAGAACAGGTGGTGCAGCCCTCTTCTAATGATCAAAACTAGTCCAAAATCACAACAAACAACCTTCCAAGTCCCTCAATCTCGGAGCTAGGTGTAATAGTGTGTGTAATGGTGCAAAAGTAAGGTAAAACACACTATTTAGGCCAAGAAACACACACAAAGGATGAGGGAAGGGAAGATATAGATATAGATAGATATATAAGCTCTGCTTTTGTGTTGAAAAATGGCTAACCCCTCAGCCAAGAAGACAAGGCCTCCTCTTATAGAGGAGGCAATCTTGTAAGCTTAGCAACTAAGCAAACAAGAGGCACATCCTTCCATACACGTGTATAGAGGGGAAGCAAGTGCTATACAGCTGCTTCAAAATATCTCAAAAAGCAACTGCACAGTAACCGGCCGGCAAAGAATGTCATTTTGACAAAATTGACTGCCGACCGGCACAATATAGTGCCGATGGCAACACCAACCAGCCGGTGGCCTCTAGCCACTGCCGGTGGTGTGTGGGAATGCCTCACAAGGCATTCCCTGCCCCTCTAAGGCAAAGCACAAGTGTTTGGTGCAAAACCAGACACAAAGCGGTCAAGTTCGGAGGTCCTGAGGCAAGGCGCGTAGCCGAGAACTCCGGGAACTCCAAATGAACACAAACATGGATAATCACCGAGTGTTCAAGCGGTGACGTCCAAGTCTTGAGGACGGTCAAAAATGGGGTGTCTACAGTTGCCCCTCTTTGACAGAACTCGGAAGTCATAACAATGACGGGAGTGAATGTCAAAGCCCAGAGACGACCCATTTTTGACAAGGCCGAAGACTTGGACAAACATGCAAGACAAACAAGGTATGCGCCCGAAGGCAGGGGCAAAATGCAAGACAATGCAAGAAGCCGAGCATAACTTATGATCATGCAAAGAAAGCTGTAATGAAGCATGCATGCAACAGTTGTAAGCTAGCATATGCCAATCTACACTACAATGCAGAAAGGATGTAAGAGAATTATGCAATTCTCTGTACGTCTCACGCGGGGGATACAATACCTGTGCGGCTCGTCCGGTTTCGCCGGCCTCAAATGAGTCGTACATACAATATCGTGCCTGCAAAGAAAGCAAACTTAACAGGTACAATGTTGTTTAGCAATATGCATGACAATGCAGTCAAAAGTGCGTAACGGTGCATGCAGAGTGTATAGCAAGATAGTAGGATTGAACACATGTGAGTAAAGCAATGCACGTATGCACGCAATGTGTATGGAAAGAGAATTTGAACACATATCAGTAAAGCAAAGCACGCATACAATGCAATGTGTATAAAAGGGAACTTGAACACATATCAGTAAAGCAAAGCATGCATACAATGCAATGTGTATAAAAGGGAACTTGAACACATATCAGTAAAGCAAAGCATGCATACAATGCAATGTGTATAAAAGGGAACTTGAACACATATCAGTAAAGCAAAGCACGCATACAATGCAATATGTATAAGAGGGAACTTGAACACATATCAAGAAGCAAAGCACGATACAATGCAATGTGTATAAGAGGAACTTGAACACATATCAAGAAGCAAAGCACACATACAATGCAATGTGTATAAAAGGAACTTGAACACATATCAGTAAAGCAAAGCACGCATACAATGCAATGTGTATAAAAGGGAACTTGAACACATATCAGTAAAGCAAAGCACGCATACAATGCAATGTGTATAAAAGGGAACTTGAACACATATCAGTAAAGCAAAGCACGCATACAATGCAATGTGTATAAAAGGGAACTTGAACACATATCAGTAAAGCAAAGCATGCAAACAATGCAATGTGTATAAAAGGGAACTTGAACACATATCAGTAAAGCAAAGCACGCATACAATGCAATGCGTATATAGGGGAACTTGAAACTGATCATGGTAAACATGATGCTGGAATGCAACGTACTGCAACTCAGTATGATTGAAATGATTTAGAGAATTCACAAGATGTAAAAGGATACGGGAAGGATCGTCCTTCGCATGTATTGAGCATCGCTCACAAAAGTCATGGCCTGAGGTCAACTCGAAAGTCCACTTTCATTCTGACAGTGCATTTTCTTGTATTGCCTTGAATGATGAAGGTGCCAAACCACACAATTGACCCGAACAATGGCGCGAAAGGTACAATGACCGCGAGGAGAGATTACCGGTATCCATTCTGGTATATTGCTACCCTGTTATTCTTCTGCTTTACTTTCCTTTTTACTGGGAGTTTAAGCACGCAGTAATCGCCTCGGTGTTTTATTTCTCAAAAACGTGTGTTTTTTGCAAAACATATGACGGAAATGAAACAGTTGTTTGTTCAAAAGGTGTTACATTTGCGTGTTCTATGCATCGCATCGCAAGGCATCACACAACAATGTGACTGAAATTGAAACTGCGTTTTGAAAACAAAGCATCGCATCGTAATAATCAGGTAGTAAACCAATTACAACTCGATAAGCAAAACAGGGGGACTCAGCAAACTAGCCAAATGCGAGTACACCTTGATAAACATTACAAAGACTTAAAGAGAGTGAAATACAACTCGATAAGCAAATATGCAACAACTCGATAAGCAAATGGGCGCGCCCTCATAAGAATTGATCACTGGAGGGTATTGGAAGTGGTGGGATTTTCCAAATTCCTAGCATAAACAGCTCAGAGGACAAGGGGGAGAACCACCGGCCCAGCAGAAAGGCTACCGGCCTTGAGGAATGGCCATCGGCCGAAAGGGTGATCCATCGGCCAAAACAGATGGCCGGTCGGCACTATAATTGGCCGGTCGGCACTAAAATGTCAGCACCAGCAGAATGTTGACATCTGTCCTTCACTCAACCTTATCTTCTTCAAAAGGGTCTCAACTTCGTGGTTCTCTTCATTTCCACACTGATTTGCTCCAAATGGAAGAATTTCTTGCCCAAAATCTCGCAACCTGGATTAACAACTTGGATGGCTCGGAAAAGCTGAATTTTCGGGCTTTCGGCATAAACGCACTATTCACTTTGCGCCGTACCCCACTGCATTCTCCATTCCTCCATGCCGTGGCGAGGTTTTGGAACCCGGTAACACATGTCTTTAGCTTTAGCGGGCAAGAGGTGTGTCCCACTTTTGAAGATTTCCAAGCTCTAATGGAATCTGGGCGCAATGAGGAGATCCTGCCCCAACTTCATTTTGGCCATGCTCAAGCCTTAGGAAAAATGTGTGGGCTCTCAATGCCCGATGCTTGTTCTCTGATTTGTGACGGGACATTAGATGTTCCGAGCTTGGTTTGTCGTTTTTCTGAGACTAGTGATCGCGGCGACCATCACTGGCAAGGCTTTCGGTGACACGCCCTCTGTCTATGCATGCTATCTCATTTTCTGTTCGTCTTCGGTTCCGGAGGGCCTAGTGTCCGGTTGATTGAGGTTGCCCAAGGCTTGAAGGAGGGCAAAAGCTGCATCGCCATGATCCTGGCTGAGACATTGCTGGGCTTAGACGCCTTTTATCGTCGAGAGATGATCAGATTAGCAGGGAGTCCACTATTACTGCAGGTAATGTTTCCCACCCAATCTCACATTTATGTTTGCTCACATCACTCGGCCCTCAGGCTCGGTTTTTCTCACAAAAGCCCTTTTCTCACTTTTCCTTTCATCGTACATCTCTCTATTCTTTATTTTCTCATTTTTCATCCCTCCCCAGGTGTGGTTAATGGACAAACTGAAGGTTGTGGACTCTTGCCCAGCATATTCAGCTCGTGGCTACTTCTTCAGACAACGCCTAGTTAACGCCCTTGATGAGGGTTGGTGGTTTGAATGGATGTGCAGTTTGTTCGCAGACCGCATTGCTTGGCGGTGCCCTTGACTCAATCTCCCAATGATGAGTTATAGCATGACTCGTCAACCTAGGATCCAATTGATTGGCTTGACTCACTGTGTCTTCTACTTCCCATTCCGTATCCTGCGCCAGTTTGGTCATGATCAGACTTGTCCGCCGGAAGGGATAGAGTACCCGGTTACATTCCCGATTTGCGCCTGGTGGCGGTATGCCACAAGATGGAGGGCGAGAGAACTCGGCCCCGCTCCTTTCGGTTGCACTTTGTCGATGAGTGCTTGGATTGGCTTAATGAAGAGGCACAGGAGGGCCCACTTTGGCATCGAGAGGCTTGACCCGGCTCGGGAGGCGCGAGGACATTTGACTTGACCATGCCCCGGATTCATTGCTTTGTTAGTACTTTCAAGTTTTCTTTATGAATGTAATAAAAAGCAACTTCAATTGTATGCAAGAGCAAGAGAACTCTATTTGAAATCAATGAAATTGAAGGTTGTGGTACTGAAAATTTTCCGCTTTGGTCTAGAAATGGTCTTAGTTGTAAAAAGATTTATTTGAACAAAGTCACCTTTATTAAAACTTTTCAAGACTATTTTCGATATGGATCAGAACTGGACACGCCTGAGATCTGTCACTGAGATGCACAAACTCGGATCCTAGCAACTGGAAAGTTACCCCTTGTTTGAATGGTACCGCGGCACTGTACGGCAACCGAAAGTTGCCCCTAGTCTGAATAGCACTGTACCGGAGATTGCGCTAAATGCTGATGGGCAAAGATGACCAAGATGATCAAATGGACAAAGTTGATCGGGGAAAAGTTTATGGCTGAACTTCGGGATGAAGCTGCCTACGTATCCCAATGATGGGAATCAAGCCTTACGTAGTTCAGGCTTGGGTTCACTCGAGTATTTTCACTCTCCTTTTGCGCTCTAACTTTTGCCAAGGCCGCCCTTTGCGGGTTTTCAACCTTGCGAGCTCAGTTTTTATATTTTCTATTTTTTTATGCTCTGAATTTTGCCTAAATCGCCCTTTCGGGTTTTCGGCCTAGCGAGCCTCTCAGGGGTAATATTTGTTCAACTTGTCCATGTTGATTGGTTGGGAGAACTCTAGGCCATCTAGGTCCATCAGAATCACAGCTCCACCTGACCAGATAGACTTGATGATATAGGGACCAGTCCAATTAGGTCTGAACTTGCCTCTCGGGTCGTGGATGGGAGCTCGGTTGTCTTTGAGCACCAAATCTCCTTCCTTCAAATTCCTAGACTTAACTTTCTTGTTAAAAGCCCGGGCGATTCTGCGTTGATATCCTTGGACATGGTACAGTGCTTTTAATCTCCTTTCATCGAAGAGCATGAGTTCCTCGAATCTGCTCTGCTGCCAATCTGCCTCGGCTATCTGACACTCAGCCAATACTCGTAGAGACAGGACCTCAATCTCTATAGGTAGAACGGCCTCCATCCCATATACCAAGGAATACGGAGTCGCCCCAGTAGAAGTTCTAATTGAAGTTCGGTAGCCCCACAGAGCAAACGGCAACTTATCTGGCCAGTCCCGATAGGTTTCCACCATCTTCTGCACTATGTGTTTGATGTTTTTGTTGGCGGCCTCAACTGCTCCGTTGGTCTGCGGCCGATACGTGGACGACTTATGAAAAGCCACATTGTACTTCTCCAACAAATCAATCACCTCCTTCTTGAAGTGAGAACCGTTGTCTGAAATGATCTCATTCGGGACTCCATAACGGCAGATAATGTTGTTTCTGATAAACTTTGCGACTTGCGAAGCCTTCAACACGGCATAAGATTGGGCCTCGACCCACTTCGTAAAGTAATCTATTGCTACCAAGATATACTCATGCCCATTCGACCCCTTTGGAGTAACAGCTCCAATCACATCGATTCCCCAAACTGAGAACGGCCATGGCGATGTCATGTTGTATAACTTTGACGGCGGGATGTTCATGCGGTTTGCGTGAATTTGGCATTTGTGGCATCGCCGAACAAAGCCAATACAATCTTCCTCCATGGTAGACCAGTAGTAGCCTTGTCTGAGGATCTTTCGTGCCAGCATTACCCCATTCATATGTGCCCCACATTCTCCTCCATGGATGGCCTCCATCAGGCGCTTCGACTCTTCGGCTTCCACACACAGCTTATGCATTCTCAGATGACCTCTTTTGTACAACTTACCCCCACAGATGACAAACTGAACAACCATTCTTCTGATTGCCCTCTTGTCCTTGACATTTGCCCCTGGTGGATATGCCTCCTTTTCCAAGAAGTTCCATATATCGTGATACCAAGGGTTGTTATCCTGCACTTCATCTATGGCAGAGATTGACTCGTAGGCAGGTGCAAATTTCTGGTCAATAATGACTGGACGCATCCGGACCCCAGATGGGATGTCTTTCATGGAAGATAGAGTTGCTAGCGAATCTGCAAACCTGTTGTTCTCTCGTACTAGGTGAGTGAAATTTAGCTTTTCAAACCGAGGAATTAACAAATCTAAGGTCTGGTGGTAAATTATCATCTTTTCCTCCTTGACTTTCTAGTCTCCTTTCGCTTGAGACACAACTAGGTTCGAATCCCCAATGACGTCCAATCGCCTTGCCCCTAGTTCTAGGGTAGCTTCTAGACCGGCAATACATGCCTCATACTCTGCCTCATTGTTTGAGACTTTGAATCGAAGCTTGAATGCTAAAGGGATACGGGAATCGTCAGGCGCTATCAGCAACACCCCTATCCCATACCTGTATTGATTTGACGCTTCGTCAAAGTACATCGTCCAAATTTCATCTTCGATGTGCAGAATAGCTTCATCTGGGAATAGGTACTCAACCGCTTCATCCCCTTCAACCGGGTGGTCGGCAAGGAACTCTGCCACCGCTCTCCCTTTTACGGACTTGTGCGTTACATACTTGAGATCAAATTCGGAGAGCAACAGCAGCCAACGAGCTAGCCTACCCGTAAGTGCTGGTTTCTCGAAAAGATATTTGATGGGATCAAGTCGTGAAACCAACATTACAGAGTAAGCTAACAGATAGTGCCGTAGCTTCCTAGTAGCCCATACCAAGGCCAAACAAGCCTTCTCCAGCGGAGTGTAGCGGGTCTCGTAATCCAGCATCTTCTTGCTCAGATAGTAGATGGCCCTTTCCACTTTATCTTCTGACTCTTGTGCGAGCATACAGCCCATTGTAGTCTCGGTTACTGACAGATACAATATCAACTGCTTCCCCGGCTTTGGTGGTGACAACACGGGCGGATTCTGTAGATACTCTTTAATCTGTTCAAATGCAGCTTGGCATCGGCCATCCCAATGGAACTTCTTTCCTTTCTTCAGAAGACCAAAAAGTGGTTCACAAGTTAATATTAGTTTTGAGATAAACCGCCTTATGAATTGCACTTTACCCAGAAAGCCTCGCACCTCCTTTTCAGTCATTGGTGGTGGCATTTCTAAGATGGCCTTGATTTTGGAAGGGTCGACTTCGATGCCCCTTTGTGTAATCAGAAATCCCAGCATTTTTCCCGCTGTAACACCAAATGTGCATTTTTGAGGATTCAGCCGCAGCCTAAATTCCCTGATCCTTTGGAAGAACTTTTGCAAGACGGTATAGTGGCCCTCTCTTTCTTTGGACTTGACAATCATGTCGTCCACGTATACCTCAACCTCTTTATGGATCATGTCATGTAATATTGTGGTTGCAGCCCGTTGATATGTAGCCCCAGCGTTCTTCAACCCAAATGGCATCACTCTGTAGTAATATGTACCCCACGGGGTGGTAAAAACAGTCTTCTCCCGGTCTTCGGGTGCCATTACTATTTGATTATAGCCTGAAAAGCCATCCATGAACGAGAGCAAAGCATGCCCCGCTGTGAAATCTACCAACTCGTCGATATGCAACAAGGGAAAGTCATCCTTCGGACTGGCCCTGTTCAAATCCCTGAAATCCACACATACCCGGATTCTGCCATCCTTCTTCGGCACTGGAACAATGTTGGCCAACCAAGTCGGGTATTCAGATACCAGCAGGAAGCCTGCGTCAATCTGCTTGGTGACTTCTTCCTTGATCTTAATGGCCCAATCAGGGCGGATCCTTCGAGTTTCGCTTGAGTCGGGCCTCGGGTCAAGAGGATCGGTCTTTGTACAATCTCGGGATCGATTCGAGCATGTCTTCGTAGGACCACGCGAAAACATCTTTGAAATCTTTTAATAAAGCGACTAAGCGCTCGCGTTCCTCCGAAGACAACGTGGACCCGATCTGGACCAGCCGTGGGTCCTTCTCAGTACCAATGTTCACGGTTGTGATTTCATCCATTAAGGGTTTAACAAACCTCTCCTGCTCTTGTTCAATTAGTCGCTGCAAAACCGGAGGAATTTTGTCCTCGTCGTTTTCATCAAAATTTTGAAAGTCCTGATTTAAGCAATAAACCAGAGGCACAGAAAAATAATCGGAAACCACAGTCACCTCATTCTCATTAGATACTTCCGAACCGTCCAATTCTTCTGTTACAACAGACTCAAAAGAGAAAGAAAAAGACGACCTGGACAAGGCTGTGGCATCCGGGTTATCACCCCCAGGAATACCGAACTCAGACTCGAATTTGGAACCTGATTCCGACTCACAAGACTCGGTGGAATCAGATTCCGGCTCACTACCTGACCCGGTGCTGCTTGACAAAAATCCCTCCTCGTACTGCCAGGTGAGGGAGGGTGCGATGGATGCATCCAAAATAGCTGATGGTAGGCCCGCAGCCGTTTCATCTCCGATCATGGACACCAAGGAGTTATCCCCCAAGCACAACTAGTCGATCGAAGGATCTGAAAGTAGACATGCCAGTGCTACCCCCATTTCAAACTCTGTGTCCTCAGACTCTAACTCTTTGCTATGCTCATCCTCAACTGTTGGGTCTGTCTGCTCTTCAGCAACATCATCCCCTAGTAACTGCAGGTCAAAGAAAATTTCGAACCCTGGCACGTGCTTCTTCTCTGCGTTCCACCACGGCTCTGGGAAGCCACAGAATGGAAAATCTTCCCCCTTCCGGACGAAGCGTTCGTTTAGGGTACCCTGGATGGGCCGATGCATCAATTCAAAAGGTTTCCCCATCTGTTTTGCTTTGACTCTTCCAGCTATCTCCTTTCCTTTCCTTACCCAATCTTCCTTGGTGGGCAGATAACCCAAGCCGAAGGTGTGAGGGTTGTGCGTCACTTTAGTCAATGCTGCAATGCCCTTACGGCCGCTCTTCCCTAATCCCATCCCGGGGATGTATTGGAGCTTGTTCATGAGATACATTGCTTGGGCACTGACATATATCCCTTCATTAGTAGCCATGATATTCTGTACGACCTGAGCCTCGGCCAAGGTAAAACCCGAAATGAACACATCTTCCATGCCATGCTCGATTTCTAGAACAGGAGTAGATACTTCCGGTGGTGGGTGGATTGATGAATTCCCAAAGACAATGGCTACTCCCTTCCCATAGGGGTATTTCACCATTTGATGCAAAGTAGATGACACTGCCTTCACTTGATGCAGCCACGGCCGCCCCAAAAGCAAATTAAAAGTTGCGGGAACTTCTAGGACATGGAAATCTATCTCGTGTCGTCCCGGCCCGACCTTTTTCTGAACTTTAACTGTCCCATTACTTCTCTACTTGTATTGTCGTGACGCCGGATGACTGAAATTTGGTACGAATCTGCGGTTTTCAAGCCAATCGCATATGCGTCTGGTCAAGGTACATTGATGGCGGTAATCGACAAGTACCATCGGTATCCACTTATCTCTACATTCCACGTAAATGTAGAGGGGTTTGTTTTGATTTACGCCTCGGTGAAGTTCTTTATCCGAAAAGGTCAATCGGGAACCTCCTCCCGGGAAGACCAGTCCAACCAGCTGCTCTGGTGTAGTCTCTATGGAGAGTTTGGCCTTATCCATGGCCGTCAAAACAACCTGCCTATGTACTCGCGAGGCCATGAGCAGCCCCCAAATGGAGATGTTTGCTTGTATCTTTTTCAACTGTTTGAGTACAGCTTCCTCTTCAAGCTGCTTCTCCTTTTGCTTCTCAGCCTCTCTGTCTTTCCCCGAGACCTCTGGTTGGTCTAAGTTTGGGGGTTTGAAATACCGCCCACTCCGTGTCATGTGGTCAACCTCTCCAATGTACCAGGTGTTATCGGGTTGGTTATTCCCCCAATCTTCATCCGTGTGGGCAAGACATAAGTCCTCATCTTCCCACCACATTCCATCAGCGGCCGACAGACACCTGTCCGGCTCTGGTATGGTTGTTCTTGCGCTCGCAGCACCTTCCATCCACATGCCCGCAGCATTCTCGGTTCCTGTGCACACAGCAGTTTCAACTTCCACATGGGCCTTCGCTTTCCTGATTCTCTCGGAATCCTCAAATCTTGCTTGTTCTGACATGACTGGCTGTTCAATCATCTCCGTACTCAAAATGTTCCAATCTCGGGCGAAATTCTTGACACCAGCGCCCCCCGGCGATGTGTTCTGCTCTTCGACCCTTCCGGCCGTCGCTGATATTCTCATTCCTGCTGAACTCTGCTCTGCCTGAAATTCCCCTATCACATCGGGCTGATCGTCCAACCACCCGGTGACTTCCGCTGAATCCTCATAATCGAACCACGCAGCTGCCGCGTCCTCTGGGTATTGGTCACTGTAAAATTGGAGATTGGCCAGGTCCTCCCCTACAGCTGTTACATCATCTGTTCCCCGTTCCAGACTATCTCCTTGGATCACACACAACTCTCCCCCTGTTGGCAATTCTACTCCGGGCCCATCTTGGCCTTTTGATGAAATGTAGTCACTCGGACTATATGTCTTCCCAACGTAACTCCCAGACTCCGCAGACTCTGACTTAACAACCTGTTTTTCCTTTGGAATCTCCTTTCCCCTGTTCTTGGCGGTTACCGCCACTGGCTTGGATTGGGTCATGGAGATGTCCATCATGCACAAGTCGGTGCAATCGGGGAGGAACACCTCTGGTTTAGGCAGGTGGGTAGGTGTGACATAGATACTAGGGTCGTAGGACACGGTCTCAGTATGGATGAAATTGAGTCTTTTGGGTGGTGGAGCTTGGTTATGTGTGGGGAGGGGATTTGTAGTAACATTGGGCTTCTCGGGAGGCAAAATCACCCCGTTATCGATGAGATCTTGAATTTCATGGTGTAACCGATAGCACTGGTCGGTGTCGTGACCGTGCTGCTGGTGAAACGCACAATACTTGGCCGGGTTATGGGTAGGAGGGAGTTTTTCTGGTAGGGGCCGCGGCTCCAGGGGCTTCAGGTGCCCTTTTTTGATCAAAACCCCCAGAGCTTTGGATAGGGGCATATATAATGGGGCGAAGGTTCTGGTGTTTCTGGGTGGGTATTTGGTTGTTTGCGGGTTGCTTCCGGACGCGCCGGAGAATGGTGCAGCTGCCGTATTTCTTGAAGGGGGGTTGGTGGTGACCATGCTCACTTCGGTGGCTCTCGTGGTAGTAGTGCCACTCAGGCCTGCATTGCTACCACGATTGAAAGTTCGTCGGGGTTGCTCCCGGTCATTATCAATCAAGCCTTGCTTCAAGGCATCTTCAATCTGCACCCCCATTTCATGTAGGTCAGAAAAGGTAGGAAAGGGGAGTACTATCATCTTTTGCATCAATTTCGGTTGAAGATTGCGTACAATCATCCGAATCTGGTCTTTGTCCGTTGGCCTCAAGGTCATCATTGAAGCCTTGGCCCTCCATCTGGTTACAAATTCTGAAAAACTCTCCTTAGGCTCTTGCCTAGTCGTCTCGAGATCACGGGTTGTAATCTCAATCTGTGTATTATACGAATACTGTGCGATGAAGGCCTCAGCCATTTCGTCCCAATTCCTCTTGACATCATCTTCTAGCTTGGCATACCATATGGCCGCCACACCTGACAGGGTCCGCCCAAACAGAGACAATTTCTGGAGCCTACTGAGGCCCATTGGCCTTAGAACATCTGAAAACAGTCTTAAGTGTACCATGGGGTCCCCGGACCCGTCAAACCAATCAATATGAGGCATTTTGAATCTGTCGGGTAGCGTCAGGGCTGCGTCGGTGTAACCATCTTTAATGTCGGGGATAGTCTTGACCCCTTGGGATCTCTTGAACAACTTTTCAAGCTTGCTCAACTTTAGTGCGGTGGGATCAGTCTCGAACTCAAAGGGAGAGTCCGGTAGGTTGGTGGGTGTTTTTGATAGCTGAGGTTGGATTTGAGGTAGGGCCGGAGGTAGGGGTGGTACTGTGGGAAGTTCCATATCAGTCTGAACATTGGCTGTCTCCCCGACATTAGGAACTCCTGGTGGGGGAGGAGCTTGATGCGAAGCGGATGCTCTGGTTTGCTGCTCTAGCCTGGCAATTGTCTCTGCCTGTTCCCTCACAACTGTGGCCTATTGCCTGGCGAATTTTGCCTGACGAACGGTATCTTGCTGCATTGCTTTCATGCTTTCTTGAAGGTGGCGCACCATCTCCTCCAAACTAGCCATGCTATCTTGCTCTGGTTGGATTACTGGTATATATTCTCTCTCTGTTGGTGACACAGAATCCTGATCCCTACTGAACACAGGTGGGGTAGATAAAGCCCTCTGAACCGACTGCTGTACTGATGTCCTCTGCCTGACTGACCTCCGTCTAGTAACCGGGGGTAGTGAGTAGTACACTGGTTGTCCGTCTATCAGATCCTCAGATCAAAGGAGTCGACGTCCTCTAATCCAGGGTGCTTGGGGAATATCTATCGGGTCAGAAGCAATTGTGCTCAACTACCTAATAAAAAGATAAATAAAGCGTATAAATAACAGAAAATCGGACAGCATAACGGGATAAAATAAACAACACATGGTTGGATAACACGCTGAACTCAATACACTGTTTCTCAAATACTGATCACTGTTTCTAAATCATTGCCCCCAAGTCTGAATCTTGTACCCACAGATAACTGATTTCCCAAAATCATATCGGTGCCCTCAGGCCGGATACCCAATCTTGCAAACTGACATGTGCGTTCCTGTAGAGATACACTCCTTGAAAGCACATAGCAGATAAATGAGAGCCAATACACCCCTATGTTGGGGTAGGATTTCCCTGTCCTATTTTGTCAGGAGCTAGGGTTTCACTACGCACGCAGCGGTTTCAAACAACCTATATCGGGTAAGCAACCTGTCCTAGTTTGGAATGGTCACTGCAGATTCCGAATATACACTAGGTCGAATGGTCAAAAAGGGTGCCCCGGTAAAACCGGGGTTTGTGTTCCCATACTGGCAGAGCCCGCAACCAGTCAGCCTTATGGACATGCCTTGACAAGACAAGCCTCCGGCAAACTGCTCAGGAATAGTAGATGACCAACACGGTGTCCTAGGCGCACCAATGCACATGCAATGCAAAGAAACACATAAGTGTAGTCAAAACAGGATATCACGAGTTCGAGTCAAGCTCTCTAAAAATCCCCAGCAGAGTCGCCAGAAACTGTAACAGGTCCGCGAGGGAACTCACGGGTTACAGTTCGGACTCCCCTTTTTTGTTTGTTGCGGTTCGTAATCTGAACCAAAGAGTCCAACTCTGGCAAATCATTTTGAGAAAAAAACAAAAAAACAGATTTTGAAAAGAAGTGCCAAACATGGACTGCTTTGCCAGATACAGAGTCGCCACCTAAATATTTTTAAAATGAGGAAATTTAGGAAACCCTGACTCGGTGCCGAAGGCCACGTGTCTGTCATCACCAAAGTTGCCTCGGCTCGGGAACTTAGGTACGATCGGGGAAGGTCAGCTATGAGCACCCCCTTTTGCCCGGTCCGAAGACCGGCCTCTACTAATCGTGATATCCAATTTTGAAAACTTTATGTGTTCTTATACCGGTTATTAGCCTAGAATTACTATGTTATGCGCACAGCAAACAAGTATAGACCAAAATCACCTAAATTGGAACAAAACACTACATGTTTGCTTTTGAAAATGGTTTGTTGGTGCTACTCGCAAGTAGGCTAAAATGCAGGTTTTGCCACCCTCAAGTGGGCTTTAGAAAAAGACAATTTGCCACTATGTAGTGGGCTTAAAACTCGTAGTTTTAATGCATTGTCCCAATTTAGGTAATTCAACCTCCATCCGCAGGCATTCAAGCAGTTATATCACATAAGCGCTTAGCCTCATGGTAGTCATGCTATTATGGCAATACTCACACACATGTGATATGCTAAAGCATAAAAGCTCACCTAGTACTCCAAGCCAAAACAGAAGCTCATTAGAAATCCATGTATGGACCTAAGCATACTGAAATGCCTAATGCATCACATGCAAAGATGTAATCTAGGCAGGCTCGGCTATCCTAAACATGGCATGTGAAATGCTACAAATATCACGTATTCAATTTGGAATTGAAATATAATGCAGTTTGTATGATGTACCGAGCCCAATGCATGTCAACAAATGCATGGATGCATGCACGCATTGCATAAGGTATGCTAACTTAAAAAAATGCCCTAATCTACCATCATAAGCAGATAAATAAAAGGGAAGAAAGAAGTGGGGGTTGGAAGACATGCACACCACTCACACACACTTATTACAAATACGCCCTCACACGGAGGGACCAAAAGAATATACAGTCTCAAATAGTACAGTCCAAATACAGAATAAATAAATTATTACAGAAATTTCTAATTATCAAATTAAATTCAGTATATAACAAAAAAGGAGGGGCCTCAGCCCTGCCTCGGGATGCGCGAATGATGCATGCTCGAATCCGACTTGCCCGGAAACCCGTGCCATGGCACTGCTGCCTCTGTTTTTACTGCCCTGTCTCTCCAAAAATTGCCTAAGTCCCAGAATGCCTTCCTTTCATGCTGCTGCATACCACCGGCTGGAGGAAATGTTCACCGGCTCTCCAAAGTAGTCACCGGCTGTCGATGAGGTTATCGGCCACCTATATAGTGCCGGTCGGCACTATATATTGCCGGTCGGCACAAAATTCCTGCAGATGACAGTTTGATAGCAACAGCAGACAGACAGTGCATGACATGGAGTTTTTGAGCAAATATAGGCATGGCCAATGCCCCATATCATGTATGGGACTCAAGGAAACATGACCCTTGGTTCTTGAGCCATCAATTATGCATCTTGATGCATGATAACCGAAGGAACCAAGATTGCATTTCAATACAAAAATGCATGCAACATACAAAATGAAAACTAAGTCCCTATCATGTCAAGATCAAGGGCCCTAATGACATGAGAATTGAGGTGTGTTTTGTCACTTGAAGTACAAACACCCCTCATTTCTCACACTTGGTTTGACACCCCCAAACCAAGTAATGCAATGCATGTTATACAAACATGGCTCAAATGGCGCAATGTGAGATGAAATGCAAAACATGCCAAATGTAATGCAACATATTGTGACAAGTATACAATACTAGGTATGCAAGATACAAAGTGTGATGCAAACATGGGCACTTAAGGCAATAGGATTGTCATATGTCAAGACTACATTGACCAAACATGCAACAAGCATCAAATAAATGTGCATTAGTGGACTTAATCACAATAGGGCAGACCTCAAACCTCCCCAAAACAGTGGCAAAATGCGCCCAAGATGGTAGATCAACACTCATGCAAGCATGCAAACAAATGGGCCTAAAACCAAGGCATAAACAAGGGGTATTCCACCACCACCAACATGACCACTCATGGCACATATTAGACATATGAAAAACAGAGTTCTAGCATAAAAACATACACCCAAATCCCTTGATATGGCAACCCCAAAATGCTTCGAACATACAAGCATGCATAAGGCCTATTCCTAGGCATAAAAGGACACACCCTAAAAGCATGAAATAAGCCACATATGCAAACATACAAACATGATTTATGGACTGAAATAGGATCCTAAATGAGGCCAAACGAAGAGAATGACCTAAACTAAGCATGTTAGAGGCCGATACAACCAAGGCTTACAAGCCAAAACACAAAGCAACTATACTAATCATGCCAAACATGATGAAATCAGTGGCCAACAGACCTAACACATGGCAAAATGATGCTAATATCTTCATGAAGTGAGGCTCATACATGCGAGAAACATGGCCTAAACTCATGGCTCATTTCTAGGCAAACTAGAGCATTACAAAGCAAGTATAAGAAGCATGCTAAGGACCACAAAACCAATCAAAAAAAGAGATGATATATGATCCAAAACACCCAAATAAGCTCTGAAATGAAGGCATATAAGGCTAAAAATGCATGCTACTATGTAAGCCAAAGTAAAGACCAAAGAGGGACAAAGGGGAATGGGGTGTCCCCCCCTATATACGACTCCAAAATACCTCCCTCACCATTGAAAACCCACTGGTTTTCAGTGGTGAGAAGATCAAAACACCAAGTTAAACAAGGTTTCAAGAAAAGGGGCTAGAATAGCCAAAACAAAGCTTAAGAGGGTGAGTTTGTGCTCAAACCCCCAAGTGATCTTAATGAAGGTTCTAAAGAAAGAAAATATAAGACTTTTTTATGTTGAACACAAAGCCAAAAACACAAAGCAAGATAGGTAAAAACTTGTTGCAAAAATGGGGAATCTAAAGTAAGTTGCTCACCCTTGAAGAACCCTTGAAGAACAGGTGGTGCAGCCCTCTTCTAATGATCAAAACCAGTCCAAAATCACAACAAACAACCTTCCAAGTCCCTCAATCTCGGAGCTAGGTGTAATAGTGTGTGTAATGGTGCAAAAGTAAGGTAAAACACACTATTTAGGCCAAGAAACACACACAAAGGATGAGGGAAGGGAAGATATAGATATAGATAGATATATAAGCTCCGCTTTTGCGTTGAAAAATGGCTAACCCCTCAGCCAAGAAGACAAGGCCTCCTCTTATAGAGGAGGCAATCTTGTAAGCTTAGCAACTAAGCAAACAAGAGGCACATCCCTCCATACACGTGTATGGAGGGGAAGCAAGTGCTATACAGCTGCTTCAAAATATCTCAAAAAGCAATCGACAAGAATCGCCGCAAAGAATGTCATTTTGACAAAATTGATCACGATCGGGCACAAAATAGTGCCGATGGCAACACCAACCAGCCGGTGGCCTCTAGCCACTGCCGGTGGTGTGTGGGAATGCCTCACAAGGCATTCCCTGCCCCTCTAAGGCAAAGCACAAGTGTTTGGTGCAAAACCAGACACAAAGCGGTCAAGTTCGGAGGTCCTGAGGCAAGGCGCGTAGCCGAGTACTCCGGGAACTCCAAACGAATACAAACATGGATAATCACCGAGTGTTCAAGCGGTGACGTCCAAGTCTTGAGGACGGTCAAAAATGGGGTGCCTACAAATGTACACACATAGCATTTTGAAACTGAACAAATACAGTAGTTTCAAACATAGCATTTGTGATTAATTACACACATGTTGCACACATAGCATTTTCAATTTGAACAAACATGGTAGTTTTACAAACATATCAGTTCAATGTTAAGTAAATTATCAATCACACATGTTAAACAACTATTATCAACAAATCATGCTGAAGTGAAATGATTATGGGCAGATTGTTGGGGACTGTGATTTAGTAGTTATCAAACTGAAATAGCTATCAACAAATGACACGTGATTTTCAACAAAGCACACTGAAATACTTATCAACAAATCAGTAATAGTTATGAACATTTAAGTTCAGTTTGATAATAGTTATCAATGTTGATAATAGTTAATTCAAGTCACGCAGCTAACACATTAGTTGATAGTAGTTCATTACAACAATTCATGCGTGATTGACAACAAATTCAGCAAAATCACATTATCAATCACACATTGAAAATTACACAACTATATGCATTCATTCAACTAATTATCAATCTGCATAATCATACTATGTTTTGCAAAGATGTGATCCTTTCATTTTATGTTGGATCAGTTTTTGCGTATTCATACTACGTTCTGCAAAATTTATACTTTAACTCTAAAAGGTAAATGCATAAATGTTCGTCACAATATGTGCCACTTTTTCCAAGCATACCATTTATCTATCTGCATAACAGTAATTTTCAAAGCCCTAATTTTCAATGAGTAATTTTCAAAGCCCTAATTTCCAAATTTGAAATCTATTTCGTGAATCACAACCCTAACTTTTTTATTTTAGCGTTTGGAGGACAAACCTGGTTCGTCTATGGCCTGAAAGGCCACGTTATCGTCAACAAATTCCTTCTCTATAGCCGATGGTGGTCGCGGTCGAGCTATGGTTTGCGAAGTAGAGAAAATGAGGGCTACAGCGGTGGGTTGGGTTTACGAGTGGGTGGCCGTCATGAGTGGTCGCCGGTCAGGCTGGGTTCGGTGGAGGAGTGAGTGTCAGAGTGAGGGAGAGTGAGAATGAGATTGAGGTGTATACTCTGTGTAACCTGTATAGCAGAGCGGGAAAACGAAAATTTATGTTTTGTTTGCATTTGGGAGACGAGTTTTAAAGAAAAAAATTTCTAAAAAATTGTTTAGTTTGAGTTTTTCTCAAAAAAATTTCAAAATCACTTTCTCTCTCTTACACATCAATTAATCACTTTTTCTCTCTCCTCTCTCCTTCCCAATCACTTTTTTTGTCACACACATCTACTCAAATTCTCCCAAAATATCAAATCATCCCAAACTCCAAAAAAAAAAAAACTCTCCCAATATACACAACCAAACAAACCAAAAAAATTTCTAAGCTCTCTCCCTAAATTTTTTTCAAAAACAATTCTCCCAAAAACAAACCAAACAATCTTTATTTTAATTTTTAGTCCATAACCCAAAAAATCACTAACAAAATATAGTATGAATAAAGATTGGGACCCCCTTTCTTTGAGGATCCTACTTTTAGGCCTAATTTTGATAATCTGAACCGTTCATATTTTATGATTTATTCAGTATATCATACCTGTAAAAAATCAAGTTGATCGGATATCAGAAAGCATATATTCGGAAAACTATTTATTAAATTCGTTAAAAAAATAGTTTTTAGTTTAATTTTTCGAACACATACTTTCTGATATCCGATCAACTTGATTTTTTTACAGGTATGATATACTGAATAAATCATAAAATATGAACGGTTCAGATTATCAAAATTGGGCCTAAAAGTAGGCTCGAAGGCCCTGCAAGGACGGGCGCAAGGAGGAGCTTGCAAGGAGAGGCTCCTGACTCCTTTCGCCGCACCCCCTTTGACCCCCTTTCTTTTTTGATTGGTCACTTTTTCTTTTTCTTTTTTTTTTCTTCTCCTCTAATCACCACCCCCACGTGTGTGTGGGGGGTGGTTTGGGGTTGAAGTTCGAGGGGGTCTAAATCACTGTTAATTTATAAAAAGCAACAACTCATACCAAAATTGAATGATTTTATTTTCTCTCTATTTTTTGCACGTATTTTCGTAAAAACCCAAAAATTCGTCCCAAACATACTGGGTATGTTTGGTTTGAGTTTTACAGATGAGTTTTACCAAAAAAAAATTCCGAAAATTGTTTGGTTTGACATTTTTCTGCAAAAATTTGCGAAAATCACTTTCTCTGTTACACATCAATCAATCACTTTTTCTCTCTCCTCTCTTATTCTCAATCACTTGTTCTCGCACACACATCTACTCAATTCTCCCAAAATATCAAATCATTCCAAACTCGCAACAAAAAGTTGTCAGTCAAAATGTACAACCAAACAAACCAAAAAAAATTATAAACTGTCTCCCCAAAATTTTTTCCATAAACAAACCAAACAAGCCCACTAGTTTTTTGTACCTCATATTTTAGGCAAATAGCCAAGAAATTTCTAAATCAGGCCTTCAATGTGTACAACTCATCGAGTAGTATATGTCTATTAAAAATCATGGTCATCGGATATCGGTAACTATATGATCAAATCATTTTTGTATAAAAATAAGGGATGGTGTTATAGTTAACAGTTGAAAGAAAATTACTCCGATCAGATAGCTTTCGATATTCGATCAACGTGATTTTCCATAGGTATGCAATACGCGACGAACTGTACACATTTAATGATTCAGATTCTCAAAACGGGTCCCCTGATTGCCCCACGGGCCAAACAACATTATCTAATGCAATGCCCAATATTTGTGTATTCAGAATATGTTGGGATTATGATACCCTCGATTTGTTATATAGATTTGTTGGTTTGGCCCTTGTTATCCTGTGTAATGTACTTACTGTACTTCCTTAGTAATTAATTTGTTGTCTCAGTTTGTTTATACTTATGCGATCGATATGTCTAGCCCTGAACGAAAGTAACTTACGACTCGTTTCGCATGTAATAGTTTCGTTATAATTCAATCGCTAATATGTCCAGTACTTATTACTGTGAAGACGTATTTTGTTATAATTCTAGCGCTAATATTCTAGTTACATCCACAATGGATGTGTTATTGTATTTGTTACTGTCAGCTGTTAATTTTTGGCAAACGAAGTTTCTTGTTTGTTGATGCAGCGCAGCGGCTAAGGGCAACGTTACTGACCATAATTACTGTGCAATATTAGATTACCCTTTAACAGTAGCTACCGTATTTACAGTGAGAGGGGAGGCAGGGGAATGCTGGGAGAAAGCCCTCCCGGACATCCGCTCGAGAGTCCCCCCAGACGTCCACTACGACAATTCTTGTACCAGTCGCTAAACTACAATTTTTTGTTTTTTGCAGTTTTCTGTACTTCTACGCAATTTTTTGGCGCCTCCAATTTTTTAAAAACTGAAATTAATTATACACACATATATATATACAATCTCGTTTAGATACGGATCTTAATACACCCTGTAATCCATCCATTGTATCATCATTCACACAGTTTGCCCTGTTTGTGCGACCTGCATAAACGGGATTGTAATCCACCAGACTGTTAGTCGCGCAATACATTGTCCGTTGACCAGTCGGTTCGAAATTTTACCCTTTACGAAATTTTAATCATCGGCCTGTACGAAATTTTAATTTTAATTTCTAGCCCGAAAATTTAACTTAGCATTACCCTACCTTACGCTACGCCTCGTTTTTGAAAAATAAACAAAAACTAAAAAAATTAGCAAAAATAATTAATAGCATAAATTGGCACGTCAAACATATAATCAGTGCAAATTTCCTGTCACAAATATCATATCCAAGTACAACAAAATCTATTACTTTGAAAACACAAAAAATTAAATTTAAAAAATATGAAAATACTAAAATAACATAAAAATAGCAACTTCCTAACCACCTTTTAGGACTGGTTTGGCATGTTTACAAAAAGCCAAAAGTCAAAAAGTCACTATTTTGACTTCAAACACATTATTTTAAGTCACATCACCTCTCACACACATCATTTCAACCCCCAACCCAAACGGAACCCATATTTCACAAAAAGTGAAAAAGTACATTTATTTAAAAAGTGAGGAAAAAAATTGGACTAAAAAAGTGCAATTTTTGTCTTTGTGGATGAAAAAAATGAGAAAAAAATATGAATGTTTGGGTTAAATTTTTTACTTTTATGAAAAAATGTGTATTACAAAATTGTATAAATTAATGTGTAAGGGAAAATTAGAATTCGGAGTTGTGTAGCTGTAATTTTTGACTTTTTGTGAATAGTAAAAACTTTTTGACTTTTTGGTTTTTTTTTCCCAACTTGCCAAACTTGGCCTTAATATGTAGTGTCATGTACGTTTCCGTTTCCCTCCCAAATTTGGAACAAAAACCAACGTCGCCAGATAGTGCTTTTGAAATCCCACAGATGCAGTACTTTTCATGATGACCCACATGCCGTAGCCTTTCTAATCTCACCGACTCATTTCCATTTCCCACATACAAATTTTGGCAACTTTGCTGTCCATCCTTCTCTCTCCATTTCGGTTTTGCTGTCCACCTCCAGTAACACACTCTCTCTCTGTCTCTCCATTTCGACTGCGCCAAGTCGCCCACGGTAACAGTCACCATTTTCTCGGGCATGTGTGAGTCTATCTATTTTTTATTTCGGAGCACATTATTATTATGACCTACTGTGTTCCACTCGCACGACATTACCATTTCTCAACTATTAAACTATTCCTCCTTAGGTCATTGAAACCATACGTACGATTAGGTATACAAACTACACGGGTGACAAACTGATATTGCTATTGAGGAGTTCCATAGTGACAAACGGTCTTCGTTGAGCAGTGTAGTCGATTTTTTATTTCTCTGCATGAAGGTAAGTTGCGTATGGGTGCTGTTGGGTTGAATGTCTGATGTGGCCCTATTTCAAGTGTGCGCATTGGTTGTTGATTCTGGCTTGAAGTCGTAAATACTATAAAACGAGTACAACATGTGGCCAATTAATTTTCGTAAAATAGTGGCATGCCATATCTGCATAAATTAACGACAACATATCGTACTTGAAAATAAACGAAAAGTACCACTCGTACAATGTACGTACGACTCAATGATCCGTTGATTGTAAGTTGTTAACAGTCAATTTCATTTTGTTACAATTTGGGAGTAACGTTCTTTCTGCATCCTTATGAATATTGCATGAAATTCTTTGCAGGAATTATCGTAATTGGATATGGGCATATGTCGACAATGCTAAACCGTGAGTTTATGTCGTTCAGTATTTCATAAAGTTAGGTTTGCAAGGTTATGTTTCCTGTACCTACTAAATACCACGGTCTGTTCGTGTATGGCATATTGTGCCGTTATGTACTACTATCAGGAGGTTGTGCGATTTGAGTTTGACACATTTGTGATAGCCTCAAATTGCACCATGAATTTCGTGTAATGGATTAAAACTGTGTCGATTTCTTACCAGAACATGTGCACATACGGCACATGTCGCGTATTCTGCGGAGAGAATTTGTGAAATCCATAATTCATTGAGTTATACTAAACCACTTCAGTTCATAATTTTCTGTGACAACGGAAAATGACGTTACCAATTTCACGAAAATGGCACAACTTTTGAAATGGCAAGGCAAGATTGACTAACTTTAAAGTTAACCAATGAAGATGATAGAATGCACAAAACGTACATACCACCGATGTAATTTGGCCTTGAACAAAATTTCATTTACGCTGATATTTGTTACAGGCAAAGGAAAACATTGAAGGCAAGTGGGAAAGGTTCACGAATCAAAAGGGTTGACATTACCGAGCCCCCTTGTCGAAAGCGGCCACTTGGACCATTTATTTTTTATAGGTTCGATCCGTGTCCTTCAAAGCGCTCACAAGATTTAATCCTCTCGTCGTAAACGTAGACAGTATTTTTGCACAATTCTGCATTACATATTTTGAGCTCATAGCTTGCGCCTGTGAAGATTTCAGTTTGTACTCACAAGAAATCAAGATTTTAGAGACCAAAAGTAAGGGCCAAAATAATTTGGGCCATTTATAATTGTTGTTGTAGAAATGATGTGGTTATTATATTTTTAGCAACCAAAATTGGACATTACGGATGCATTGTTATGTAGTTGGGACCAAATTTGTTTGTGTCACAAATTGATCCCTAAATGTCAATGGTTGCGATTTGTGTACATATATGTATATATATCCATCCATATCTAACATATACTTGCGTCGAAATTGACAATGGTTGTAGCCAGCAACAATTCAAGGAAAGACGAGAAGCAGACAACCCCGGACCGAATATGGTTAGTGTGCAGACATGTAGTAAGTAGAGTACCGTGATGGAAACACGTGACTGCTGTGATAGCAAAGTATGGACTTCTATTCCATGCGCACACCAGTCATGTGCTTCTATTGTGTCGTATTCAGTGATTTCTAGCAGTCATAGACTCCATATTGCATGTTCTTATAAACTCCGATTATTTGTAAAATTCCATGTCCGTTTTTATTTCAACTGTGTGCAAAATAGTAATTTGTATGGGCAAACATATGTAAATACCAGAAAATGTGCACACATTGCGAGTGATACAACTTTTGGTGACAATTATTTTGGACTTACAGCTCCTATTTGTCTTGTATATGCGTCATGTTGGTGTAACACTTACAGAGCCGAAAGGATATTGGGGAAAGGTGGAAGGAACTCCCCTGTGATGAGAATAAGAGGTTTCAGGACATGGCTAAGGCAAGTGCCAAGGAATTGGGCGAAGAAGTTGCAAAGAAATCTACAAAGGTACTTACGTGCTTAGTGTTTTCGTAATTGCATTTGGGGAGGACGTGCTATCGACACAATGTTGGTTAATTTTTTGTATTAATGTTCACGTTAATAACATTGCAGAGTAAAATGCAAGTCCGCATATCATTGAAGGCAATTGTTGATATCGTGAACCGGTGTAACGAAGCACAAAAGCAGGCAGTCATTGATATTGGGTTCGGTGGCCTCCTCGGGTTAAAGTGTACCCTTATAGATCACAACATGTGCCAATGGTTGGTACAGAACTTCGATCCCGACACGTGTTCGTTGACTGTTCATGGCCGTCACCTGAGGCTCACCTGTGAGGAAGTGCATGTCTTATTGGGTATACGGTCAGAAGGCAATGCCGTGCAGTTCATTGGTTCAATAGACGCATATCCCAATATCTATGAAGAAGTTGGAGCTGTTAAGGGAATCATTCCTTTGAACCAGTTAAGAGTTTATCTGACTGAGAGTGATGGTGCGGATGACGAGTTTCGGCGGAAGTTTGCGCTGTACGTGTTGGGGGCCATGTTGTGTCCTACCACGATGACCGCCTTGAGCCTGTCATTCGTTCATGCCGTGAAAGATGTGACCGGTATGGGGGCATGTAATTGGGCAAAGGTGACACTGTAATTCCTTGTCAAAGGTGTTCGGAAGTATAAGATGAAAGTTCAGCGCGAGGCAACTGGATGTGTTTTCCTTCTAATGGTAACGTAATCGACCGTTGTTTGTTTGTACCATGCCGATTACATATTTCATCCATTGCTGTGCATATGGTTCAATAAAATGGCGCTATGTAAATACAAACTTACCGTTATTGAACAAAGATGACAAATATACCTGTACGGGCCACATTTTTTGTAACCACGAAAAGCTTATCTTTTTAACCGGAAAGCTGCATGGGGATTCTGCCATCGAGACACATAAACACATACATATGATTGTGTTGTAAGTTGTATGCATTGTTAACGAATACGGATTATTTTGCTCGGAAGTGTATAGTAAATATCTTTTCCCCCTTATAATGCAGCTATTTTACTTGGATCGTTTTGCCCCTCCCTGTAAGAGTACGTCGGCTACTACACGCTCTATCCCTCGGCTAAATGATTGGGGTGATGCCAAAATACAGGAGACGAGGCGACGTATGGGAAGGAAGCAAATGTTGCAACAACATGAGGTAATCAACCCATTCGTTTTGCACATTTGACAGCATTGCCCCACCTGTGTTATGGATAACGGTGATAGACATAATTTGTGTTCCTATGACTAGGTGACAAGCAGTGACCCATTCCTTAGCGTATGTCATATTTTCAGTTTGTCCCTCCCTATTTACTCTGAAATACTCGAACTTTTGGGGGGAAAACATGAAGTTTCCATGTGGACGATGTTGTAGCCTTACAAATTCAATTTTATGTACTACTTCCGTTATGAAATGAATTTTGGTTAAGCCCTGAAGTCAGATTTTTGGAAAAGCTTGAAGATTTTGGTTTTTTAACCTTGTAAAAAGGTCAAAACATTGTCGTTCAGTTATTGTTAGTTAGTTTGTAATTGAAAGTTTCTCTTTGTTTATGTAATTGGGAAAAGGTAAAGTGGTAAACATGGGATCGACTGTGAAGTTTTTATTCACACCAGATGAGCATCATTTACAACAATTTTTTTTTTTTCATTTCAGACAAATGGAGTAATTAATTTTTATTAGATATATTTAATATGTAAAGTGTGTACACATGCGTTGTGTGCAACTTAAGAAAGCAGACCAAAACTTTACGATTCACAGTTGAGATCAATTAACGATTCAGTGCATTACCATTTTCATTTATGATTTGAAACTCGATTTGACAACTATGTTAGGTGGAGTTTCATCCAACAAACGCGGAAAGCAACGACATTGATGACGCAATTGACACACACCATGTCAATAACAAACAGAAAGCACGGATTGATGATGTTCGTTTGAGCAAGGTTGAGACCGACATTGGTGAACTGAAGAAACCATGAAGCAAGTGCTTCACAGCAATGCGGAAATAAGGGACATGTTGCTCAATTTCCGAGGGAAGGAAGCTGTTGACAATGCAAAGGTAAGCAAAAGCAATCAGTACACATGTTTCACACAGTTCACAGAGGTTACTTGAAGATGAAATATCGTAGTAAGTTAATGTATGTGTTTGTGTGATTAGGTGGAGTCGACTGAAAGAAATTGTAACATTAACATATCCTCCAAAGATTGGTAACCGAAGGAACGAAATCTAAGGTTATTTATATTGTCTGGGAAACAACCGTTTAATGAACAGACACATATTGTTGAAATGAAGCAAATGATGGAGCAAGTGCTGGAAGGTTTATCGGAAATAGCACAATTGCCTCGCGCAGAGGAAAATGGTGTTGACCCTACCGTGGGAGTCGAGTTGCATGATGGCGGCATGGTCTTCCCAAATTATTATGGTAGCCCAAATGAGGGTAATGCTCAAGATTTACAGGGGGTGGATTGGGAGGACAATTATGTGAATGAAATGTTGTCCAATGAGATAATTGATATGCACGTTGGACAGTTGCGTACCGTCCAAGAAGTTGGGGACATGCACAACAACTGTGGCCTTGCGTTGGAGGAAACATACGCAAGCGAAGAAAGAAAATCTCTTTCGGTTCAGTTTCTGGCCATGAAGAACGTTGCAAAACAGAGTTTATCTTCCTTTGATGATTTGCAAACCTTGCCACCAATGCGAGGAGAAGCAGACAATGTGCATCCTTCTGTTGGTAAGGTTACCCAAACATTGGGAGTGGGACAAATTGTAACAGTAATACCTAAAGGGAAGAGGAAGAGGAAGAGGAAGAGGTGTTGAAGCGACGTAGGGGATATGCATTCGTGCAACGATAGCAAAATAAGTACTCAACTTATCACGAAAAAATTCCCAAGTTGCTACATCACTTCACCTTTCAGATGTTTCATTACCAATTGATGCCGACAAAGACATCGATCATAATTGAACCATTATTTGTGTTGTATTTTAATATTTGTCATTCTAGTGCAAGTTTACAGTAACAAATGTTGTACAATTGTCTTACAGATTTCGGACAAAGTCCTGTCCAAACTGCACAGGTTGGACAAGCAGTTTCGTTCAAAGGTTAGACATCGCTTCACCAATTTTAGATGCATAAGAATGTGTTATGTACTTTGCAAATTAATTTTCTGAATAGTGGTGAGTTAGTTAATTGTTTATATTAATAGGAGGAGTTGATGTTACTTGATTGTTTATATTGATAAAAGGACTTGATGACACTGGAGAGCATAGAGGTTTTATCAGCGGCCGAACACGAAGTTGTTGACTCTATACTTGACGACAGAAAAAATGAAAGGTACGGATGAGTTTAGTACTCACAATTAACCTGTTCCGTAGTATTTGTGAAATAAGTTTGAATTCCACAATTTTCATGTGTCGTGCTATGTTTATTTGATTCTTGTAGGTATCAGTTCTTTAATTTTTCATTCTCTATGATTTTGATGGGTTTATGATGGGTTTATCCATGTCGTATGTAGGATTTTCTTTGAATTTAATGCAGTGGGCTAGGGAAAGATCAGTGGCTAAATTTCCTGTCTGAAGTTTTCTTCTTTTGGTCTTATCCTCGCATTAATATTTATTGGGAAAATTGCAAACCACTGATATTTTCACAAAAATATTTACAAATTCATGGAAACCTTTATAATTTTAATTATGAAACTTAATAAAGTTTACCAATGATTTGCAAATTTTTTTGAAAACTTATAATGAAGTGCAATTTTCCCTAGCTATTTTCTTCTACTCTGCTTACATTTTCCATTTTGATCATTTTGGGATATTGTTGGCTCCAGTTTGTTAAAAACATGTGTTTTTTTTTTTTTTAACTTGCTGACCTGTAAATGAGCATTTCAATTTTCACATATTATTTTAGCAAATACTATTGGACATGTCATAAGTTGTAATATCTAAAACTTTGTCTTTTCATTTTGTTTTTTAAAAACTTAAAACTAATCTTCATTGGATTGGAGCCTAGTAGAATCAGGAATATCTGCCATAGTTGTACAACAGAAAAAACTAATCTTATGTTGTAGAGTTAAGCCAGATACGTTTAAGTTTTACAGGGCTGTAGGTTGCTTCTTACTGGTTGATGTATACGTTTAATGTAGGGACATTGTCGTGTCTATGAATCTGCATGAAATGCCTTGCGCATGTGCTACGCGACGTGACATGCGCACGCTGAAACTAGGGGCGTGGCTATCCGACACTGTAAGTCGTGGCATCTGACAATGTTATTTCCACTATATTTGCATGATGGACATATCCATGTAGGGACATTGTTATTTCGTATTACTTGGCAAACCTTATTTCGCAAGTTGCCTAGTCTGTTACAATGTTCCAGCCAATCAACTTGGTCACGGTTCAATTGACTAATGGATAGCGGCAAGTACACAAAGATGGGAGGCATACTGAGTGGTTCTTTCCAGTATATGTGTCGGTAAGTAAGTGTTTTAGGTCGGTTGTGTATTGCAGAAGACATATTTTCAGAAAACTTTGGCTGACTGAACTTTACACACTAAATATGCAGACTTTGATACTAAATAAAAAAACTCAACCTCTAAACCATGAAAATATCGTCAAATCATATTTTGGACATGACAGATATACTGGGGTGCTTGATGCATGTCAGAAGGTAATATGAATGTCCATCCCATTGAAGCGAGTAGATTTAATATGAACGTCGGTAATATGAATGTCGATCCCATTTACATGAATGTCAATGTAAATATGAAAGTGCGTACATGTTCGCATGCCCTCTAAACAATGTCTTCACTTGTGTTTATGTGTAGATTTACATGCCTTTCAATTATAGAGGAGTACATTGGTTGTGCCTAAAAATAGATATGGTAGACCGTGTGGCGTACCTATTTGACTCATTGGCATCCGCCACACTGGACATCAACAAGCTGAACGCGGCAAAAATGTTGGTATTTCGTGCTGAATTTCACAAATCTACTTCAACACTGTCACATCCTTCACATAAACTAACCGTCTCATTCTGCAACAGGTTCAAACAATGCATGCCTTACTGCAACTATAGTTTGGAAATGAATATGTCAGAGACGACGCATCTTTGACCTCTCGTGATGTTAGAACAAAGGCCATTACAATACCGACGAGTAATCCACAAACCTCAAGGCCACATTGACTTCATTCCTGAATCACTCATTTAACGAACCTGCTTATATTTTACGAGAAACTAAATGTTACATTTCATTTGTAGCACTTTTGACTGTGGGATGTTTGTGATCAAGTACATGTAGCGGCCTAATATATCCAGCGGTCCACACAAGGTACATTGTACCGCTTAATTTCCAATTGCGAAATAAATTCGTTTATTTCCTACCGCTGTAACTGTACCTGATTTGTGTTATTCGCTTTCTGTACATAGTTTCATCCTTCTGTGCACCGGAAGTTGGTGCTTGACTTCGTTATGGATGTGAACAATACAAAGATGGGCGAGTATCGTTCGTGCATGTGATTGATTGCAATTACAACAAATAGGGCAGCGATTTTATCATGGCCTGCCAGTACGAGAGTAATTTCGATGCCCAACCACAACTGGATTACTGCATCAGCTTGTCGTGACAACTTTTTAGGTCGCAGCTGTGATAATACTAATTTCCCACGCATATTGATTGTACACATAATTCCAATGTTTGGGACTGGAACAAACGAGGAAAAGTAGTAATGTTTGTTTGCTTTTATCGTGGCCTGTACATAATGTGATACACATAATTCCAATGTTATGGGTACAGAACAAACAATGCAATGTCATATTTACCCAAATGAATATAGTAATGTTTGTCCAGTGCAATATGATATTTGTCCAACAAACAATGCAAGTTGAAAGTAGTAATGTTTGTTCGCTTTTACAACATGAATTATGTTTGTTCGATTTTTTTGAATGCCATGATTTTGTCCAAAACAAAGCAAAAAAAAGCCCACAGAACAAACAAATAGCGGTGACTATAATGCACTTTGAAGGGGAATTGATTACTTCATAACAATGCACAAACGGTGAAAAATTGCACAAAACATAAAAACAACCATACAACAGACCACTAAAAACACAGAGTATTGATATTCAATTTTTTTTTTTGTTCGGCAAAACAAAAAACTGTATTGATGAAAAAGCACATACAAGGTGTCAATGATACATCAAGAAAGAGGAGGTTGGAGAGGAAAACAATAAGAATGTAACTCCAAGCCCATCCTCACAAAACCGCATAACAGGGTAACCAGATGAAACTCCAAGGCAGCATGAACAAACTTCAGACCATACAGCCGCCATTGAGACTTGAGCCTGAACCTTCAACCTCCATTGAGACTTGAGCCTGATCCTTCAACCTCCAAAAAAAAAAAAAAAATAACTACAGTAGCAGACCAACAATTACAACAAGGCCAGTAGTAGACCTCCAATAGCTTTCCCTAATCCAGCAGCAGACTTCCAATACAGCACACCAAAACATCATTCAAACAATTGTAAAAAGGCCAATATGCAGCAGCAGACTTAAGCCTATTCGTTGATCCCATATAGCAGCAGCAGAGTACATATATAGCAGAGCAGAGTTGAAGCACAGCCGAGCAGCAACCAAAAATGAGCATGGTTGACCCCGTAAACTAAGCCAGAGCAACAAGCCAAAAATAAGGCAAAGCATAGCAACATTGAAGCACAACAGAGCAAAAGTAGCCACCAAGAAGATATGGTAATACCACAGACTGACCAAAATCCTGCATACCACAGATTGACCAAACTCCTGCATCCTTGCAGCAAAAAACACCAAACACCACCCCCTCAATCAGACTTTGATACTATCCATAATACAATATATGTCATCCACTGAATACTGTAGGCCTTTATAACTTTGCTTACAGCAAAGTGCAACCCTCACTTTCACCATCTCAGCCAATTTAGGCCCATCTACAATCTTATCATTAAAAAGGAAATCATTCCTACCTTTCCAAATCATTCCTAGGTGTGCAATACAAAAGAATACATATATAAACTAGCCTAGGATTTGGGGAACTGAACGGCTAGAACACCCCACTCTGATTGAGCATTTGCCAGCATGGCTTGGGCTTGGTCCAACTCAGCCTTAGTTGTCTGAATTGATGCAAAACGATGTCTAATTTGGGAGAGCATCATCCTTGCTTCTTGATTAAGCTGGTCATGTTACTGCTGCAGATGAGCCTTTCTTTGCTGGACAGAGGCAAGTTCTGCCATGAGTTTGGCTTCCTCAAGTTCAAGTGCTGAGTGTTGCTGAAGAATGGCTGCAGAGGTTTGTTGGCTGAGTTTGAGTGAAGTAGATATGGTGTGGGCTTCGTTTAGGAAATCCTTTTTGGTTTGAATATCCTTCGAGCAAGTCTGAACCATCTCTGAAAGGGTTGGCCATTCCGTGATGATCTTGGCCAATTGCTTTAGTTGAATGGGGTTGAAAGGATTAGAGGAGAGGTTTACAACAGCAGAAAGACAGGCCAAGGTTTCATCAGGTTAGTGGAGAATGATTTCTTCAACTGGGGTGTTAATGAGGTTGATAAAGGTGGTTAAGGTTTGTTGAGTTTCAGCATGAAACAGATGTAGCCTTTGAGTCAATGGGGATATTTTGTCTAGATCTTGTTGAAGAATAGAAAGTTCGGCCCAAATATCCTGGCATGGACCGATGGCCTGTGAACATTAATAGTTTGGTGAGAATATATGCTTGCAAGTAATAAAGAGTAAATAGGATGAGGTTGGAAATGGTAGTACTTGTCCTGATAACGTGTGCGCAGACGGTTGGCCTTGTTCAGCTGTGGTTGTGGCATCAGGACGAGTTGTTTCTAGTACTGATGAAATGGCAGCATCAACGCCTTGAGGCTCTTTCTCTGGTTCTGCTAACAGGGGAAAGTCATGAGGACCTTCAAGTTCTGTCTCACCCATTGGTCGTGGAGATGAGTCCTGTATTATGTCCATCTCTGTAAATTGGAGAACAATACCAGTTACTTAAAGAGAAGTTTTTTTTTCCCAAACGAACAGTAACATTTGTATTTCTATTTACCTTGGTTGTGGTGAACTTCTGGTTGAGGGGATTTTGTGTTGTCATCTGTTGGAAAGGATTGGCTGTTGATTGAAATGTCAAATTCAATCCTCTGTGATTCGTTGTTTGAAGTTTGGGAATTGGAGGGGTTGGATGGTGATGGTTGAGGGCTAGAGACAAAAGGGACAATGTGTTGAGGAGAAGTGGAAGGATGTTGTGATGCAGATTGTGTAGATTGCTGTGGCGAAGACTGTGCAGCAGGTTGTAAGGAAGTTTGTTGCGATGCTTCAGGTGGTGATGGAGTTGGTTGTACAGTGGGTTCTGTGGGTACATTACTGATGGGACTGGGAATTTGATGAATGTGTTGAGGAGAAGTGGAAGCATCGTCATCATCAGCAGCAGCAAGGAGTAATCTCCTTCTTTTTCTCTGCACAAAAGTAAGTGATCAGTCGGGCGTGAATGGAAATTGAGATGATGTAAATATGTAAAGTGAAGGCTTACTTGGTAGAGCTGCCCTGAAGGATTTGATGTTGTTTGGCCAACTATTTGGCTGAGAGGGATATCCCACTCACTTAGGTCTGTGCTTAGAGCAGGAGCAGTGGAAGGCTCTTCTCTCTTCTTCGCCGTGACCTCTGTCTCGGCAGGGGTACGGGTGGTAGTTCCTCTCTGTGCTTCTGTCTGCGCGGCTGCGAAACAGTCTGCCATTAATTTTGGAACTGAAGGGGTGTTTGTCTGAGTAGTTGCATCCATTGGATCCTTGCCTTTATGTTGGTCCCTAACCAATGGTTCAGCAGCAGGCCCAATTTTGGCTGTCAAAGGTTAAACAAGTCAGTGTTGTAGAGAAAAAACAAAACAAATTGCATGACACAGTCAGGGATATGAAGTATATGAAGGAAGGATACCTGTAGCCTTAAGCTTGGAAGGCGAGGATATGCGGCCCTGAATATGAATACAAGTATCGTTAAGGCAGCTTTCAAGTGGCTTGCAGAAAATAATGGCAGACATAAGTCCCCACCAATGGTCAAAAGCAGCCGAGCAGTCTGAAGCAGGTTTGAAGAAGAAGGGGCCAAAATCTTGGAAAAGTTTAGTGTTCTTTGTCAGAATGGATTCAGCTTGTGTAGGATCTTTGAAGTGGATTCTAGACCGAATCTCCTCATGGATGGTTGGGTGGAAATAAGGATAAGGGATAGCCTAGGAAAGACCAAATTGCCTGGACCATTGATTGGGACAGTATGTCTCAAAACTGCAGCTGGATAGCTTGGTGGAGGATATGGAACAGCCAACCAAGACATGTCTAGAGGTGAGAATGTGTCTCCAACTCTCATTTTGTTCTTGGACTTGCTCATTGTGTAAATCAAAAGGGTTTGTGAAGAGGAAGCGAAGTCTACTGGAGGAGAATTCAAAGTTTTGAAATGGCATGTATAGGTTGGAAGGTCTCTGCGAAGGAAGGTTGTAAAACATGGTAAGATGATTTCTGAAAGTGAGGATGGGTTGGCTGTTATAAGTGAGCAGTTGCTCAGCATAGGAGTAGCAAACAGGTTTCAAGGTGTTAGGTGGTGGAGGTCGTGCCTTAGGGAAATAGGCATACAACCAGGCCTGGAAGAGCTAGAAGGGGCCACCACAGTTGCCAGAAATCTTCTTGTCGACAAAGGAAAATAGGGCCTTGTAAAGTGTGGCAAGAAGATAAGGGGCTAAAGCCATAAGTTGGCCATCTTGCATACACAAGGCAAGGGGGAGGTATTCTTTCGTGATCTTGTACCCAAGGACACAAAAAAGAAACTCACAAAGCCAAAGTAAGTAAAAAGTAGTTCTTTCTTTGTTATCGACAGGGGAACCAGGCTTGCCTTTGGTATTTTTTGGCAAAATCTGTATAGCACATGTCAGTGTTTAAAGTAAATGTCACTTTTGGAGGCTCAAGGAGAGCATGAATTGGGTTACCCAAGATTGGGAGACTAGTCAAGTGAGCTACATCTAAGATGGTAGGGGAAATCATACCAAAATTGAGGAGTAGGGAGTTACTAGACTGCGACCAAAAGCATGCAGCAGCAGCAATCAGCCCTTTGTCCACGTCATAAATTTTAGTCGACGGTCTAATTGCTTCACCAATGCCCTGGTGCTTCCATACTTCAGCGTCGTGACCTTCAATTCTCCTGGCCCAGCTTCGCCAATCAGAGTCTGGTGATCTCCACCCTCTGAGTGGGTTTTTCCTGACATTCCAGTTAGTCCACTTGAGTCCAAGTTGGTTGAGAAGAAGGTTCTTACCATTACCAAGGGGATAGTATGGAGCTAGCTCGTCTGGGAAGTAAGACGCGAAGGTAGGGCCTAGAGTAGCCTTAGCGACAGAGCTTGTGCTGGGCAATAGGGTTGCACCAACTTTTAGAGGAGCGATACGTGCTCTGATAGGGTCTGGGAAGCGGAGTAGGTCTTCATTGTTCTCCTCAGATGGAGATGGTTGAGATTTTTTCGGCGCCTTGGCTTCAGGTTTTGTGGTGCTCTGGTTTTGAACAGCAATGGTTGAGAAGAAGGAGTACAGTCTGGGGAGTTCGAATCAGAGGGAAATGAAGTGGTTTGAAGTTGAAAGGGTGCGTCTTTTATAGCTTATGATGGGGCCAGTATATTTAAAAGCTCTTATATTGGGTTGTAGTTTATGTTTGTTTTGGGCCCGTATTAAGAAATTTGCTATTGGGCCCAAACAATGGCCCCCACATTGAAGTTAAATATCATATGACTTGGATCCCCACAAGGGGGGACCCCCATGACCCCCCCTCTCTCTGATTGGCCACTTTTTGTTTTTATTTTTTAAAATTTTTTTTCTTTTTTTTTCCTTCTCCAATCAGCAGCCCCCACGCGCGCGCGCGTGTGTGTGGGGTGGGGGGTGGTGGTGGTGCAGGTGGTGATTGGAGGGGGTCTCAATCACTTCCAGAATATTTAACTTGAACATGGGGGCCATTGTTTGCACCAAGTTTTGCCAGTCTCTGTCGACAAATGGTCCACTGAATCGAGGGCATGTGGCCAAGTCTGAAAAAATGTCCACCACCTAAAAGTGGGCTCCTTGCATGTGGGTCACCTAGAAGTGATAGGGGAAGTTTTTACCACTAGTCATGGAGTTAGTGGGCACACTTTCAGGAGGAAACATGAGACAAAACAGGAGCCTTGCTCTGTCGACAGAAGTTTAAAACAGTTGGTGGCCATGAAATAAACACAAGAAAAGGGAGCTCCACAGATAGAAGTGGAGGTTTAGTATTGATATCCGTATACTGTTTTTGTAGCCCATCATTACATGATCCCACACGTCTACGCCATAATTGCCACTGTAACTGCCCTCTGACTTCGAATCTTCAAGTCCCCTCTGCGAAATATTGACTCTTCCCCATCGACCTTTCTTTTCACCATTGTGGGGCATGTCCCTCATCATTATGAGTTAGTGGGCATACTTTCAGGAGGAAGCATGAGACAAAGCAGGAGCCTTGCTCTGTCGACAAAAGTTTCAAACAGTTGGTGGCCATGAAATAAACACAAGAAAAGGGAGATCGACAGATAGAAGTGGAGGTTTAGTATACTTGGAATGCCTAGAACGGAGATTGTTGGTTTCGATATCCGTATACTGTTTTTGTGGCCCATCATTGCATGATCCCACACGTCTACACTATAACTGCGACTGTAACTGCCCCTGACTTCAAATCTTCAAGTCCACTCTGCCAAATATTGACTCTTCCTTGTCGACCTTCCTTTTCACCATTGTGGGGCATGTCCCTCATCATTATGAGACAAAAATCGATAGAATATTGTCTACTAAACACAACCACAATCCTTGCAAACTGGGCCACTAAACCACAACACTAGGCCACTCACCGTTACTGCCCCTGACTATGAATCATCAAACTCTGCCAAATATTGAATTTTCCCTGTAATTTAATCAAAATATATTCAATGTCGGTAAACTTGAAAATATGTTTGAAATAACCTTTCCCTGTATTATAATGACTTAAGCACAATTGTTGTCCTACATTTTACGTAATGAAAATACACAACTTATTTATATCAAAAACAAAATATACATCTCGGGTTTATAATCAAAAAAATGGGAACTACTTTTTTTTTTTAAAAAAAAGTTCACTCATATTTTCAGCTAAATTATGATTGGATATTAGATTAAAAATTCCTCTTTGCACCTATTTTTCCCACATCCTCCCAACAGCTGCTCCATTCAACTAACATTGAATCTTGCATGCCACCTGACTTACACGCTGGAGCAGTTACTGGCAGTGCTCATGGATTTAGTGGCCACCCTCCAAGAGGAAACATGAACGAATTGGGAGTCTGTATCTGTCGAGTAAAGGCTAAAAGGACCTGGGCACAGGTGGCAACTTCAATTATATGCACTTCGACAGGTACAAGTGAAGCTTTTATATGGTTTCAATACACGGAAATGACCGTGCAGTTAGAGAAGTTGCACAGAGGCAGTTGTAGAATTGGCAGATCATGGGGTCGTGGGAATTTTATATCTATAAAGGGCAGAATGTTTGCAGAGAGAGAGGACATGAACAACAACACAACTTACTTTCTACATTGTAACTTCTGTGTAGTTTTTTCCCTTCTACTTTCTACTTTGTTACAAACAACACAACAACACAACAACTTAGTTTCTACTTTCTACTTTCTACTTTGTTACTTTCTACTTTGTTACCATCAGTTCATCGAAAGAAGTCTTCATCCTTTTCAGGCATTCGAACCAATACCACAATTGCTTGATTTTCTTCTTGAACTTGTCAACTTTAAATTACTGCTTCGTTGCTGTCGATATAGGCCCACCATAATTTTACTAACAATAAACCCATACTTCCATAGTAAACATTAAATAATTTCACAACTCCTATTCGTAACTCGAAATTCATATACCAATCGGCATAGAGATAAAGTAACGAGTTCATTGGGTTACTTTCTCCAAGTAACACCCAAAATTAACTGCCACTTGACTTATATACAAAATGCATGTGCTGGTATGTAATTTTGCAAACCCACTTGGACAAAATTCGTATTTTACTCGAAATATAATACTAATTTACCGACACAAGTCATAACAAATCAATACGAAGCGAAACACATCGTTAGTTGATAAACCACACCGCAAAAAACCCTTCAGTTAGATCCAACCAAATATGGAACAGAAACAAGCAACCCGCAATAGGAATCTTGGAATACAGACATAAGCCAATTTCCCACCCAAAACAATACACAGACAACCCATATATATCTCACCTCACCTTCAATTAGTTTTCAAAATGACAAGTCACTGCAAACACAAATGACAACATCACTCTAAACAATATGGGAAATTTACAACTCGTGGCCTTGTACATAAGTAACGTTGTGCCATTTCCTGGCATTGTACATAACCAATTATTTACACGTTACGTACAGCAATCCGTGCAAAATGAAAACTACATACATTATTTCCTTGTGTTTTCAATAGCTAGTACTGTCTACCTAATAAATTAAGGGAATAAGTAAATCATACAAATTATACAATTACCTGATTCACCTCATCAATTGTGTTCGAATCATTTTTCCACACTGCTACTTCAACACTACTGTATTGGCCCACAGGCTGCTTGGAATAAGGAGAAACATCGAAAAATAGTCGCCGTTGCTTAATGTGTGGTGTACTAGGATCCACCAACCCAGTTTTGCAGCGAACGGGCAATGACTCTACATTGTACTCACGGTCAGTTATGTGGGGTGTATCTGCATCTGAGTTAGTACCCACTGTTCAGCTAAACCGAACCTTAGGACACGTTCACTTTGTGTGCCCAATGCATATGCAATTCCCACATTTTCTTGGTCTTCGACAGTTGGACGAGGCCCGTCCTAGGTTCCCTTTTATCTTCACAACATCAGGATCTTCTACTCCAAATTGTCGACGAAATGAATGTTTCCCTTTATCTCCATTCCCACCGTTCAAATTCCTCTCATATAACTCATTCATCCGGCTCGTCGTCGGAAGACATGCATCCCTAGCCTCTTTGAAACCTTCCGTTGATTGCGAGGCATAGAAACACATTTCGTTGTAGGAAGAACTCAATATCCCATACTGGGCCATTTGTGTTGTAGTGCTATCAATTGAGGGTTGAGGCCATTGCTGGCCATCCTTGCTTGCAGCCCTTGTCCATCTATGCAGCACTCAAGTTGGGAGAATTTGCGTTAAATTTTTGGCTTTCATAACACATATCATGTGGCAGCAAGGTAGCCCCAACGACTCAAACTTCATGCAAGAACATCTCATTGCAAAGATCCATCGGATCGTGTGTTACTATCCATGATCTGTCCTTCACTTTGTACTTATGAATATAGTAGCATTTCTGACCATCCGGCAAAGGGAACACGTCCTTGACATTCAACTTCCCCTCTTCTAAGATTTCATCATGGAACATTCTAAATATATTTCGGGTGAATAGATCAGCTCCATGTCTGTCTATATCTCGCAATGGAGTAATCAATACCGGAAAAGTATTATTTGTTTCAGCATCATCACCAGCCTCGTTATACCTTATCCTTGCAAAAGCCCGATCATAGTGCCTAACAAATTCATATAGCTTCAATTTGTGTTTGAGGAAGGGATTGAAATAAGCATTCATACACTCCGAGTGCTGAGTGCTCTTCATTCCAGCAAAGAAATGTCCACGCATATATGCCTCAGCCCACATATGACGCTTCTCATATGTCTCCAACACCTAACTGTTGGTTTGAAGTCCAAATTTTTCGACCATTGTTGTCCAGCCATGCTCAAACTTTGTCTCATCCGTTTCCATGTCCATGCACTACTTGAAAGCATGTGCAAAGCCACTTATGTGAACATTTGTAACAGCATTTTTCCCAAGATGCCAATTACATAATCGATGTCTTGCGTCTAGAAATACTCTTCTGATTGCCTCTCGTATCGCTTTATCCCCATCTGTCAGTACGGACACAGGTGCTTTATTGCCCATCGCCTCCATAAATGTTTCCAAAACCCATGTGTATGTCTCAATTGTCTCATTAGCTAGCAAAACACATGCAAAAAACGTGGTCCTAAAGTGGTTAGTCACACCAGCCAACATGACAAAAGGTTTCTTGTGTGCATTGGTTCTGTAAGTTGAGTCAAATATCAACACATCACCAAACTTCGCGTAGTCGGCCTGCGATTTCAAATCTGTCCAGAACAGATTTTGTAACTTGTTATTGTTACACACATCATACTTGTAAAAAAAACGTGCATCAACATCAAGTTTTGCACATAGGTAAACCAACGCACCCTGCGTATCACCATCCTCAACTTCTGCTCTACGTTCGGCTTGAATATGGTTGTGCAGATCCGTACGGATGAAACCAACATTCTCATAAGACCCGGATTGATTTACCATATAGTCCATGATTTGGCTAGTCTTCACACCGACATTGCGCATAGCCATTGCTTGAGCTTTGTCAGCGCTGTTTAAACTGCGATGTGACCTCAGATACATCACACAGTGTTGTTCTGCCAATTCATGGTTGTGGTCTGCGACGAAGTGAGTCACAACATACTTTCCCCCTTCACCAGCATCCGCATCGTACCGTATGCGAAATTGGGCTTTGCAACCTACTCTTGTTAGTGCCTTGGGAGCTTTACTCTTCTCAGCAACACGGTCCAAGTATTTTGGTAATCTCTGACCTTCTCTTGAACACAACCATAGCCTACTAACGACCTTTCCCTCTTTATTTGTGTTAAATCTGGATTTTCGTATACTAAATCCCTTGTCTTTAGCATACGCATTGTAGAAATCTTCTCCATCTTCGACCGAATCAAATTTCTGTTCCAGAATAGCACGTTCAACATCACCAACCATGTCATTACGATGAGCATCGTCAACCATTTCTTTTTTCACATCGGCTCTGCCATTTTCAACGTTCATGTTGGTTGCTTCTTCATTGCTCGGACCAACTTCGCAACCATGATCAGGTTCTGCCCGACTTTCATTCATCAAACGAATGTCATCTGCTTCATTTGGAATGTCATAATCATCACCTTCCCTTTTAACTTCCGCTGGGGCCATACTGCACATGACATTACTACAAACAATTACTTGATGACCGAAAATTGTTAACACAAACACAAACATGACATTTTCACACGGTTTAGCTGTTTGTGCAAACACAAACACTCGCTTGAGAAAGAGAAAGAGAAAGGTTAGTTGCCAATGGAGGGGTTTCCGTTGGAGCGAAGCGTAGAGTGGTTGAAGTTAGGATGGGGTTTAGTTGAGGGAAAATAGCCGAAGTGAACGGGCCAGAGAGACAGAGAGGGAGACAGAGAGAGAGACAACTCCATACCTCATATTTAGTTCGAGAGAAGGGCTTCACTTTAGCAATGGAACCAACACAGCCTTGTAGTTACGTTGTTGTTGGAAATCGCCCATTATACTGCTCCCTACAGAGCTTCGTCAATGGAACGAACCCAATAGGGGCTTCTCCCTGTTAATGGAAATCAACAGTTACACTGACTCAACCTTACACAGAGAGGAGAACAGAGAAAGATAGAGACGAAATACAGAGAGTGAGTGGGATGCAATCATGCAAATACAAGCATTAACCGGTTGACCCGGTTTCAACTTTTTCACGATTAAACAATTCAATGGTCTTGATCAATTATTGTAATCTAACGGCTAACAATTGGGTTGCATATGGTGTGCAACATTAAGGGGGTTGCACACTTAAGTAGGACCCAAAAAGTTCAAAAAATAAAAGGAGTGTTAGAGTTATTTCAGAAATATAGAGGGGGTGTTAATGTAATTTACCCTAAGGTCCAGGCTTGCCTCCGGTTCATATTTTGAACTAGAGTGTCCAATTTGCACTGTTTTGGGTCTTGGTAATTTGAACCGTTCAAATTGTACAACCCATTAAATGAATAATCCATGTAAAAAATTAAGTTGATTGAATTTAAATAGTCCCATGGTTAATTTATATTTGTGTAAAAAAATGGACAAATGTATTTTCAAAATCATCCTGTTTTGTAAGAAATGTGATTCAAACATATAGTTTTTGAAGTTCGATCAACTTATTTTTTGCATGGATGATCTACTCTATAGATTTTACAATTTAAACAGTTCAGATCATTAAGAAAAACTCACAATAAGCTCAAAACAACGAAAAATTGAACCCTTCAGTTTAAAACATGGACAGGAGGCAAGCTTGACTCTTACCCTAACATTAAAGGTTTCATACATGATGGTAAATTAAAGGAAAATGATTGGATTTCTTTCAACTTGAAGTTTAAACTTGATCCTTATGTTTGGGTTTGTGAGGCACATTAAGGGTACTGTTTCGGTACTCTAAATTGTTCTTTTTGTAAGACTTTTTGTATATATCACTAATAAAAAAAATCAGGTTGATTAATTATAGTCTTTTCATTTAGCGAGTTTGATTCCAGAAAAAGGACTACTAGTGCATTTTTAAAACAAGATGTTACATGCACCAATTAGTATATTAACTAGTGCACCAACACTAGTTATGATATTATTATTGACCCCCACTTATTATACAAATTATAAATATCAATTTTTTTAAAAATTATGTCAACATTAGTTATGACATTATTATTGACTCCACTCATTATACAAATTACAAATATCAAAAATTTCTTAAATTATGTCACATCATCAATTGATATATTAGTTAGTACACTAATTGGTGCATATAGTATTATTCTTTTTAAAATAATAGACTAACTATTTTTTAATAAAATTAAAATATTACAAATATCCTATTAAATTAATTTTTATTTATTTATGAATGATGTGCATATAGCATTATTCTTTTTAAAATAATAGACTAACTATTTTTTTGATAAAATAAAAATATTACAAATATCCTATTAAATTAATTTTTATTTATTTATGAATGATATACATAAGACTCGCCAAGTTTGGGTACTCCCAAATAATCCAAAAAGTCAAAAAGTTACTCAAAAAGTTAAAAAGTTAACACTATTCACCAAAAGTCAAAAATTTACTTACATAACACCTAATTCATTTTTTTTTTTAAAAAAAATTTTTTTTTTTTTTTTTTTATTTTTTTTCCATAAAAAAAAAAAACATCCATATTTTCAACCTCAACTTTTTTGTCCAAAAAGACAAAAAGTGCACTTATTTAGTCTTCCCAAACAAGGCCAAATAGAATACAAAAAGTGCACTTATTTAGTCTTCCAAACAAGGCCAAAATAAACAGTTCGAAATATCCAAGAAGACACGTGATGGACACTATCAGTTCAAACGTGGTGGTCAAATTTAGTGTTGAACTTGAGAAAAACCAATCCAAATAAAATATGACCCCATATTTATTGAAGGTTAATGCTATAATAACAATTTGCGTGTCTACATTCTATATACTATTTGATGTATTTGATGTAATACACTTTAGTTACATATTTATATTATTTGTGTAGTGGCAGAGTAAGGATTTTAGGTCCGAAGAGACACTATTGAATTGAAATTTTAATAAAAATTACAATCTAATTTAATTTAATTTTTATTTGATAGTGGGACTAAAAATTAATACGATGCACAAGATATATTTAAATATAGGCCTAAGTTAATTGATCATTATCTTTATTGTTATTAATTTGATTTTAAGTACTTGTTTGGCATGCACTAAAAAAGTGCATTGTTTTTTTTTTTTTTTTTTTTTTTTTTTTTTTTTTTTGCATTCATACACTTATTTTGGTCATATCAATTAACATCTATCAATATCTCCTCTCTACTTTTCTATTCACTTTCTCTACTTTTCTACATATATATATATATATATTTTATAAAAGTCAAAAAGTGTATTTATTTAGAATATCCCAAACATCTCTAGTATGGTGATCATCAATATTTAAAAAATAATCACATGCCTTCATAAAATATGATAACAAAATTATATTAAAATATACACACAAAAAGAAATATAGTGAGGTATAGAGAAGAAATAAGAAAATTATATACATTGACGGTTATATATCACACTTTTTTTTTTTTTTTTTCCGCCCATTTTGAATCACTAAATTACATTGCAATATATTATCAGTTGTCATTAATTGTGAAATTATTTGTAAAAAAAATGAATTAATTATGAATATTCATATAAAATGTGATATAAAATAGTGAAAAAAAATCAATGACATATAATATTTCTCTAACATAAAATTTATAAGAATTTTGTTAACATAATAAAATATTTAAAGTGACAATTAAATATTTTTTTTAAAAAAATAAAGAAAATAGTGATATAAAATTTCAATACATTATTTAAAAGGATTAAATTAATTTTCTTTTTTTTGTTAGAAGCATAAATATAATTTTTCAAAAGTTTAGAGGGGCACGTGATCCATGGGCCTCAAGTGCCTCCGCCCTGTTTATGTGAGTTACATTGTTATCATTAATATCAAACTAATGAGTGAGTGTATTAAAGTTAAAATCGTGTAAAGAGTTGACAAGTAACAAATGGTAAAAATAAGATTATTTTTGTGTTTTCATGTCTGTAAATTTAGTTAGTGAATGATTATAGATATAAGAATAGATATAAGATGTATTAGGACTGTTTCAACAAGGGGAAAAAAAAAGAAAAAAGAAAAAATAAAAGACGTATTAGGGACAACAAAAATAAATTGTCTATTGATTTATTTTTATCACATCATATTTATATTTTTTACACGTCTTTTTGTAATAAATAAAAAGTTCAATTTATAAAACATTCAAAACACATTAGTTAAAAATGTCTGTTTAACAAGTGATGTCCACTTGAATGTACATAAGTGTCATCGTCTTGTCTATAAATGGATAATGTTAGGGAAAGGAAAAAACTAGTACCTGTCAACCTCACCACATGCATTATGGAGCCACTAGTTTAACAATGCACCAAAAAACTGTTTCATTGGAGGTAGAGTACGAATGACAATTTTTTTTCATCTACGTATGAAAATGTAGTGGGATTGTAACACTCCGAAATGATAATAATGGCTCATATCATAACATTTCTTACAATTGATTCACAATATTATATTTTATATTCCATGTATGAACTGGATAATACAAAAGATGACATGCGGTATACATTCATAAATCTTAGATCATGAATCTATAGTATATGACATGGGTACATGAACTAAAATAAAAGTAAAATTCAAGTAATTATGTACCCTAATGGCTACATCTTTCCAAGGCCATGCTTGGTTACATCAAAGTGAGTTCAACTCAATACAATTAAAACTCAAGGCTCACTACAATAAAAAGCACATTTGGCGACCAAAAAATTGGTCGCCAAAAGAATTAGCGACAAGTACACAATTGGTCGCCAAAGGCCTGTCACTAAAAATATTGGCGACCAAATCATAAATTGTCACCGTATGTAGACATTTAGCGACAAGCAAAACCGATCACCAAAAATCATATATTTTGTCACTGTAAAATTATAATTTGTCGCTAAAAGGTTAAAATTTGGATAGGCTATGTAGTTGAAGCAACAATTAAATGCGTTGCTGTAGACACCCCATTTTTGACCGCCCTTATGACTTAGGCACCATCACTTGCACATCCAATGATGAATGTATATGCTTGTCAAGTGCTCGAAAGTTCTCAGTGGAATGCCACAGCTCTTAACCACAAAACCTTGCAAATCTTGTGCCTTGTTTTTACACCAAAACCTCAGCTTTTCAAACTTGACAAACTTGGGACCTACAGGCCTATTTTTGTGGGTTGTCGACCATCCCTTTTGGCTGCCGGCCACCCTTGTGCCTTGCCGGCCAAGTGTGTGGCTTGTTGGTTAGAATTGGTGGCTTGTCGGCCACAAGTGTTTTTGCAGATATTTTATGATAGCTGTGCCAACTATTTGCACAGATGCTTGCATCTGCTCCCACGTGTATGGATGGATGTTGCTGAGGGAGTGGCCTATTTTTCTATAAATATAGGACCTCTCCTTCCATTTTTGAGGGTTAGAAAAATTAGAGAAAAAATTAATTCTCTCACTCTCTCGAAATTTCTTGAGTTTTTGCCTATACACTCTTAACCAAACCTTACCATCTTTGAGCTGAGGTACTTTTGAGCCTATTTTGAGCTCTTGAGGGTGTGTATGTGTTGAATTATTGCTTAAAAGTGCTATTTTCTTCAAGAGGTATAAGGCTTAGCTTGTTTCATTGCTTTGGTTGCTTATTTTCCTACTATTTTTCTACTATTTTTGGGCTGTATAAACTCTGTGCTTTTGGGCTGAAACTTGTGGTATAAGGCCTTAAAGGGGTGGAAGAGTGGTTCACTTTTCTTTCTACCTTGTTTCTCTAACCTTCACCCTTGTGTTTCCCACCTTTACAATATCTTTTTTTGAGCTTTTAAATATTGAATGTCAGAGTTATTTCAGTGGCTAAAAACATATTTTGAAGTCCAAAATTGGAGAGGTTAGTCTCCCCTCCTTGTGTCTTATTCACTAGCCTACATAGCTTCATGTTTTAGCTTACTATTTTAGCTATTTTTGTCTTAATTCCAGCACTTCTTTCGCATGTTTTAAGACTGTTTTGGGACTATTTTAGGTGTTCATTGCATTTATGCTTTGTTTTGCATGCTTGTAGTTTAGTTGTCCTCATAGGTTTGGTGTTTTAAGCTTTAGCTACCAACCTATTTGAGTTGATAGCATGTATTTCTTGCTTTTCTTACTTGTGATCACCTCTAATCATCTCTGCAACCTCCTTCCTTTATTGGCTTTTGCTTTGCTTTGCTTTGAAAGTTGGTTCAAACTAGTTGGTTGTTTAAAGCATGAGATGAGGTCTATGCTTAATGGTTTAATCCCTTTGGGGTTCATTACCAATGGCATGACACTTCTCTCATGCCTAAAACAACTCTTGGTTTGATGTTTCTTTCCATTAAAGGACTTAAAGCTCACTTTTGGACTTAATGAATTAAAAGAATGGAAAGGTAATTAAAATGGAATAATAAAACTTGGACTAAAATGATGCAAGATAATAACTTGGTTTGGGTTCAATCGGATGTTAATTGAACCCTTGAGTCTTTAGTCATTTCATACTCATTAGTGATGTAAACGGTACAAGAGTCATTGTCAACCATTTCCCTTGATCATCCATGATAGAGAGGGGGTTTGAGGGTATTATTTGTTACATTTATTGAACTTCCACCCTTTGGTTCATAGGCTATCATGTAATGAAATTACATCGGTTGATGGTTTGTGAATCAATTTTACCACACCTTTGAGCTGTTTGATGATAAGGAGGGGTAAGTTGTGCAAACAACCCTTGAGAATACCTTGTGCTTGCTTTGTTTGCTCTCTGTTGCAGTAGGAAAAACCAGGCATCAGTGGTCGACAGGCCACCACTTCTAGCCTGCCGGCCACCTTTGCAAAATCTAGCAGTGTTCTTTTCAAGCAAGGTAAAGTTGGTTTTGAGGTGAAAGAACAGTGCAAGTGTTCTACTATGCAACAGAAGCATCTGGCAGCAGAACAGTGGCATTTTTCGGGTGAAAATCTGTGCATGCATGAGCATTTCTCGTTTACCGAGGCGGAGTAGTTAGAGCGGTTAGCTTAATACTTCTCTAAATTTTGTATTAATGTTTAATTAGTTAATTTGTAATTAATTAGTTCATTTTGATTTGTAAATTAATTAGTTAGTTAATTTGTTGTAATACTTAATAAGCTAGTTTAGTTGATTATTTCATTCGGTTTGTAATTCATAGTAATTACCATAGCTAGTTAGTTTATTCGGATCCTCTTGCGTGAGGGCGTAATGTTGTAATAACGCGTACTTCTTCCAACCCTACGTCTTTCTCCATTTTATTTACCTGCTTATGATGGTTAGTCTAGAAGCATCATGTTTCATCTGGCTTCTCTCATGTTTGCATCCACTTGTATTGCATGCATTGAGGCTCGACACATCATTCTAACTTGCATCATTAGTTAACTGCCTCTTTGAATACGTGCTTAGACCACATGCTATCAAATTGATTCATATGCCATGTTAGTAATTGAGCCTAGTAATTGCATATCACATGCATTGCATTAGTCATATTGCATTACTTTTGTTTATTTTGGCTTGGAGTACTAAGTGAACTTTTACTCGCTTTAGCATATTGCATTGTATGTTAGTGTTGCCATGTCAAAGCATGTTCACCATGAGGCTAAGTGCTTAAATGATATAACTGTTTGAATGCCTGTGAATGAGGGCTAATTGCTTGAATTGGGATAGTTTACTTCATGTACATTTAAGCCCACTTTTTCAAGTGGCATATTCACAAAACATTTAAAAAAAAAAAACATGAAATAAAATATTCCAATTCTTGCAAAATTAGTCGATACTTGTGTGCATCACACAGTAATGCTAATCTAATAATCAGAACAACAGCATATAATGTAAATAAAAATCACACCATGATTAGTAGAGGCCGATTTTTGATCGGGGGAGTGGGGCACTCAATTCATGACCTTCCTCTCTCGTACCTAAGTTCCCGAGCTGAGACAACTTTGGTGATGATGGAGTAATGGCCTTTGGCACGAGTCTTGGGTTTCCTAAATTTTTCAAAAATATTTGGGTGGCGACTCTGAAATCTAGCAAAGCAGTCCATTTTTGGCATTTTATTCAAAACATTGATTTTCCAAAAAGAATTGTTGGATTTTGACTCTTTTAGTGTTTTCACTGTTTTACATTGCACTTGTGAAATCAGATTCAGAAACACAGGTAGAGTTTGAACTGTAGGTCTTCTCGTTTTCCCAAAGGAGCGCGAAAAGTCAAGCAACAATTTCTGGTGACTCTACTAGGGATTTAGAGAACTTGACTTGAAATTTATGATGTGAAATTTTATCTACACTTATATGTTCTTTGCATTGCATTTGCATTGGTGCGCTTAAGTCACTGTGTTTGCTGACTATTATTCCTGGACGGTTTGCCAGAGGCTTGCCTAAATGCTTGCCAAAAGGCTGACCGGTTGTGGGCTCTGCCATGTTGTGAACACAACCCTTGGATCTAGATCACTATTGTGCTGCTTGATCCACCTTTTACTTTTCGGTGTTAGGTGTGAGAGGTATATTAGGTGATCTTGCTAAGGTACCCTTTCGACCATTTGACTAGTTACATATAGTGAAGCTATAGTGACTATTCCAACTTAGGATAGGATGCTCACCCGTTCAGGATTGCGTGAAACCATTTTTTTTGAAATAGTGCAGCTTAGATCATGCCAAAAATCTAGGACAGGGTAACCCTACCCTCTCATAGGGGTGTTTTGGTTCTTTTCACTTGGTATGTGCTTTTACAGTGAAGCTGTACATGATGGTTTATATCAGTATGAGTTTGAGAATAGAGTTCAGTGGGGATTATAGTTCAGCTATGTATTTTGACTGTTGTGAATTGGGGCCGAAGTCTGTTCGAGTTTTGATCATGTTTTTTATTTCTTTCTTTTTGGTAGGTAGTTTACCATAATAGCTTTAGAGAGACCCAATATTCCCAAGTTGTGTGGACTCGCTTTGGCAGGCTTTATAAAGCTCAAGACCTTATTAGTGGTCAGCCCGTGTTAGTCTCACTTTTGCCAATCACCCGACAAAGAAGGAACATACAGTCTGTAGCATCAGCACAAAGTACTCTGCAAACCCCTATCCACTCTTACTCAATCAATTCACCAGCATCTAGTTCACCCAGACTGGTAATGGCACAGAATATAGCACATAACGCAGAGGAATTCGCTGCCATGATGACTACTTTCCAAAGAACCATGGACATTGTAAATCAAAGGATGGTTGCATAGAATGAAATTATCGCCGATCTACAACGTATATCTGGGGCATCAGCATCAACCGTGCATTCAATCCCAGTTGCTCAACCAAACCCGGATCTACCCCCGCTAGTAGAAAATCTGCCAGTCCCAGATCCACAGGCCATGTTTCCCCTGGTTCCAGCTTATCGGCCTCCGGTTCAACCTCCTGCAAGAATCTTTCCTTTTGGTATTAATGAAATTGATCCGGCTTTAGTCAAAATTGCTAGATTGGAGAAAGAATTGAAGAAATCCCAGGGCTTCAACTGCATTACAAATATTGAAGATGGGCACATTGAGGCTTCAGTCAGATTACCGGAGAAATTAAAAATGCCCCACATTGACAGATTTGATGGGAGTAGGGATCCGATTGTGCATGTCCGGTTATTCTCAAATGTATTGAGGCCTATGGGTTTGTCTCAGGCACAAAAGCTTTCCTTGTTTGGGAGAACCCTGTCTGATGTAGCGACCATCTGGTACGCTAAGTTGGAGGACTCTATAAAGCAAAATTGGGAGAAGCTATCTGAGGTGTTTGTCAGTCAACATTCATATAACACCCAGATAGAAGTAACCATTAGTGAGCTGGAGGCTACTACTCAGAACCCCAAAGAATCATTCATTGATTTTGTCGCCCGGTGGAGAGCCAATGCAGCTTGAATGACAAATAGACCTGCCGAAAGAGAACAAGTCTGGCTAGTGGTCCAGAACCTTGAGCCATACATGTTGCAGAGAATGATAATGGCACCATTGTCCATATTTCCTTCCTTACATGAGCTGGGGGTCCAGATTGAGAGTGCATTCAAAAAGGGTATCATCCACAGAACAAGTGAACCCGCAAGAAGGCCATTCTCTCAGAGTACCAATGCTAGCAGTAGCACTATTCCACGGCCTGTGGATGTCAGTATTGTTGTTTCGATGACCAAGATGCCTAATCCCTTTGCTATTGCCACAACCTCACAACCTTCACAAAACACCAACCCACCCCAGAATCGAAAAGTTTTTACTCCTCTCCATATGAGCCCAACCTATGCCCTCAAGCTATTAATGCAAAAGGGACATCTCAAGCCTCTCGACCCTCGTTCACTTCGAGACCCATTGCTACCTAAACATGAACCCACCTAGTATTGTATCTTCCACCAACAACATTGCCATCCCATCAACGTGTGCTACCGTCTACGTCATGAGATCCAGGATCTCATTGATAACAAAGTCATCGCCTCACCTTCCAAACCTAACGTAATAACCAACCCACTTCCTGCACACAACCAAGTCCCCTCGCCCAGAAAAATTAACCACATCCATACACTACCTCATACCTTTAACCCTAGCACATACATGACCTCATCCCACCTACCAAAATCGAAGGTAATTATTCCAGAAGGCACAGACATGTTTATGATGGATTTAACACCACAAACCCAATCCAAGCCTGTAGTAGTAGAAATGAAGAGAGAGAAGAATGCACTGAAGACAGGGTCGTCTGATACCCGTGTCATAGAGAACGGGGTCTCGCTTGCGGAGAAGTACGATCCCAGTTTATACATTGTGGCCATCGATCAGCCGAAGTCAATTGTCATACTACCAGACTTTCTTAGCATTAATGCTATCAGGGAAGACCAAATAGCACAGAATCAGAATGAGTGGCCTGAGCAAGGCCTGAATAACTTAGCAAACTTAGAGGAGAATCTGACAGAATTGAAAGAGGATCTGGAGGATCTTTACTTCTTCGAGGAAGAAGATACAAGCTGTGTGCAGATGGGATGGTGGGACCCAAGCCAGTCAGAAACAAGCAATGAATGGTTGAGTGATGAAGAGTTTGATGTGGAGGAATAGACAGGAGAGACTGGGACAGAAGAAGAAATCACTACTAGTGGTAAAGCTGAAATTGAACCTTTGATTGAGAAAGAATAGGCACTGGAACAATTTCAAACGGAAAGAATAAAGGAGATCCAGGCGAAAATAGCTCTGGAACAGAAAAGGAAAAAAGAGAAAGAAGAGTCTGAGTCTATAATCGACAGTGTTTAAAATGCCAAGAAAATCAAGTGGGAACCCAGTGATCGGAAGAGAATGTTAAGGAAACTCAGAAAGTACTGGGATGTTGAAACCCAAGCTATAGTGGAGGAAGAATGGTATGATGACGGGGCACGTGATGTTAACATGCTCAGAATAGAACCTGATAGCAGCCCAACTATGATTGCGGGGGAGTGGTGGGAAGATAGCGATCTAAGCCATGCATACTCGGATGAAGGGTGGAAGGATGATATCCCTGATGATACGTGGTATACTGATGAGATTTATCATCTGACCCGCTGTGGTCGGTACTTTAAACCACTGACTTTAGATTAGCCAGAATCTTCCAACAGAGAGGTTGAGAAAGCAAAGGAGAAGGATGCTGAGGAAAATCGGGTCTTGAAACAATTAAAGAAGATCCAGGCCGATATATCCATATGGGGATTGATAATGGCATCTCGGGAGCATAGACAAGCCCTGCTCGAAGCAATGAACCGAACCAAACTGCCCATTGACACCACCGCTGACCAATTGGTGTTGTTAGTCACCTCCGGGGACATTATGCCTGTTAAAATCCTTTACGAATAAAGAATTGCCTCTCGAGGGCGCCAACCACAGTCGTTCTTTATATGTAACCTTGGAAAGTCGAAAAAAATGGATTTCGGTGGTGTTAGTAGATACCAGATCAGCGATTAATGTATGTCTAGTGAGAACTGCCTATGCCATCGGTTTGAGGCCTGTTAACTTTACACCCACAACCCAAGCTCTCCGGGCTAATGACAATACAATTTAGGATGTTATGGGAACGTTCAGAAGGCATATCCTAATTGGCCCGTCCGAACACAAGATGGAATTCCATGTCATGGATGTACCAGCAACCTTTAACTTGCTACTGGGAAGGCCCTGGCTCCACCAGATGAAGGCTGTGTCGTCAACTGTTCACCAATTGGTAAAGTACCCCTTTCAAGGTGGGATTGTTACTGTGTATGGCAATTCTGCAATTCACCCTCCTCAAGGAACTACCACAATAGTTTTGGGAATCATACACGGAGAAGAGGATGTATTTCTCTCTGGCTTCTCTCTAGCAGAAGCTCGGCTGGTCCAGAACATCATGGTAGAATACGAGGGAAATTATGTGAGTGCCCAGTCAATCTACATGATGAACAAACATGGGCATGTGCCTTGATTAGGGCTAGGCCAAAGTAGCAGACAGAGAGGTACCGTTGCCAAGGAGATAAGTCATAATCCCCATGCTTTTGGGCTGGGATACAAACCTACCGTTGCAAATTGGCAAACAAAGGGGGAGGAGTTGAAAGGAAGAATCAAAGCAAAGAGGACTAGAAAACAATATGAGTTAGTCCACAAACCAATACAGGGGACCTTAAACGGACGCTTTGTCCGCCAAGGGGAAGATTTCCTCTTTTGTGGATTCTCGAAGCCTTGGTATAACTGGGAGATGAAGACTAGGTATCCTGGGTTCGAAATCTTCTTCGGGCACCAGTTACCAGAATGAGAGGATGAGCAGGCAGACCTAAGCACTGGTATGAATCAATGAAGGGCTGCGAGCCTAGTTATTGAGGAGGAGGAGTTATTGGGAAAGGCACTGGCTGACTTACTAGCAAGCTCTACTATTGAAGCTAAGTTCGCCAACTTGGGGGATAGTTTTACTATCTCAATGATCGGGGATAAACAATAAAGGATTTTACTAGTCTTATCATGGATGCATTTGAGGCTCCACACCTGATCTGGAAGTTTGAAAAGGGCACCGTTGGCAGTTCTGAATTGAATAGTGAGTCTGAGTCTGATTCCATTGATTATGTGGAGTCGGAATCAGATTCAAGTTCTTCAGAGTTTGAAATCTTCGAGATTGGTAACCCGGATGTTAAAGTCCTGTCCCGGTCCTCTTTTTCTTTTTCTTTTGATTCCATTGTAACTGAGGAGCCATATCTTTTGAATGGGAATGAAGTGAACTTTGCTTATTACTCTGTGCTTTTGTTGTACTGATCTTGATTTCCAAAATTTTGACTTAAATGAAGAGAAAGAAATTCCTCAGGATTTGAAAAACTTGGTTGATTTTGAGGAGGAGAGGCATGTTAAGCCCTATACAGATGAAATCATTACTATTAATGTGGGTATTGAGAAGGATCCGCGCTTGGTCCAAATTGGGTCCACGTTGTTTTCGGAGGAACACGAGCATTTAATTGCTTTATTAAAAAATTTCAAAGATGTTTTCGCGTGGTCCTACGAAGACATGCCTGGAATCAATTCTCAGATTGTACAATACCGGATCTCTCTTGACCATGAGGCTCAACCCATTAAGCAAAAGCTGCGTAAAGTTCACCCAGATTGGGCTTTGAAGATCAAGAAAGAAGTTACCAAACAGATTGAGGCAGGGTTCTTGCTTGTATCTGAGTATTCGACATGGTTGGCCAATATTGTTCCAGTCCCAAAGAAGGATGGTAGAATCAGAGTATGTGTCAACTTCAGGGATTTGAATAAGGCTAGTCCGAAGGATGATTTTCCACTATCGCATTTGATGAGTTGGTAGACTTCACTGCGGGCCATGCATTGATCTCGTTCATGGATGGGTTTTTTCAGGTATAACCAAATTCTGATAGCACTCGAGGATTTCACTACTCAGTGGGTCACCTATTGCAACCGAGTCATGCCGTTTAGGTTGAACAATGCTAGGGCTACTTATCAAAGGGCTGCAACTACCATTCTGCACGACATGATCCACAAAGAGGTTGAGGTGTATGTGGATGATATGATTGTCAAGTCGAAGGACCGAGAAGGCCACTACACCGCCTTAGAGAAATTCTTTAAGTGGATCAGAGAGTATAGATTGAGGTTGAACCCGCAAAAATGTACCTTCGGCGTAACAACAGGAAAAATACTGGGATTCCTAATCACACAGAGATGAATTGAGGTAGATCTTTCCAAAATCAAGGCCATCTTAGAAATGCCACCACCAAGGACTGAAAAGGAGGTGCACAACTTTCTGGGTAAAGTGCAATTCATAAGACGATTTATTTCAAAACTAATCTTCACTTGTGAACCACTATTTGGTCTCCTGAAGAAAGGAAAGAAGTTCTAATAGGATGATCTCTATTAGTTCACTTTTGAACAAGTCAAGAAGTAACTGCAGAATCCGCCCGTGTTGTCACCGCTAGAGCTGGGAAAATAGCTGATTTTGTACCTGTCAGTGAAAAACTCAACCATGGGGTGTGTGGGGGAGTGGTTCTAGAAATACTCTTTTGATCCAATGGGGCACTCGAGATCCTTAGCTAGTAACCTGAAAAAGAATGAACACTTCGGTCGGTGGTGTTGGAATTAGCACTCCGACAGATAAGTCAGTATATAATCTCTCAATTGCTTATATCTTAAGTTAAGCATACTAGTTCTCACATACCGCTTTTTTGGCTGTTCTTCTTGTATTTATACTTGCCCCCTGGGCCTCAAGGTCTGGCCCATTTTTAATCCACCCTGTGAATGTTCACTCGGCTTTTTCCGTTATAAATCAGTTCTCGTTCGGCTTCCCACTTAACTGGTTCAGGGGCCGATTAGGGCGTTCGTCTTCTGAAAGATGCAAGGTTAGGCTGAGTAGGGAAGTTCATACAATAAGCTTCCAAGCATGTACTCGGCCCCCTCTGCAGTCCTCGAAACTCGGCTCCCACAATTGCCCCCCAAACATCCCATCAACAGCAGCTTAGTTGGCGTGTTTGGTTTCGTATTTGAAAGGTCAAAAATATAGATTCGGCAGCTACCCTCATTCCAACGTAAATGTCAGAATGCACACGCTTTTCGGTAATTATTACACCTTCTCGCCCCCTTGTACATTCCCCTCCTTTATTGTGATTTGAAACTTCATTGTCTCTTCGAATGCATGTTTTTTTGAATACTCGAAGCTCCTGGACTGCCAGTAGATATACATCCTCCATTTCGTATCCTCTGCAACTTCCTTTCGTCTGTCGTTGTCTCCTTTGCTCCTTGTACGTTCTCTTCCCCTTCTTTTCGAATCCCATTTCCTTGCTTATTTTTATTTTAGCGCTCTCCTTAAACTTGCTAGTGTGGCCAAACATTTGAAAGACCTACTTTTTGCGAACCGTATTTCTGGGTTCCGACGCCATTTTTCCATCCCCGACGATGTCCATTTGTCACTCGTGACAGACAGCACTCTTGATATGGAGAGGGATGATGAAAGTACAATCATCTTTCCTCTCTTATCTATCATTGAGGGTAGAGTTTGTTTTCCCCTTCACCCATTTCTTAGGGCTATCCTTCGCCATTGGGGTCTGATTCCTTCGCAACCCAACATAAACTTTTTCCACATCGTAATGGGGATAATAGAGTTGAACCGGCATCTTAGGATCAACCTTGGCATACCTGTCATTCGGCACTGTTATGTTTTAGCCAAATCATCTGGCCGGCTAGGGCGTTATTTTCTTAGGGCCAAGGACACTGACCATTAGTTGGTAACTATGCTTGCTAGCTCTGGCAAGCGAGTCGACGATGTCATGGTCGTTGTTCGAGGTAACTGGGAATTCAATGAAGGTGAAGATCACCTAGACCCTATACCTAGACGGAAAGGCGAGCCAGGTTGCTTTGTAGCTCCTTACACTTATCTACTTTATATTTACTCGGCCTTCTCTCGAAGTACTAATAATTTTATATTCGTGCAGGCAACAATTTGAAAAAAGTTCTGGTTTTGGCCGACGACGCAGTTCTTGAGGACATCAAAACCACATTCCAGTTTTTTGGTCGTCTAAATATCTAGAAGCAAGGGAGAGCGGCCCATATACTTCTGAGGTACGAGCCGACTTACACAACATTTTCGACCGCGGAAAACATTCCGATTCCACGTGGAGAACAACATCTCACGGCTCTCATCTTCCCCCGCTTTAAAAGCCTTAGGCAAATTGGTTTCAAAACTTCTAATTTAGAGCAGGCCGTAGAGCCAGTAGCTGAAGAGATCGCCGAACAACCGGGCCAATCTGCCTTGGAGGCCAAAGTCGACGAGGACCTTCACTCGGCGTTCGAGGCAGCCGGCATTAATCAACCCAACCCTCTTTCCACTTCAGGTTGGGAGGAAATCTCCTTTGAAGATATCTTTACTGATTTGGGAGATCTCCCCGGCTCCTATCCTGAGAACATGGCTGGGGAAACGCTCACGCAAATGGCATGAAAGAAAAACCCTGAATGTATGGTCGCCCGGCGGAGAGCCGAGACCATCTGTTCTGAACCTGCCCCAATTGAATCTTTTGAGCCTATTATTATCACAGAAATGGCTCAAATTGGGGTGGCCGAGACGGTGCAGGAAGTCGAACGGCCGATCCCAGAAGATCAGAGGGGGGAGAAACGTCTCGTCGAGAGCGAGGCCGGCTCTAAGGAAAACCCTATTGATAAACGGCAGCCCTTAGAGGAGTCGAATGTGGTTGCTCCTTTTCTTGTTCAACCAAAGATAAAAAACATGCCGATCTCCTCTAAAGCATTGACCTTGAAAGATCCAGCCGTGGCGTTAAGCTTGGCTTCCTCAGTCTCTTTGCTGGCTGACAAGGCAACCTTTCGGGTGGAGCCGGACTTGGTGGCAATAGCATTAGCCGCTCAGTCGGCTTTTATAGTATGTGACTTGATCCTAACTTCTGCTTTCTGCGTATATTGTTTTGGTTTTAACTCCCTGTTTTGTAGACGGTCGGAAGGATAGCCGAAATAGGCCGCCGCCAGCATAACACCATTGAACGAATTGGCCATTTGAAGTCGGAAGTTGAGGGTGAGAGGAGCAGGGCCGAGTTCGAGGCGGCGAGAGCGACAATGGAAAGTGCAAGGGCTAAAACCGAGGTGGAAAGGGCGTGGAGTTTTGACCAGCTCAAATTGGTCGCCGAGGAGAAGGCAAATGCGAGCGAAGATTCGCTCAAGTTAGCCAATGAGGTGATTGCCAAGCTGGAGGCCGAATTGGAAGAGTCGAAGAAGGTGAAGAAAATAGTCGACTCCAAGGTTTCCAAAGCGTTCGAGGCTGGGAAGGATGCTGCCCTTGAAAATTATGTAGAAGAAGTCCCCAAATTTGAGAATCGGGGATTCAAACACGGCTGGCTCAAAGCCCTTGCTGCCGCTGATGTGACATTGGCCATGCCGATTCCATACGAGCAAGTGGACGTTGAGCCGCTTGAGTTTAACCCCGAAGATTGATTTGGGTGATACTTTAGTTTTGTTAGGAATTTTGAATGTATGTTCTTGCAAACCTGTTTTGTTTTTTAGTAGACTTCTATTCACTTAGGGTAATCTTCATGTATAAAATGATGACTATTTGTATTCACTTTATGAATAAAAATTTCCCTTGCTTTGCATTATTGCCTGTACTTAATTGTTGTTAATGAAGAGTTTTGCTTTTCACTACTTTGGATAAAATGGTTACTGTCTATTGTACATGCTAACCATCGATCCGATAGGATGTAGGAACATAAGATGAATAACTTAAACATCCCAAAGAATAGTTGCCGACTAAATAGCAGTGCAACTTGGCAATTTAGTAGCTTAGCCGGATCCGATCCCAAATCCACACTTTAAGTTAAGCGTACTAGTTCTCACATACCTCTTTTTTGGCTGTTCATCCTGTATTTATACTTGCCCCCTGGGCCTCAGGGTCTGGCCCACTTTTAATCCATCCTATGAATCCTCACTCGGCTTTTTCCATTATAAATCTGTTCTCGTTTGGCTCCTCGCTTAACTGGTTTAGGGGCCGATTAGGGCATTCGTCTTCCGAAAGATGCAAGGTTGGGCTGAGTTGGGATGTTCATACAATAAGCTTCCAAGCATGTACTCGGCCCCCTCTACAGTCCTCGAAACTCGGCTCCCACAGGGTATATGTTAGCTCAAGAGTCGGAGGCCAAGGTGGAGAAAGCCATTTACTACTAGAGCAAGAAAATGCTGGATTACGAGACCCGTTACACTCCCCTTGAGAAATCTTGTCCAGCCTTGGTATGGGCTACCCGGAAGTTAAGGCACGACCTATTAGCTCACCCTGTAATCCTGGTTTTGAGATTAGATCCCATCAAATATCTCTTTGAGAAACCAGTGCTTACGGGTTGGCTAGCCCATTGGTTGTTTCCTCTCTCCGAATTTGATCTTAAATATGTTACACGCAAGTCCGTTAAAGGGAGAGCTGTAGCGGAATTCCTAGCAAATCACCCAGTAGAGGAGAATGAAGCTGTGGCTTACTCTTTCCCAGATTAAGATATTCTACAAATAGAGGAGAAAACGTGGACGATGTACTTTGACAGAGCAGCCAATCAATACGGTTATGGGATCGGTGTGTTGTTGATAGCACCTGATGACTCCCATATACCCTTAGCCTTCAAACTCCAGTTCAAAGTATCTAACAACGAAGCAGAATATGAGGAGTGTATTACTGGTTTAGAAGCCACTCTGGAACTAGGGGCAAAAAGGTTAGACATCATTGGGGACTCGAACTTGGTTGTGTCTCAAGCCAGCGGAGATTGGCGGGTAAAAGAGGAGAAAATGAAGGTTTACCATCAGGTCTTGGATATGCTAATTCCGAGGTTTGAAAAGTTAACATTTACCTATCTGTTAAGAGAGAACAACCGATTTGCTGATGCACCAGCAACTTTATCTTCTGGTAGACATTCCATTAGAAGTCAGGATGCGTCTGTTCATTATCGAACAGAAGTACACGCTGGCCTATGAAACCATTGCCGCGATAGATGAGGCTTCGGACAAGAACCCCTGGTACTACGATATCTGAAATTTCCTCGAAAAGGAGGCGTATCCACCAAAAGCAAATGCTAACGACAAAAGGGGAATACGGCGTCTGGCCGTTCAATTTATCATCTGTGGGGGCAAGCTGTACAAAAGAGGCCATCTGGGAATGCATAAACTATGTGTGGAGGAAGAAGAATCAAAGTGCCTCATGGAGGCTATTCACGGAGGAGAGTGTAAAGCCCATATAAATTGTGTGATGCTAGCCTGGAAAATCCTTAGACAAGGCTACTATTAGTCAACCATGGAAGAAGATGTAGACGTCCCTGAACGCCCCGGGAGGGTTAAGTCCCGTTCTGTTCGTATTGGGGTCACTACAGTTCAAGGACTGAAATGTCACGGTTCTTAATCTTGAACCAAAGAGTCCAAATCCGGCAAATCGTTTGAGAAAACAGATTTTTTGAAAAGTAGTGCCAAACATGGACTGCTTTGCCAGATTACAGAGTCGCCACCTAAATATTTAAAATGGGAAATTTAGGAAACCCTGACTCGGTGCCGAAGGCCACGTGTCCGTCATCACCAAAGTGGTCTTGGCTCGGGAGCTTGGGTACGATCGGGGAAGGTCAGCTATGAGCACCCCCTTTCGCCCGGTCCGAAGACCGGCCTCTACTAACCGTGATATCCGATTTTGAAAACATTACATGCTCTTGTTCCAATTATCAGCCTAGAATTACTATGTTATGCGCGCAGCAAACAAGTATAGACTAGATTGCCCAATTTGGAAATAAACATTGCATATCCGTTCGTTTTGAAAACAGTTTCGGAATTTGCTACTCGCAAGTAGGCTAAAACACGGATTTCAATGAGTTCTTCCAACTCAAGCAATCCAACCTCCACCCACAGGCATTCAAGCAGTTATCTCACATAAGCACTTAGCCGCATGATAAGCATACTGTCATGGCAACATTCACACGCATGTGGTATGCTAAAGCGTAAAATACTTACATCGTACTCCGTGCCAAAACAAGAAACCAGTTAGTAGACATGCATGTCCCTAGGTCATGTTAGAATGACTAATGCAACGCATACAGAGTGCAATCTAGACAGGCTCGATCATCCTAATCATGGCGTGTGGAATGTGACAGATAACACGTATTCAATTTGGAATTGAAATACAATGCAGTTTGTATGATGTACCGAGCCCGATGTATGTCAACAAATGCATGGATGCACGCATGCATTGCATAAGGCATGCTAAAATAAACGTGCCCTAATCTACCATCATAAGCAGGTAAATAAAAGGGAAGAAAGACGTGGGGTTGGAAGACATACACACCACTCACCCACACTTATTACAGATTTTCCCTCACTCGGAGGGACCAAAAGAATAATACAAATAATTAACCACGCAAGCTAATTAAATATTACAAACCCATTAAAATAATTAAATGAATTAACTAATTCGATTAAAACAATAAATCGCCTCGGGAAGAGGGCCGGATGCAGCGCACACTCGGGACTTGCTCGGAATCGCATTGCCATGCTTAGATTGCCTCTGTTTTCCCTGCCTTGCATCTCAGAAGACTGCCACAGTCCTAGGAATACTACCTTAGGTACTGAAGATCACTACCGGCTGCACAAAACTTCCACCGGCAGTGGATTGAGCTCATCGGCACTGAATTGATCCATCGGCTGCAATTGATTGATCGCCGGGCACTAAACACCGGCCGGCATCAATGCTCGCAGAACACCGCAACTCACAAAGAGAGAGGACAACAACTTGCATGGCAATGCAATTCAAGCAATTTATGCATCAAACACATTCCTTATCATGTTGATGACTCAAAGGAAGGTGTGCCTCGGTTCTCGGACCACCAATCACGCATTTCCATGCATGATGGCCCAAAGAACCAAGTGTGCAACTTTGATTTCAAATGCATGCAAACCAATCAAATAAAGTGAGGCCCAATTCCCATCACCAAGTCAAGGAACAAGACATGCATGCCTATGTGTGCAATCCTAAGCATGTCAACTAGGGATGCAACATGAGCATATAGACAAATAATGCAAGCATACAAGCAAACATGAGGTAGCATACAAGCAAGTAAATAATGGTCTTACCCATGACCTAGGCAACTCCAAGTAGGCCTAAAATCAGTAGCCAAATGCTAAGACATGAGGGCCAAACACATATACACACATACACATGTTAAAGCACCAACACTTAAGCATAATAAAGCAACTCTTAAACACATTTAAGAGGCACAAATATGGACCATTAGCATGCAATTTAGGCTCTGAAATCATGCTATAAAATGATGCCAAATCATGTTTAAATAAGACAAGCAAAGCATGCGCACATAGGTTCAACACTTCAAAGCAAGCCAATAAGGCATTGAACTACCCTTATGGAAAACAAATATGGCATGCGTTGAACAACCCAAAACAGATTTTTAGCATGTAAAACTAAGCCCAAAGGACCACTTGGATGGCATCTAAATGGCTCAACTAGGAAGGCATGCACAAATGCTAAGACATGAGGCATAAGGCACAAGCTTCCGAAGCATCAAAGAGGCATGCAAGGCAATCAAACAAGCATGCTAAATGGACTGAAATGACATGCTAAATGGTTCCAAACCACTGAAAGTAAAGCAAGCAAGGCATGCTACGCACTTGTACCCTTAAGGCCAACAAGCCAAATACAAAGAGGCTACAAGATACATGCTAAGATTGAACAAAAAAACTTAGGACAGACCTAAAGCATGGCAAAATAAGCATATATGCTTCATGGATCTAGGCCTAAAGCATGCTCAAACTAGGGCTAACAACCTAGGCATGTTAAGGGACCAAAGAGGCATTACAAAGCAACCATGCAAAACATGCAAGGAGTACTAAAACCAACACTTAGAAATGTCATATTAGGGCATAATAAACATAAAATACAGCCAAGACATGCTCTTCAAACACTCAAAACTATGCTCCCTTAAGAGACCGAAACTTGCCCTTTTCAAGGACAACAAGGAGAGAGGGTGCACCCCTCCTTCTTGGGACTTTAAGGCATCATCTACACCATGGAAATCCCTCAAGATTTCAGTGGTGAAGAGACCCAAACACCAAAATCCCGGAGCTCAACAAAATAGCACAAAAATGAGGCCTTTCAAGGCCTAAGAGGGGCCAAACTTCCCCAAAGCACAAAGTACCCTTAATAAACTATCAAGAGGACTAGAAAACAGAACTTTTATGTGTTGATCACCAAGCAGAAAAACAGTCCTAAACTAGGTAAAAACAAGGTGCAAGAAAGGGGTAAAAATGACTAGTTTCTTACCCTTGAAGCTTTTCTTCAACAATGGTGACCTTGATGTCTCCTTAAGCCTCAAACCAGTCAAGAACACCAAGAATAGGCTCTTAGAACTTCAGCTCCAAGAGGAAGGTGAAACACTAGGTGCTTGTGTGCAATAGTATGAACTAAAACACCTAGTGTACAAATGAACAAGGAAAAGAGAGATAGGATAGATATAGGATTTCTAACCTAAAACCTGAGCTTCTTCTCTGTGTTTTCTCCCTAAAATGTCTAACTCTTCCAACCTTGAGCCAAGAGGAGGAAGCCTTCTCTTATAGACAACAAAGCTTACAAGCTAAGTCAATCCAAGGCTCATCCCTCCATACACATGTATGGAGGGGAAACAAATGCTACAAAGCTGTCTGAAAATATCTCCAAAAATAGCTGTAAAGTGATCGGCAGGGCAAAATGGTCATTTTGCCAAAAGAGTGCCGACCGGCACAAAATAGTGCCGACCGGCACAATATAGTGCCGATGGCAACACCAACCAGCCGGTGGCCTCTAGCCACTGTTGGTGGTGTGTGGGGATGCCTCACAAAGCATTCTCTGCCCCTCCAAGGCAAAGCACAAGTGTTTGGTGTAAAACCAGACACAAAACAGTCGAGTTCGGAGATCCTGAGGCAAGGCGCGTAGCCGAGAACTCTGGGAACTCCAAACAAACACAAACATGGATAATCACCGAGTGTTCAAGCGGTGACGTCCAAGTCTTGAGGACGGTCAAAAATGGGGTGTCTACAGAGGATTGTGTTGGTTTTGTGTGGTGATGCCACAAGTGCTAGATTCATGCTAATCGTATGAACATTCTGCCATCAAAGCTCTACAACATGACTTCACCATGGCCGTTTTCTGTCTGGGTAATAGATGTTATCGGCGCAGTTTCGCCAGAGGGGTCAAACGGGCATGAGTTCATTTTGGTAGCAATCGACTACTTCACAAAATGAGTAGAGGCCCAGTCCTACTCTGTGCTAAAAGCGTCGCATGTGGCTAAGTTCATGAAAAATAACATCATATGCCGGTAAGGGGTTCCGAATGAGATTATCTCTGATAATGGGACGCACTTCAAGAAAGAGGTGATAGACTTGCTTGAGAAATATAACGTGGCTTTCCATAAGTCATCAACCTATAGGCCACAAACCAATGGGGCTGTCAAGGCTACAAACAAAAACATCAAAAGAATTTTGCAGAAAATGGTGGAAACCTACAGGGACTGGCCAGATAAATTGCCATTTGCGCTTTGGGGCTACAGGACCTTTATCCGAACATCTACAGGGCGACCCCCTATTCTCTTGTTTATGGGATGTAAGCTATTTTGTCGATCGAAAATGAAGTGCCCCCGTTACGAGTTATGGCCGAGTGTCAAATAGCAAAGGCAGATTGGCAACAAAGTAGGTTTGAGGAATTGATGTTGTTTGATGAGAGAAGACTGAGGGCATTGTATCATTGTAGACCGCCCGGAACTCCGCTCCGTGCGTGAGGGCGCGAATTGTTGTTCTTAGCTACTACAGTTCAGACTCCTGTCACGGTTTTGAATCTAATCTCACAAAGTGCAATGTAAGACTGATAAATCACCAAAGAGTCCAAATCCGGCAAATCGTTTTGGAAAATCGATTTTAATCAAAAAAAGTGCCAAACATGAACTGCTTTGCCAGATTTCAGAGTCGCCACCTAAATATTTTATTTTTGGGAAATTTAGGAAACCCTGACTCGTGCCTAAGGCCATGTGTCTGTCATCACCAAAGTTACCTCGGCTCGGGAACTTGGGTACGAGAGGAGAAGGTCATGCAATGAGCACCCCCGCTCGCCCGATTAAAGGATCGGCCTCTACTAACATGATATGTTGTTTTTGAAAACACATGTGTTCTTTTTTCGGTTATTAGCTAACTTACTATGTGATGCGCACAGCATACAAGTATAGACTAAATCGCTCAAGTTGGAACAAAACATCTCATGTTTGTTTGTTTGAAAATGGTTTGAAGTTGCTACTCGCAAGTAGGCTAAGACGCGGATTTTGCCACCCTCAAGTGGGCTTAGAAAACATGGTGATTTGCCACTTCAAGTGGGCTTAAAACTCGCATTTCGATGAATTGTTCCAATTCAAGCAATCCAACCTTCATCCACAGGCATTCATGCATTTAAACACATAAGCACATAGCCTCATGGTAAGCATGCTATCATGGTAATCACTTACACACATGCAAGGATACTGAAGAGTAAAAGCTTACCTAGTACTCCAAGCCAAAACAGAAACTAGTTAATAATCAATGCATGATCCTAGCTATGTCAACAATGCCTAATGCAACACATGCAAAATGCAACTAAAATAGGCTCGGCTATCTAGAATGGCATATGAATGCAACAATTGATACATGTATTCAAATTGGTATTGAAATACAATGCAGTTTGTATGATGCGCCGAGCTCGGTGTATGCAAGACAGATGAATGAATGCAAACATGCTAGCATAAGGATGCTAATTGAAACATGCCCTAAAACTAACCATCAAAAGCTGATAAGTAAAAGGGAGAAAGAAATGGGGGTTGGAAGACATGCATCACACATACGCACACTTATTACAAAATTCGCCCTCTTGATGGAGGGTCCGAATGAATAAGTTAAGCTAGTCTAAGCTAAGCTAATTATTTACAAAACAAAATTAATTAACTATTTCTAGTTAACTAATTATTACAGAATGAATCAATTAATTAAACGCATTAACTAATTAATTACAACACATCTATAAATAAAATAACAGCTTACTCTAAGTTAATAGAAGCACTGAAATGGCCTTGTGACGAGGGATGCATGCATGCTCGGTCAGCTTCGCTCGGAAATCCACTACCGTGCCTCGTGATGCCTCTGTTTGCACACTTCTAGACTTCTGAAAATTGTGCCAACTTCCAAGGTAGTTCTGACCCATCTTATGAACATGCTGACGGATGGTCGGCCAAGAGGAATGGCCATCGGCCAGAGTTTATGGCTATCGGCCAAATTGATAGCCGATTGACAGACTTTGATGGCCGGTCGGCAGCTCTGATGGCCGATCGACCACTACTTCCTGTAATTTCTCCTTTTTACTGCAACAAAGCACAAACAAGGGCATGGCAGTGTATTTGTAAGAAAATGTGTGTGCAAATACGTTCCTTATCATGTCTCAAGCTCAACGGAGTGTAGTGCTCGGCTCTCGAGCCATCAATCATGCATCTCAATGCATGATGGCCGAAGAGTCAAGCTTGCACAATGTTGATGAATGCAAAAACAAGAGACTTGGACCATCACCTTATCATGGATAATCAAAGGCAATAGAGACAAAGGGGATTGGCCCATTTTCATCATTTCAAGTATGAAATGGACCAATTCACTTTGTGTTCAACATAACGTCCGGTTGAACACAATGCAATGCACACATGCAATATGCTTATTTTGGCACATTTCACTTGATTGATTTTGTTTACACATTTTAACATTACCAATCCATTCATTAATCAACTTGTCCAAATATGAGAGTCCTCTAATGAGAGAGAGGTCTATCAAAGAGAATGGTTTAAGGCATGGGAGAGACCAATGCCTTTGACTAGGAGTAACCCTCAAAAGAGGGTTGAAGCCATTTAAGCACAAGTCTCAATCCCTTGCATTAAACTCAAACTCAAGATTAACCAATCGTTAAAACAAATCAAAAGTGAAGAAATGAGGAGGATGACAAATTTTCAGTGCTAAAGTGGCATGAAATGCAAGACTCTACTATGCAAACATCGCATGCACAACATGCTAGAACACTTAAGCATTGAAACTAGTGAAGAGCTTTACACTAGGACCATGCAATACAATGCTCAATTGACTAAACCAACCCCAAACAGACCTCATGCATGCCAAAATAGTGGCTAAAATGGATTGAAATGATAGCATGATAAGCAAGAAAAAGCATGCTCAAATGATGGCTCGCAAGCAATGCACAAAGTTTAACTCTCAAATACAATTAAAGAGTGATAAACATGAGAGTATGACAAAGATATAAGTTCTGAAATACCATGCCAAATGATGCCAAGGCATGCAAACATCACAAGTATAGCATGATAGTGGTCTCAAAACCCAAGACTAATGAAGGCACTTGCACTATAGCTATACAAAGCATGGCTCATATGACCAAGACCACTCAAAACAATCCTAAAGCATGTCAAAAAATTATCAAAAATGTGCTGGAATGGAGCCAATACATGCTAAAATAGTAGGCTACAACATCAAGCATGTAAGGCTAGCAAAGAGGATTTATACTACAAGTGCAATAAGCATGCAAGGGGTGACCAAGACAGCCAAAAATAGATTTATGGAAGGTCTAAAAAGTCACAAAAAATGAGCCTAAACAAAGCCACAAAGAAGTAAAAACACATGCTCATTTGGTTGGCCATCAACACATGCTAATAAGACAAGAGAAGAGGGGGACCACCCCCTCCTATTTTGAGCCTCAAAACAAGTTTTCTACCACTGAAATTTCTTTGGAATTCAGTGGTTTTAAGGCCAAAAAGAAGTTGTTTGCAAAGCTTGAAAGTTAGCTCAAAAGGCCATACAAGCCAAGGAGCAAAAGGGAGGAACAACCCCGTAGCCAAACAAGGTACAAACCAACACTTTTAGGATTGAAAAAAGAGGAAAAAAGTAGGTTTTTTTGGTTCAACACCACCCCAAAACAGCCCCAAAACAATGGAAAAAGGGTGGTGAAGCAAGTGTGCAAAACAAATACAAAAGAGGAGAGTTATACCTCTTGATGCACAGCAGCAAAACAGCCTCTTTGTTGGCTCAAATGACCTTGCAACCACCCAAAAATAAGCTTCAAGGGACCTCAGCCCATAGATATGCAACTTTGGTGAAGGATGCCTAGGCAAACTAGAAGTATTTCTCTACTTCTATGCACTTCTATGCCCAAAAGGGCAAGAGAGAGAGGCTCTAGAGAGAGAGGTAGAGATTGTGCTCTGGAAGTTTTGTAGAGAGAGAGGGAGTTTAGTGAGAGAAGCTCTCAAACTTGTCCAAGAAGTACTCACCTTTTGAATATGAGATATAAGGCTCTCATATATAGCAAAATATCAACTTTGGTCGAAAATATCTTAGTTAGGACAGCTGGCACAAGCTGGAAACAGCTGGAGGATAAATATCTTCAAAAAAAGAAAGAAAAGAATTTGGGTCACTCTTGGCCGATCGGCCATCTTTGGTGCCGATCTGCTACTTGTGATGGCCGATCTGCTACTTTTTTGGCCGATTACACACATTTGTGACCGATACCAAATTCTACTCTGCAGGTCCAACTTTAAATGGACATAACTCCTTCATAGGACACCTTTTCAGGTCATTATTGTGTCCACATTGAAGCCCCAGAAGTAAGCTTTCCAATGGTGGCAGCCTTGCATCAAAATTCCAACTGTGCAAAAAGTTATGCTTGTTTTAGTGAAGCCGCTCAGTTTCGATCCTACCCGGATTGATGCCCAACTTCAACTAACCATATCTTCCCCATCCGAACTCGGCTTTAGGAGATTCTTGAGTGAAAAATGAAGCACTGAAAGTCTTCTTTCCAACGGCGGTGGCCTTATAGCTTAAATCCAAGTGTATAGACAAATGGGCTTGATTTAGTGAGGACCGTTCGACTCTCTCTTAGCGATTCATGCCCAACTTCTTCCTCAGTTAGATTTCTTCTCTCCATTCCTCTTTTCTTTAACTCCAAACCCCCGAACAAGGTGTTTTGAAAGATTTTTCAAAGATTTCATCTCTCTTTCATTCATTTCCACTTTGTCTTCGCTCGATTTACCAAAAAGCGCAACATTTAATGAAAGGCGAGCCTCGGAACATCGTAGGAACTTTATTTCAAAAATATTATGAAAGAGAGGGCTTTAAAGACTAAAAAACCATTCAAAATAGTTTTAGTCGAAATATGGAGTGTGAGGTTAGGATTTGACTCTCCTCTTGCCGAAGAAAGGCGAACCTTTGCACTGCACAACTTTCATCACCAAAGAAGCCATCAGTAGCGCCCAAGTCTTAAGGGCGGTCAAAAATGGGGTGTCTACAATCATGTCCAGGGCTACCAGTGCATAATTGCTTGGACTTTTAATAAGAAAGTGAAGTCCAGAAATCTCAAGGAAGGAGACATGGTGCTCAAAGATAACTGAGCTCCCATCCATGACCTTAGGGACAAGTTCAGATCTAATTGGACTGGTCCTTACATCATCAAGTCAATCTGGTCAAGAAGGGCGATTATTCTCATGGACCTAGATGGCTTGGAGTTTTCACAGCTGATCAATATGGACAAATTGAAGAAATATTACCCCTGAGATGCTCGCTAGGCCAAAAACTCGAAAGGGCGACCAAGGCAAAAGTTAGAGCATGAAAAATTAGAAATAAAGAAAAACTGAGCTCGCAAGGTTGAAAATCCTAAAGGGCTACTTTGGCAAACGTTAGAGCGCAAAAAGAGAGAGTTAAAACCCCAGTGAACCTGAACCGAACTAAGTAAGGCCTAATTCTCATCTTTGGGATACGTAGACAACTTCATCCTAAAGTTCGGCTGTAATCATCTCTAATTCAACTGTCCTATCCATTTGTTTGATTAGGTCATCTTTGTTCATTATTTATAAGCTTGATTGTGATCTTCGTTTTGGGAAAAAGACTCGTTGTACAATGTATAGCAGTGTGGGTATACAAGCAGGGGCAGTTATGATCTTTTGATTTGGGGTTATACATCTTGAGAATTGATTTTGTGCGTATCAGGTGGTGATTGTTTCTGAAAATTGTTTTGAAAAGTTTTAATAAAAGTTGATTTTGTTTAAAATTTTACCCTTTTACAATTTGGGCCATTTTTGGGACCGAAAAGAAAATTTTCAGTACTCGCAACTTTAATTTTACTAATTTCAACATCTAGTACATTCTCCAACTCTTTGCTACAAATTGAAGTTGCTTTTGCATCATAAAAACTTGAAAAGAAAGATCAAAGCAATAAAACTAGGGGCACATGAGTCAGGTGTTTCGGCGCCCTCTGGTTGAACTAGCAGAAGTCCATGCAGCTAAAGTCAGTCCAGCTTGTGCCTCGTCCTCAAGCCAAGCCAAGCATTCGCTAGAAAGAGCACAACTGAAACTAAGAGTAGGGGCCAAGAGCTCTCTCATCCTCCAAGTAGTGAGGTACGAAGTCAAGTTCGAAGCACGTATTGGGAATGGAGTTGGGTATTCCACCTCCTCATCTAGACGTGTCTAATCATGCCCAAATTGGCGTCTGAACCAAAAGGGGAAATAGAACACATAGTGTGTGAGGCCAATCAACTAAACACTCAGCTGTCGGGTCATGCTATAGTTCATCTCGGCTAAGTCAAGCCACCGCAACGTCAAGCTATGTTGACTATAGACCTGTGGCACATCTAGTTGCACCACCATCCCTCATTAGGCAAGTCCACTAGGCGTTAGCAAAAAAAGTACGCTTGAGTTGAGTAAACTGGGCAAGGGTTCGCCACCTTCAGCTTGTCCATCATCCAAACCTGGGAAGGGACGAAAAATAAGAGAGACTAAAGAATAGAGAGATGTATATTGAGAGAAAAGTAAAGAAAGGGCTTTGAGAGAAAATAGAGTGTGAATGTCTAGTGATATGAGAAATATACATATAAGATATGGTGGGAAACAATACCTGTAGCAATAGTGGACTCCCTGCAAACCGAGTGATCTGTCGCCGGTGAAAAGCATCCAAACCCATCAGGGTCTCGGCCAAGGCCAAACCAATGCAACTCTTACCTTCTTTCAGGCGTTGGGTTACCTCAATCAACTCGATATTGGCTCTGTCGAAACTAGGGGCAAGAAGATAGTGTGCAAGCATACACAAGCAGAGGGCGTGTTGCCAAAAACTCGCCAAAGGAGGTCGCCTTGGTCACCGATGTCAGAAAATCGATGAATCAAGCTGGGTATATCTAGCTCTCCATCGTGGGCCAAGGATTGAGCTTCATGCAAAGTAAGCACAAACATCTATCCCAAGGCTAAGGCATGGCCAAAACGGGGCTGAAGTATGATTTCCTCATTGCGTCGAGATTCCATTAATGCCTGAAATTCTTCAAGAGTCGGACATATTTCTTATGATCTGAAGCGAAAGATATGCTTAATCGGGTCCCAACATCACATCGTGGCATGGAGAAACGGAAAACAAAGTGGAGTACGGCTCTACGAAAAAAGCACATTTATGCCGAAACCTCAAAAATTTACCTTTTTCGTGCCGTCTAAAGTGGCTATCCAATCTATGAGTTTCTCGGCAAGAAATGGCTCCATTTGTGGAAGAAACAGCAGCTGGAATAAAGTTCTGGAGAAGAAATCACGAAAGAGGACCTTTTGCAGAAGATAAGGCTGTAGTGGAGGCCAGCTGTCAGCTTTCTAGTGGTTCTCTACATCTATGGCCGGCAGGGCACATCTCCTGGCCGGCAACCTCTCTTTTGTGGCCGGTAACTCCCTCTTCTGGCCTACCATCCACTTGTGTGCTGGGCAGTGTTGGCAACCTGGTTTTTGTCTTGATCTTTTTGTTGTTCAGTCTTGTTTTGAGTCTTTTGGTTTTTGCAAGTGTATATGTTGTCTTTGGTTTTTGTTTGAGTTGTTTTTGCTTTATTTATCGAGTTGTATGTTGTATTTTTGTCATTAGTTGGCTCATTATTCAATTAACATTATTCCAATGCAAGTATGTTCAGTTTCAAATTCAACTTCGTGTTCTTGTTCATGCAAGTATGTTACTAGTGGTGCAGTGCTCATGTTGTAGAACCAAAACTCTTTTCATAAAAACTGCAAGGGTTTTATTCCGATCATGTTTTTTTTAAAAGAAGTACAAATTTTAAAAGCAAAAGTAAAACCTATCTGAAGCTATACATGTGCTAAACTACCAAAACTAAAAGAAATTAAGCAAAAAAAAAAAAAGCACCAATCATCTCAAGCTCGAAAGGCCCTCACATCCTCTTCCTCGGAGGGGACTCAGAGGCATTGTCTCCATCGGCAGCGTTGTCCGAACCAGACTCTGAGCCTCCGTTCCCTGCCTTGGAGCCAGCCTCGGCGTCATCTCCGCTCCCCAATCTTGAGCTGGCATCATCGTCCCCGCTCTCAGACTCAGAATGACGACTCACTATCTCCTCGGAGGCGTTGGCCTTATCATCATTATCACCAATCAAAACGGGCTCCAAAGGATTGCTCCGACCTCGGGCATCCTTGTCCCTACCTTGGTCACGATGCTCGTCTCGACTGCATGCTAGGGCCCATCTCTCTCGCCTCACTATTGCTAGAGGAGATGATACTGGTGTCGTCATATCAGATACAGTATGTATAGATACAGGCATAGTGTGCAGAATGAGTGTGGATGAGTGTCATGTAGAAACCAGATACAGTATGAGTATAGTGTGCCAATGTAATGTATCAGTACAGTTTGGTGAAGACTGTAACAGATATGCCAATGTATCAGTGGAAATATGATAGTATGGTGCACAATAGAATTAGTAATGAAATGCATGCTGGAAATTGGAAAAATACCTGAATACCGTGGAGACTAAGCAGCGTCTCTTTCCTTTGCACCATGCCGATCAGAGAGGCAACTAGCTCAAGGAGACTCTCTGCATACTCCGTAGTAGGTGCTTGCAAGTGCATTTGACTGATCAATATTTGGAATAGACCTATCTGAAATGGAAAATGTGGGACACAAATTGTAAAGTGTGGTCCATACCTGAGGCGCGCCTCGAGCTCTAACATACTCGTGCCCTACCTTTGCCGGCTTGATCAGAATCTGGTAGGCAGTCCCAGTTGACCGCCAACATGTGAGCGCAGTAGGAATCTCTGGCCAACTGGTCCTCTACCCAACTAGAGGGGCCCCTCTAATATGGGCCCTGGTCGCCTGATTGACCCCACCAACAACAGGAGCTCCTACTCCCTCACCTGCACGAACACTCATCAAAGGAGGCATGAGATGAGTCTGGATGAATGTCGCATAATCACCCTCTGCTTTGAAGAAGTCCGCGTCTAGGCCCACCATGAACTGAATAATAGCTTGAAACCACTCACCCATGTCGGTGTCGAAGGGGATCAGATCACCCTTTACTCTTAAGCATGACAACATGGAGATGTCGTAGGAAGTCATCATTATCTCCCCAGTGGAAGAGAAGTGGAAAGAATCGGTGGTGTCCCACCACCTCTCCACCAACACTCTGAGAAGGGGCTGGCTCACTACGAGACGTGAAAATTCAGAGCAGAATAGGCCGAAGCCAGCCTTGTCGATAATATCGTGGACCCCCATGGGGAGCTCGTAGTACCAGTCCCTGGCCGTCACCACTCCATACCCCCTGTCGGCATGGGAGTCTTCCTGTGACAAAAAGAGTGAATCAGACGAAGGACAGTGATAAATGAGCATTAACAACAAAGGCAATGCAAGAGATGCAATTCAAGAGAAGGCAAAAATACATGAAAATAGAGTTTTACCTCTGTGGCTCCGTAAGAAAGATGAGAGTCTATCTCCCTCAGTAGAAAGTCCTTTGGTGCACCTCGTGCAAAGTCGTTGAAGTGTCTGATGCCTCCAGGCAGTAATATATGTGTGTGGGGATGATATGTCTCGGGATTGAAGGATCGAATCCCCAGTGGTAATGGCTTGGGCTCAAGTCCCGAAATGAACTCTGCCTCCAAGTCAGCTGCAATACCCTTCGCCGCTAGGCCCTTAACCTCAGCAGCGGGTGATGGTGGATGAGGAACCTCGGGAGGAATCCCAACATATGGAATATCATCGGACTTCTGGGAAAGTCGTGAAAAGTGGGTGAAAAATGGAGAAAAGAGGGAAAACTTGAAAAAAATTCAACCCTAGAAGAGAAAAAATGGGAGAAAAAGTCAAAACCGGAGAAAGTTCACGAAACCTGAGAGAAACTCGAGGGGAACAAGCCTAAAGTGGTGAAAATGCAAGAAAAAATGACGAAATCAAATTCTGTTCGGTTCAAAACGTAGAGAATCAAAAGGGTTTTACGAAAAAAAGTTTGCATGGGGCATTGGAAAACACATATAAAGCACAAATCTAGAGAGGAAGCACCTAGAGAGAGAGAGAGAGAGAGAAAGAGAGAGGAGATTTTCGGACAAGGGTTTGTGAGGAAATGAAGTTTGGAGTTGTATATTTAAAGACTCGAGGCTGAAAAGACAAAATTGCCCTGATTTGGCATGGGTGGCCGGCAGGCCACATTTGTGGACGACAAACACAAATGGTGGTAGGCAGGTGGTTGGCGGCTTCCCCTTGTGGCCGGCAGGTGGCCGATGGTCTTCACTTGTCTCATGATGCTGTTTTGTGCCTCTATTCCCTGAGAAGTGTATGAGAGGTTCACTGTTGGGTTTTGATTGATTCTAAGAGATCTCAAAACTACGTTTTGGCATGCAAACGTTCTCCACTTGCCAATATGAACGAGGTTTATCCTTTTTTAACATGTTACAACGTCTCCGAGAGGTAGGTCAGAGTTTGTCGCTGAACATTATATGCATTTTCACATACACTTGTGTTATACGCATGCCCTGCATCGTTCATGATTCATGCATTGAGTATGCGCATTAAGTATGCTTGCATTGAATATGCTTTCAATTAATATCGTACATCGATTGTTTGTCTTGCATAGAACATGCATTATCATTATGTTGAATTGTCATCTTGTTCACTTTGTGCATCTATCGCACTTGTTCGCTTCATACCTTGTTTTATTATCTCCATGGGTTTCGTTTTCTGAGGCCGAGGCCTTCTTGGGGGAGAGATAGTCTTGCTAAAGTTCTATTTGTTTGATTATTCCTTTGTCGACTTGCTTAAATCGGTTAAAAACATCGGGTGCACCCAGTGTTCACACCACCTTTCCTCTACTCACATGTGACGTGTTAGGATTGTTCAAATCGGTTAAAAACAACAGGTGTGCCTGTTTCTTCACACCACTTTTCCTCCTCTAGCGTGCAATGTGTTAGGATTGTTCAAATCGGTTAAAAATAACAAGTGTGCCTGTTTGTTCACACCACCTTTTCTCCTCTCGTGTGCAACACGTTAGGATTACTAAAATCGGTTAAAAATAGCAGGTGCACCTGTTTGTTCACACCACCTTTCCTCTTCTCACATGTGACGCATTAGGATTGTTCAAATTGGTTAAAAACAACAAGTGCACCTGTTTGTTCACACCACCCCTCCTCCTCTCACGTGCAACTCGTTAGGATTGTTCAAATCGGTTAAAAATTGAAGGTCCACCTGTTTGTTCACACCACGCCTCCTCCTTTAGTGTGCAAGGTGTTAGGATTGTTCAAATCAGTTAAAAACAGCAGGTGTGCCTGTTTGTTCACACCACCTTCCTCCTCTCGCGTGCAATGCATTAGTTTTGTTCAAATCGGTTAAAAACAGCAGGTGCGCCTATTTGTTCACACCACCCCTCCTCATCTCGCATGCAACGCGTTAAGATTGTTCAAATCAATTAAAAATAGCATGTGTGCCTATTTGTTCACACCTCATTTCCTCTTCTCGTGTGCAACTCGTTAGGATTGTTCAAATTGGTTAAAAGTAGCAGGTGCGCCTATTTGTTCACACCACCTTTCCTCATCTCACGTGCAACGCGTTAGGATTGTTCAAATCGGTTAAAAATAGCATGTGCGCCAGTTTGTTCACACCACCCTTCCTCATCTAGCATGTGACGCGTTAGGATTGTTTTTCTTGGTTAAAAACAACAGGTGCGCCTGTTTGTTTACACCACCCATCCTCCTCTCGCATGAGAAGCGTTAGTATCTCGAGTCCTCGATTAAAAAAAATCAGGTGTGCCTGGTGTTTACACCACCTTTCCTTTTTTTGCGTGAGATGCGTTGGGATTGTTTTCCTCGATTTTAAAAAAAAAAAAAACTTTCGGTGCACCTGGAATACCATCTTTTCACCCTCTTTGCGCAAGGCGCAATTTGGGTTTGGAACCATTTTCATTCTCCCTATTTGAGACGTTGCTTGGCTTAATTTCTTACATCATTTGTATGTGTGACATAGTTTGGTTTGCACTTTTGTTGTCTCGATCCCATGAGACATGTTGATTTATTCACATCTTTCCGTGTGAGACACGGCTTGATTCGTTTTGCTTTAATTTATGTTGCATTGCTTTGTTTCGTTGCATGATCATAAGTTATTTTTCCTACATTTCTTTTGCTTCTTGCCCCTAAACTACACTAGTTTGATTCCTTGTAAAGGGATACGTAGGAAACTTCCGAGCGCAACCATTTACTTTATATCTTGTTTGTTTTGCCCAAGTCTTACAGCCTTGTCAAAATGGGTCGTCTTTGGGCTTTAACATTCACTCATGTCATTTCATGACTTCGAGTTCTGCCAAAGCGAAGCAACTATAGACACTCCATTTTTGACCATCCGTTATGACTTGGGCACCATCACTTGCACATCCAATGATAAATGTATATGCTTGTCAATTGCTCGAAAGTCCTCAGTGGAATGCCACAGCACTAAACCTCAAAACCCTGCAAACCTTGTGCCTTGTTTTTTCACCAAAACCTCAGCCTTTCAAAGCTGAAAAACTTCATACTTGCAAGCCTATTTTTGTGGGCTGCCGGCCACCCTTTTTGGCTGCTGGCTACCCTTGTGCCTTGACGGCCAAGTGTGTGGCCTGCAGGCCACAAGTGTGTTTTGCAGATATTCTATGACAACTGTGCCAGCTGTTTGCACAGATGCTTGCATTTGCTCCCACATGTATGGATGGATGTTGCTGAGGGAGTGGCCTATTTTTCTATAAATATAGGACCTCTTCTTCTATTTTTGAGGGTTAGAAAATTTAGAGCAAAAATTAATTCTCTCTCTCTTTTGAAATTTCTTGAGCTTCTGCCTATACACTCTTAACCAAACCTTACCATCTTTGAGCTGAGGTATTTTTGAGCCTATTTTGAGTTCTTGAGGGTGTGTATGTGTTGAATTATTGCTTAAAAGTGCTCTTCTCTTCAAAAGGTATTAGGCTTAGCTTGTTTCATTGTTTTGGTTGCTTCTTTTCCTACTATTTTTCTACTATTTTTGGGTTGTATAAACTCTGTGTTTTTGGGCTGAAACTTGTGGTATAAGGCCTTAGAGAGGTGGAAGGGTGGTTTACCTTTCTTTCCACCTTGTTTCTCTAGCCTTCACCCTTGTGTTTCCCACCTTTACAATATCTTTTTTTGAGCTTTTAAATACTGAATTTCAAAGTTATTTCAGTGGCTAAAAACATGTGTTAAAGTCCAAAATTGGAGGGGTTAGCCTCCCCTCCTTGTGTTCTGTTCACTAGCCTACACAGCTCCATGTTGTAGCTTAGTATTTTAGCTATTTTTGTCTTAATTCTAGCACTTCTTTTGCATGTTTTAAGACTTTTTTAAGGACTATTTTAGGTGTTTATTGCATTTATGCTTTGTTTTTGCATGCTTGTAGTTTAGTTGTTCCTATAGGTTTGGTGTTTTAAGCCTTAGCCACCAACTAAAACACCAACATATTTGAGTTGATAGCATTTAATTCTTGCTTTTCTTAATTGTGATCACCTCTAATCATCTTTGCAACCTCCCACCTTTCTTGGCTTTTACTTTGCTTTGAAAGTTGGTTCAAACTAGTTGGTTGTTTAAAGCATGAGATGAGGTCTTATACTTAATGGGTTAATCCCTTTGGGGTTCATTACCAATGGCATGGCACTTCTCTCATGCCTAAAACAACTCTTGGTTTGATGCTTCTTTTCATTAGAGGACTTAAAGCTCACCTTTGGACTTAATGAATCAAAGAATGGAAGGGTAATTAAAATGGAATAATAAAACTTGGACTAAAATGATACATGATAATAACTTGGTTTGGGTTCAATCGGACGTTAATTGAACCCTTGAGTCTTGAGTCATTTCATACTCATTAGTGATGTAAATGGTTCAAGAGTCATTATCAACCATTTCCCTTGATCATCCATGACAGAGAGGGGGTTTGAGGGTCTTATTTTATTTTATTTTAAACTTGCACCCTTTGGTTCATAGGCCATCATGCAATAAAATTGCATCGGTTGATGGTTTGTGAATCAATTTTGCCACTTCTTTGAGCTGTTTGATGATAAGGAGGGGTAACTTATGCAAACAACCCTTGAGAATATCCTATGCTTGCTCTATTTGCTCTCTATTGCAGCAGGAAAAACCAGGCATCAGTGGCTGGCAGACTATCATTTGTGGCCGGTAGGCCACCACTTCTAGCCTGCCGGCCACCTTTGCAAAATCCAACAGTGTCCTTTTCTAGCAAGGTAGAGTTGGTTTTGAGGTGAAAAAACTGTGCAAGTGTTCTATTGTGCAACAAAGGCATCTGGTAGCAGAACAGTGGCATTTTTCGAGTGAAAATCCGCGCACGCATGAGCATTCCTCGTTTACTGAGGCGGAGTGGTTAGCTTAATACTTCTCTAAACTTTGTATTCGTGTTTAATTAGATAATTTGTAATTAATTAGTATGTTTTGATTTGTAAATTAATTAGTTAGTTAATTTTTTGTAATAATTAATTAGCTAGTTTAGTTGATTATTTCATTCGGTTTGTAATTCATAGTAATTAGCTTAGCTAGTTAGTTTATTCGAATCCTCCAGCGTGAGAGCGCAATGTTGTAATATCGTGTATGTCTTCCAACCACACGTCTTTCTCCCTTTTATTTACCTGCTTATGATGGTTAGTCTAGAAGTATCATGTTTCATTTGGCATCTCTCATGTTTACATCCACTTGTATTGCATGCGTTGAGGCTCAGCAGATCATTCTAACTTGCATCGTTAGTTAAATGCCTTTTTGAATACGTGCTTAGACCGCATATTATCAAATTGATTCGTATGCCATGTTAGTAACCGAGCCTAGTAATTGCATATCGCATACGTTGCATTAGTCATATTGCATTAGTTAGGATCATGCATTTTTTCTAACTCTTTTGTTTATTTTGGCTTGGAGTACTAGGTGAGCTTTTACTCACTTTAGCATATTGCATTGTATGTTAGTATTGCCATGTCAAAGCATGTTCACCATGAGGCTAAATGCTTAAATGATATAACTGTTTGAATGCCTGTGGATGAAGGCTAATTGCTTGAATTGGGATAGTTTGCTTCATGTACATTTAAGCCCACTTTTTCAAGTGGCATATTCACAAAACATTTTCAAAGCAAACGTGAAATAAAATGTTTCAATTCTTGCAAAATTAGTTGATACTTCTATGCATCACATAGTAATACTAGTCTAATAATCGGAGCAAGAGGATATAATGTAAATAAAAATCACATCATGATTAGTAGAGGCTGACTTTTGATCAGGCTAGAGGGGTGCTCAATTCATGACCTTCCCCTCTCATACCTAAGTTCCCAAGTTTAGACAACTTTGGTGATGACGGACTAACGGCCTTTCGCATGAGTCTTGGGTTTCCTAAATTTCCCAAAAATATTTAGGTGGCGACTCTGAAATCTGGCAAAGTAGTCCACTTTTGGCATTTTATTCAAAACATCAATTTTCCAAAAAGAATTGTCAGATTTCGACTCTTTTTGTGTTTTCACTGTTTCACATTGCACTTGTGAAATCAAATTCAGAACCATAGGTAGAGTCTGAACTGTAGGACTTTTTGTCTTCTGAAAGGAGCGCGAAAAGTCGAGCTACAGTCGCCAAAAGTACTATTTAGCAACAAAATTAATTTGGTTGCTAAAAATCAAGTTTTTAGCGACGACTAAGTTTTGGTTGCTAAAAGTTCTTGGAATAGCCACTAACTTTTAGCGGCAAAATCAATATGTTGTCGCCAGAATATATTAACCAAAACATTACCTATTACTAAAAATTCATTGCACAAATTTTGATTTTAATAATTTTCCTGTTCAAAATAATCCAAAACACCTGTTTTTCTCTACACAATATATACACAAATGTAATGTATATAGTAATACACCTGTGCAAGACATTCATAATAATTCAAAATTAATAGCTATTAAATATCCCAATAAACATAATTACAATTTTCTAACAATCTGAAACATTCATACCAAAATACTTACAAACTATTAACATCAAACCCAAAAATCCATTACCAAATCCTATGTCAAAATATTTTCAAAAACACAAAACCAAATATTTTGATGATAAACATCTAACTCACAAGTCATTTACCAAAATTCTATGTCAAAATATTTTCAAAAACACAACACCAAATATTTTGACGCTAAACATTTAACCCACAAGTCATTTATCAAAATCCTATGTCAAAATATTTCCAAAGACACAAAATCAAATCTTCTGATGTAGCTCGAACTATTTTCCACCATTGCCAATCTGTCACATGAAAAAGAAAAAACAATATTAGATTGACCAAAAAAAAAAAAACACGGTATGAATTTCACAATTTTGATTTTAATTTTGTAACAGGAAGTCCAATAAGGGTGTCGTTTGCTCATACAAGTTTATTTAGTCTTGAGCAAGCTGTCCGTGCTAAGTTTCGGTGGTTTCGGTGGTCATTTTGCAATTTTGCCCTCCCCCCCCAAACGGGCCTTTTAAGTCTTGTGTTTTACAATTTTCCTTCTAATTTTCTAATCAGAAATCCAATCAAGGTCTCGTTTGTTCCTACAAGTCGATTTAGGCTTGAGCAAGCTACTCGTGCCAACTTTCCGCAGTTTCAGTGGTCATTTCACAATTTTGGCCCCCAAACGGGCCTTTTAACTCTTGTGTTTTACAATTTCCTTCTAATTTTCCAACAAGAAATCCAATTGATGTTTCGTTTGTTCATACAAGTGTATTCAGGCATGAGCAAGCTACCTATGCCAAGTTTCAGTGGTTTTAACAGTCATTTTGCAATTTCGGCCGCTGTAGCTCGACTTTTCGCGCTCCTTTTGGAAGATGAATAAGCCCTATAGTATCGAACTCCTGCGGTTTTGAATTTGATCTCACAAGTGCAATGTGAAATAGATAAACACCAAAGAGTCCAAATCCGACAAATCTTTTTTGGAAAATTGATTTTGAATCAAAATGCCAAAAATAGATTGCTTTGCCAGATACAGAGTCGCCACGTAAATATTTTTGGGAAATTTAGGAAACCCCTGACTTGTGCCAAAGGCCACGTATCCATCATTACCAAGATTGTCTCGGCTCGGGAATTTAGGTACGAGAGGAGAATGTCATGAATTGAGCACCCCTGCTCACTTGATCAAAGATCGGCCTCTACTAATCATTATATGAATCTTATTTACATTATATGCTCTTGTTTTGATTATTAAGCTAGCATTACTATGTGATGCGCACACACTGTAGACGTCCCCGAACGCCCCGAGGGGATGAACCCCCGTTCTGTTCGTTTGTGGGTCTACTACAGTTCGGACTCGAATTGTCATGGTTCTAAATCTAAACCAAAGAGTCCAACTCAGGCAAATCGTTTTGAGAAAAAAAAACAGATTTTGAAAAGAAGTGCCAAACATGGACTGCTTTGCCAGATACAGAGTCGCCACCTAAATATTTTTAAAATGGGGAAATTTAGGAAACCCTGACTCGGTGCCGAAGGCCAGGTGTCTGTCATCACCAAAGTTGTCTTGGCTCGGGAGCTTGGGTACGATCGGGGAAGGTCAGCTATGAGCACCCCCTTTCGCCCGGTCCGAAGACCGGCCTTTACTAACCGTGATATCCAATTTTGAAAACGTTATGTGTTCTTATTCTGGTTATTAGCCTGGAATTACTATGTTATGCACACAGCAAACAAATATAGACCAAAGCGCCTAAATTGGAACAAAACATTGCACGTTTGTTTTTGAAAATGGTTCGCTACTCGCAAATAGGCTAAAATGCCGGTTTTGCCACCCTGGAGTGGGCTTTAGAAAAGACGGTTTTGCCACTATCTAGTGGGCTTAAAACTCACAGTTTTAATGCATTATCCCAATTTAAACAATTCGACCTCCAACCACAGGCATTCAAGCAATTATATCACATAAGCAGCTAGCCTCATGGTAATCATGCTATTTATGGCAACACTCACACGCATGCGATATGCTAAAGCATAAAAGCTTACCTAGTACTCCAAGCCAAAACAAAAACTAGTTAGTAATCATATGCATGATCCTAGTTCATGTTAAGTGGCTAATGCAACACAAGCAATGGTGTAATCTAAATAGGCTCGGCTGTCCTAAGCATGGCATGTGGAATGCTACAAATAACACGTATTCAATTTGGAATTGAAATACTATGCAGTTTGTATGATGTACCGAGCCCGATGCATGTATAACAAATGTATGGATGCACGCATGCACAGCATAAGGTATGCTAATTTAAACATGCCCTAATCTACCATCATAAGCAGGTAAATAAAAGGGAAGAAATAAGGGGGGGTTGGAAGACATGCACACACCCACACACACTTATTACAAACACGCCCTCACTCGGAGGGACCAAATAAATATACAGGCCAAATAACAAATCAACTATCCTAGCTAATTAATTATTACAGACCCTTAATTAATTAACAAATTGAATGCAGAAAGAAGGTGGCCACAGCCCGCCTCGGGATGCGTGAATGATGCATGCTCGATCCATCTTGCCCGGAAACCCGTTGCCATAGCACTACTGCCTCTGTTTTCACTGTCCTGCCTTTCCAAAGACTGCCAAAGTCCCAGAATACCTTCTATGCACACTACTTCACACCATCGGCTGGATGAAATGGCCACCGGCCATGTAAAATGTCTGTCGGCTGCTTATGGTGTTGTCGGTCACCAATACATTGCCGGTCGGCACTCTTTACTGCCGGTCGGCAAACAATTCCTGCAGAATCTGGTTTTTGACAGCAACAAGGACAGGCAGTGTATGGCATAGAATTTCAAGCAAATGTGTGCATGGACACACTCCCTATCATGCAATGAACTCAAAGGAGCATGGCCCTCGACCCCCGGGCCATCAATCACGCATTTCAATGCATGATGGCCCAAAAGCCAAGTTTAGCAACTTTGATATCAAATGAAATGCAAACCAAACAAACACATAAAGCCCAACCTCTATCACTTGATCAAGAGGCAAGGCATGCATGCCAATGCGATGCAACCTAGGCATGTGATCTAGTATGCAACATGGGCATGCAAAGGAGCAAAGTAGGCTAGGCACGCAACCTAAACATGTAAGCAAACAAGGCATGCAACAACATGCCACGATGGACTTAAACTAACATGGATGGCTCGCAAGCATGCCAAAATCAGTGGCCATGGCAAAATGAGACACTCGAAATGCGTGCACGCATGCACGCAAACCGAGGACCGAACCTAAGGCACGAATGCCACCCTAACAAGGCATGGCAAAGCATGGATCATGGTATGCAAGCAATGCAAATTTCAGTAGCTAAAAGTGATGCAAAACAGCCCCGAATCATGGTGAAATGACACTCAATGCATGGAGTGGTCCCGAAACATGAATTTTGGTGCATGAAATGGCCTATAACTATATCAAACATGCACAATATGGACATGAAGCATGAATACAGAAGTATGACAGCCCCAAAACAAACATTTTTTCAGTTCAAAGTATGGCCAAACAGCAAGCACAAGTGAGGCTAAATTAGCATGCAAAAATGGGGGCCAAGAGGGGGGGTATGAGACAACCCACATATGCTGGCCCCAAACAGAAAATGGGCCTTCTACAACACTAAAGAGGGACCAAAAATATGAACATTTACAGGAGATGAAATCCTCAAAATCAGTATGCAAACATACTCAAAATGCAATGCAAGATTGAGGCCACAAGAGGGTATAACATGAAGTAGGCAAAATATACATCAAACAGCCAAAGACCCTTAATAAAACATGCCAAGAAGGTCAAAATATGGCCACTTTCAGTTCTGATCATGGCCTAAAAACAGAAGCAAGGTAAGCTCACAAAGCATGCAAAAATAGGGACCCAAAAGGGGTTCAATTGCAAGTCATGAATGGAGGTCCCAAACAAGGTTGAGCCCTTCTACAATGTTGTAAAGGGGCTCAAAATAGGCCTACTCACAGTTTACATCAGCCCCAAAACATATTATACATATGCTTAAAATACCATGCAAGATAATGGCATACAAGAGGGTATTGAAACAAGTGCACAATGGGGGGCTCAAACAGGGTTGAGCCCTTAAACAAACATGAAGAATAGCTCAAAATAGGCCTAGTTTCAGTTAGGGTCGGAACCCAAAACAGTAAGAAAATATGGCTTAGATATCAACCAAGAAAATGCTAGTTTTGGGGAAAAGTGTGCTTACCCTTGTAGACCAATATACCAGCAGGTTTTGATCCAAGAAAATGAGCTCCTAGCCTTTGCAAATGACCTCCAATGTGCTGAAATGAAGTGTAGAGGGGTGGTGCTATGGATTGGTGAAGAAATGGCCCAAGAACAAGGGTATTTGATGGTTGAATGAGAGAGATATGGTGAGAGAGGTGGGATATATGTATCTATATCAGATATGTATCTATATATCTCTGGTTTTTTGCTCCAAAAATCCAACCCTTGCAATGGAGGAGGAGAGGCCCCTTTTATAGACAAATGGCAAAGGCTCCAAGCTTCTCCAAGAAGCTAAATGAAAGGGGCAAAGGGTGCAAATGGTCCAAGGCTTCTAGGAGAAGCTAAAACAACTGGCCAAGCTTCCCTAAGAAGCTTGGCCAAAGGGTTCAAGGTTCTAGAAGGAAAGGGGGGTTCAAAGGTTCAAATGGGTGCAAAATAGCCACATATATGCACGGGGGAGTGTGCTGGTTCATTCCAACTGGCACAGCTGGGATGCACCAGGCCTGGAGGGTGCAAAGGGTGCAAACCGGCCAGAAAATTTGGTCGTCGGCCAAAATAAAGTGCCGGTCGGCATAATATTTTGCCGGTCGGAAAAATAGATTTCCGATAGATGATTCCAAGGTCAAAATATGGCCAGTGGGTATGCAAATTGTAGCCTCGGAAGTTAGCTTTCCAATGGCACAAACCTTGCATCAAAATTCCTCCTGTGCAGAAAGTTATGCCCTTTTTGGTGAAGCCGCGCAGACTCGATCCAAACGGGGTGATGCCCAGCTTCAACCAATCATATCTCCTCCACCTGGACTTGGCTTTGGGAGATTCTTGAGTACAAAGTGAAGCCCCGGAAGTCTTCTTTCCAATGGTGGTGGCCTCATAGCTCAACTCCAAGTGTATATGTAGATAAGCTTGATTTAGCGATGACTGCTCGTCTTCCTCCCACCCGGATTCATCCTGAACTTCTCCCAAACTAGTTTTCTCCCCTCTTTTCCTCTTCTCTTCAACTTCAAACCCCTAAATAAGGTGTTTTGAAAGATTTTTCAAATATTTCATCTCTCTTTCATTCATTTCCACTTTGTCCTTGCTCGGTTTTGCAGCATTTCATTACGAAATGCAGCTGGCGAACATCGTGAGAATTTTACTTCAAAAATGTTTTGAAAGAGAGGGTTTTAATGTCTAAAAACCATCCAAAATAGCTTTGATTCAAAATGGGGTGTGAAGTTGAGATTCGCCACTCTCCTTGCCGAAGAAACTGAACCTGTGCCCTGCACACCTTTCTCCAACAAGTAAACCATCAGTGGTGCCCAAGTCTTGTGGGCGGTCAAAAATGGGGTGTCTACACACACACACAAGTATAGACTAATTTGCAAGAATTGGAACATTCGGTTCATATTTGTTTGCAAAATTATTTCGAATATGTACCACTTGAAAAAAGTGATCGCATATAAACATTACTCAAATTATTTCAATTCAAGCAACTAGCCTCCATCCACAGGCATTCAAGTAGTTTATCAGATAAGCACTTAGCCTCATGGTGAACTTGCTTTGTCATGACAACAATCACACTCATGCAATTATGCTAAAGCAAGTAAAAAAACTCACCTAGTACTCTAAGCAAAAAAGAGGATAAAGTTAGAATAATGCATGATCCTAACAGAGACGGAGATTTGCGCCGGTCAAGACAGCCAAGCTACGGTATCGCAGGATATGATGATGGGCCTTGCGAGGGCCGGACCGCGCTTATCGAACTGAATCGACACGGCCTCCCGGGCCCATTACGTTGGGCCGAGCAAGATCATCGACCAAAATGTGGAGAAATGCATGTGCCCAACCGAGTTATGACTCGGCTTGATATTCGGTTGGATCCGCAGTGATGCACTGGGATCGAGCCGCAGTGATGCGTTGGGATCGCGCTGAGTACGGTCCAGAACGGATTTGGGTCGAGATGAAGAATAACACTCTTATGGCCGGTTAGTTCAGATGAACTGAATTATCATAGTTCGGCCATCCTAGTCACGGTGGCATTTCTCCTCCAAGGGGTAGGTCGGTCATGATAGCCCAGTTGTGTGTGTGCCACTTGGACCAATGATGTGATGAAGGGGAAATCCACTCCTGGCACGCGTCAATACCGTTTGGCAGTTCGACAAACATTGTTTGGAGGTTTTGGTCTCTATACGTGTAAGGAAGGTAGAGGGGAGCATAACTATCTGTCCAGGGAAGGACAACAGAGGTAGTGCGCCCACAATCCCTGAGGCTGCATGGCCAGCCTAGAAAAGGAGAAATGAGGGAACGTTAGAGGTAAGAAATCTGAGGAATTACCAACTTTTTCTTTCTAAAGTGCTCTTTTTCCATTCTTCTTCTTCTTCTTCAAGTGTGCTGACTTGATCGTCGGAGGGTTTATCCGGCAGCACACCGCCGGGCAGCTCATCGTCTTTCTATTTTTAGGTCAAGCGACGTTACGTGAAGCTCGAGTTCAAGGAGTACGGAGAACAGATGATATTTCACCCCCGTACAATTGGTGCTGTCTATGGGAAGACTTTGACAGACAAACCTTGCTCTTCAAGCTTTTTCAACCATTTCCATGGCTAATAATGACGAAACTCCACTATTCGTTGTCGATGGTGTCACGCCAAAATCTGTTTGACGGAGAGAAGACCCTCATGCTATTTCGACCATGGCAAGCCTGGAGACCTCTCCCAGAGGTGCGCGAGACAAATGCACAAGGAGCACTGATCACTCGAAGAGTCCAGAGGGCCGTCGATGACGGTGAGAGTGGCATGCTCAGCGCTTGGAGCACAAACTCAAAGACCAGGACGCCCTCATTCGCAAGATAGCAACTAAAATGGAGGCGTTGAAGCACGAGATCAAGGGGAAGGGTGTTGCTGGAGAGGGCAACCACAGTGTGTGCACCTCGCCCATTCACTCTGGCAATCACTGCCAAGATAGGATGCCCTCTCTCTCTATCACCAGGAGCTTTGGGGTTGGGGACTCCGGCTCATAGGTGGGAAGATCTTATACTCACGATAGCAGCTACCGTCCCTCATGTCTGTCGATGACGTCGAGATACTCTTTCTCTACCCGTTCAGGAGACCTGAGGGATGTGTTGGAGGAGAGGGCTCACCTTAGAGAGACCCAAAGATTGCCAGCATTGCAAAGGCTGAGTCCCCAAATCCATTATAGTGAGGAAGTAGCAATGCCAGCGTCCAGAGCGATGGCACCAACACCAGTGGACAGAGAGCTAGCTACCCCGCTGTCCCAAGAAATTGAGAGCACCCTGCTCCCTGTCAGATTCCACCAGCCTAAGTTCATGTTGTACGATGGCAAGACGGATCCGTACATGCACGTGAGTCATTATCGGCAAGTAATGGCTAGACACCGGCGCATTGACGCCTTGATGGGCCTCATATTCCTAGCAAGCTTGGAAGAACTAGGCCTGAAATGGTTCGAAAGGCTTCCGGAGGGGAGCATCGAGGGATGGCAACAACTAGTAGAGGCCTTCGTTACCATATTTAAAACCAACACTTGAACACCGAAGGAGGTCGACCATCTCCTGAGCGTCAAAATGGAGTCCAGAGGCTCTTTGAAGGCATAAAACACCAAGTATTGGGAAACCTACAATGAGATCCTCGACTGCCCCACCAATTTGGCGATCACCCAATACAAGCGGGGTCTCCTAGTTGGACATAGGCTGTGAAATTCGCTTACAATGCACCAGCCTACAATCATGGAATCCTTGATGCAACGGATCAACGAACACATCCAAGTAGAGGATGATGCCGCCACCGCAACCGAGAAGACGAATCCGGTCGCGACAGACAGAAGAGCGGCAGGGAAGGTTTACTCGGTGGGGCAGGAGGAGAACCGCCCAAATGACCGGGCTAAAGATCAACATCACAGCTCAAACCGTGATGATAAGAACAAAGGTCGCAGAAACGACCAACCTAACGCTCCTCGTGACGAAGAGGAAGATGCCAAGAGAAAGTTGAAAGCACTGTCTTTAAAATCCCTATTTACCACATGCTAAGTGAAATCCGAGGTCAACCTTACGTCCGTTGGCCGGCCAAGTTGGGAAACACGCAGAGAGGCTTCAACTTGAGGTGTCACTGCACCTTCCATGAAGAACGAGGGCACCGAATGGAAGACTTCGTGCCGCTCAAACAACATTTGGAGGAGCTGGTAACGGCAGGGCATCTGGACCAGTACATAGACGGCGGTATGAGAGTCGCTCCCCAGGGTCAGGCCGAGCCAAACGGCCTTACCGTCCTGGATGCAGCACCGCAAGGCATAATCAATGTCATCCATGGCATCATTGAACCAGCACGGGTCTGCAAGCTGAGAGGAAAGATCAAGAAAGCTAAGCACATGAGGGAGGTGCACTCCGTTCAGCCCACCGTGAAGAAAGGAAAGACTGAGGTAAAAGACGTCCTAACCTTTTCAAGCAAAGACTTGGAGAGAATTCAAGTGCCTCATAATGACGCCTTAGTGGTGACCTTCCACGTCAAAGAATTCGACATCAAAAGAATTCTGATTGACCTGGGAAGTTCGGTCGAGATCATGTATTATGACGGGTTCAAACAAATGAAGTTGAAGGATGAGGACTTAGCCCCTGCAACGTCTCCTTTGGTTGGCTTCAACTCTCAGCCAGAATGGCCGATCGGAAAGATCATATTACCGGTCAAAGCGGAAGCAAGTGGAATTTTGGGTGCTTAAGGTCCCATCAACCTACAACTTAATTTTGGGCAGGGGCTGGTTTCATGCCATGCAAGTAGTAGCGTCAACGTACAATCAGGTCCTGCACTTTCCAGCATCGATCGGATAGGTAGAAGAGGTTTGGGGAGACCAAGTGATGGCAAAACAGTGTTTCATCGCAGTAAATGGCAGCTGAGTTGCTAAAGGCTTTGTGCAAATGATAGAGGGTCCAGAAGGAAAGGAAGTCCTGGAAGACGTAGGAAGAAAGGCCGAGGAGAAATCAGTCGAAGATTTGGTGGAGGTACGCGTCAACGAGAATGATCCGAATAAGTTCTTTCTTTTGGGCTCATCTCTATCTAGTGTCGAGCGGCTCGATTATGTCGACTTTTTGGTTTCCAACATGGAGGCCTTTGTATGGACACCTTACGATATGCCTGGTGTTGACCCTAGCTTCATTTGCCACCAGTTGAATGTCTTTCCGAATGCACGGCCGATCATCTAGAGGACACGACGCTCGGCCTTGCACCATGCCGAGATAGTGGCAGAAGAGGTCATGAACTTGTTAGAAGTGGGGGCAATAGAAGAAGTGTAATACCCTAGATAGATCTTTAATGCGGTGGTAGTGCCGAACAAGAACGGTAAATGGCGGGTGTGTGTTGATTATAAGACGATCAACCGTGTGTGCCCAAAGGATAGCTTTCTCATCCCAAGAATCGACCAGCTGGTAGATCTAACTGCTGGCCATCAGAGGTTTAGTTTCCCCATCCCAAGAATCGACCAGCTGGTAGATCTAACCGCTGGCCATCAGAGGTTTAGCTTCCTGGATGCGTATTGTGGCTACCACCAGATAGCCATGTTTGAACCAGACCGAGAGATCACTTTGTTCACCACTCCACGAGGCCTGTACTACTACAAGGTCATGCCATTCGGACTAAAAAATGCCGGGGCAACTTTTCAAAGGATGGTAACTAAGATGTTCACTCCCCTTCTTGGCCGCACTTTGGAGGCTTATATCGATGGTGTGGTGGTAAAGAGCAAGGAAAACTCTTAACACCTCACTGACCTAGCAGAGATGTTCGCCATAGTTAAACATCACAAGCTACATTTGAATGCCTCAAACTGCGGCTTTGGAGTTGGCACCAGAAAATTTCTAGGTTTTTTGGTCACGAACCAAGGAATTGAAGCCGACCCTTCCCAGATCAAGGCGATACAAGAACTGGAGCATCCAAACTCCACGAAGGACATGCAACATCTCGCCAGGATGGCAGCCGTGCTAAACTGATTTATTAGTCGGTCTTCAGATCGTTGCAGGCCCTTCTTCAAAACTTTGAAGGCCAAGTTCTTCTAGGATGACGAATGCGATCATGCATTGGCGGATCTAAAAATGTACCTTTCCTGAGCCCCTATCCTGGTCACACCGAAACTGGGTGAAGAGCTGTATCTCTACTTGGCAGTCTCTCAATATGCAGTAAGTGCCATCCTTGTCAGTGCTGAAGGCACCCAGCACCTCCCCATCTTCTACGTAAACAAGACCATACTCCCGGCTGAATCAAGGTATCTGCCATTAGAAAAATTGGCTTTGACCCTGATGATGGTTTCCAGAAAGCCAGCACACTATTTTCATGCCCACACAATAGTTGTGCTAACCGAATTTCCACTAAAGGTGCTCGTTGAAAAGGTGGATTTTACTGGTAGAATTCTGAAATGGGCCGTAGAATTGGGGCAATATGATATCAAGTTCCAACCTCGCACTGCCATCAAAGCTCAAGCCCTTGCTGACTTCGTGGCAGAATTTGCCCTAGGAACACACCCTGTTTGCCTTGTCGATTTGGCCGGCACGGATTTGGCGCAGCCCACGGCTCAGACAGCAAAAACAAATGGTGGACCACAAGTGGCAGAAGGGCAAGAGAAAGCTGAACAAGAAATGGAGGAACCAGACAACCTACCAAAACACGAGCTCGACCAGGACAAAGAAAGAGACCAGAATGAACCGACCAGTACCTAGGAGTTAAGGAGCTCCCAAAATCCCTCCGGCTGCTGGAAGTTGTTCATTGGCAAGATGTGGAAGCTCTTTGTTGATGGGGCCTCTAACAGACATGGCGCTTGGCTGGGGATCGTGCTGACTTCCCTAGACAAGCTGACCATCGAGCACACGATCACACTCGGTTTCCCAACGTCCAACAATGAGGCGAAATATGAAGCCCTCCTCGTCGGATTGAAAAGTGCATTGAGAATGAAAGTGTTGGAACTTATGGTATTCAGCGACTCCAAGCAGGTGGTTAATCAGGTCTCCGGGGAGTATGAGGCCAGAGATGAAAGGATGGCTAAATATCAGGCACTAGTACGCGCAGAAATCAAAAAGTTCGTTGTGATAAGAATGGAACAAATTAACCGTGAGCAAAACAACGTAGCTGATGAACTAGTCGGCCTGGCATCTATGCAAACAACTTTTCCCAATCCTTTGACAATAGAATTCTTACCGCAGCCAAGCATTGAGGAACCAGAGGTGCCCGAAGTACTCTGCGCCGACTTGGGACCATCCTGGATGGACCCCATTGTCTCCTTCCTAAAGAATGGAATTCTACCCACGGAAAAGAAAGAGGCCAACAAGAACAGGGCCAAATCAGAGCGGTTTTGGCTCTCTCCATCTGGCGCCTTATACAAGAAGTCTTTCATTGGGTCATACCTGAAGTGCGTCCACCCCAACAAGGTAGAAGCTTTCCTCTTCGAGATTCATGAAGGCATCTACGGGAGTCATATTGGGGGCATGTCTTTGGCCTACCGAGCAATTTCCCAAGATTATTGGTGGCCATGCATGTAGGTGGACGCACAAAAATACGTTCACAGGTGTGAAAAATGTCAAAAATTTGTTCACCAAATCCACCAGCTGGCCAGAGAGTTGCTCCCCTTTACAAGTCCTTGGCCATTTGCTTTGTGGGGGCTGGATATTGTGGGACCACTTTTGTGACGCCCCGATTCTATACTATTGGTTGCAGTCAAGGGAGAGTCACTAATGAGTCCTATGGTCAATAACCAAGTAAGATCCCAGATCGTCGGAGGAGTGAAATTAGCTTCCCTTCTAAGTCTAGCTTTCTTAGGCAGCGCACTACCCTTTTGACAGATCTTAAAAGGTATTGACACAAGGTCTCATAAGCAACAATAAAGTTCATACATATACGTAGATTATAAATACATAACAACCACAAATATACTTAATTCAAAAGCTTGTTCCATTACATTACATCCCAAAGGAAAGTTTAAATCTTTACATGAGTCTTAAAAAATATCAAAAAGAAACTTCTAACTTTCCTAAGATAGCCGAAAGTCTTCGAAGGCTTCAGGCTCGTCGTCTCCAGCTACAAGTTCCTCTTCGTCACCTGGCATGATACGCCGTGAGCTTTGAATGCCCAGTAAACACACACACACACACCCCGTCCCCTTTTTCCCCAGTCCAGTACACAATCACAATTATAACATCAATTAGTAAAGCATGATACTCAAATAAATAAAGGGTTAAGTTAGATGTTAGTAAACTAGAAATCCCCCAAAGAGATTTCGTCCTCCCAACCACAAGAATCGGACGCGGATTATTTGGTGTGCCCCCTCTTTTGCTGCTTTGTTGCAGAACTAACCTCGGATGCCTACCAACGGTTATATACCGTGTAACGCCAACCGCAGGGCCTCAAAAGAGATGGTAAAATAGGGCCTTGTCCGAATCCCTCCTCACACCAAACTACCTAGGGTCCGAATACAACCGCTCCGTTCAAGGGTTTGGAAAACCACTTGTGCAAGACTTAAAATTCCAAATAGGGAACGCATCCCAAAAATCCATACATCACACATTACCATCTTTTTATTACTTAAGCGATCGAAAATCCAATACCACCCTAATTAAGTTTTCCGTTGTGTTAAATGTTTTACATCAAGGTTAGACAACTTAACAAGATAATAATATCCACACAAGCATGCATCAAAAAGATGAAGAAGATGAAGAACATAACCATAACACAAACAATATCATGCCAAGATATGATCATAAGCTAATGAACATTTTCATGAACACAAGGGCATAAGACATCAAACACAACAGAATTTTCCAGATTCAATATCACATAAGGATTAGAATGAAAGGACTATTTTAGTTTTTTCACTAGACTCGTCCTTCCTATGGTTCGTAGAGAATTTGATCTAGTTTCTAGAACATATTTCGGAAATGGGATAGCTTTTCTAGATTTTAAGTTATTTAGAAAACATTCCAGTGCTGTCCAAATTTGTCGATCGTTACACAAATTTGATTTTCTTGCAAACCGCTCACTGTTTTTCTATGAAACCAATTTTAGTTGAAAGATAACTCCTTAGGGAAGATTTTGACATAAAATAGAGGTCCATAATAATTTTATACATTTTTCTAGAATTTTTGAAAGTGGGCTGCGAAAACAGATTCTAAGGTACAATGCCCAAAACAAGAAGATTTATGAGAAAAGGGGTCCACTAAGGGAAAATTTTCATTTCTTTTGTGATGAAAATATGCTAACTAACATACAGTAAACTCAGAAAATTTTCTTGGAAGTGTGCCTTTGGAAAGTTTGAAAGATTGGTATGAAAAAAATGGTTTTGTGCCGAAATGGGAGAAAATACAAGAGAGGTAGAATCAATGCTCAACTCTTAGCATTTTTAACACAAGTAACTCATCAATAACACATCTGAAAACATTATTTAGAACCCTTAAGAACATGTATTTGAAAAAGGAAAATGAAAGAGAAGGTCGTGTTTTGGCTTACTTGCTAAGCTTTGAACACTCTTCTTCCTCTCAAGACTTTTCTCTTGCTCTCATTCCTCTCAAGACTCCTCTCTTGCTTTCCTTCCTCTTTTCTAGTCTAATGTGTGTGTGTGTGAGTGTGTTGTTTGTGCTTGCCAAGCTAGGGGATGGTGGTATTTATAGGCAATTTTTGGTGTAAAAGGACATAAAAGCCCACTAGTTGGAAATGGATGGAAAGGTTAGGATTTGCTTGGAGTCTAATGGGATAGGAGTGATTAGGGAGCTTAATCATAGGATTAGGCAACATCTAGTTGATTCCTAGTTGAAATGAAACTAGTATTGGAAACAACATCCTAGGTCTAGGGTACTAGGTTTTGGGTTTTCTAGAACACCATGATCATAAATCTTGAAAATTGGCTTCTCACTTCTCCATAAGGTGGCCGGCCATTGGAAAGGGTGATGGGGCTATTTTTTTAATCAATTTAGGTACTAGGGGCACATTCCTCAATGTATATATATATAGATTTCAATTGATTGATGGTACTTATAGTATAAGGGTACATGTACTAGTTTTTTAGGTAAATTTTGAATTTAAATAAAGAAGTAAGGGCTTGGAGTTATATTCATGAATTAGAACCTTACTTATGTAGAATTAAACTAAATTAGGCTAACGAACCTAATCCGGCTAGGATATTCTTGTTTCGATAAAAAAAAATGCTAACCGACAAGATTTGAAATAATTCAAGGAATTGAGGGATTTTAAGAAAATAATTCAAACATTAGGGTCTTTAAATTGAATACATTTTTCAGGGGCTTCACAACTTCCAATAACTCCGGGCAACCGCAAGTTTTTTATCGCTGCTACTGACTACTTTACTAAGTGGGTTGAGGCCCAGCCGTTGGCAACCATCAAGGAGAAAGATGTAAAAAAGTTCGTTTGGCAGAATGTCATCACTCGCTTTGGTAGCCCGAAGGCCCTCATTTCGGATAATGGCACTCAATTCGATGAGAAACGTTTTCGCGAATTTCGCGAAGAGTTAAAGATTGAGTTTTACAACTGAACACTGGCCTACCCTCAGTCAAATGGTCAAGCAGAAGCTTCAAACAAGACCATCCTGGATGGGCTGAAGAAGTGACTGGAGAAACCCAAAGGGAAGTGGGCTAAAGAACTCCCCAATGTGCTGTGGGCATACCGCACCACGTCGAGGCGCTCGACTGGGGAAACTCCATTCGCCTTGACCTATGGCATGGAGCCTGTCATCCCATTGAAAATCGGCATGCCAACCATCCAATCTGAAAGTTTTCAGCCAAACTTGAACAATGAAGCCGTGGCCCTGGAACTTGACCTAGCTGAAGAAAGAAGGGAACGGACTCTGATCCACATAGCGACCTACCAGCAAGAACTCTCCAGAAAATATGACAAGGCCGTACATCCTAGGTTATTTAGGATCGGAGACTGGGTCTTAAGGAAGGTAATAGGCAACCCAGTGATGCCTAGCGAAGGCAAACTGGGAGCAAATTGGAAGGAGCCATACAAGGTAACTGGCTTTGCAGGCAAAGGGGCATACCATCTAGAAGACTTAGATAGTAAAGCTATCCCCAGACCATGGAATGTAGCTAATCTCAATATATTTTACTTTTGAAATGTAATCTTTTCTATTCCTTTGCATTTTGAATCTTGACCCTTTGGCACTAGATGTAAATCACTGACGTGTAATGAAAGATAGCCCCACATTTTTGTTATACTATGCATTTCTGTACAGAGACTTTACAACGATATTCAGCTACTATGAAAATACCAGGGGCAAGAAGCCAACAACAACTTGACTTTGGCCGTGCAAAGAGTTGGCGTTTGGCCTAACTTGCATTAGGGCCGAGCTAATATTGCTAGCCCGTACAAACAGTTGGTGTTTTTCCCAACTCGTTCTAGGGCCGAGTTGACATTGCTCGTATAGACTTGGAGTTTTGCCCAATTTGCATTAGGGCCGAGCTTACATTGCTCGCCCATTCAAGCAGTTGGTGTTTTGCCAACTTGAATAAGGGTCGAGCTAATATTGCTCACCCGTCCAAACAGTTGGCGTTCTGCCCAACTAGAGTTGAAGCCGAGTTGATTTTACTTGCCAGTATGAACAGTTGGTGTTTTGCCCAACCTGTTATCGAGCCGAGCTGACATTGCTCACCCGTATGGATTGCTGGCGTTTTGCCCAACTGGATTTGAGGCAAAGCTGATATTGCTTGGTCGCGCAGACAGTACTTCCCAATTTGCACGTGAGGCGGGCCAATTTTGCTCAGATTGTGAGGCTGATTGGCTGACAACTAACCAAGCTAGTATTTGCTCGTCGAGTGAAGTGTAGAATTTGCTCGTCATAATCCGAGCTATTACTCTCTCGCCGATGCAGAGCTAATTTTGCTCACTCACCGAGCTGACATTGTTCGCCTGCTTAAGATGGCGTTGTATTCAACAAATATTTGAAAATATGGCAAGTTTGCTCGTTAGACCGAAGAAAACGACAATCGCACAAGGAAAACGAAGAAAAAGATTCGCATAACATGGCGAGCAAAAAGCCAATTTTTTTTTTTTCATTGATTATAAAGAGGGATTACAAAGGTGGGACATAGTCCGGTTACATCAAAACCAAAAAAGAAGAAGAAAAAAAAAAGAGAGATCAATCTAAATCGACTGTGTCAACCTGTTCGGTCGTCCCTATCTCGGTGTCACCGACTTAAGCGCCAACCACCACATCAACCTCTAGCTTGGTCTCGCGATCTTGGGCCCCTTCCTCAAAAGCTTCAGATGCAGGATTTTGCTTGGCCAGTTGTACGGTGGTGACTTTTGCACCAACTGCCTGCTTCGCCTCTTCAATTAGTCTTTTTTACACAGTGCTGGCGTAAGCTTGCATGTAGATCAGGATGAAGGCAGTTGGTGGGTTTTGGAACATGTCAGAGTCCTGACCAAGGCCAAGTTTTTCCACGGCGGCTTTCCAACCGAATTGGAAAAAAATGTCCTTGGTCCCCTCCACCTGCCGTTCGTAAGCTCTCTCGCCCTCCGCATAACTGCAGTCTTCAGCATCATCGACCTGCTTGTCCAGCTCGACTTTGTGGGCGTCGCGGAGTTTGCACAGCTCGACGATGTATTGGGCCTTGGTCACTTAGAGGGCGCTTTGCTTATCTTCGTCCGCCCGAGCTAACCGCTCAGCAAGTCTGTTGAGCTCGACGGCCAGTTCTTTTTGCGCGGCCTTCAGTTTTGCCAGCTCGGCTGTCTTGGCCTTATTGTCGGCAATGGCCTCCTGCAGACTTTTTCGCATGGCGATCATTCGCTCATGGGCCAGGTAGTTCTTCTGCGCGGCCTGGAAAGAAATCAAAAAAAGTCAGAACGCCAGATCGAGAAATAACTTGATGACAGGAGAGCTTGCAAACTTACCAACACTATTGACATTGCTACAAAGCGGAGGACCTTTAGGTTAGACAGCTCCTCGTGCTTCTTCATCTCGGCAAGGAGGAGCAACCCTTTAGTCATGTTGAAGCTAAGAGAGTAGTCCTTGTTAGCGTAGACCGAGTCAGTAATGGAGACAGCCCGGCCTTTGTACGTCACCTCGGGCAACCAGATTGGGGAGGCACTGGACCGAGCGGATGGCTTGGTGATCGGTTGTTCAGTCTGGTCCCCCAAGTCGGCAGAACCATGCTCGGTGGAATCCTCGTCTGCCAAATGTTGTTCGGCTAGATTTTTTCTCGGCCTTTTCTTCGACCAACCTGCAGCTTGTTCACTAGCGAGAGCCAGCACAACCCCCTTGTCTTGCATGATCGGCGTGGAAGAAGTTCCCCCAGCTGCCTCCGGTGGATGAGAGTCGCTCGGCTCACTAGTGATCATTGACTTGATAGCCCAGATTTTGGCCATCTCTTGTTCGGCTGTCAAACGAACCAATTTGATCAGAGGAAGGTTGGGATCTGGTTCTGGAGAAGGTGCTCGAAGGAAGTCAGTCACCCTGCTCTTACGCGACACCATGTAGCGGTAGCTCGGTTCGAAGCCGAGCAGCTTATGGGATTCTCGTTCCTTGGCTGGATGCCGCAATGCAACCCTAATGGCCTCTTGGTTTGCGCGGGAGTAATCCTCTACCAAGAGTTTATAGTCTACAACAGGAAGGCAAGTGTTAGATCGGCAGTAAAAAGACTAATTTCAAAAAAATATATGCCGAGATGCTCATCTGCACTCCCAAAATCTTTTCTTATGTACTAGCTCGGTATAGGTGCTTCGATGTCCTCATAATTACCGGACACCCACAAGAAATCGTCATCGTTGGTCTCTTTGTCCGGGTTACCCTCGATGAGTTTTGCTCAGCCTTTCCTGACCTTGAGATACCAGCAAAACCCTCCTTTATTTTTGCTAAGTGTATATTGATGAAATATCTCGGCGAGGCCAAGATTCAGACCAAGTATCCTATTTAGCTTGGCTACGTCGTTTATTATTTTGTATGTATTGTTGGAGACTTGGGTCGGGCACAACCTAGTCTACCTTAAAAACTCACAGATCAGGAGTTGGACCGGGAAGTGCAGGCCTCCTTCCACAATGGACACCACCGTGAAGGGGCATTTGTCCAGTTTGCTCCAGGGAGTGTCTCCTTTCTTGGCCAGCTCCAAGTGGACATCGTCTGGAATATGGTACTCTCTACGAAACTCGGCTAGCGCCCCAGGAGAAATGACCATGAACCGGTACTTCCCCATCTATCCCGATTTTATTTAGTTGGGTAATTTTGGTCGTATCTCGGTAAAAATTTGGTGATTGTTTGCTCGGACTTTGAGCCTCACCGATTGTAATGTTGAATGGACCTGGTCGATCCTAGTTTGTTCTGTATTATTAAGAAATAAGTCCAAGTATTAGCGCGACATAAATTGCATGACTGTTATGAGGAAATGAGGAGGTTTCTAGCTTGGTAAAGGATCCTGGGCGATTTGACCTGTTCAGTTTTCCTATCATGGTTCAACTATCTGGCCGATTTGGCCTTCCTAGATCGGTTCTAGCTCCCTATTTGCAGCTCGGTCTCGGCCTCAGGAGAAGACCACAAACCAGCTTTTGCTCGGCTAAAATCTTGTTTATGGATCTAAAAGTTAGATTCTGCTCCGTCTTACCTAGGGTTCATGCTATTCATCCTAAATGTGAAGTTTGTGCATTGAAACTAAGGGAAACAAGGGGCACAGAGGCCCCATTCGCTTCTTCAATTCCAGCTTTTCCTAATGTGTACCAGTTTTACCCCAAAGAGGGGGCACTGGCAGGGTACCAACGGTTCCAGACAAGAACACGAAGAATGTTAATGGAAAATGCAAAACAAGGCAGAAAAACTTACGAATATGGATGCCAAGCAAAGACCAATCGACCATGGCCTTGTCTACAGCCTTTGTGAGGAGGAAGATGGTTGAAAACGACTAGGAGAGCAGCGATGGCAGCGGTGGCAGAAACTTGGCGGTTTGAAGGCTAGGGTTTGGCTCGAGTGGGAAGATGAATAGTAGGGGTGTGTATGGCCCCTCACGTGTGTATAAAAAGGGGAAGGGAAAGCCAAAGGAAGGCAACCTTTTGAATTTTGCGCGTGAGAAAGACAACTGTGGGGCTGCACGGGACCAATAGCGTAAAGCCATGTGGCATCGAAAAGATGGCTTGTCGGTATGGCTGTACGACCAATGACAAGACTACTGGCGCAATCCTCGATGATCAACCAATTCAGATAGATTGGTCAGGATAATAATCCCAAATCACGCTCAGCTCGGATGGGATTAAGAGGAAATTGAGAGGGAGATTTGCACCGGTCAAGACGGCCGAGCTACGGTATTGCGGGATATGGCGATGGGCCTTGTGAGGGCCGGACCGCACTGATCGAACTGAATCTACACAGCTCCCTGGCCTATCACGTTGGCTCGAGCAAGATTGTCGACCAGAATACGGGGACATGCATGTGCCCAACCGAGCTATGACTGGGCCTGATATTCGGTTGGATCCACAGTGATACGATGGGATCGAGCCGCAGTGATGCGTTGAGACCGCGCCGAGTACGGTCGGGAATGGATTTGGGCTGAGATGAAGAACGAAGCTCTCACGGCCGGTTAGTTCAAATGAAGCGACTTATCATAGTTCGGCTATCCCAGTCATGGTGGCATTTTTTCCCTAAGGGGTAGGTCGGTCGTGATAGCCCGGTTGTGTGTGTGCCACCTGGACCAATGATGTGATGATGGGGAAATCCACTCCTAGCACGCATCAATACCGTTTGGCAGTTTGACAAACATTATTTCGAGGTTTTGGTCTCTACACGTGTAAGGAAGGTAAAGGGGAGCACAACCATTTGTCCAAGGAAGGGCAGCAAAGGTAGTGTGCCCACAATCCCTGAGGTTGTATGGCCAGCCTAAAAAAGGAGAAAGGAAGGAATGTTGGAGGTAAGCAATCTAAGGAATTACCAACTCTCTCTTTCTAAAGTGCTCTCCTTCCATTCTTCTTCTTCTTTTTCAAGTGTGCTGACTTGATCGTTGGAGGGTTTATCTGGCAGCACACTGCCAGACAGCTTATCATCTTTCTATTTTCAGGTCAAGGGACGTTACGTAAAGCTCGAGTTCAAGGAGTACGGAGAACAGAGGATATTTCAGTCCCATACACTAACTATGTAATATGATTAATGCAACGCATGCGATATGCAACTAATAAGCTCGACTACTAGGTATATCATGCGAGTCAATTTGATAGCCTGCGGTCTAAGCACGTATTCAAAGAAGCGTTAACTAACAATGCAAGTTAGAATGATGCAAGGCATGAGAGATGCTAAACGAAGCATGATGCCCTAAACTAACCATCGTAAACAGATAAATGAAAGGGAGATAGACCTGGGACTAGAAGACATACACATTATTACAACATTTGTGCCCTCATGTAGGAGGGTCTCAAGAAACTAGCTAGCTAAACTAATTAATGCTAAGCTAATTAATTAACTATTACAAACCCAAATGAATAATTTAGCTAAACTACTTAACTAATTATTACAACAACAAATTAATTAACTATTCTAGCTAACTAATTATTACAAGACAACTAGCTTAGCTAACTAATTAATTACAACACTTTACAAAATTAACTAGCTACAACTAATTAATTACAACAAATATCTAAGCTAAGTACTTAGATTAAGAAGCCCTGGGGAGCAAGGAATGCTCATGCATGCGCACAGATTTCCACCTAAAAAAGACACTATTCTGTTGCCAGGTGCCTCTGTTGCACAGTAGAACACTTGCACTATTTTCCAACTCAAGAACAACTCTATTCTGCTTCAAAAGTACATTGCTGGATTTTGCACAGGTGGCTGGCAGGCTAGAAGTGATGGCCTACCATTCACTGATGACTGGATTTTCCTACTGCAACAGAGAACAAACAGAGCAGGAACAAGGTATTCTCAAGGGTTGTTTACACAACTCACCTCCCCTTACCATCAAACAGCTCAATGGAGTAGTAAGTTTGATTCACAAACCATGAATGGATGCAATTTCATTGCATGCTGGCTTATGAACCAAGTGTGCAAGTTCAATGAATGCAACAAAACAAGACTCTCAAAACTACTTCCCTATCATGAATAATCATGGGATGTAATTGACAATGAGTCTTGAGCCGTTTGCATCACTTATGAGGATGAAATGACTCAAGACTCAGTGGTTCAATTAATGTCCGATTGAACCCTAACCAAATTATTATCTTGCATCGCTTTTAGTCCTCAATTTTATCACCCTCTTTTAGTTACCTTTCAATTCTTTAATCAACTGAGTCCAAAAGTGAGTTAAGTCCTATAATGGAGAGAAGTGTCAAACCAAGGGTTGGCTTAAGGCAAGAGAGAGATGTCTAGCCGTTGATAATGAACCCCCAAAGGGATTAAACCATTAAGCATGACAACCTCAATCTCAAGCTTAAAAGAACAATAGGTTTGAAACAACTCTCAAAGTAAAGCAAAAGCCAAGAAAGGAGGGAGGTTTCAGAGGTGATTAAAGGTGATCACAAGTAAGGAAAGCATGAAATAAATGCTATTAACTCAAATAGGATGGTGGCTAAAGCATAAACCACCAAACCTATGAAGACAATTACACTACAATCATGCAATACAAGGCTCAAATGCAATGAACACTTAAAAATAGTCCTAAAATAGTGCTAAATAAGCCCTAAAACATACTAGAATCAAGACAAAGATAGCTAGAACAATAAGCTAAAACATAGAACATGTTAGACTAGTAAGCAAGACATAAGGAGGGGAGGCTAACCCCTCAAATTTTGGACTTCAAACCATGATTTTAGCCACTGAAATAACTTTGAAAATCAGTTTTTAAAAATTCAAAAAAAGATAGTGTAAAGGTGGGAAACACAAGGGTAAAGGCCTTGACAGCAAGGTGTAAAGATGGGTGAACCACCCCTCAACCCTTATTGGCCTTAAACCACAAGTTTCAGCCCAAAAATATAGAGTTTATACAGCCCAAAAACAGTGAGAAAACAGGAAGAAAATGAGTAAATAAAGCAAGAAGAAAAGCGAAGCTTTATACCTCTTGAAGAGGAGAACCAATTCTAGGCAACAAATCAAGGCAAACACACCCTCAAGAGCTCAAACAAAGCTCAAAGGTACCTCAGCTCAAAAATGGAGAGGTTTGGTTAAGAGTGTATAGGCAAAACTTGCAAAAAGCTAAGAAATTGCAAGAGAGAGAGAATTGTAGAGAGAGAGAGAGAATTTTTGCTCTAAAAATTCCAACCTTAAAAATGGAAGGGGTGGCATCCTATATATAGAAAACCATGCAACTCCCTCAGAAATATCAATACATACACGTGTAAAAAGGTGCATGCATCTGTGCCAACAGTTGGCATAGCTAGTAGGAAAATATCTACAAAAATACACTTGTAGCCGGCAGGCCGTAAGAGGTCGTCGGCTTGAAATCCATGGTTTTGGTTCAAAAATAAGGCAATAGGTGTGTAGGGTTTGAATTCTCAAAGTTATGGCATTCAATTGAGAACTCTGAGCACTTAACAAGCATATAAACATTCATCATTGGATGTGCAAGCGGTGACGTCCAAGTCGTAAGGGCGGTCAAAAATGTGGTGTCTACAGTTGCCATTCTTTGACAAAACTCGAAGTCATGAAATAACGTGAGTGAATGTCAAAGCCCAAAGACAACCCATTTTGACAAGGCCGTAAGACTTGGACAAACAATCAAGACAAAAATAAATGATTGTGCCCGTAGCTTGCGTATGTATCATTTTGACAAGGAGTCAAACCAGCGTAGTTCTAGGGCAAAATGCAAATGATATGCATGAAGGGAACTAAAGCTGGACTCACACGCTTTGCAAAACTGGCTATTTTGAAAGGCTATGATCATGCAAGATGATGCAATAAGAAACACAACAAGATAACAATATATGAGCAGTTTCAAGCTTAAAACCAACACAAGTTCCATACAAAGATACAAAACACACTCTGACCATGCCAAAACATGAGACGAGGGAAGAAAACACCGCTCAGGGCTGCATTTCACGCATCCTGAGAAACTGAGAAACAAAAACCGCTTAGGGTCACGTTTCACGCATCCCAAGATAAAAACCACTCAGGGTTGCACTTCACGCATCCTGAGTGTGGACCACCCGAACTCCGCTACGCACGCGAGGGCGTGAATTGTAGTTCTAGTTACTACAGTTCGGACTCCTGTCACAGTTCTGAATCTAATCTCACAAAGTGCAATGTAAGACTGATAAATCACCAAAGAGTCCAAATCCGACAAATCGTTTTGGAAAATCGATTTTAATCAAAAAGTGCCAAACATGGACTGCTTTTCCAGATTTCAGAGTCGCCACCTAAATATTTTATTTTTGGGAAATTTAGGAAACCCTGACTCGTGCCTAAGGCCGCGTGTCCGTCATCACCAAAGTTGCCTCGGCTCGGGAACTTGGGTATGAGAGGGGAAGGTCCTGAAATGAGCACCACCGTTCGCCCGATCAAAGGATCAGTCTCTACTAACATGATATGTTGTTTTTGAAAACGCATGCGTTCTTATTCCAGTTTATTAGCTATCTTTACTATGTGATGCGCACAACATATAAGTATAGACTCAATTGCAAGAATTGGAACAAAACATCTCATGTTTGTTTTTTGAAAATGGTTTGAAAGTGCTACTCGCAAGTAAGCTAAGACGTGGATTTGCCACCCTCAAGTGGGCTTAGAAAACAACATGATTTACTACTCTCAAGTGGGCTTAAAACGCACATTTTGATGAATTGTTTCAATTCAAGCAACGAAGCCTTCATCTACAGGCATTCATGCAGTTAAACACTTAAGAAGATAGCCTCATGGCAAGCATGCTGTCATGGTAGTCACTTACACACATGCAAGGATGCTAAAACGTAAACACTCACAGTGTACTCCAAGCAAAAAAAGAAGCTAGTTAGTAATCATGCATGATCCTAGCTATGTCAACAATGCCTAATGCAACACATGCAAAATGCAACTAAGATAGGCTCAGCTATTCTAAGATGTCATGTGAATGCAACTTGATAACATGTATTCAAATTGGTATTGAAATACAATGCAGTTTGTACGATGCGCCGAGTTTGGTGCATCCAAAACAGATGAATGATGCACGCATGTGAAGCATAAGGATGCTAATTGAAAATGACCCTAAACTAACCATCGAAAGTGGTTAAATAAAAGGGAGAAAGAAATGGGGTTGGAAGACATGCATCACACACACGCATGCTTATTACAACATTTGCCCTCTCGACGGAGGGTCCGAAAGAATAAGCTAAGCTAGCTACACTAAGCTAAGCTATCTAACTAATCTAATTAATCTAATTAAACTAGTTATTACACAATAGATTGAATAACTAGCTACAACTAATTATTATATCACTTTAACTAATTAACAAATTAATTAAATTACATAAACATGCTAATTAACAAGTAAGCATTAAACTACACTACTCAGCTCTGCTATGGAAAGTTGAACAATGCATGCACTTGGTTTCTCGCTCAGAAATCCATTGCGATGCCCAGACTTGCCTCTGTTTGCATTTGATCTCAGAACACTGCATAAACCTCCAGATAGCTTCTACTCCAACATGGAGACCTCCAGAAGCGTTGCCAACTAGAAAAGGGTGGTGCAGACCAGTTGTAGACTAGAAAAGTTTGCTGTAGACCAGAAAAAGTGGTTGGCCAGCTACTTTTATTGGTCTGCCAACTAGAAATTCTGCCACACTCCAGTTTTGCTGCAACAGAGAACAAGAAAGGGCACAATAGTGTATTTGCAAGGTATGTGTGCACAACCACCCTCCCTATCATTTCTCAAGTTCAAGGGAGTGTGGTTCTCGACTCTCGAGCCACCAACCGAGCATCGCAATGCACGATGGCCAAGAAGCCAAGTTTGCACAATTCAATGTCAATGAATGCACAAATAACAAATAACAAATAAGGGCCTCCACCTCTATCATGCTTGATCAAGAGGGTCGGCGAGCAAGAAATGAGGCACATTTCATCACTACAAGTATGAAACGTCCCTCGTTTCTTGTGTTTGGATTAACTTTCAGTCCAAACGCAATGCAATGCAACAACATTCCAAACAACATGCAAACAACATGAGCATGTCAAGTTAGAGTCCTTAAGCATGAAAGCTAGTGAAGGATACAACACAAAGGCTATGTAATGCAATGCTCAATGGACCAAACCAACCCCAAACTAACTTCATGCATGCCAAAACAAAGGCCAAAACGCTTTGAAATGATGGCATGAAAGGCAAGATGGTGGTGCTCATGCAATGGCTCATCAACTAAGCATAAGTGTACAACTCTCAAACATCATTAAGAATTGACAAATGTGAGAGTGTAGCTACACTATATGCACTGAAATCACGTGTGAAACGACGCCAAATCATCCAAACAACACAAGCATAGCATGCTAGAAGGCCTAAGGCATAAGGCTACTAAAGGGGACTACACAAGAGGCATGCAATACATGGCACAAATGATTGAACCAAACATAGATAGAGCTCAATTAGGTCAAAACAAAGACCAAAACATGCTGGGATGGGAGCTCAAAAACCTAGACAAGCATGCATACGCATTGGCCCATAAGCCAGGCACAAAGGCATAACTCTTAAAAGCATTCAAAGAGTGAAGGAAGTGAGAACATGGCAATACTATATGCTCTAAAATAACATGTTAAATGATGCCAAATCATGCACATGTCACAAATGAAGCATGCTAGGAGACTCAAAGCTTAAAGCTAGCATAGGCACTTGCACTATAGCTATACAATGTAAGCCTCAAAAGGCCAAGAACACCTAAAATAGTCCTAAAGCATGTCAAAATAATGCTAAAACATGTATGGAGTATAGCCAAGACAAGCTAGCATGAAGGGCCAAAACACCAACTACACTAGGCCAATGAGCATGATTACACTACAAGTGTAAGAAGCAAATGAGGGATGCTCTAACCAACCAAAACAGAGTTGTATCATGGAAAAATAACACCAAAAACACATTGATATGGCAGCCCAAAAGCTTACGCAAGATGGCATACATATTGGCTCATGTTTAAGGCATAAGGCACAACCCTCCAAAAGCATTGAAAGAGTGAAGCATGGGAGAGTATGACCACACTGCATACACTAAAATCACATATCAAATGATGCTAAATCATGCAAATACCCCAAGCAATGCATGCTAGTGACTTGAAAACTCAAAGCTAGTGAGCAGGATTGCACTATGGCTATACAAAGCAAGGCATGCATGACCAAAACAACTTAAAACAGAGCTTAAGCATAGCAAAAAATGAGTAAAATTGTGTTGGAGTGGAGCCAAAAACATGCTAGAATGATGGTCTAAAGCATGATGCATGTTAGGTTAGTGAGTGGAATTGCACTACAAGTGCAAGGAGCATGCAAGAGACAACCAAACCAACCCAAAATAGTGTTAGGCCATGCTAAAATAAGGCCTAAGACATGCTAAGATGGGGCCTCAAGGAGGTAGAAAAACATGCTAACTTGGTGAGCCATCAACACAAGCACACAAAAGAAGAGGAGGGGGGACAACCCCCACCCATTTAGGGCCTCAAAACACACTTTCCACCACTGAAATTCCTTTGTAATTCAGTTGTGAAGAGGCCAAACAAAGGTGATCTCAAAGGCCTAAAGAGGTGGTACAAGACAAAGCAAAATAAGGCATAAAAGGGGGTAGACTAACCCCAACACCAAAGAGGCCTTAAACCAACATCTTAAACACTTGAAAATAAAGCTTTTTTCAGTTTAAAGTTAGGCCTAAAACATCATGCAAATAGGGCCAAAGACTTAATCAAAAACAAAGCTTTCTGGGACTAGTTTCTTACCCTTGAAGAACAAGGACAAAGTAGCAACTCTAGCAACTTTTTTGGACCAAAAGCAATCCAAAAACCCCAAAACCAGCTTCAAGGTGCCTCAGCTCCAAAGCAAAGGTGTTTCACTAGGTGTTTGTGTGCAAAAGTGTGAAGAAATGGCACTTTTAAGCACAAATATAGAGAAAAAGGAAGAAGTATAGAGATAGAGGGATATGTATAACCCTAATACAAAATTTTGAGCTTGAGACAAGAGGGAGGAGGCTCCCATATATAGAATTCCAAGCTTCAAGCTTGTTGAACAAGCTAGAAGCTTGGTGCAATCCCTTCATACACGTGTATGGAGGATGCTTTCTGTGCCCAACAGCTGGCACAGTTGGCAAGAAAAATATCTGCAGAAAGTGCAGGAAAGCTGCCGACCAGTTGAAGTGGTCGACCGACCACTCCCACTGGTCGACCAACCATAAAAAGGGGTCTGCAAGGACAAAAAATGGTCGGCAAGGGGGGAAAGGTGGTCTACACAGAGAGAAGAAGGTGGTGGCATGGCTGCCAATCACTTTAGGTGGTCCACAGACCACCCACCCTAGCTGGCTGACCAGAAAACTGGTTGGCAGGGAAGAAAAGTGGTCTACAAGGGGAGAAGCTGATCTACATCCCCGTTCCACTCTCCAGGCAAGGGATAAGAAGGTTTGGTTCAAAACCAAACCAAAAAGGAAGCAAGACAAGAGTTCGCAAGGCGAGGAACTTAGCCGGAAGCCCTGAAAAGTAGTCTACGGGTACAAAAAAGTGGTCTACGAGAGGGAAAGGTAGTCTACAACTACAAAAAGTGGTCTACAGGCCTCTGTTTCTTTCTAGTCAAAGGCAACAAGGCATGGTCCAAAAACCAGGCCAAGAGCAGAACGTTAAGTGGTTCCAAGACAAGGCACTCGGCCGAAGGCTTCGGAAACCGAAACCTAGCCTACAAGAGGGAAAAGTAGTCTACGACTATGAAAAGTGGCCTACATGCCTCTCTCTCCCTCCAGGCAAGGTCAACAAGGCAAGGTCCACAAACCAAGCCAAAACATAAAGAATTCAGAGGCTCGGAGGCAAGGCACTCAGCCAAAAACTCCGGAAACTCGAAACGAGCACCAACATGCGCGATCATCGAGCGCTCAATCGATGACGTCTGAGTCCTAAGGTCAGTGAAAAATGGGGTGTCTACATTGAGATAAAAGCAAAACCGCTCAAGGGCACGCTTCACACGTCCTGAGATAAAAGCAAAAACTGCTCAGGGTTATGCTTCACGCGTCTTGAGATAAAACCCGTCCAGGGCCGCGCTTCATGCGTCCTGAAATATAAGAGAAACTGCTCGGGGTCGCACTTCACGTATCTCGAGATGAAAGCAGAAATCACTCAGGGTTGCACTTCACACATCCTGAGATAAAAACAAAACTGCTCAGGGTCGTGCTTCACGCATCCTGAGATCAAACTCGTCCAGGACCACGCTTCACGCATCCTGAGATACAAGAGAAATTGCTCGGGGTCGCACTTCACGCGTCCCGAGATAAAAGAAAAAACTGCTCAGGGTTATTCTTTACGCGTCCTGAGATAAAAGCAAAACCGCTTAGGGTCATGCTTCACAGGTCCCGAGATATAAGAGAAATTGCTCAGGCTCGCACTTCATATGTCTCGAGATATAACACGCCCAGGGCCACGCTTCGTGCCTCCTAAGATACACAAGAGAAATTACTTGGGCTTGCACTTTACGCGTTCCAAGATAAAACATGCCCAGGGCCGTGCTTCACGCATCCTGAGATACAAGAGAAACTGCTTGGGCTCGCATTTTATGCATCCCGAGATAAATTCCAAACATGCTGAAATCGTGTGAGGAAGGGAACACTCAAACCATGCTAAAATCATGAGAAGTGGTCCTAAGAAAACTGCTTAGGGTTGCTTTCCATGCGTCCTGAGAAAAATTCCAAACATGCTGATATCGTGTGAGGAAGGGAACACTCTAACCACGCTGAAATCGTGAGAAGAGGTCCTAAAAAAACTGCTCAGGGTCGTGTTCCATGCATCCTACAATAAATTCCAAACACGTTGAAATCGTGTGAGGAAGGGAACACTCAAACCACGCTGAAATCGTGAGAAGAGGTTCTAAGAAAACTGCTCAGGGTCGCGTTCCATGCGTCCTAAGAAAAATTCCATACACGTTGATATCGTGTGAGGAAGGAAAGACTCTAACCACGCTGAAATCATGAGAATAGGTCCTAAGAAAACCGCGTAGGGTCGCGTTCCACGCGTCCTGAGAAAAATTCCAAACACGCTGAAATCGTGTGAGGAATGGAACACTCTAACCATGCTGAAATCGTGAGAAGAGGTCGCAAGAAAACCGCCCAGGGTCGCGTTACACGCATCCTGAGAAAAATTCCAAACACGCTGAAATCGTGTGAGGAAAGGAACACTCAAACCATACTGAAATCGTGAGAAGAGGTCCTAAGAAAACCACTCGGGGGCGCGTTCCACGCGTTTTAAGATAAATTCCAAACACGATGAAATCGTGTGAGGAAAAGAACACTCAAACCACACTGAAATCGTGAGAAGAGATCCTAAGAAAAGCCCTAGGGGACAATGATCCTAAACGCTGCTCAGCATAAAAGGATAAATGATACAAGATAACACAAGATGCAAATAAATGCAATAAGTGCGATGATATGATACATGTTACAAGCAATGTAGTGAATGATGTTTAGAGAAATGTAATAAACAAACAAAGCAGTGCTCTAGAAAGCACCTCATGGGGTGAGTGGCGATGAACCACTCTACTCTGATTGGAATCTTCCTCTTGTGTTCTTCGAACTCTTACCTTGAACTCACAGTTCAAAGGCCTTCAAATGCTTGACTAGGGGTGGCATTTGCACGTAGAAGCGACGGATGCCATTTTTCTTCCTGATCATATTCACAACTTTCCCTATTCTCCAACAAGGTGACAAACTAGGTTGGTTCCGTTTCTAGAATTGAAGCGCATACGCGCTACCTCAACCTACAGGGCTGCCATACATATTTCAAGCCGAGGATACACCCCTAGGTATTCAAACTAGACTTTAGTCTCAGAAATTCCAAACCTTTGTGTTCTATGCATCGCCATTCGAACTTTATTTTCCACCATCACTGTTGGTCTCCTAGGAACTCATTGCAAACACAACTAAGACGCCTCTGGCAGGGAATGGTACTCAGGAAGAGCATTTTTTATCACCATTTTGACTTGAAGCAGGCTTCAGCTTGAGCTTAAGCTTGAGGTCAAGGTATACTCATACTCTGAAAAAATGACAAGGCCTGAGAAGGTGCATCCGAAACGTAATCCTGGAAATACTGAAGTCGAAACAAACTCATATGCTTTGATTTTTCCTCTTTCTCTTTTACTTTGCAATCCAGAACCTATGCAGCTTCAGATAGGTCGTTGTTCTATTGCTCTTTCTTTTGATCAAGGTTGGACCCTGCACTTTATGAACTAAAGAGTCCTGTTTTGCATACTATGTTGGGAATGGCATGGCACTCTGAGCACAAAATGATTTATTTTTGCAATTGAAATTGAGAGTGAGTTTTTAACTAGGTATTGAACCTACGACTAACCACAGTCAAAATGACTCAACCAAGGAAAAATAAAAACAACCTAACATAGCTATTTACACTCACCGAAATCAAAACGACTCAAAAGAAGAATCAAAACAATCACAACCACAAACACAACACTTGGATGTTTTCCACAGGTGGGAGACTTCTCAGTTCACGAGGAGCCCACTGCTTCTCCAAGTATTGTTTCCAACCCTTTCTTATTTATGGTTCTCACATCACTTTGGCACTTAATCTCTATTTCTCTGAAAAAGCCCTTTCCTTACTTTTTCTCTCAGCCTGCATCTCTCTATTCTTTAATCTGTCTTGTTTTTTTATCCCTTCCTAGGTGTGGTTGATGGATAAGCTGAAATTGTGGACCCCTGCCCCTAGTATTCTGCTAGATTCTCTCTCTTTTTTCGCTCACAACTAGTAAGCTTTCCCACAGAGGGGTTGTGGTGCAACTAAGTGTGAAGCAGATCTGTAACTGACATTGCTTGGCAATGCCCCTAGTTTAACTTGACTGAGATGAGCTACAACATGTCCCACCAGCCAGGTATTCAATTGATTAGTCTCACACATTGCATTTTCTACGTCCCCATTCCGGGTCAGACGCTAATTTGGATGTGATCAAACCAGTTCAGATGAGGGGGGTTGATTATCCAGCTCCATTTCCAGTTTGTGCTTCGCACTTGGCTTGGTACCTCACTACTTGAAGGATGAGAGAGTTTTTGGCCCTTGCGGCTAGCTTTAGTTGTGCCCTTTCTGGCGAGTGCATTGACAATTGGGGAAAAGATAGGAAAAATGACTTGATTGTGCCCCTAGTTTGTTACTTTGACCATTTTTGTTTTTACCTTTCTACTACAACAATTTTGACTAACATGAGAGTTAGATTAACATGCTTGTTCGAATTTTTGCTTTGAAATCATGTAAGTCAAGCTGTGAGCACTAAAAATTTTCCTTTTTTGGGTCCAAGAAATGATCTGATTTTGGAAAAAATGGAACAATTTTTGAAAAAATTAGACAACTTCACTAAAAATCCTCAAAATTATTTTTGTAAATGGCCACTACCTGACCAACGTGGAATTAACTCTTGAGATGCACAACCTCATATCTGAACTTGATTTGTCTTGCAGCTGAATTCTTTATCGGAACAGGACAACTGAATTTGAATGAAGATGAGCCAATTAGACATGGATAGGATAGCCAAGTTGGATAAGGATAAACCAATCATGATGAGACAAACAGTCTAAACAATGGTTGGGGCCAAACTTCAAGATGAAGTTGCCTACGTATCCCAAAGATGGTAATCAGGCCGTACGTAGTTCCGGGGTTAAGGTGCACTCGTGTATTAACACTCTCTTTTTGCGCTCTAACTTTTGCCAAGGCCGCCCTTTCAGGTTTTCAACCTTACGAGCTCTGTTTTTCCTTTTCATTTTTCTTTCTTCTTCTTTTTCTTTGCTTTTTTCTTTGTTTTCATTTTTTCTTCTTTTTTATTCTTTCATTTTTGTTCTTTTCTTTTTTTTCTTTTTCTTTTTCTTGCTCTAACTTTTGCCTGAGTTGCCTTTCTAGGTTTTCGGCCCAGCGAGCCTCTCAAGGATAGAAAAGGTTAACTTGTCTACGTTGATCGATTTTGAGATCTCGAAGCCATCTGAATCTAAAAGAACGGTTACTGTTTGCTGATGATGTAGGAGCCCATCCAATCGGGTCTGAATTTGCCCCTAGTGTTGTGGATAGAAACTTGATTGTCCTTTTAGCAATAAATTTTTTTCTTACAACTTTTGGGATTTGGCTTTCTTGCCAATCTTCATTGGCTTGAGAAATGACCCGGTTTTGACTCTTCGAGCATATCTGATCTTTTTACCCCTAATTCACGGGCTACTTTTCATCCAGCTTTGCAAGCTTCCTTTGACGACATCTAACCTTCTTGTCCCTAATTTAAGAGCTACTTCCAATTCGAGCATGCAAACCTCATATTTTGGTTGATAGTTGAACATTCTGAATCAAAGTTTTGAAAGCAAACGGGTCGAGTCTTGAGGCCAAGAGTGATCATATTCTGTACAATCTTAAGATCAATTCCAAGCATGTCTTCGTAGGACCACACAAAACATTTTTTGAAATCTTTTAAAAAAGCGACTAGTCGCTCGTGCTCTTCCAAAGACAATATAGAACTTATCTGGATCAGGCCAGGATCCTCATCAATACTCACATTAACAAACATAATTTCGTTAATTAAGGGCTTGGGTTGCCTCTCTTCCTCTCAATTGATCAAATTTTTGCAAATCTCAAGGAATTCCTCCCTCTTTGTTTTTATCACAGTGATAGAATTTTGAAAAACTTAGGCTAATGCAATGATTTAAAGGCACAGAGAAGCAAGTGGAAATTACTGTCATTTCATTCAGATCTTCTGGCTCAACTGGCTCAATGATAGAAACACATGCAAAAGAAAGAGTGAAAAGACAAACAAAAACAAACAACGAAGTGATGTCCGAGTTAACACCCCCGAAATCACAACCTTCGACACAAAAAGACTAACTTAATACAACACAACAAGATTGACTTAATACAACAAGACTGACTCAATACCTAAGTCCGAAAGTAAAATAAACAGCATTTTTAAAGTGCTAAAAAGTGCATGCCATTCACCACAACTAGAGTAAATTGAGTGCCCTCAATAGGTTGTTCATCCTCGATCACATAGTCACTTTATCCCCCAAGTTCATCGATCCAGTGCCAATAGACTTTGTAGGACCTGGTGGAGTGATGATCGTATTGTCAATCAGATCTTGAACTTCATGGCGAAGACGAAAACAACCGTCAGTGGCATGGCCGATTTGTTGATGGAAGGCATAGTACTTGGTAGCATTATGCCTAGCTTAAAGGAGATCAGAGAGAGGTCAAGAGTCAAGGGGTTTGAGATGGCCTTGTCCTATGAGGATTTGGAGAGCTTTGGACAAGGTTGTGTAAAAGGGATTAAAGGTGCGGTTACCAGCCCTACTAGGGTTGACGGGTGTTGACTGGATTTGATGATCTTTTACAAGTGTAAGACTGGAGCTGGAAGGGGTGCTTCTAGTTAGGCATCTCTTTTCATGGCTTATCCCTGAATTCAAAGTGCCCCTAACTTGAGCGATAAAAGTGTCATCCACAGTCTTTGTAACAACTGCAAGCACTGGTTGTTTGTTCAACCCTTTGGCCTTCAAAGCCTCAACAGCCCACTGAAGATGTGCGTAGGGATCAATACTTGCCCTGGCCTTGTTATTGCCCCTTGCTTCCACTTTGCCTAGGGATTGGGTCATTATACCGAAGCAGAGCCTGGTTGTTGTCGACATGTCACCACCCAAACTTGAGATAACTTCAGGTTGGCCCTTTTCAATTGAAGCTCGCCCCAAGATTAGGGAGCCTTTTGGCATGAAGTTTCTGGCATTTGATGTGGTCGATGAGGGAACCAAAATTCCAAAGGCTAAATCTGCCACATTTCTCTGCAAATCTTCAATCATGCTCATTAGTTCAGAAGTAGTGGGTTCATGTATTTGAGATGATTGGGGTTCAAAGTGCATCCATCAGACACAAGTCCGTGCTTTCTGGAATAAAAACCTCAGGCTTAGGTAAATGGGCTGGGGTGATGTATATGCTGGGGTTGTAGGTAGATGGTAGTGTATGGATTAGGTTGACGTGTGAAGATAATGGGTTAGTGGTGGCCTGAAGTCCTTTTGGTGGAGCTATGATCTCTTCGTCAATAAGATCCTGAATCTTATGATGGAGGCAGATGCAACGGTTTATATCATGACCATGCTGTTGATGATAGGCACAGTATTTAGCGGGGTCATATCTTGGTGGAATAGGATTTGGGAGGGGCCAGGGTTCTAGGAGCTCTAGCTACCTTTTTTCTAGTAGCGTTTTCAAGGCTTGAGCAAGACTCATGTGAAGGGGATGGAAATTTTGGGTTTGGGGCCGAGTTGAAGTGGTGGGTTTTTGGTTATTGATGGGAGTAGTGACAGTGTTTACTTCTGAGCATTTCGTAGTTGTGCCACCACTGGTAATAGCATTGGAACTGCGAACAACATTCTTCTTCAAAGGCTCATTATCTTCCACAATGATCCTTTGTCTGATGGCATCCTCAATTTGAACCCCCATTTCATGAAGCTCTGTAAAGGTAAATAGAGGTAGAATAATCATCTTCTGCAACAACTTTCCATGCTGATTCCAAACTTTCTTATCTGATCTTTCTCGAAAGGTCTCATGGTCATCATCGAGGCTTTAGCCCTCCATCTAGTCACAAACTCAGAGAAACCCTCCTTCGACTCTTGACGGGTTGCCTCGAGATCACGAGTTGTGACCTCAATCTGTGTATTGTAAGAGTACTGAGCAATGAAGGCTGCGGCTATCTCCTCCTAATTCTGTTTGATGGAATCTTCCAACTTAGTATACTAAATGGCCGCTATACCCAACATGGAGCGGCCAAAGAGAGATATCTTTTGTGGTTTATTTAAGTCCATCGGCTGCAAGATATCGGAAAACAATCGCAAGTGGACCATCGAATCCCCAGAGCCGTCAAAACGATCAATGTGCGACATCTTAAACTAATTCGGCAATGTAACTGCAGACTTAGTGTATCCATCCTCTATGTCTGGGATGGAGTTAACCCCTTGTGCTCTTTTGAACAACTTCTCTAATTTGTTGACTTTGAGCGCAGTTGGATCGACTTCGAATTCAAATGGTGCCTCGGTTTGATAAACCAGTGCTTTGGAAGCTCGTACTGGGATTGGCTCTGCTGGATTGCCCTGGTTTTCTTGGACATTGGCAGTATGAGCAGTGGCTTCGAGTGTTGGGATACCCGTGAGAGGTGCATGAGATGCAGAGGCTGCAGCCTGATATGGTTGCTGTTGCTGTAGCCTGGTTATAACCTCGGTCTGACAGGCCGTAACCTTGGCTTGACGAACTATGTCATGCTGTAGTGTCTCGACTATCTGTTGCATGTGGTGTATCTGTTCTTCTATACTGGCCGGGGGATACTGTGCCATTGGAATAGGTGATTGGTCTCATGCTGGGTTGGGAGTAGATGATTGTTCCCAATTTGGACTGGACATAGTGATCTGAGGGATGACTGCTATAGGAACTGGATTGGTGAACTCTGTTTGATTCTCCTCCGTCTTGTAATCAGTGGCAGTGAAGCAAACACTGGTTGCCCCTGAACTAGGTCCCCGACCTTACAAAGTTTATTGACACGAGTCCAAAGTACCAGGGGGATATTAGAACCTTTTAAAGCTATGGTTCCAGGACTACCTAGCGAAAGAGAAAATAGACAGCACCTCAGCCCAATTTCACTAGAACAGATATGACCATAGCTGAGTGACCGTACTCCACACTGAATTCTGTCCTAAAATAGATACTAATTGCACCACTGATATGAAGCAACCCTGTACAGTTTCACTACAAAGCACATACCGGGTAAAGAGAGCCAAAACACCCCTATGAGGGGGTAGGGTAACCTTGTCTTAGTTTTGATATGATCTAGGGTTTCACTACTTCAATCAAGCAGTTTCACGCAATCTTGCATTTTGGGTGAGCATCCTCTCCTAGTTTGGAATAGTCTCTATGGCTTTTCGATATGCAACTAGGCCAAATGGTCAAAAAGGGTACCTCAGCAAGACTACCTAATATACCTCACACACCTAACACAAGAAGTGAAAGGAGGATCAAATGGTATAACGGTAGTCCAGATCCAAGGATTGTGTTTCTATCATGGCAGAGCCCATGACCGGTCAGCCTTTTGCCAAGTTTTTAGGCAAGCCTCCGGCAAACTGTCCAAGAATAGCAGATGGCAAACACAGTAATTTAAGCGCACCAATGCAAATGCAATGCAAAGAAACATATAAGTGTAAATAAAATTTCATATCATGAAGTTGAAGTCAAGTTCTCTAGTTTCCCCAGCAGAGTCGCCAGAAAATGTAGCACGACTTTTCGCACTCCTTTCGGAAGACGAATAAGCCCTATAGTATCAGACTCCCACGGTTTTGAATTTGATCTCACAAGTGCAATGTGAAATAGATAAACACCAAAGAGTCCAAATCTGACAAATCTTTTTAAAAAATTGATTTTGAATCAAAATGCCAAAAATGGACTGCTTTGCCAGATATAGAGTCGCCACCTAAATATTTTTGAAAAATTTAGGAAACCATGACTCGTGCCAAAGGCCACGTGTCCATCATTACCAAGATTGTCTCAGCTCAGGAACTTAGGTACGAGAGGGGAATGTCATGAATTGAGTACCCTCGTTCACCTGATCAAAGATCAGCCTCTACAAATCATGACATGAATCTTATTTACATTATATGCTCTTGTTCTGATTATTAAGCTAGCATTACCATGTAATGCGCGCGCACACACAATTATAAACTAATTTGCAAGAATTGGAACATTCGATTCATGTTTGTTTGCAAAATTATTTCGAATATGTACCACTTGAAAAAAGTGATCGCATATAAACATTACTCAAATTATTCCAATTCAAGCAACAAGCCTCCATCCACAGGCATTCAAGCAGTTTATCAGATAAGCACTTAGCCTCATGGTGAACTTGCTTTGTCATGACAACAATCACACTCATGCTATTATGCTAAAACAAGTAAAAAAACTCACCTAGTACTCCAAGCCAAAAAGATGATAAAGTTAGAATAATGCATGATCCTAACTATGCAATATAACTAATGCAACATATGGGATATGCAACTAATAAGCTCGGCTACTAGGTATATCATGCGAGTCAATTTGATAGCATGCGGTGTAAGCACATATTCAAAGAAGCGTTAACTAACAATGCAAGTTAGAATGATGCACCGAGCTCAATGTATGCAATACAAGTGGATGCAAGGCATGAAAGATGCTAAACGAAACATGATGCCCTAAACTAACCATCGTAAACAGATAAATAAAAGGGAGATAGATGTGGGACTAGAAGACATACACATTATTACAACATTTGTGCCCTCATGTAGGAGGGTCTCAATAAACTAGCTAGCTAAACTAATTAAAGCTACGCTAATTAATTAACTATTACAAACCCAAATGAATAATTTAGCTAAACTACTTAACTAATTATTACAACAACAAATTAATTAACTATTCTAGCTAACTAATTATTACAAGACAAAATCAAATAACTAGCTTAGCTAACTAATTAATTACAACACTTTACAAAATTAACTAGCTACAATTAATAAACTACAACAAATATCTAAGCTAAGTACTTAGACTAAGAAGCCCTAGGAGCAAGGAATGCTTATGCATGCGCACATATTTCCACCCGAAAAAGACCACTGTTCTGCTACCAGGTGCCTCTGTTGCACAGTAGAACACTTTCATTGTTTTCCACCTCAAGAACAACTTTGTTTTGCTTCAAAAGTGCACTGCTGGATTTTGCACAAGTGGCTGGCAGACTAGAAGTGATGGCCTGCCGTCCACTGATGGTGGCCGACAGTGGCCTGCCAGCCACTAATGACTGGATTTTTCTACTGCAACAGAGAGTAAACAGAGCAAGAACAGGGTATTCTCAAGGGTTATTTGCACAACTCTCCTCTCCTTATCATCAAACAGCTCAAAGAAGTAGTAAGTTTGATTCATAAACCATCAATGGATACAATTTCATTGCATGATGGCTTATGAGCCAAGTGTGCAAGTTCAACGAATGCAACAAAACAAGACTCTCAAAGCCACCACCCTATCATGAATAATCAAGGGAAGTAGTTGACAATGAATCTTGAGCCATTTGCATCACTTATGAGTATGAAACGACTCAAGACTCAAAGGTTCAATTAACGTCTGATTGAACCCTAACCAAATTATTATTTTGCATCACTTTTAGTCCACAATTTTATCACTCCTTTTCAGTTACGTTTCAATTCTTTAATCAATTGAGTCCAAAAATGAATTAAGTCCTCCAATGGAGAGAAGTGTCAAACCAAGGTTTGGCTTAAGGCATGAGAGAGATGTCATGCCGTTGATAATGAACCCACAATGGGATTAAACCATTAAGCATGACAACCTCAATCTTAAGCTTAAAAGAACAATAGGTTTGAAACAACTCTCAAAGAAAAGCAAAAGCCAAGAAAGAAGGGAGGTTGCAAAGGTGATTAAAGGTGATCACAAGTAAGGAAAGCACGAGATAAATGCTATCAACTCAAATAGGATGGTGGCTAATGCATAAACCACCAAACCTATGAAGACAATTACACTACAAGCATGCAATACAAGACTTAAATGCAATGAACACTTAAAAATAGTCTAAAATAGTGCTAAATAAGTCTTAAAACACGTTGGAATTAAGACAAAGATAATTAGAACAATAAGCTAAAACATAGAACATGCTAGACTAGTAAGTAAGACACAAGGAGGGGAGGCTAACCACTCCAATTTTGGACTTCAAACCATGATTTTATCCACTGAAATAACTATGAAAATCAATGTTTAAAAGCTCAAAAAAAGATAGTGTAAAGATGGAAAACACAAGGGTAAAGGCCTTGAGAGCAGGGTGTAAAAAAGGGTGAACCACCTTTCAACCCTTATTGGCTTTAAGCCACAAGTTTCAGCCAAAAAATATAGAGTTTATACAGCCTAAAAATAGTGGGAAAATAGGAAGAAAAAGAGTAAATAAAGCAAGAAGAAAAGTGAAGCTTTATACCTCTTGAAGAGGAGAACCAATTCTAGGCAACAAATCAAGGCAAACACACACTTAAGAGCTCAAATAAGGCTCAAAGGTACCTCAACTGAAAGATGGAGAGGTTTGATTAAGAGTGTATAGGCAAAAGCTTGCAAAAAGCTAAGGAATTGCAAGAGAGAGAGAGAGAGAGAGTTGTAGGGAGAGAGAATTTTTCTCTTAAAATTCCAACCTTAAAAATGGAAGGGGAGGCCTCCTCTATATAAAAAACCATGCAACTCCTTCAAAAATATCAATACATATACGTGTAAGAAGGTGCATACATCTGTGCCAACAGCTGGTACAGCTGGTCGAAAAATATCTACGAAAATGCACTTGAGGGTAGCAGGCCACTAATGGTGGCCGACAGGCCACATTAGTGGCCAGCAACCAGAAACAGTGATTAGCAGCCCATAGCAGTGGCCGGCAAGCCACAAGAGGTTGCAGGCTTCCATGGTTTTTGTCCAAAAAAGGCAACAGGTGTGTAAGATTTGAAACGCTCAAAGTTTTGGTGTTCCGCTGAAGACTCCGAGCACTTAACAAGCATATACACATTCATCATTTGGTGTGCCAGTGGTGATGTCCAAGTCGAAAGGGCAGTCAAAAATGGGGTGTCTACAGCCCCCGAACGGGCTTTTTAAGTCTTGTGTTTTACAATTTTTCTTCTAATTTTCTAACCAAAAATCCAATCGAGGTCCCATTTGTTCCTACAAGTCTATTTAGGCTTGAGCAAGCTAGTCATGCCAAGTTTCGGTAGTTTCGGTGGCCATTTAGCAATTTCGCCCCCTGAACAGGTCTTTTAAGTTTTGTGTTTTACAGTTTTCCTTCTAATTTTCTAATTGGAAATCCAATCAAGGTCCCGTTTGTTCCTACAATTCTATTTAGGCTTGAGCAAGCTGTACGTGCCAAGTTTCAGCGGTTTCAGTGGTCGTTTCGTAATTTCACCCCCCAAACGGGCCTTTTAAGTCTTGTGTTTACAATTTTCCTTCTAATTTTCTAACTGGAAATCCAATCGAGGTCCCATTTGTACCTACAAGTCTATTTGGGCTTGAGCAAGCTACCCGTGCCAAGTTTTGACAGTTTTGGTGGTCATTTTGCAATTTTGCCCCCCCTGAATGGGCCTTTTAAGTCTTCTGTTTTACAATTTTCCTTCTGATTTTCTAACCAGAAACCCAATCGAGGCCCCATTTGTTCCTACAAGTCGATTTAGGCTTGAGCAAGCTGCCCTTGCCAACTTTCGACGATTTCGGTGGTTATTTCACAATTTCGCCTCTCGAACAGGCCTTTTAAGTCTTGTGTTTTACAATTTTCCTTCTAATTTTCTAATCGGAAATCCAATCGAGGTCCCGTTTGTTCTTACAATTCTATTTAGGCTTGAGAAAGCTTCACGTGCCAAGTTTTGGCAGGTTTGGTGGTCATTTCGCAATTTTGCCCCCCGAACAGTCCTTTTAAGTCATGTGTTTTATAATTTTCCCCGGAAATCCAATCAAGGTCCCCGTTTGTTCCTATAATTCTATTTAGGCTTGAGTAAGCTACCCGTGCTAAGTTTTAGTGGTTTCGGTGGTCATTTCGCAATTTCGCCCCCCGAACAGGCCTTTTAAGTCTTTTGAACCAGACTATTTTATAGTTTGTTCAACACAACAAGATATATTAAGTGAAATGCTTGTAGTGATTTGAAAATTAAATTATGGAAAATATACTTACAAAAGTGCTTGTCAATAAGATTCATCTGATAGATAATCATCTTCATTAACCTACTTGCCTGCCTGATCCTTGCGCATCCTCAGAAACTTCTCAATCTCTTCAAATCTTTTGTTTTGCATTTCAATCATTTTAGCTTGCTCTTGTGCTAACAAGTTTTGTGCTACAATTTGTTCTTGCTGGACCTCGGACAAATTCTTCAATCACTCTAGTTGTTTTTGTAGGCTCGAAACCACCTCAATATGTGCTTGTGCACTAACAGAAGATCTCGATGATGATGGTTTTGGACAAACTCCAAAGCCTTTTATGTATCCCAATTTCTTTCTAAGAATCTCAATTGACAGCTGCTCCTGAGTTAAAGGTATTGTCCCAGGCTCTAAAAACTCTTCACGTTGCTTTTCAAAGGTTCCTATCAATTTGTAAACAACTTCTACAAATACTATCATTTACATAAATATGTAACTCTATTAATTGGCATACTTACATGTAATTGATCACATATTGAGGCTACCCAATCCGACTTTCTCTTGCTCTAATGGGAATCTTTGTAGAAGTTTACAATGTTAGTCTTCTCAGTACCCTAATTCCATTTAAAAGTAAGCATACATAATTAATTTTAACTTAATCACACTTTAAATATAATAAATGCATCACCTGTTTATATATTGCAGCTTGAAATGACTTGGAGCCCATTGTATGATTATATGGTAACCTCGATTAACTATCCTTTCCTTTTTTAGCCAAGTTCTGCAAAATTAATTGATTAGTAAAATTAAATTGAAATTACAACATGATTCTTTAAATTAGGAAATTTTACCAGATAATCTCCATAAACCATACATGATTGATCATGTGTACCCAAGCCTCATAATCGACCCTTTTGTATGGTTTACTATAAGGGTCAACACCAGCGTCTACCAACTTCGAGTAATGAGTATTCATCTTGTTACGCCAATTTTTGTAAAGAGTTTTACACTTTTTATTGACCCCTTTCCGAATCTCTTCATCCTCATCATAATCAACAATCTCAAATTTATCCTGCAAATATAATGAATGCTTTTATTAATATCAAGATGCAAGTACTGCTGATAATCTAATTATTTGAAAAATAGCAAATACATGTACCTGAACTGCTTGAATGATTGGGGCTTTATGAATCTCATCAATCTTGTCCCACTTTATATACTAATGATTAGAGCAACCATCCTTATCTGTAAACCAAGTTCATTTGCAAATGGAGTGGCATAAGGCCCTATTAGCACTTTTGCATCTGTAGGGATCCAAACAAGAAGTTTTTCACCACCATTGTTAGCTATGAGACGTGCTATGCTTTTTTCTCGAGTCTGACCCTTGACTTGTCTAGAACGAGTATGCAAACTAGTTGTAGATGGTACATCTTGGGTAGTAGTTGTATTTGTAGATGGTGCAACCTCGGTAGTAGTTGCATTTGTAGATGGTACAGGCTGGATACTTAGAACATTTGTAGGTGGTACACTCTAAGTAAATGGGGTTGAATTAGGTGGTGCATGCTGAGTAGGGGCAGCAATTCTAGCTGCAGCTTGTTGGGAAAGTAGAGGAACTTTTGATGATGCTGCACTTCGAACTTTACTAGGGCCGACAATCTAGCACAACAACTCAACAATTACATGTGTGAAGCATATGTAAAATAAGCAATTACATTAATATCAACGGCTGTATAACAAAATTAATATCAGAACATAAGTGATAACTAAACAATAACATGACATAAGAAAGAAAAAAAAAATTGGAGAAAGAGAAAAAGAGAGGAAGAGAGAGAGAGAGAGGGGGGGGACACAAACAAACACCCATATACACAAAAAATAAAAAATAAAAAATAAAAAAAAATTTGAATAGTCATTGCACTCAAACTCAAAGACACTTAAACAATAGTGTCATAAAAACATAAAATGACACAACAATTAAAGTTCTATATCAAAATTTATATTAGAATCAAAATGATTATGTAGCTCGTCTTCTTGGAAAGTCAATGCTCATAGTAATCATCTTCATTATCGCACCCCTCTTTATCATCAACAACATCATTGTGTGCTCGACTAACTGATTGTAAAACCACCTTGTAGCTTGACTTTTCATGGCCCCATTCAAAAGTCTAATAAGCCCTACAGTATCGGACTCTTGCGGTTCTGAATCTAATCTCACAAATGCAATGTGAAATGATAATCACTAAAGAGTCCAAATCTGACAAATGTTTTGGAAAATTGATTTTGAATCAAAATGCCAAAAATGGACTACTTTGCTAGATATAGAGTCGCTACCTAAATGTTTTTAGGGAATTTAGGAAACCCATGACTCGTGCTAAAGGCCACGTGTCCGTCATTACCAAGATTGTCTCAGCTTGGGAACTTAGGTACGAGAGGGGAAGGTTATGAATTGAGCACCCCTGCTCGCCTGATCAACGATTGGTCTCTACGAATCATGATATGAATCTTATCTACAATATATGTTCTTGTTCAGATTATTAGGCTAGCATTACTATGTGATGTGCGCACACACAAGTATAGACTAATTTGCAAGAATTAGAATGCTTGATTCATGTTTGTTTTGAAAATAGTTTCAAATATGTACCACTTGAAAAAATGATCTCATATGAATATTACTCAAATTATTCCAATTCAAGCAATTAGCCTTCATCCACAAGCATTCAAATAGTTTATCATTTAAGCACTTAGCCTCATGGCAAGCATGCTAGATATGGCAACAATCACATTCATGCAATTATGCTAATGCGAGTAAAGGCTCACCTAGTACTCCAAGCCAAAAAGATGAAAGAGTTAGGAAAAATGCATGATCCTAACTAATGCAATGCAATATGACTAATGCAACGCATGCGATATGTAATTACTAGGCTCAACTATTAATATGGTCTGTGCATCAACTTGATAACATGCGGTCTAAGAACATTTCCAAATAAGCGTTTAAACTAACAATGCAAGTTAGAATGATGAATCGAGCCTTAATGCATGCATGACAATGGATGCAAGCTGAGCAATGCTAAACAAAAGATGATGCCCTATACTAGGCATCATAAACAAGTAAATAAAAGGGAAAAAGACGTGGGGTTGGAAGACATACACATTATTACATATTTGCTTGCCCTCGTGCAGGAGGATCCGAATAAACTAACTAGCTAAACTAATTACTACGAATTAACTAACTATTACAAACCAAAATGAATAACTTAGCTAAACTACTTAACTAATTATTACAACAACAAATTATTTAACTATTCTAGCTAACTAATTATTACAAGACAAAATTAAATAACTAGTCTAGCTAGCTAATTATTTACAATACTTTACAAATTAATTAGCTATAACTAATTAATTACAACAGATGTCTAATCTAAATACTTAGACTAAATAGCCTCGGGAAGTGAGGAGTGCTCATGCATACGCACGGATTTCCACCCGAAAAGCCACTGTTTTGTTGCTAAGAAGCCTCTTTGCAGAGTAGAACACTTGCACTACTTTTCCTCTTAAAAAATAACTCTATTTATTTCAAAAAGCTACTGCTGGATTTTGCAAAAGTGGCCAGCAGGCTAGAAGTAGTGGCCTGCCGGCCACAAATTATGGCTTGCCGTCTCCAAGTAATGGCCTACCAGCCACTGATGCCTGGTTCTTTTTGCTATAACAGAGAGCAAACAGAGCAAGCACATGATATTCTCAAGGGTTGTTTGCATAACTTACCCCTCCTTATCATCAAATAGCTCAAAGGAGTGGCAAAATTTGATTCACAAACCATCAATTGACACAATTTCATTGCATGATGGCCTATGAATCAAAGGGTGCAAGTTTAATAAATACAACAAATAAAGACTCTCAAACCCTCTCCTTATCATGGATTAATCAAAGTAAGTGTTTGACAATGACTCTTGAACCATTTTCATCACTAATGAGCCGTTTTCATCACTAATGAATATGAAATGATTCAAGACTCAAGGATTCAATTAACGTCCGATTGAACCCAAACCAAGTTATTATATTACATCATTTTAGCCCAAGTTTTATTACTCCATTTTAAATTGCCAACCATTCCTTAGTAATTTAAATCCAAAGATGAGTTTTAAGTCCTCTAATGGAAAGAAGCATCAAACCAAAAGTTGTTTTAGGCATGAGAGAAGTGTCATGCCCTTGGTAATGAACCCTCAAAGGGATTAAACCATTAAGCATATGACCTCAATCTCAAGCTTTAAACAAGCAACTAGTTTGAACCAACTTTCAAAGCAAAGCAAAAGTTAAGAAATGAGGGAGGTTGCAGAGGTGATTGAATGTGAAAGCAAGCATGGAAAGCTTGAAATAAATGATATCAACTCAAATAGGATGGTCGCTAAGGCCTAAACCACCAGACCTATGAGGACAATTACACTACAAGCATGCCATACAAAGCTCAAATGTAACAAACAACTAAAAACAATCCTAAAATAGTGCTAAATTAGTCCTAAAACATGCTGGAATTAAGACAAAAAAAGCTAGAAGAATAAGCTAAAACATGGAGCATGCTAGGCTAGTAAGCAAGACATAAGGAGGAGAGGCTAACCCCTCTAATTTTGGACTTCAAAACAATGTTTTAGCCACTAAAATAACTCTGAAAATCAATGTTTAAAAGCTAAAAAAAAAAGTAGTGTAAAGGTGGGAAACACAAGGGTAAAGGCTAGAGAAGCAAGGTGGAAAAAGAGGTGAACCACCCCTCCACCCTTTAAGGCCTTAAACCACAAGTTTCATCCCAACAATACAGAGTTTATACAGCCCAAAAATAGTAGAAAAATAGTAAGAAAAAAAGAAAACAAATTAAGCCTTGTACCTCTTGAAGAAAAGAGCACTTCCAAGCAACAATTCAACACAAACACACCCTCAAGAGCTCAAAAAGGGCTCAAAAGTACCTCAGCTCAAGGATGGTAAGGTTTGGTTTAGAGCATATAGCCAAAGGTTCAAAAAATTTGCAAGAGAGAGAGAGAAAATAATTTTCTCCAAAATTTTCTAACCTTGAAAGCAAGAGGGAGGTCCTCTATATATAGAAAACCATCACACTCCCTTAGAAATACCAATACATATACGTGTAATAAGGTGCATGCATCTGTGCCAATAGTTGGCACAGCTGGCAAAAAAATATCTGTGAAACACACTTGTGGCCGGCAGGCCACATTAGTGGTCGGTAGCCAAAATCTATGGCGGCAGAGGTTACAGGCTTGAAAAACTCTAATTTTGGTCCAAAAATAAGGCAGTAGTGTGTAGGGTTTGAAGCCTCAAAGTTGTGGCATTCCGCTGAGGACTCTGAGCACTTAACAAGCTTATACACTTATCATAGGATGTGCAAGTGGTGACATCCAAGTCATAAGGGCGGTCAAAAATGGGGTGTCTACAGTTGCCCCTCTTTGATAGAACTCGGAGTCATGAAATGATGTGAGTGAATGTCAAAGCCCGAAGATGACCCATTTTGACAAGGCCGTAGTACTTGGACAAACAATCAAGACATAAATAAAATGGTTGCACTCGCAAGCTACCTACGTATCCCTTTGCAAGAAATCAAACTAGAGTAGTTCTGGGGCAAGATGCAAATGATATGCATGCAAAAAAACTTTCAAAGTTGCACTCACACGCTTCACGAAGCCGGCTATTTTGAAAACTTATGATCATGCAAGATGATGCAATAAGCAATAACAAGATAACAACATATGAATGAGCTGCTGCAAGCTTAAAATCAACACAAGTTCCATGCAAAAAGACCTAAAACACAATCTATCCATGCCGAATTGCGAGATGAGGAAAGAAAACACCACTCAGGGTTACGTTTCATGCATCCTGAGAAACTGAGAAACAAAAACCGCTCGAGGTCATGTTTTGCACATGCCGAGATAAAAGGAAAACTACTAAAGTTCACGTTTCACGCGTCTTGAGAAACTAAGAAAAGCAAACCGCTTGGGTTCGCGTTTCATATGTCCTAAGATAAAAGAGAAACCGCTTGGGCTCGCACTTTACGCGTCCTGAGATACAAGAGAAACAACTCGGGCTCACATTTCACGCGTCTTGAGATAAAAGAGAAACTGCTCGGGCTTGTGCATCACACGTCCTGAGATACAAGAAAAACTACTCGGGCTCGCGTTTCACGCGTCCTGAGATAAAACCCGCCTAGGGCCGCACTTCACACGTCTTAAGATACAGGAGAAACCGCTCGGGCTCGTGTTCCACACGTTGCATGATAAAACACGCCAAGGGCCACGCTTCATGTGTCCTGAGATACAAGAGAAATCACTTGAGCTCGCGTTTTACGCGTCACGAGATAAAACACGCCCAGGGCCGCACTTCACGCATTCTGAGATACAAGAGAAACCGCTCAAGCTCGTGTTTCATGTATCCCAAGATAAAACACACCCAGGGCAGCGCTTCACACGTCCTGAGATACCAGAGAAATTGCTCAAGCTTGCATTTCATGCATCTTGAGATAAAATCTGCCCAGGGCCGCGCTTTACGCGTCTTGAGATACAAAAGAAACTGCTCGAGCTTGCATTTCACGCGTCTCGAGATAAAACACACCTAGGGCCACGCTTCAAGCGTCTTGAGATATAAGATAAACCGCTCGGGCTCACGTCCCAAGATGAAATAGGCCCAAGGTTGTGCTTCACACGTCCTGAGATACAAAAGAAAAGATGCAAAGAGGAATGAACACGTGCAATAGATGCACAAAGGTAACAAGTGCGATAGATGCACAAAGTGAACAAGTATGATGGATGCACAAAGTGAATAAGTGCGATAGATGTACAAAGTGAACAAGTGCAATAGATGCACAAAGTGAATAAGTGTGATAAATGCATAAAGTGAACAAGTGCGATAGATGCACAAAGTGAACAATATTACAAATTATTACAGTGACAATGCATTTTTTATACAAGATAAACAACCGACGTATGATGTTAATTGCAAGCATGTTCTATGCAAGAAACAAAAGCATATTCTATACAAAATTGAAAAGCATGCCCTATGCATGAATCATGAATGATGTAAGACACACATGCAACATAAGTATATGTGAAAATGCATATTCTATGCAATAGAAGAGAACAACTATGCAATTTTGACAGAATGAACAAAAACAATATTTGGTGACAACCTCTGATTTACCTCTCAAAGACTTTGCAACATGCTCAAAAAGGATACACCTTGTTCATATTGACAAGTGGAGATCGTTTGCATGTCGAAACACAGTTTCGAGATCGTTTAGAATCAATCTCAATCCAACAGTGAACCTCCCAAATATTTCTCAAAAAATAAAAGCACAAAATAGCATCAGGACAGAAGTGAGGACCACCGGCCACCAACCGGCCATCGCATAAGCTTGCCATCCACAAATGTGGCCTGTCGGCCACTAATGGCAGTTTCAGGGCAGAATGGTCTTTTCACATGTGGGTCTTTAAATAGACAACCCCACACTTCATTTCCTTACACCCAAACTTCTGAAAATCCTCTCCCTCTCTCTCTAGGTGTATCTTCTCTTTAGATTTGCGCTTTACACGCGTTTTCCAATGCCCCGCACAAACTTTTTTTTGTAAAACCCTCTTAATTCTCTATACTTTGAACTGATCAGATTTTGATTTCATCACTTTTTCTACATTTTCACCACTTTAGGCCTTTTTCCCTCGAGTTTCTCTTGGGTTTCGCGAACTTTCCCGGGTTTTGACTTTTTCTCCCATTTTCTCTTTCCTAGGGTTCACTTTTTTCAAGTTTTCCCTCATTTCTCCATTTTTCTTGATTTTCACCCATTTCAGATGGCGGATGATATGCCTCACGACGGAGCTTTTCCTAAGGTTCCACTTGTGTTTCCACCTATAGCCGAGGTGGAGGAGCCAACACTTGCCGAGGTTGGCAGGGCGGCAGAGGATATTTTGGCTGATCTTGTGGCGGAGTTTGCTCGAGAGCTCGAGCCAGAGCCGTGGACACCCCATTTTTGACTGACCTTAAGACTCAGATGTCATCATTTGTGCATGCGATGATTGTGCATGTTTGAGCTCGCTTTGAATGCCCCCGAAGCTCTTGGCGGAACACCTTTTCTTTGACCCTCTAAACTCTCTGTGTTTTGGCCTTATTTTTGGGCCAAACCTTGGTGCCCCTTGCCTAGAGGAAGGAAAGGCCTTGTCGGCCACTTTTTCCGATTGTCGGCCACCTAGAGTGGCCGACGGCCATTTTTGTCCTTTTTCAAATATTTTATGTACCAGCTGTGCCAGCAGTTGGTCATTGAAGGCATCCTCCATACACGTGTATAGAGGGATAGAAGCAAACTTTAGGCTTGTTTTTCAATATAAGGGGAGGTCCCTTCCCCATTTTGAGGGTTTAGAAATTTTGTGAGCAAAAATTCTATCTCTCTCTAGAATTCTATATATATATATTGTGCTTGAAAGTGAATTTTCTCTGCATATTTGCAGAGAGACCCTTGATCAAACATCCCTATCTTGGAGTTGAGGTTCCTTAAGGCTTGTTTGGAGGTCCTAAAGCTAATTTTAGCTCAGAAGAAGACCTGTTTGCAGCTGTGCTTCAAGGGTAACAACTTAACTCTTTTAAGCTTTGTTTTGGTTAAGTTCTTAGCCATCTTTTTATGCCACTTTGAGGCTGGTTTTAACCTCTAAAAAACTTTGATTTTAAGGTTTTAAAATTGTGGTTTGAACCTTGTTTGATTAAGGGGTGGTTCCCCCATTTTGCTCTTTGGCTTGCAAAGCCTTTTGAGCCACCTTTCAAAGCTTTTGAAATAAATTTTCTTGGCCTCTTAACCACTGAATTCCAGGGGAATTGTAGTGGCCAAAAGTTGGTTTTGAGGACCAAAATGGGAAGGGGTGGTCCACCCCTCCTCATGTCTTGTTTGCATGTGTAGTTGGCCTAAGAGGTGAGCATGTTTTTCTACCCTTTTGGGACTCCATCTCAGCATGTTTTTGCTACTATTTTAGCATGTTTTAACTCTGTTTTGGTTGGTCTTGGTCATATGACTCATGCTTTGTATGGTTGTAGTGTAAATGGCCTTTACTAGCTTTGTGTTTTAGGCCCTCTAGCATGCCTTATTTGTGATGTTTGCATGGTATAACATTATTTGGCATGTGATTTTAGAGCATATACCTCTGTCACACTCCACATATATCACTCTTTAATTGCTTTTGAGAGTTGTGCCTTAGGCCTTGCTTGTGAGCCAACATGTGTGGATGATCTTCCACTCTTTTGTGCCTTAATTTCAATATGTTTAGGCCATTGATTTGGCATGTTTTAGGTCTGTCCATAGCTGGTTTGATCATTTGAGCTTGGTATTGCATGCCTCTAGTGTAGCGTTCTTCACTAGCTTTCATGCTTTTAACTTTGGAACATGTTGTGCATATGTTGATTACATGATTTAATGTCTTGAGCATGCCATTTCAGCACTGAAAGTCTACCATTTCCCTCCATTCTTCAATTTTTAAGTCACTTTTGAAAGTGGTCTTAAGCCCCTTGTTGGCTTGAGCATGAACTTGAGGCATTCTTGCCTAATGGTTTTAATCCTCCCTTGAGGGTTTCTACTAACCAACAGCTTGAGACCTCTTTCATGCTCAAGGCACTTGTGGCTTAGGCCATCTCTCCAATTAGAGGACTTTTCACATTGGACTTAATCGGTTAGAGGACTTATTGGTAAGCTAAAATGTGTAAACAAGAAATGGACCAAGTAAAACATGTGCAAGATAAGCATTTGTGTTGCATTGCATGTGTTTGGATCAGACGTTAATCCAAACACAAGAAACGTGGGACGTTTCATACTCAAAGTGATGAAACGCATCACATTTCTTGGTCACCAACACCCTTGATCATGCATGATAGGGTGGAGGCTCTCTGTGTATTGTTTGTGCATTCACTAAGCTTGTACAAGCTTTGTTTTTGGGCCATCATGCGTTGAGATGCTTGGTTGGTGGCTTGAGAGCCGAGTGCCACTCTCCTTTGAGCTTGAGACATGATGAGGAGAGTGGCAGTACACACATGTCCTTGCAAATACATTGTCTTCCCTCTATTGTTCTTTATTGCAGCAAAATCAGGAGTTTGGGAAAGGAGGTAGCTGACCGGCTAGTGGCAGTAGCCGACCGGTCACTTGCACTAGTTGACTAGCCAGTTGGAGTGGCCGGCAGCCACTTTTGGTGGCCGACCGGCCACCAATCCATTTTTGGCATAAAAATGTTCGTGTTTTAAAGCAAAGGCAGTCTGAAGTTGGCACAATGTTCAGAAAACAGAGGCGAGTGCAAACAGAGACAACCGACGGCAAGGCGATGGATTTCCAGGATGACGCCAACCAAGCATGTATGTCTCCCTCGCCCACGAGGCGACTTTAGTGCTTTATTAGCTAGTGGTAGCTGATGAATACATGTGTTGTAATTAATTAGATTAATTTGTTTTGTAATATTTTAATTAGTTTAGCATAGCTATTTATTCAATTGTGTTGTAATAATTAGTTAACTAGGATAGTTAATTAGTTTTGTTTTGTAATAATTAGCTTAGCTTAGTCTAGCTTAGCTTATTCATTTGGACCCTCCTTCGCGAGGGCGCAATGTTGTAATAAGTGTGCGTGTGTGTGTGCATGTCTTCCAACCCCACGTCTTTCTCCCTTTTATTTAACCGCTTTCGATGGTCAGATTAGGGCATATTTTGATTAGCATACCTTATGCTTGCATACGTGTAGCATTCATTTGTATTGCATGCACCGGGCTTGGTGCATCATTCAAACTTCATTGTATTTCAATACCTATTTGAATACATGTATCAAATTGTTGCAAATCATATGATATATTAGATAGCCGAGCCTATTTAGTTGCATCATTGCATGTGTTGCATTAGGCATTAATTAACATAGCTATCATGCATCTTTCTAACTAGTTTCCTGTTTTGGCTCGGAGTACACTGTAAGTCTTTACGCTTTAGCAAACTCGCATGAGTGTGAGTGTTGCCATGATAACATGCTTGCCATGAGGCTATTTTCTTAACTGATAAAGTGCATGAATACTTGTGAATGGAGGCTTTATTACTTGAATTGGGCCAATTCATCAAATGTGAGTTTTAAGCCCACTTTGCGAAGTGGCAAATCATGTTTCAAGCCCATCATGTTTGATGGCAAATCCGCATTTTAGCCCACTTGAGGGTGGCACTTTCAAACCATTTTCATAAACAAACATGAATTGTTTTGTTCCAATTCTTGGGATTTTAGTCTATGCTTGCTTGTGTGTGCATCACATAGTAATGTTAGCTAATAACTGGAATAAGAACACATTTGTTTATAAAAATAACATATCATGTTTAGTAGAGGTTGATCTTTGATCGGGCGAGCGGGGGTGCTCATTTCAGGACCTTCCCCTCTTGTACCCAAGTTCCCGAGCTAAGGCAACGTTGGTGATGATGGACACATGGCCTTTGGCACGAGTCAGGGTTTCCTAAATTTTCCAAAAATAAAATATTTAGGTGGCGACTCTTTAATCTAGCAAAGCAGTCCAGTTTTGACATTATTTGATTTAAATCTGATTTTCCAAAATGATTTGTCGGATTGGACTCTTTGGTGTTTATCAGTTTCACATTGCATTTTCTGAGATTAGATTTAGAATTGTGACAGGAGTCCGAACTGTAGGAGACCAATTCGCGCCTCTTCGAAAGGGAGGCGCGCGAAGAAAGTCGGGTCTACAGTTTCTGGCAACTCTGCTGGGGATTTAGAGAACTTGACTCGAACATCATGATATGTTGTTTTGTTTACACTTATGTGTTTCTTTGCATTGCAGTTGCATTGGTACCCCTAAGTCACAGTGTTTACCATTTGCTATTCCAGAACGGTTTGCCAGAGGCTTGCTTGGAAAAGTGTGCCATAAGGCTGACCGGTTGCGGGCTCTGCCACAATGGGAACACAAACCTTGGATTTGGATCATCACCGTACCGTTTGATCCACCTTTCACTTCTCGATGTTTGGTGCGAGGTATATTAGGAGGTCTTGCTGAGGCACCCTTTTTGACCAATTGACTTCGTTGCATATCAGACGCCTTAGAGACTGTTCCAAACTAGGGCACGTTGCTCACCTGAATGCAAGATTGTTTGAAACCACATGCGTGCGTAGTGAAACCCTAGCCCCTGACAAAATTGGACAGGGAAACCCTACCCCACCATAGGGGTGTTTTGGCTCTCACTTGCTTGATATGTGCTGTTAAGGTGTGTCTCTACAGGAATGTATGTATCATTTGCAAGTCTAGGTATCAGTCTGAGGACATCAATGTTTGAGGGTATCAGTTTTGAGGCAGAATGTTTGGAGGCAGAAATCAATGTTTAAGTACAGATTGTCCAGCTTATGATTTCAACTGTGTTGTCTTCATCTAAGTTGAGATGCTGTCCATTTTCTGATTGTTGTTTCTTTTTTGCTTTATTTTCTTTTTGCAAGATACTGTTTCATCATTGCTTCCGACGAGGCAGATACCCCCCGAGCACTCTGGACCAGAGGTAAAAGGCTTCACAGATCTGAGGATCATATTGACGGACAACCAATGTTTGTTTCATTACCCCCGGTTACAAGACAGAGGGCAGTCAGGCATAGAGTACTAGTAATCTGGATCGCCGATTCAGGTCATTGTCTAACTCACTGTCTTGCTAGCTAATGAGATTTGTTTCTACCTCAGAGAAAGAATATACACCTATTCAGACAGATCAGCACTTTATAGACATTATGGAGGAAATGATGCGTTAACTCCAACATACCATGGAGGCCATGCAGCGGGATGCTGCTTGCCAAGCGGAGGTTACCGCTCGTCAGACAGAGGTTGTAGCCCAGCAGGTAGAACTAATTACTAGGCTTCAACAACAGCAGCAACCATAACAAGCCAGAGCATCTGCTTCGTATCCACCTCCATCCTCACCCCCACATAGGGTTCGAACACCCGGGGATACAGCAAACGTCTACGAGAATACGGACGTCCCAAAAGGGCCAATCCCCCCTTAGAACTCTAAAGCACCGGCCTTTCCAACTGATACACCATTCGAGTATGAGGTTGATCCTACTGCTTTGAAAGTAAGCAAGCTTAAAAAGCTGTTCGAGCGAGCTCAGGGAGTTAACTCAATCCCGGACATAGAGGATGGCTACACAGTTCGGCGATGACATTGCCAGATAGGTTCAAAATGCCTCACATAGATCGCTTTGATGGCTCGGGCGATCCTATGGTTCACTTAAGGCTGTTTTCTGATATTCTGCACCCGATGGGCTTGACTAGACTCCAGAAACTATCCCTCTTTGGTCGGACCCTATCGAGTATTGCAACCATCTGGTATCCTACGCTGGAGGATTCAGTGAAAAGGAGCTGGGAGGAGATGACCGAGGCCTTCATTGCCCAATATTCTTACAATACTCAAATCGAGGTCACGACCCGTGATCTCGAAACAACCAGGCAAGAGTCGAATGAGGGCTTTTTTGACTTTGTCACTCAGTGGTGGGCCAAGGCCTCCATGATGACCACCAGGCCAACTGAGAAAGACCAAATAAGAATGGTCATGAGAAATCTACAACCGAAGTTGATGCAGAAGATGATTGTCTTACCTCTCCCCACCTTTGCTGACTTGTATGAGATAGGGGTACAGATAGAAGATGCTACACAGCAAGGTCTGATTGACCAAGAAAAGGAGCAGCCCAAGAGGGCGTTTACACGCGGTTCGAATGCAGCTACAAGTAGCAGTGGAGCTGCAAGAACTTCTGACGCTGGCATGGCCACCACCATGCCAAAGACAACCACACCCTTCACCGGCACATCTGGAGCCACCATATAACCTACAAAGTACCGACCTAGGGGCCAGAGGACTTTTACCCCACTTTATATGTCTCTATCCAAAGCCTTGGGGGTTCTAATAAAAAAAAGGCATCTGAAGACCCTAGAACCACGCCCACTGCCAAATCCCCTCCCTCCTACACACAACCCAACCATGTATTGCGCCTTTTACCAGCAGTACGGTCATGATACCGACCTTTACTTTAGACTCCGTCATGAGATCCAGGATCTCATTGACAACAAGGTGAATGCACCTCCCGAGAAGCCAAATGTCACCACAAACACTCTCCCACCACATAACCAACCCCCTCCTCCACCCAGGCAAATAAACCTGATCCAAACCATGGCCATTCCATACAAGCCCAGCATATACATCACTCCCTCCTGCCTACCCAAGCTGACGCTATTCATTCCAAAAAGCATAAACTTGGGCATGATGAGCACGTCATTAACCCAACCCAACCCAACCCAAGCCAGTGGTGGTGACTATCAAAGACAAAGCTGGGGTGACCTTAGAGGAGAATGGGAACGTTAGTTCAAAACCTGAGGGATCGTAGAGCTTAACTGAGGAAGCATACAACCCGTACGGTTATATTCTGTTAACAGACCAGGCTAAGCCTATGGTGGAATTGCCAGTGGGGATGCAGGTACATGTTGTCCGGGAGGACGGGCCGAGTCAAGGGCTGGATGATTTAGCGAAGTTAGAGGAGGACATTACTAATCTGCAGTTCTTTAACAAGTAGGACCCGGGGGATGTGAGCATTAATTGGTTCGACCTGAATGGATTGCCGGATAATGCAGGGTGGCTCAGTGACGAGCCAGATGTTGATGAGGGATCTCAGCCAACTCAGAGATAGTCAGAAACGGGAACGTTTGCAATGGCCGGAACGGTCGAGAACAAGGGGGAGTTGCCGGAGAGCACTGGTACGAAGAATTTTGCTCGGGAATTGGGCAGTTTGTGTACAGCTGACACGGAACAGGAAGCCATGCTGAAGCGGTTTGAACAAGAGAGAATCGAGAATGATGGGAGGGCTAGAAAAGCCAAGGGTCCTGTGGGGACAGAATGTGTTGAGAACACGGAAACAAATACAGCGGAACCAGAAAGTTGTCTGTCGATTGCCGAGGAGATGTGGTGATAAGACGATGATTTGCGTCTTGCCCATACTGATGAGGACTAGGGGCAAAATCAACCAGACGATACTTGGTACACCGAGGAGGTCGACCATATGACCTGAAGTGGGCGGTACTTCAAGCCCCACATTTGGACCAGCTAGAGGCATCGGGGAAAGACAAGGAAGTAGAAAAGCAGAAAGATAAACTGCTAGAGGAGGAAATTGTACTGAAGCAGCTGAAGAAAATTCAAGCAGACATCTCCATCTGGGGACTGCTTATGGCCTCACAGGTTCATAGACAAGCTGTCCTTTCAACCATGGACAAGGCTAAGCTTTCGATTGATACAACACCCGAGCAGTTGGTGGGGTTGGTTTTCCCGGGTGGAGCTTCACCGGCTTTTACCTTCACAAACAAAGAATTACCACCTGAGGGCTCTGAGCACAACAAGCCATTATATATCTTTGTGGAGTGTAAAGAGAAATGGATATCGGTTGTCCTGGTTGATACGGGATCTGCAATCAATGTATGTCCGTTGCAAATGGCATATGCTATCAGGTTAAAGCCCGCAGCTTTCGCACCAACAACCGAGGTAATTCGAGCCTATGACAACACAAGTCGAGAGGTGATGGGGACAGTACGGATCAAGACTCAGGTTGGCCCGATGCAGTAGGACATCGAGTTCTATGTCTTGGATGTTCCAGCCACCTTTAATTTACTCCTTGGATGGCTGTGGCTGCACCAGGTGAGGGCTATCTCTTCTACTTTACATCAGATGTTGAAGTACCCCCATAGGAAGGGGGTAGCAATTGTTTTTGGAAACACTTCCACACATCCGCCGCCAGAGGTTGCCACACCAGCTTTGGAAATTGAACATGGTGAGGAGGATGTCTTTCTGTCTGGGTTCACCTTGGCTGAGACCCGAGTGGTGCAGGATATTTTGGCTGTTGATGAGGGACTGTTTGTCAGTGCACAATCCGTCTACCTCATGAACAAGCTTCAGCAGATGCCTAGAATGGGATTGGGATGGAGTGGCCGGAAGGGTGTCGCTGCATTGGCCGAAGTGTCATACAACCCTTGTACCTTTGGTTTAGGTTACTCACCTACCAAAGAGGATTGGGCAAGGAAGAGAAAGGAAATGGCCGGAAGAGCCAAGGCTAAGCAAGCTGGGAAGCACTACGAGCTTGTACATAGACCTATCTAAGGAACCCTAAACGGACACTTTGTCCTGGAGGGGAAAGATTTCATGTTTAGATCTTTTTTGACCTTCAGCTATAACGGGATAAAGTTGCCGAAAAGTAGACTAACCTACCAGCTGAGGCTGAGCCATGCAAAGTGGATGAGTCCCAAGGCACAGAACTCGAGATAGAAGCAGCGCTGGCTTGTCTCCTCTCAGATCCTCAGATCGCACCGGAGTACTTGGGGGATGATTTCTCTATTTCCATGATTGGGGATCAAATAGCTGTGGGCCCTTCTTCTGGCATTCTCGATGCATCTCGATGCATCTATTGCACCCTCCCTCATCTGGCAGTACGAGGAAGGCTTTTTGTCAAGCAGTTCTGGGTCAGGTAGTGAACCGGAATTTGATTCCACAGAGTCTGTGGAGTCGGAATCAGATTCTAGTTCTTCTAAGTTAGAGTCTGGTATTCCTAGGGTTAATAACCCAGATGCCGTTATCTTGTCCAGGTCGTCTTTTTCATTCTTTTTTGAGTCAGTTGTAACCGAAAAATCAAACGAACTAGAAGTTATAAATGAGAATGGTACCGATGTGGCTTCTAAGTACTTTTTTGTGCCTTTAGTTTATTGCATTAATCAAGACTTTCAAAACTTTAATGAAAATGACGAGGAAGAAATTCGTCTGATTTTGAAAAATTTGATTGATCGAGAGCAGGAGAGGTTTGTAAAACCTTTGGTTGATGAAATCACTTCAATTAACGTTGGTACTGAAAAGGATCCGCAACTGGTCCAGATCAGGTCCACGTTATCTTCTGAAGAACGCAAGCGCTTAGTCACTTTATTAAAAGATTTCAAAGATGTTTTCGCGTGGTCCTACGAAGACATGCCTGGAATCGATCTTGAGATTGTACAGCACCGGATCCCTCTTGACCCTGAGGCCCGACCCGTTAAGCAGAAGCTTCGAAGAATTCACCCGGATTGGGCTCTTAAATTCAAAGAAGAGATCACCAAGAAGATTGATGCAGGGTTCCTGGTAGAATCTGAGTATCCTACTTGGTTGGCCAATATAGTTCTGGTGCCAAAGAAGGATGGAAAAATTCGGGTATGTGTGTACTTCAAAGATCTGAACAAAGCCAATCCGAAGGATGAATTTCCTCTGCCGCATATCGACGAATTGGTGGACTTCACCGCTGGGCACGCGCTACTCTCGTTTATGGATGGGTTTTCGGGCTACAACCAGAATTTGATGGCACCCAAAGATAGGGAGAAAACTGCCTTCACTACCCCATGGGGAACCTACTGCTATAGGGTGATGCCATTTGGTTTAAAGAATACTGGGGCTACTTATCAACGGGCTGCAACCACGATGACATGATTGTCAAGTCCAAGGAAACAGAAGGCCACTACACCGCTTTGAAGAAATTTTTCCAACAGATCAAAGAGTATCAGTTGCGACTGAACCTTCAGAAATGTACTTTTGGTGTTACAGCAGGGAAAATGCCAGGGTTCTTGATTACACAAAGAGTCATCAAAGTTGATCCTTCCAAAATCAAGGCCATCTTAGAAATGCCGCCACCAAGGACTAGAAAGGAGGTGCGAGGCTTTCTTGGTAAAGTGCAATTCATAAGACAGTTTATTGTAAAATTAACCTTGACTTGTGAACCATTGTTTGGTCTCCTGAAGAAAGGGAAGAAGTTCCAATGGAATGACCGATGCCAAGTTGCTTTTGAGTAGATCAAGCAATATCTACGGAACCCACCTGTGTTCTCATCGCCAAAGCCAGGGAAACCGTTGATTCTATATCTGTCAGTAACCGACACAACAATGGGCTACATGCCTGGGCATGAATCTGAGGATAAGGTGGACAAGGCCATCTACTATCTGAGCAAGAAAATGTTGGAATATGAGACCCGTTACTTTGCGCTTGAGAAGGCTTGTTTGGCCTTGGTATGGGCTACTAGGAAGTTGAGGTACTACCTATTAGCTCACTCTGTAATTCTAGTTTCAAGATTAGATCCCATCAAATATCTCTTCAAGAAACCAGTGCTTATTGGTAGGCTAGCCCATTGGTTGCTTCTTCTCTCCGAATTAGATTTGAAGTACATAACTTGCAAGTTTGTGAAAGAGAGAGTGGTAGTGGAGTTCCTAGCCGATCACCCAGTGGAGGGAGATGAAGCAGTAGAGTATCTGTTCCCAGATGAGGCCATTCTGCAGCTTGAAGAAGAGGTTTGGACTATGTACTTTGACGGAGCGTCTAATCAATACGGGTATGAGATAGGGGTGTTGCTGATAGCACCCGACAATTCCCACATACCCTTAGCTTTCAAACTCTGGTTCAAAGTATTGAACAATGAAGCTGAGTATGAGGCATGTATCGCTGGCTTAGAAGCCGCCCTAGAACTAGGAGAAAAAAGGTTGGACGTCATTGGGGACTCGAACCCTGTTGTGTCTCAAGCCAAAGGAGACTGGAAGGTTAAAGAAGAAAGGATGAAAATCTATTACCAAACCCTGGACGTTCTAATTCCCAAGTTTGAGAAGCTAACTTTCACCCATCTGTTGAGAGAGAGCAACAGGTTCGCTGATGCTTTATCAACTCTATATTCTATGATAGACATATCTTTGGGAGTCCGGATGCTTCCAATCATCATTAAACAGAGATATGTGCCGGCCTACGAGCTGATTGCCGCCATAGATGACATACAAGATCAGAACCCCTGGTATCATGACATCTAGAACTTCTTGGAAAAGGAGGCTTGTCCACTAGGGGCAAATGCCAAAGATAAGAGGGCAATACGATAAATGGCTGCTCAGTTTATCGTCTGCGAGGGTAAATTGTACAAACGGGGCCATCTAGGAATGCATAAACTGTGCGTTGATGCTGAAGAATCTAAGCGCCTAATGGAGGCCATCCACGGAGGAGAGTGCGGAGCGCATATGAGCAGAGTAGTGCTAGCTCGGAAAATTCTCAGACAAGGTTACTATTGGTCAACCATAGAGGAGGATTGTATTGGCTTTGTTCGGTGATGCCACAAATGGCAGATCCATGCAAATCGCATAAACATTCCGCCGTCGAAACTGTACAACATGACTTCTCCATGGCCATTTTCAGTCTGGGGGATTGATGTGATTGGGGCAGTCACTCCGAAGGGGTCGAACGGGCATCAGTATATTCTGGTGGCGATAAACTACTTTACGAAGTGGGTTGAGACCCAATCTTATGCGGTGCTGAAAGCGTCACACATTGCTAGGTTCATCAGGAACAACATCATTTGTCGCTATGGAGTCTAGAATGAGATTATTCTGGATAATGGTTCCCACTTACGGAAGGAGGTGATCAACTTGTTGGAGAAGTACAACGTGGCTTTTCAAAAGTCATCCACATATCGACCACAAACCGACGGAGCTGTTGAGACCACCAACAAGAACATCAACCATATTCTGTAGAAAATGGTGGAAACCTACAGGGACTAGCCAGATAAGCTGCCATTTGCTCTTTGGGGCTACCGAACATCAATTCAAACTTCTACTGGGGCAACTTCGTATTCCTTGGTTTATGGGATGGAGGCTATTCTGCCGATCGAAGTTGAGGTTCCGTCATTGCGGGTTATGGCTGAGTGCTAGATAGAAGAGACAGATTGGCAGCAAAGCAGGTTCGAAGAACTTATGCTGTTCGACGAGAGGAGGCTAAAAGCACTGTACCACGTCCAGGGTTATCAACGCAGAATTGCCAAGGCTTTCAACAAGAAGGCTAAGTCCAGGAATTTGAAAGAAGGGGATTTGGTGCTCAAAGACAACCAAGCTCCCATCCATGACCCTAGGGGCAAGTTCAGACCTAATAAGACTAGTCCTTACATCATCAAATCTATCTGGTCGGGTGGAGCTGTCGTTCTTATGGACCTAGATGGCCTTGAGTTCTCCCAGCCGATCAACATGGACAAGTTGAAGAAATACTATCCCTGAGTGGCTCGCTAGGCCGAAAACCCGAAAGGGCGACCTAGGCAAAAGTTAGAGCACATAAAATTTGAAATAAGAAAAACTGAGCTCGCAAGGTTGAAAAACCAGAAAGGGCGGCCTTGGCAGAAGTTAGAGCGCAAAAGGAGAGTGTTAAAACCCAAGTGAACCTGAACCGAACTACGTAAGGCTTGATTCCCATCTTCGAGATACATAGGCAACTTCATTCTGAAGTCCAGCCATAAACACTTCCAGATCAACTCTGTCCTTGTGATTGTTCTGGTCATCTTTGTCTTTTCTGCATTCAAGAGCTCGGCTGTGATCTCCAGTGCAGTGCTGTTCAGGCAAGGGGCAACTTTCCAGTTGTTGGATCCGGGGCTGTACATTTCAAGGATAGATTCCGAGCGTGTCCAGTTGTGATCCATATCGAAAATGGTTTCGAAAAGTTTTATAAAAGTTGATTTTGTTCAAATTAATCTTTTTATAACTTAGACCATTTTTTGACCAAATGGAAAATTTTCAGTACCCACAACCTTCAATTTCATTGATTTCAATACAGGGTTCTCCGACTCTTGATACAAATTAAAGTTGCTTTTTTATTACATTCAGAAAAGAAAACTTGAAAGTACAGATTAAAGCAATAAACTTGGGGCATAGTCAGGTGTTCCTGCGTCCCCTCCCGGAGCTTGTGGAAGCTTCAGATGCTAAAGTAGGCCCGGTTTGTGCCTCATCATCGAGCCAAGCTATGCATTCACCAGAAAGGGCACAACTGAAACTGGGAGCGAGGGGCAGAAGTTCTCTTATTCTCCATGCTATGGCATACCGAGCTAGCTGTGAGCCTCGAATTGGAAATAAAATTGGGTACTCTAACCCCCTCTTCCGGGCAAATCTGATCGTGTCTGAATTGACGCCTGAATCGGGATGGGAAGTAAAAGACACAGTGTGTCAAGCCAACCAATTGAATGCCAGGTTGTCAGGACATGCTATAACTTATCTCAAGTAGATCAAACCAGGGGCAATGCCAAGCAATGTCAACAGCAGATCTGTTGCACATCCAGTGGCACCACTGTCCGTCGTTTAGAAAATCAACTAGCCGTGGGTGAAAGAAATAGCCACGCGCTGAATATGCTGGGCAAGAGTCCACTACTTTCAACCTATCCATCAGCCATACCTGGGAAGGGATGGAAAATAAGAGAGATTAAAGAATAGAGAGGTGTACGTGGAGAGAAAAGTGAGAAAGGGTTTTGAGAAAAAAAAAATAGAGCTTGAGGGTTGAGTGATGTGAGAAACACATGTAAGAAGGGTGAGAAATATTACCTGCAACAGTAGTGGACTTCCTACAAACTTGGTTGTTTCCCGGCGATGGAAAGCATCCAAGCCCATCAAAGTTTCGACTAGCGTCAAGCCAATAGAGCTCTTGCCCTCTTTTAAACCTTAGGCAACTTCTATCAAGCGAATGATGGACCATCCAAAGCCAGGGGCAAGCAGAAAATGAGCCAACATACACAAGCAGAGGGCATGTTGCTTGCCAAAAGTGGTCACCGTGGTTTCCAGCATCAGAAAATCGATAAATGAGATTGGGGATGTCCAACTCCCCATTGTGAACCAAGGACCAAGCATCTTCTAAAGTGAGCCTGCACATCCTTCCTCAAGCTTGGATGTGGCCAAAACGAGACTAGGGCAAGATTTCCTCATCATATCGGGATTCCATCAAAGCCTGGCATTCTTCGATTGTAGGGCATATCTCTTGTCCCCCAAAGCTAAAAACGTGTGTAATCGGATTTCAACATCTAGTCGCGGCATGGAGGAATGGAAAACACAGCGGAGTACGACTCAGAGGGATTAGTTCATTTATCCCGAAACCCCAGAAATTCAACTTTTCTGAGCCATCCAAAGTCGCAATCCAAGTCGAGAGTTTTTCGGTAAAGAATGGTTCCATTTGGGGCAAAAATAGAGCTGAAATGGAGAAACCACGAAGCTGAAGTTTTTGTAGAAGATAAGGCACAAAGTGGAGGATAGGTGGTAGCAATTTGAAGGCTCCCAAAATTTTTGGTTGACCGGCCAGTTCAAGTGGCCGACAATGATCCTAAGTGGCTGACAGCCACTTCTTGTCTCCAGCAGAGGGCCTTTAGCCTTCCTATGTGCTAAGGCTGCTGAAAACCTGTGTTCTACTCTGGATACGTCTTGCTGTTTTGCTTATTGGGTTGTGTTTGTGTTTGTTTATTGAGTTTGTTGTAATTTGTTTATCGAGTTGTCACACTTTTGTTATCGAGTCAGTTGTAATTCATTTATCGAGTTGCTGTTGTTTTGCTTATCGAGTTGTTCTTTAAGTTGTCTTATTTTGTTTTTTAGGATTGCTGTGTCGGTTCACTACCTGGCTGTTGCAATACACAAATGTTCAAATTTCATCAATCTGATTTTCGTGTAAAATGGTGTGATGCGATGCTCAGAACATAAAATACAACACATTTTCAATGAAAAGTTGTTTTCCATTCCAATCATGGTTTCTTTTTACAAAAAGTACAAGTTTTAAAGAAAATAAAACTGCTTAAGGCAGTACAATATGCTAATACTACTAGCAAAAAAAAAAAAAAGAGAAACAAAGCAAAAACATCTGGATCGGTGCCACCCGTCTCAGGATCGAGAGGCTCTCTTCGTCCTCTTCCTCGGCTGTGCGAACTCAGAGCTGTCACCTTCGGCGCCGCTGTCTGAATCTTAGCTGTTGCCGGAACCAGAGCTGCCTCCGCTCCCATCCTTGGAGCCCTCCTCAGCATCGTCGCCATCCTCAGAACTAGAGCCGGTGCCCTCGTCGCAACCCTCAGATGACTCTAACTGGGGACTCGCGAGCTCCTCGTCCTCACTGGTCTCGTCATCATCATCATGCACGACAAGCTCTCGGTGCCTCCCTCAGTTGTGAGCCGAAATCTCTCTCCCTAATGGTCTTTTCTGAAGGGGTGTGAACTTAAAAGGCAGTTTGAATACATCAGCTACAGTATGTGTATCAAATGCAAGTATGGTGTGCAAAGTAAGTACATGCAGAAATCAGATATAGTATGTGAATGCAATATGTCAGATATGATCTATACATGCAGTGTACCAGTGCAATGTAGAAAAAGTTCAGTTGAGATGTTAGTTTCAGTATATCAGCAAAAGTATGATAAATGCAAGAAAACTAAAAAATTACCTGAATCCCGTGGAAGTTCAGCATCATCTCTCTCCTCAAGATCATGCCCCCAAATGAGGCCATCACCTGGAGTAACCCCTCGACATACTCTACGGAGGGCTACAAATGCAAGTTGAAATCATGAGTACATGAATGAATAAGAAGCTAAGTGAAACTGAAATGAATGAAAGTTGTAAAGTATACCGGTGGTGCACCAGGTGTGCTGATATATTGGTGATCAGGCAATGGCAGCTCAAGCAGAATCTGATAAGGCACACTGGAGTACAGCCAACTGGTCAGCTCAGTAGGAGGATCAGGCCATCCAACAATCTTCCTGGAGGGAGGTATCTCTCTATCCCTACCCCTCAGTGCCTGGGCCCTGCTCGTCGAAGGAACATCTGCTGTCCGAGCCCTACTCGACGAAGCAATATCAATTGTCCTCCTCGTGGGAGCACGAACACCTATCAGAGGAGGCATCAGGTATGTCTGGAGGTAAATCATGTAGTCCCCCTCCCCGATGAACCATTCTGCATCTGCGCCTCACATGGCATCAATAACCTCCTGTGGAGAGAAACTCTCTGTGGCCAGCATGGAAGGCGGGGGCAGTAAGGGGACCGACTGTAGTGGTAGGCTCAATGTCTGGCGCATGAAGCTCTCTCTAAGAAACCATGCTCGGCCCACAGGCCCCTCGAGCACAAGTCGGTATCGGGAAGCACCTCGAGCTTCAACAAAACGGAATCTGGTCCCCTATGGCATCCCCATCCAGGGCTGCCATATGATCTGCAAACAACAAGTGCATGAACTGTTTAGTTGCCATTAGATATGCAAAATGGATTGAAGTTGAAAGTAAGAAAAACTGTCAGTTTTGAGTTAGGTCAGTCACCCTCACGGTGTTGAAATACTGATGAAGATATGGGATGGTCTCCCAGGCCTTCGGCTGGCATCAACCATCATAGCTATGCGAGTATGGTACCTCGAGCAGCATCTCGACCTCCGGCTCGGGTGCAAGTGCTGGGAAATAGGCGTATACCCACAACTATGAAAAACAAGACAGTGACAGTGAGAATACAGAATACACAAATAATGCGAAAAGCAGAGTATGTGTGCAATGTTCAGAAAATGCAGAATGCAGAATACAGAATGTAGTGTGTGCAGTATGTGCAGAGTGTGCAGTGTACAGAAAAGTGCAAAGTAGAAAGCATGGCAAAAACTGTAAAACTGAACAGTAAAGCATACCTTCCAAGCTCTCCAATAGCCACCCACTCTGTTCCCGCTCCTGCGGGGGTCGAGCTCATGAAACAATAAAGGATAGCGAGGTTGGCACCGCCCCAATCATAGTGTCGAGCCTGGGACAGGTCTACTAAAGCACTCAAAAGATACAGCCTGACGGTGTTTGCCCTGTCGGCGAATAAAGTAGTGCCGAAGAGGAACATCAAGAAACCTTGGGCGTACTTCTCTGTAGCCTCAACCGTCAAGGGCTCAGTCGCTCTAAAGTGGTCTGAGAACCAGGTGTATCTGACTATGTCTGATCACAAGATGGGCGGGTGTGCTCCCAGGAGATAAGTCCAAGTAGCCTCCCACTCACCCATGTCGGGGTTATACGGGATTGGTCGACCTCCCACATCTAGGCCTGTCAACATGGCGAACTCGTATGGGGTCATCGCCATGTCCCCGGTGGTAGAGAAATGGAAGGGGTTTGTGGTGTCCCACCACCTCTCTATGAGTGCGCCTAGAAGGGTCCTGCTCACCATGAGACGGGGGTGCCCCGTGTAGAATAAGCCGAATCCCGCCTCATCAATGATGTGTCGGACACCATTAGGGAGGTCCATATACCACTCCCTCACTCTAGTCAACCCGTATCCGCAGGTGAAGTGGGAGTCTACCTGCATGAACGAGCAAAAATGCAATGTGTGAATGTGTTCAGAATGAGCAAAAATGTAGTGTGTGAATGTGTTCAGAATGAGCAGAAATGTAGTTGTTGACATGCCCTTTTTGACCGACCTTAAGGCTCAGACGTCATCTATTGAGCGCTCGATGATCGCGTATGTTTGTGCTCGTTTCAAGTTTCTGGAGTTTTTGGCTGAGTACCTTGCCTCCGGGCCTCTGAACTCTCTGTGTTTTGGCTCAGTTTGTGGACCAAGCCATGTTGACCTTGCCTGGAGGGGGGGAGAGGTCCGTAGACCACTTTTTATGGTCGTAGACTACTTTTCCCTCTTGTAGGCTACTTTCCGGTTTCCGAAGCCTTCGGCTAAGTGCTTTGTCTTGCTTCCCTTTTGGTTTGGTTTCGAACCAAACCTTGTTTTCCCTTGCCTGGAGGGAGAGAGAGGTCTGTGGACCACTTTTTGTGGTCGTAGTCCACTTTTCTCCCTTGGAGACTAGTTTCCGGTATTCGGAGCCCTTGGCCGTGCTCCTTGTCTCAGAACCGCTTAACGTTCTCCTCTTGGCTCGGTTTTGGGACCATGCCTTGTTGCCTTTGCCTAGAGGGACACTGAGGTCTGGGAGACCACTTTTTGTGGTCGTAGACCACTTTTGGTGCTCATAGACTAGTTTTCGAGGCTTCTGGCTGCGCGCCTCGACCTCTGGACCCTTGTCTTGCATCCTTTTGGGTTTGTTTTTGGCACAAACCTTGTTTTCCTTGCTTGGAGGGTGCAATAAGGGTGGGAGACCAGTTTCTCTCCCTTAAAACCACTTTTCTTCCCGCCAGCAAGTTTTCTAGTCGGCCAACTAGTCTTGGTGGCCTTTAGACCACCAAAAGTGGTAGGCCACCATGTCACCACCTTGCTTTTTGTGTGCAGACCACCCCTCCCCCTGGCCGACCACTTTTCTTTCTGGGAGACCACTTTAAGTGGTCGGCCAACCAGTGGAAATAGCTGACGGACCACTTCAAGTGGTCGGCAGCTTTCCTACATCTTTTTGAAGATATTTTGGTGCCAACTGTGACAGCTGATGAGCACAGAAACCATCATCCATACACATGTATGGAGGGATGGCTTAGAGCCCTTAGCTTCCTCAACAAGCTTGTTGCTTGTTTTTCTATAAAAGGGAGACCCTCTCTTCCTTCTCTAGGGTCAGAAAAACTTGCTTGAGATATACATATACCATCTATCTCTATATTGCTCTTTCCCCTCATATTTGTACTTAAAAGTCCCTTTTCTTCTTACTTTTGCACACAAACACATAGTGAAACACCATACTCTTGGAGCTGAGGCACCTTGGAGTTGTTTTTGGTGTTTTTGGATTGGTTTCAGCTCAGAAAGGTTGCTGGAGTTGCAGCTTTGAAGTGTTTCTACAAGGGTGAGTTTCTAACCCTTTAAACCTTGGTTTTTGTTCAAGCTTTTGGCCCTAGTTGCATGCTGAGTTAGGTTTAACTTTTAACTACAAAAATTTCTGATTCCAAGTGTTCTAAATGTTTGTTTAAGGCCTTGTTGGTGTTGGGGGTGGTCTACCCCTCTTGTGCCTTGTTTGGCCTTGGTTTTGTGCTATCCTTTTAAGTTATTGGGACCACCTCCTTTTGGCCTTCTCACCACTGAAACTCAGAGGAATTTGAGTGGTGGAAAGTGTGTTTTGAGGTTCCAAATAGGAAGGGGTCATCCCTTCTCCTTGTATCTTGGATGCTTGCATTATTGGCATCATGTTTGAGCATGGTCTTCTAGCATGTGTTGGCTTGTTCTTAACTTTTTTTTGGTGTTATTTTGACATGGCATACCTCTGTTTTAGCTTGGTTGAGTCACCACTTGCATGCATTCTACACTTGTAGTGTAATCTTGCAATCTAGCTTAACATGCATCACACTTTTGACCATCATTCTAGCATGATTTTGGCTCAGCTCCAACAAGATTTTGTTCGTGTTTTACCATGTTTAAGCTTTGATTCATGTTGTTTTGGTCATGCATGCCATGCTTTGTATAGCCATAGTGCATTCTAGCTCACTAGCTTTGAGTTTCCAAGTCACTAGCATGCTTTGCTTGAGCCATTTGCATGATTTGGCATCATCTGTTATGTGATTTCAGTACATATAGTGTGGCCATACACTCACACATGTCACTCCTTCAATGCATTGGAGGGTTCATGCTTTATGCTTTAAACTTGAGACTTTGTGTATACCATCTTGCCTAAGCCTTTGGGCTGCCATATCAGGGCATTTTGGATGTTATTTTTCCATGTTACAACTCTGATTTTTGTTGGTTAATTCATCTCATGCTTGGTTTCGGTAGGTGTAGTGTAATCCTCCTTGTTGGCCTTGCATGCTTGTTGTTTTGGTTCTTCATGCTAACTTGTTTTGGTTCTTCATGCTAACTTGTTTTGGCTATACTTCGTGCATGTTTTAGCCTTGATTTGTCATGCTCTAGGACTGTTTTGGGTTGTATTGGCCATATGTTTCATGTATTGCATAGCTATAATGCAAGTGCCTATGCTAGTTTCAAGCTTTGGGCCTCCTAGCATGCTTTATTTGTGACATGTACATGATTTGACATCATTTCCAATGTTGTTTCAGAGCATATAGCATTGCCATGTTCCCACTTCTTTCACTCTTTGAATGCTTTCAAGGGTTATGCATTATTGCCTTATTTGTGGCCTAGCTTGTATGCATGCATGCCTAAACCTTTGAGCTCCCATCTCAGCATGTCTTGGTCTTTGTTTTGACCTATTTGAGCTCTATTTGTGGCTGGTTCATCCATTTCTGCCATGCATTGCATGCCTCTTGTGTAGTCTCATTCACTAGCTTTCATGTCTAAGGGCTCTTGCATGCCATACTTGTGTTGTTTGAGTGGTTTGGCACCATTTCATACATGATTTCAGTGCATTTAGTGTTGTCACACTTCCATGTTTGTCACTCCTTGATCATGTTTGAGAGTTGTGTTGTTATGCTTGGTTGATGGGCCCTCACATGAGAATGTGTTCTTGGCCCTTTTGTGCCTTAGTTTTGATGCATTTTTGCCACTGTTTTGGGCATGATTGAGGTCTGTCCATATTCGGTTTAAGTCCATTGAGAATGTTTGTTTGCATGTTGTTCGCAAGTTGTTACATTCCATGTTGTTTGCATATGCATGCATTGCATAGTGTGTGCATATTTTGCGTTGTGTTTGGAATTTTGTGCATGCCATCCTAGCATTGGTAGAATAGCATGTCGTATGCTTGTTGCGTTGCATTATGTTGTTGCATGCTTGTTGTATTACATTATGTGGTTGCATACTCATGTTGTTTACATTATACTTGCCACGATCATGTTGCATTGCATTTTATTTCCATGTGCATGCATTGCATTGGTTTGGATAGGGTGTTAGTCCAAACACGAGAAACGAGGGACGTTTCATACTTGAAGTGATGAAACGCGCCTCAATTCTCGGTCGCCGATCCTCTTGATCATGCATGATAGGGGTTAAGGCCCCTTATGTGTTATTTGTGCATTCATTTACATTGAATTGTGCAATCTTGGCTTCTCAACCATTGTGCATTGCGATGCTCAGTGGGTGGCCCAAGAGTCGAGAATCGTACTCCTTTGAGCTCATGAAATGATAGGGAGGGTGGTTGTGCACACATATCTTGCAAATACATTGCCATGCCCCTTCTTGTTCTCTCATTGCAAAGAACCGAGAAGTGCAGCATTTTCTGCCTCGGCATCAAGAAAAGTGGCTGGCCAACCACTTTTTCTGGTCTGCAGCAAAGGCAAGTGGTCAGCAAGTAGTTGGCAACACCACCAAGTGGTCGGCCATGCTCCTGGAGGTTCCCATAAGGAGTAGAAGCTATCTAGAGCTTTGTGCAGAGTTCTAAGAACAATTGAAAACAAAGGCAAGTTGGGGCATTGCGATGGATTTTTGAACAAGGCAACCGAGCATGCATGCAGTTCTCCCTCCGAGGCCCCTTCTATTTACTTTAGTTAGTTGCTTTACTTAAGCTAGCTAATGCATTCATTTTTGTACTTAAGTAGTCACTACGCTTAACTATTCATTTGTGTCTGTAATAACTAGTTAGTTAATTAGCTTCGTTTTGTAATAATTAGTTCAATTAGCTTAGATTAGTTAGTTAGCTCGTTATTCGGACCCTCCGTCGAGAGGGCACAACTTTTGTAATAAGTGTGCATATGTGTGATGCATGTCTTCCAACCCCCATTTCTTTCTCCCTTTTACTTAACCGCTTTCGATGGTTAGTTTTAGGGCATATTTCAATTAGCATACTTATGCTTGCATGCGTGCATCCATTCATCTGTCTTGCATGCACCAGGCTCGGCAAATCATACAAGCTGCATTGTATTTTAATTCCAATTTGAATACATATATCAATTGTTGCATTTCACATGACTTCTTAGAATAGCCAAGCCTATTGTAGCTGCATTTTTGCATGTGTTGCATTAGGCATTCTTGACATAGTTAGGAGCATGCATTGTTTTCTAACTAGTTTTCTATTTTGGCTCGGAGTACTAGGTGAGTGTTTACGCTTTAGCATACTGCATGAGATGTGTATGTTGCCATGTTAGCATGCCTGCCATGAGGCCAATTGCTTAACTGTTTAACTGCATGAACGCCTGTGAATGAAGGCTTCATTGCTTGAATTGGAACAATTCATCGAAATGCGAGTTTTAAGTCCACTTGAGAGTGGCAAATCATGTTTTCTAAGCCCACTTGAGGGTGGCAAAATCCACGTCTTAACCTACTTGCGAGTAGCACCTTCAAACCATTTTCAAACAAACAAACATGAGATGTTTTGTTCCAACTTGATCGATTTAGTCTATACTTGTATGTTGTGTGCATCACATAGTAATTCTAGATTAATAATCGGGATAAGAACACATGTGCTTTCAAAAACAACATATCCTATTAATAAAGGCCGATCTTTGATCGGGCGAGCGGGGGTGCTCATTGCATGACCTTCCCCTCTCGTACCCAAGTTCCCAAGCCGAGGCAACTTTGGTGATGACAGACACGTGGCCTTAGACATGAGTCAAGGTTTCCTAAATTTCCCCAAAATAAAATATTTAGGTGACGACTCTGAAATCTGGCAAAGTAATCCATGTTTGGTGCTTTTTGATAAAAATCGATTTTCCAAAATGATTTGCCAGATTTGGACTCTTTGGTGATTTATCAATCTCACATTGCACTTTGTGAGATTAGATTCAGAACCGTGACATGAGTCCGACTGTAGTAGCTAAAAACAACGATTCACGCCCTCGTGCGTGGAGCAGAGTTCCGGGCGGTCTACAGCAGTGTATGAGATGTGTTCAGAATGAGCAGAAATGTAGTGTTTGAGATGCGTTCAGAATGAGTAGAAATACAATGTATACGTATGTTCAAAACAAGCAGATGAAATACAGTGCAAAAGCGTGAGCTATACAAGAAATTTAAAGTGCATCGCGAAAAATGTAAAGAGTGCAGTATGTACCTTGGGCGCGTCGTGAGACAGGTAAGACTCCGGCTCCTGTAGTAGAAGATCTACAGGTGCGTGCCATGCAAATTTGGTAAAGTAGCGAACTGTGCTAGGCGGTAGTACATATGCCTCAGTATGGTACGTCGCTGGGTCAAAAGGCCAAATCCTGGGGGGCAACGGTATGATGTCAGTCCCCCTCTCCATCCTTGGAGAACCCCGGTCATGTGGAGCGTCGTCTGCCATCTGAAAAGAAAGTGAAAGATGGACAAAAATGAGCAAAATGGGCGAAAAATGCCAATAGTCAACAAAAGTCAACTCTCGGGAAGAAAAAAAGTCAAAACATTCAAAACCCGAGAAAAGGCACCAAACTCAAGACAAACTTGTGGAAAACATACCTTAAATGGTGAATGTGAAAGAAAAAGCTCCGAAAACAAGTTTTGATCGGTTCAAAGTGAAGGAAACCGAAAGGTTTTAGCGAATCAACTTCGCGAGGGGCGTTGGAAAATTCATGTGGGGCATAGATCTGAGGAGAAAAAGTGTCTAGGAGTAGAGATGAAGGAATTTCGGCCTTGTGGGTGTGAGCAAAAGCGATTTGGATATGTGTTTTTAAAGTTCTCCAAGCAAAATGACCAAACTAGCCTGAATCTGCCACAATTGGCCAACCGGCTAGTTTTTGTGGCCGACAGGCAACTTAGGTGGCTGACAGAAATGGAACACGGCCGAAAGGGTTCTAGGGTGGCTGACAGGTGTCCAGCCTTCTCTCTGTGTGTTTTCAGACTGATTTGAGTCCCTGGTTCTCGAGAAAGTGCAAGAAAAGTTCACTTTTCAACTCAAAATGTCTCCGCGGGAGTTTCAATTCATGTCTTTGATGCGAGACTCATCGTCAGTCGGCATGAACGGGATGTATCCTTTCCAAGCACATTGTAACCCCTCCGAGAGGTAAATCGGAGGTCGTAACTGAGTTGGCCTTGTTGAGGCTCATATTTCTGTATTCGATATTTTGCATTGAGCATGCTATGGATTGTGCATAATATATTGTTATCTTTGTGCACAGAATATGTACGTCTCATTTCATTACACTACACATGTTCATATGTTTGCATAGAATATTCATGTCATGTTATATTGCATTGTGCATGCTCTTACATTCTACCTGTTGCATTGAACATGCATTCGGTGTTGCATAAAGCATGCTCCATGTTTCGTTGCATAAGACACACTCTATTTCTTGCATGATGTGCATGAAGCATGCCTCTCTAAGCATTGTATCATGGTTATTGATGTTGCATTGAGTATGCATTTGTGTTGTGTTGTACTTGTCAATGTTTCTTCCTTGTGTAGCTACGATATTGTGTATACGGTTCATTCAAAGCTGAGGCAACTAGACGATATTATATGTACGGTTCATTCAAAGCTAAGGCAACCAGACGATATTGTATGTATAGTTCATTCAGAGACAGTCCAGGTAAGATCATTCTTGCCCTTTGAACTCCTTGTTTTGGTTAGAAACATTTGGGTACGCCCGGTGTTTACACCACTCCTTGTTTTGTTTAGAAACATTCGGGTATGCCCGGTGTTTACACCACTCCTTCCGTTGGTTAGAAACATTCAGGTATGCCCGGTGTTTACGCCGACATCCTTTTGGTTAGAAGCATTTGGGTTGTGCGCCCGATGTTCATACCTTCCGTTGGTTAGAAACATTCGGGTACGCCCGGTGTTTACATCGACACCCTGTTGGTTAGAAGCATTGGGTAGTGCGCCTGGTGTTTATACCACCCCTTTGGTTAGAGACATCGGGTTGTGTGCCTGGTGTTTACACCACCTCCTTTGGTTGGAAGTGTTTGGGACGTGTGTTCGACGCTTATACCACCATGTTGGTTAGAGACATTGGGTTGTGCGCCCGATGTTTATACCGCCCCTCTAGTTAGAAGTGTTTGGACCGTGTGCCTGACGCTTATACTTTTATACTGGTTAAAAGCGTTTGGACCGTTTGTCCGCTGCTTATACCATCCTGTTGGTTAGAGACATTGGGTCATGTGCCCGATGTTTATACCTCCCCTTTGGTTAGAAGTGTTTGGATTGTGTGCCTGACACTTATACCACTCCTCGATTAGAAGCGTTTGGGATGTGTGTCCGATGCTTATACCACCCTTTTGGTTAGAAGTACTTGGGGCGTGTGCCCGATGTTTATACCATCCTTCGCTATTTACACCGCTCTCTTTTCCCTCTCGCGCGTGGCGCATTAGGATGCTTTGGTTAAATGCGTTTGGACGGGTTCCAATGCTTATACTACTCTTTGTTTTGATTGTATAATGGTTGGATGGGTTCCACTTGTTATGATGTGCTTTCTTTAGTTTGGAACCTTGGGGTGTGTCCCTGGGTTCACACCACTTCTATCCTCGCGTATGCCACACGTTGGGATCTTATTTGCCACTTCGGGTGTGCCCGACGGGTGCGGTCCTTTACCTTTTCTGCGTGAGGCGCAGTTAAGATTGCATAATTTTCTTACATCCTTTTTGCATGAAATGTAGTTTGGTTTGCAATTTCCACGCAGAATGTGTTTGCTTACGTTCGTGTACGAGTTTGCTGTAATATTTCTTTGCATAGCATTTGCATCTAAATGTTTCATTACAGCCCTCATTGCATGATCATAAGTTATGTTCTGCATTGTACATATCAATTGCATTTTGCCCCAGCCTGCGGGGGCATCTCTATATTGTTATCTTGTTTGTTTGTCTGAGTCTTTGGCCTTGTCAAAAATGGGTCATCTCTAGGCTTTGACATTCACTCTCGTCATTTCATGACTTCCTAGTTCTATCAAAGAGGGGCAATTGTGGACACCCCATTTTTGACTGACCTTAAGACTCAGATGTTATCATTTGCGCATGCGATGATTGTGCATGTTTGTGCTCACTTTGAGTGCCCGAAGCTCTTGGCGGAACACCTTGTATTGGAGCCTCTAAACTCTCTGTGTTTTGGCCTTGTTTTTGGGCCAAACCTTGGTGCCCCTTGCCTAGAGGGAGGAAAGGCCTTGTCGGCCACTTTTTCCTCTTGTCGGGGTCGGCTAGGGGAGGTGGCCGGTTGACCACCTAGAGTGGCCGACGGCAATTTTTGTCCTTTTTCAGATAATTTATGTGCCTGTTGTGCCAGCTGTTGGTCACTGAAGCCATCTTTCATACACGTGTATGGAGGGATGGAACCAAGCTTTAGGCTTGTTTTTCTATATAAGGGGAGGTCCCTCCCTCATTTTGAGGGTTCAGAAATTTTGTGAGCAAAAATTCTCTCTAGAATTCTCTATATATATATTTTTTGTGCTTGAAAGTGAATTTTCTCTACATATTTGCAAAGAGACCCTTGATCAAACATCCCTATCTTGGAGCTGAGGTTCCTTAAGGCTTGTTTGGAGGTCCTAGAGCTAATTTTGGCTCAGAAGAAGACCTGTTTGCAGTTGTGCTTCAAGGGTAAGAACTTAACTCTTTTAAGCTTTGTGTTAGTTAAGTGCTTAGCCATCTTTTTATGCTACTTTGAGGCTGGTTTTAACCTCTAAAAAACTATGATTTTAAGGTTTTAAAATTGTGGTTTGAACCTTGTTTGGTTAAGGGGTGGTTCCCCCCTTTTGCTCTTTGGCTTGCAAAGCCTTTTGAGCCACCTTTCAAAGCTTTTGAAACAACTTTTCTTGGCCTCTTAACCACTAAAATCTAGGGGAATTTCAGTAGCCAAAATTTGGTTTTGAGGACCAAAAGGGGAGGGGATGGTCCCCCCCTCCTTATGTCTTGTTTGCATGTGTAGTTGGCCTAAGAGGTGAGCATGTTTTTCTACCCTTTTGGGACTCCATCTTAGCATGGTTTTGCTACTATTTTAGCATGTTTTAACTCTGTTTTGGTTGGTCTTGGTCATATGACTCATGCTTTGTATGGTTGTAGTGTAAATGGTCTTTACTAGCTTTGTGTTTTAGGCCCTCTAGCATGCCTTATTTGTGATGTTTGCATGGTATAACATCATTTAGCATGTGATTTTAGAGCATATACCTCTGTCACACTCTCACATATATCACTCTTTAATTGCTTTTTGTGCCTTAGGCCTTGCTTGCGAGCCAACGTGTGCGCATGATCTTCCACTCTTTTGTGCCTTAATTTCAATATGTTTAGGCCACTGATTTGGCATGTTTTAGGTTTGTCCATAGCTGGTTTGATTACTTCAGCTTGGTATTGCATGCCTCTAGTGTAGCGTTCTTCACTAGCTTTCATGCTTTTAACTTTGGAACATGTTGTGCGTATGTTGATTGCATGATTTAGTGTCTTGAGCATGCCATTTCAGCACTAAAAGTTTGCCATTTTCCTCCATTCTTCACTTTTTAATTCACTTTTGAAAGTGGTCTTAAGCCCCTTGTTGGCTTGAGCATGAACTTGAAGCATTCATGCCTAATGGTTTTAATCCTCCATTGAGGGTTTCTACTAACCAATAGCATGAGACCTCTGTCATGCTCAAGGCACTTGTGGCTTAGGCCATCTCTCCAATTAGAGGACTTTTCACATTAGACTTAACCGGTTAAAGGACTAATTGGTAAGCTAAAATGTGTAAACAAGAAATGGACCAAGTAAAACATGTGCAAGATAAGCATTTGTGTTGCATTGCATGTATTTGGATCGGACGTTAATCCAAACACAAGAAATGTGGGACGTTTCATACTCAAAGTGATAAAACGTGTCACATTTCTTGGTCAACAACACCCTTGGTCATGCATGATAGGGTGGAGGCTCTTTGTGTATTGTTTGTGAATTCACTAAGCTTGTACAAGCTTGGTTTTTGGGCCATCATGCATTGAGATGCTTCGTTGGTGGCTTGAGAGCCGAGTGCCACTCTCCTTTGAGCTTGAGACATGATGAGGAGAGTGGCAGTACACACATTTCCTTGTAAATACATTGACTTGCCTCTGTTGTTCTCTGTTGCAGCAAAATCAGCAGTTTGGGAAAGGAGGTAGCCGACCAGCCAGTTGGAGTGGTTGGCAGCCACTTTTGGTGGCCGACCGGCCACCAGTCCATTTTTGGTGTAAAAATGTTCCTGTTTTAAGGCAAAGGCAGTTTGAAGTTGGCACAATGTTTAGAAAACGGAGGCGAGTGCAAACAGAGACAAACGACGGCATGGCGATGGATTTTTGGGATGACGCCAACCGAGCATGCATGTCTCCCTCGCCCGTGAGGCCACTTTAGTGCTTTATTAGCTAGTGGTAACTGATTAATACATGTGTTGTTTTTACTGAGACCATGAAATATCCTTTCACATGGATTGTAGAGATCCAACAAGGAGATGAACTTGGACCTGGTAGACCTGCAAAGATGAGCATGATTGGTGCCACCTGTAGACACCCCATTTTTGACTGCCCTCAAGACTTGGGCGCTACTGATGGTTTACTTGTTGGAGAAAGGTGTGCAGTGCATAGGTTCAGTTTTTTTTTCGGCAAGGAGAGAGACAAATCTCAACTTCATACCCCATTGTGGACCAAAATTATTTTTGATGGTTTTTATGCCTTAAAACCCTCTCTTTCAAAACATTTTTGAAATAAAATTCCCACGATGTTCCGACGCTCGCATTTCGGTAAATGTTGCGCTTTTCGGTAAACCGAGCAAGGACAAAAGGGGAGATGAATGAAAGAGAGATGAAATCTTTGAAAAATCTTTCAAAACACCTTACTTAGGGGTTTGAAGTTGAAGAAAAGAGGAGAAGAGGGGAGAAAACTAGTTTGGGAATGGTTCAAAGATGAATCCTGAAGGAGAAAAGTTCATGCTGCTTCCAAAGCAGGCGTAACTCTTTGTACAAGAGGAATTAAATATGGGGCCACCACCATTGGAAACCTTACTTTCGGGGCTTCATTTTGCACTCAAGAATCTCCTAAGTCCAAATCCGGGGAGAGGAGATATGGTTGGTTGAAGTCCGATTGGACCGAATCTGCGCGGCTTTACGGAAACTGGCATAACTTTTTCTACAGAAGGAATTTTAATGCAAGGTTTGCGCCATTGGAAAGCTAACTTCCGGGGCTTCAATCTGGACTTTCACCGGCACTTTTTGACCTTACCGGCTACCTACCGGCCATCCATTTATCCGACCGGCACAAAAGATTGACGGCCGGCACAAAAGATTGCCGGCCGGCCAAAAGTGCCCAGAACTCAGATTTTTGACAGATATTTATCAATACACTGTGCTAGATATTTCCAATTGGGATATTTCGACCAAAAACTCTTGTTTTGACATATATAGGGCCTTATATCTCATATGGCTTAGGGTGGAGAACAAAAAAGTCAAGTTTTGGGAGCTTCTCACTCCAAAAAACCTTTCTCTCTCTAGAAATTTCAAAGCCAAATTTCAGCCCTCTCCCTCTTCCTTTGTGTAGGTTGGATTTTTGGAGCAAAAAACCAGATATAGACATACATATCTGATATATACACCTATATCCCTCCATCTCTCACTATATCTCTTCCATTCAACCATTGAACACCCTTGTTCTTGGGCCTTTTCTTCATCACTACCAAGCACCACCATCACCACTCCATTTCAAGCAGCAAGGAGGGGTTTTTCAGAGGCTTAGAAGCAACATTCCTTGGTCCAAGAGGTAGCAAAGAAGTGATCTTCAAGGGTAAGACCATTTTCCCTCTTTTGTAGCACTTTTTTTGCACCATTGCTTAGGCCTATTTTCTTACTGTTTTGGGCTCCAACCCTAACTGAAAGGGGCATTATTTTGAGCCATTCTTCATGTTTGTTTAAGGGCTCAACCCTGTTTGATCCCTCCATAGTGCATTTGCTTCAATACTCCTTGGTATGCCTCATTTTTGCATGAAATTTCTAGCCTATGTGTGATCTGTTTTTGAGCATAATGTAAACTGAAAGTAGGCTCATTTTGAGCCCTTCTTCAACATTGAAGAAGGGCTCAACCCTGTTTGGGACCCCTATCTTGCACTTACTTCATAATTCCTCCTATTTACCGTAAATTTGCATGATTTGTTTGGCCTATATGCAAATTGTTTTGGAGTGTATCATGAACTGTGAGTAGGCTTATTTTGAGTCCCTATACAACATTGTAGAAGGGATCAACCTTGTTGGGGGTCTCCATGTTGTGCTTACCATTATACCCCTTTTTGGCCCCCATTTTTGCATGCTTTGTTGGCCTGTCTTGCTTCTGTTTTTAGGCCATCATCAGAACTGAAAATGGCCATATTTTGACCTTCTTGGCATATCTCATTAAATGTATTTTGCTGTTTGATGCATGTTTTGTATACCTCATATTATAGCCTTTGTTGGCTTCAATCTTGCATGGCATTTCGGGCATGTTTGCATATTGATTTGAGGGCTGTCATCTACTGTGAGTAGTCATATTTTTGGTCCCTCTTCAGTGTTTTAGAAGGGTGTTTTTCCATTTGGGCTTTGCATATACCACTTGCTTCATAGCCTCCCTCGTGGAGCCATTTTTGTATGCCATGTTAGCCCCATTTGTGATTGCTGTTTGCCCATGTTTTGTACTGTAAAAATGTGAGTTATGGGGCTGCCTCGCTTCTGCCTTTTCATGTCATGTATCAATTATGCATGTTTGGTGTAGCTATAGGCCATTTCGGGTGCCAAAATTCATGTTTCGAGATCATTCCATGCATCGGGTACACTTTGGCCATGTTTCGTGACTGTTTTGCCCCACATTTCAGTGCTTAAATTCATTTGCATGTTTGCATATCATATTTCCATGCCATTTCATCGCGTATGCCATTGCCTCGGTTTGCGTTCCCGTGTGCACGCATTTCGAGGCATCTCACTTTTCATCTCTCGGCCTGTTATGTGAGTGTGGCTGAGGCTCTCTCATGTTAGTGTAAGCCCATATTGTATTGTTTATGTCATTTTAGCATCATTGCATTCCGTATGCCATTGCCTCGGTTTGCGTGCTGCGTGTGCACGTGTTCGAGGCACTTCACTTTTATCCGATGGCCTCCTATGTGAGTGTGGCAGAGGCCCACTTGTGTTGGTGTAAGTCCATGTTGCATTGTGTATGCCATGTTTCAATGTGTTGTGCATGTTATGTTGTTAGCGTTGTGTATGCCATTTAGTTGCATTGCATGTTTGTATGTTAGCTTGCATGCTTAGGTTACATGTGCATTATTGTGCATTGCCTTGCCTCTTGATCAACCATGATTGAGGTTGGGTCCCTTGTATGTTTGGTGTGCATTACATTTGATATTAAAATGCACACTTGACTCTTTGGCCATCATGCATGGAAATGCGCGATTGGTGGCCCGAGAATCGAGGCACACCCTCCTTTGAGTCACAAACATGATAAGGAATGTGTTTGGTGCATACATTGCTTGAATTGAGCTGCCATGCAAGTTTTGCCCTCTCGTCATGTGAGTTGCGTGTCTGCAGAATTCAGGTTTACCGGCAGTGTTTAGTGCCGACCGGCAGTCAATTTGCAGCCGATGGATCAATTCAGTGCCGATGAGCTCAATCCACTGCCGGTGGAAGTTTTGTGCAGCCGGTAGTGATCTTCAGTACCTAAGGAAGTATTCCTAGGACTGTGGCAGTCTTCTGAGATGCAGGGTAGGGAAAACAGAGGCAATCTAAGCATGGCAACGCGATTCCGAGCAAGTCCCGAGCGTGCGCTGCATCCGGCCCTCTTCCCGAGGCGATTTATTGTTTTAATCGAATTAGTTAATTCATTTAATTATTTTGATGGGTTTGTAATATTTAATTAGCTCGCGTAGTTAATTATTTGTATTATTCTTTTGGTCCCTCTGTGTGAGGGCATAATTGTAATAAGTGTGGGTGAGTGGTGTGTATGTCTTCCAACCCCCATTTCTTTCTCCCTTTTATTTACCCGCTTATGATGGTAGATTAGGGCACGTTTATTTTAGCATACCTTATGCAATGCATGCGTGCATCCATGCATTTGTTGACATGCATCGGGCTCGGTACATCATACAAACTGCATTGTATTTTCAATTCCAAATTGAATACGTGCATCGAATAAAGTGCATTTCACATGCCATCTTTAGAGTTAGCCGAGCCTACTCTAAATTGCATCCTTGCCTGTGCTGCATTAGCCACTTAACATGACCTAGGGACATGCATGACTGCTAACTAGTTTCTTGTTTTGGCACGGAGTACGATGTAAGTATTTTACGCTTTAGCATACCACATGCATGTGAATGTTGCCATGACAGTATGCTTACCATGCGGCTAAATGCTTATGTGAGATAAACTGTTTGAATGCCTGTGGGTGGAGGTTGGGTTGCTTGAGTTGGAACAACTCATTGAAATCCGTATTTTAGCCTACTTGCGAGTAGCAAAAACCAACACGTTTTTCAAAAAAAAAGGATATGCAATGTGTATTTCCAAATTAGGCAATTGGAATAAGAACACATAATGTTTTCAAAAACGGATATCACGGTTAGTAGAGGCCGGTCTTCGGACCGGGCGAAAGGGGGTGCTCATAGCTGACCTTCCCCGATCGTACCCAAGCTCCCGAGCCAAGACCACTTTGGTGATGACGGACATGTGGCCTTCGGCACCGAGACAGGGTTTCCTAAATTTCCCATTTTAAAATATTTAGGTGGCGACTCTGTAATCTGGCAAAGCAGTCCATGTTTGGCACTACTTTTCAAAATCTGTTTTCTCAAACGATTTGCCAGAGTTGGACTCTTTGGTTCAGATTAAGAACCGCAACAAACAAAAAGGGAGTCCGAACTGTAGCATAGAGGCCCATGCGTTATTCTGATTCTGGCGACATGGGATTTTAGAGAGTTTGACTCAACGCGTGATATCTGTTTGACTACGCTTATGTGTTTCTTTGCATTGCATGTGCATTGGTGCGCCTAGGACACAAGATGTTTGCCATCTGCCATTCTGAACGGTTTGCGGAGGCTTGTCTTGTCAAGGCATGACCATAAGGTCGGTTATGGGCTCGACAAAGATGGGAACACAAACCCCGGTTTTACTGGGGCACCCTTTTCGACCATTCGACCTAGTGCATATTCGGAATCCATAGTGACCATTCCAAACTAGGACAGGTTGCTTACCCGATATTAGGTTGTTTGAAACCGCTGTGTGCGTAGTGAAACCCTAGCTCCTGACGAAATAGGACAGGGAAACCCTACCCCAACATAGGGGTGTATTGGCTCTCATTTACCTGCTATGTGCTTTTAGAGTGTATCTCTACAGGGAATGCATATATCAGTTCGCAAATTTGGGCATCAGGCCTGTGGGCATCAGTATTTGGGGAATCAGTTTTACCTGAGGGTATCAGTTTTGGGACAGATATTTGAGGAACAGTGATCAGTATTGAGCACAATCATTCCGCTATGCTCATATCCGTTCCAGTAAAATTGAGCTGAGATGCTGTCTGTTTTCTCTTTTGCTAGGTAGTCCTGGAACTATAGCTTCAGAAGGCTCCACTATCTCCCGGGTACATTGGACTAGTGCTGATAGACTTTGTTAGATCAGAAATTCAATTCAAGGGCAACCAGTGTTCTTTCGCTGAGGCAAGGCAAAGAAAGGCCAGTTAGGGCTCACCGGTTCATCTGATCCAATAGTCACCAGTTACATCATCAGCAGACCCATGATGGCACAGGGTTCAGAAGAATTTGTGGTCGTGATAGCAGCGTTAAATCAGGGAACTACCATGCAGGCTGAGACCGGTATTGAAATGCAGCGCCCATCTGGGGCATCTGCCTCACATCCAGCTTCGGGAACCCAGCCGAACTTTGATCCACTTCCGCCAGTTGAAGATTTACAGGGTTCGAATCCCCAAGAAGGGTTGGCTCAAGCTCGAGTTGTCAGGCCCCTGGTGCAGCCTATTGAGAGGTTTCAACCCTTTCATGTTGATGAGTTCAATCCGACTGCAGCGAAAATTGCGAGCCTTGAGAAGCAATTCAAAAAGGCACAAGGCCTTAACTCCATTCCCGACATTGAGGATGGGCACACTGAGTCTGCCGTGCGGCTCCCAGACAGATTCAAAATGCCATATATTGACCGTTTCGATGGGTCTGGAGATCCAATGGTACATATCCGACTTTTCTTGGATATCCTGAAGCCGATGGGTCTGACTAAGCCACAGAAACTCTCTCTGTATGGAAGAACCCTGTCGGGTGTAGCAGCCACTTGGTACGCTAAGTTGGAAGATAAAGTGAAGCAAAACTGGGAAGAACTGGCTGAGGCCTTTGTCGATCAGTATTCGTACAACACCCAAGTTGAAATGACCATCCAAGAGCTTGAAGCAACCGCGTAACCCAAAAGAGCCTTTTGTGGAATTTGTTGCGGTGGAGAGCAAAGGCGGACAGATGACGGATCGCCGTTCTTCGGAGAGGGATCAAGTACAGATGATGGTGCGAAACCTCGAGCATGATATGTTGCAAAAGTTGATAGTCGCTCCGCTATTCACTTTCAAGAGTTTGCATGAACTGGGGGTTCAGGTCGAGAACGCGTTCAACAGTGGGATCATTCTCAGAACAAGTGAACCGACAAGGAGAGTGATTTCAGGGAATACCAATGCTCATAGTAACGCTATTCCCAAACCCACCGAAGTCAATACAGTTGCCACAACCAACCATTTTGCCAAACCAAGCCTACAAATAGCCGGCCCAGCCCGAGCTCAGGGCAAAACTTTCACCCCCCTCTATATGAGCTTGACTAGCGCACTAAAAGTCTTGATGGAAAGAGGGCATCTCAAACCCCTCGATCCTCAACCTCTTCCTGACCCACTCCCAGACATAACCCTTCCAAGTCTCAGTATGTACCATCGCTAGCCATGGCACCGGTCATAGCTATCGCTTCGTCATGAGATCCAAAATCTCATTGACAACCAAACGATAGCTCCACCTTCAGACCCCAATGACCAAATACCTCATCCACATCTCAATCTAATCCACACACTGGCTGTCCCTTACGACCCCAACGTATATATCACCCCAGCCCATTTGCCCAAACCGAAGGTGTTTATCCCAGAGAGCCTGGACTTATGCATGATGGGTGCATCTGAACCCCAATCATCTCAAACCCATGAACCCACTACTTCTGAGCTGATGAGGATGATCGAAGATCTTCAGAGAACTGTGGCAGATCTGGCCTTTGGAGTTTTGGCTCCGTCATTGACCACATCACATACCAGGGAGTTCATGTCGAAAGGTTTCCTAACCTTGGGACGAGCTGCATTGGGAGAAGGCCAATCTCTTAGCAAAGTGGAGGCCAGTGATAAGAACAAGGCTGGGGCAAGCATTAGTCCCCATGAACATCTTTAGTTGGCTGCTGAGGCTTTGAAAGCCGAGGGACTGAACGAAGAGCAAGTCCTCGCAGTTGTTGTAAAAATTGTGGATGACACTTTTGCCACTCAAATTAGGGGCAGTTCGAATCAATGGGCGAGCCAAGAGAAGGGCCTTTGAACTAGGAATACTCCTTTCAGCTCTAGCCCCGTACTCGGAAGAGACCAGCAAACCCAGTCAGCACCTGTCAATCCCTTTGCTGGTGCATCCAGCAAAAAGCCACAAACCTCAAAATACCCACCTCGGGGCCAGAGGGTGTTTACCCCACTGTACATGTCACTATCAGCGGTCTTGAGGGTCCTAATAAAAAAGGGGCACCTGAAACCCCTAGAGCTACTGCCATTGCCAAGTAAACTTCCCCCCTCCCATGATCCGGCCAAGTATTGTGCCTTCCATCAACAAGTTGGCCACGTCACTGATAGTTGTTACCGTCTTCGCCATGAAATACAAGATCTGATTGATAAAGGAGTTATCGTCGCACCAGACCCTGCAAAGTCTATCGGCACTGGATCAGTGAACTTGGGGGATAATATGATGTGATCAGGAGATGAACCACCTGCGGGCGGCGTTCAGTTTACTTCAAATATGGTGGACAACATGCACTATTTTGAGCAATGTACAAATGCTGTTAATTTTGCTTTCTGACTTAGGTATTGGGTCAGTCTTTTCATTTTGTATTGAGTTAGTCTTTTCATACTGAGTCGGTCAGGGTCTGTCTTGTTGTACCGAGTCAGTCCTGTTTTGTTAGAGTCGGGTGATTTCGGGGGTGTTACCTCAGACATCACTTGCTTGTTTTGTGTTTGTCTTTTTGCTTTCTTTTGAGTCTGTTTCTGCCAGGGAGCCAGTTGTGCCAACAGATCTTGAAATGAAACAGCAGTGATTTTCACACTCTTGTGTTTGCTTCTGTCGTGTGCCAGTTGTGCCAGAAATTCTAAATGAGATGGCAGTATTTGACTAAGAACTTTGTCTTTTCTGTGCCTTGAAGTCGTTGTAATGACTTGAGTTTTTCAAAACTTTTTGAACATTGTGGTAAAAACAAAGAGGAAGAAATTCCTTGGGTTTTGCAAAAATTGATCAACTTGAGAGAAAGAAAGGCGTGCTAAGCCCTTAATAAATGAAATCATGCTTGTTAGTGTGAGTACTGAGAAGGACCCTAGCTTTGATCCAAATTGGTTCTACACTGTCTTCAGCACGAGCGATTTGTCGCTTTCTTAAAAACTTTCAAAAAATGTTTTGTGCGGTCCTGCGAAGATATGTGTGGAATCGCTCTTGAGATTGTGCAGCTCAGGATCGCTCTCGGCCTCGAGACTCAACCCCTTTGTTTTCAAACCTTGAACTTGGATTCAGAATGTTCAACGGTCGACCACAATGTAAGGCCTGTGTGGCTAGATTTGAAGCAACCCTCGAACAAGAGGCACCAAAGTCAGATCAAGAAGGTTAGACCTCATCAGAAGAAGTTTGCAAAGCTAGATCAGAAGCACCCCTCGAACTAGGGGCAAAAAATATCCGATGTGCTCGAAGAGCCAAAGGTGGATTTTTCTGCAAATCAATACAACAGCCACTCTCCTGGACACAGAGGGCTTCAATCTCAAAACCATTTGGCATGGACTTGTTAGACTTTTACCCTTTGAGAGGCTCGCTGGGCCGAAAACCCGGAAGGGCGACCCAGGCAAAAGTTAAAGCGAAGAAAAGAATGAAGAAAAAAAAAAAAGAGCAAAAATGCAAAGATACAAAAAATGCAAAAAGAAAAGAAAAGAAAAATGCAAAAAAGAAGAAAAAAAAATGATTGAAAAGAATAAAAAAAAAAAAAGAGAAAAGAAAAGAAGAACAAAGCTCGCAAGGTCAAAAACCTGCAATAGGCGCCTTGGCAAAAGTTAGAGCCTAAAAATAAGAGGTTAAATACCCGAGTGTACCTTAACCCCGAACTACGTAAGGCTTGATTCCCATCTTTGGGATACGTAGGCAACTTCATTCTGAAGTCCAGCCGTAAAACACTTCAATTCGACTGTGTCCATGTAATGGTTTTGATCATCTTTGCTTTCTCTGAATCCGAGAATTTGGTTGTATTCGTCACTCTGAGGACTGACTACAATGCGCCGCGGTGCTATCCAAATAAGGGGCAACTTTCCGTTGCCATTCAACGTGCTGCGGTGCCATGCAAACAAGGGGCAACTTTCATGCCATTCGACACAAGGGTGCCATGTAAACAAGAGGCAACTTCCGTTGCCATTCCACGCATGCGGCCATGTAAACAAGGGCAACTTTCCGTTGCCATTCAATGCGCCATGTGCCGTTCAAACAAGGGCAACTTTCCGCCATACAAACTCTCTTCAAGCACGGGGCAGTTTTCCTTTGGATCCGAGGTTGTGCATCTCAGGAGTAGGTTTCATGCTCGTTAAGCAATGGCCGTTTGCAAAAATAGTTTTTGAGGATTTTTATTGAGGTTGACTAATTCTCTCCAAAATTATTTCATTTTTTCCAAAACTGAACCATTTCTTGGACCCAAAAAAGGAAAATTTTCAGCACTCATAGCCTGACTTGCATGATTTCAAATCAAAAATTGAACAAGCATGTTAATCAAACTCTTATGTTGATCAAAATTGTTTTAGTAGAAAACCAAAGTAAAAAATGGTCAAAATGATGAATTAGTGCCACAGTTGAGTCAGGTGTTCTGTCTTTTCCCCTTTGTCCAAAATACTTGCCAGGAAGGGCACCATATTTGCCAGAAATGGCACTCTACCCGCCGGAAAAAGGCACAACTGAGGTTAACAACAAAAGGGCTGAAAGCTCTCAACATCCTCCAAGCAGCGAGGTATCAAGTCAAGTGCGAAGCACGAACTGGAATGGATCAACATATTCCACTCCATCATCTGGATAGATCAGATCATGTCCAAACTCCCCAGCAGAGCATCATTAACCGATGTCAATTGCAGATTTGCTGCACACCCTGTTGTAGCATAACCCCTCTGTGGGGGAAGTTCACTGTTGTGAGCAGAAGAAAGAGAATCTAGCAGAATGCTAGAGGCAAAAGCCCGCAACTTCTTGTCTACCCATCAACCACCCATGGGAGGGATAAAAAAATGAGAGATTGAAGAATAGAGAGATGTGCGTTGAGAGAAAAAGTGAGAAAAGGGCTTTTTCAGAAAACTAGAGATTGAGTGCCAAGTGATGTGAGAATCACAAATAAGAAAGGGTGGGAATAATACCCGGTGAAACAGGTTCCCTGTGCGCATTTGAGTCTTTCGTTGTGTTTTGTTTGTCTCGAGTCTTGTTTTGAGTCGTTTCAAGTGTCAATAGATGTGTTTAGGTTGTTTACCTTTATTTTCCGTTGTTGGGTCGTCTTTGTTGTGTTCAGTTGTAGGCTCAATATCCGGTCGAGAACTCATTTTCTCAATTTCAAAAATGATTTGTTGTGTGCTCAGAGTGCTGTGCCATTCTCCACATTTGTGCAAAATGGGGAATTTGTTCTTTCAAAAACTGTAGGGTTCAACCCAGGTCGTGTGAGAACAGTAGAACCAGGACCTATCTGAAGCTATAATGGTTCCGGGCTGCCAAGCAAAAGAAAAGAGGGAAAATTGAAGCATCTGAGTGTGTTTCGCCTTCAGCAAATTCCGTGATTGTACTCCGGGTGTACCTCTTCAGGCCTTGTCAATGCTACCGACGTATGAGTGCGCCTCTACCTCAAATGTAAGCCTGCTTCAAGTCAGAACGGCAATTAAAGCAGCAGCAGATGTTATCTCTTGCCGATATGAACAGGGTGTACCCTTTTCAAACTGAGTGTGTTGCAAAACCCTCTGAGAGGTAAATCAGAGACACCAGAGTACACATTTGATGCTCCTCTATTGCATAGAATATGAACTTTCATATACACTGTTGTTGCATGTGTGCCGCGCATCGTTATGATTCATGCATAAAATATGCTTGTTTTCAATATTGCATGGAAAATGCCCCCATACTTGCATAGAAGATGCATTTCATCGCACTATCTTGTGCACTTACACTTTGTATCTCACTTGCACTATCATGTGCATCTTGTGGTTGTACCTCACTCGCGCTGTTTAGCGTATCGCACTATCTTGTGCATTTCAAATCACTCGCGCTGTTTAGCGTATCGCACTATCTTGTGCATTTCAAATCACTCGCGCTGTTTAGCGTATCGCACTATCTTGTGCATTTCAAATCACTCGCGCTGTTTAGCGTATCGCACTATCTTGTGCATTTCAAATCACTCGCGCTGTTTAGCGTTTCGCCTTATCTTGTGCATTTCAAATCACTCATACTGCTTAGCGTGTCGCCTTTGTCTAGTGCATTTCACATCATTCGCGCTGTTTAGCGTATCGCACTGTTTTGTGCATCATATCATCGCGCTATCTTGCGCACCTCCATCGCACTGTCTTATGCACTCGCGTTGTCTAACGCATCGCGCTATTTTGCGCACCTCAATCGCACTGTTTTGTGCATTACATTTCATTCGCGCTATTTTGTGCATCGCACTATTTTGTGCACCTTACTTGCATTTTGCATCCATTCAATCGCGCTATTTTGTGCATCGCACCGTCTTGTGCACTCAATCGCACTGTTTTATGCATCGCATCATCACGCTATCTTGCGCACCTCCATCGCACTGTCCTGTGCACTCGCGCTTTCTTGCACATCGCACTATCTTGTGCACTTGCATGCTATATCTCACTCGCACTATCTTGTGCATTCCATTACACTCGCTCTGTTCAGCGTATCGCACTGTTCTGTGCAATTTACTTTCGCGCTTTCTTGCGCATCGCACTGATTTGTGCATTACATTGTTTCATTCGCGCTAATTTGCGCATCGCACTATTTTGTGCATTTTTACTTGCACTGCACGTGCATTTTATCGCGCTATCTTGCGCACCTTACCTGCACTTGTTAGTACATGACATTTCATTCGCGCTATTTTGCACATCACACCGCTTTGTGCATCTATGCCACATTGCACTGTTTCGCACGTCTTGTTAGCACTGTCTTGTGCATTCCAACCTGTTCCGCACTGTTTTGTGCATCTCCTTAGCATTGCTTTGTGCACTCACTTTGCATCACATTGTCTTGTGCACACTGTGTTTTTGCATAAACCCTGAATTTTCAAACCGGCTTCGCGTAGCGTATAAGCCCAATTTTCAAACCGGCTTCGCTTAGCGTATAAGTCCAATTATCGAAGTCTTCCTGCATATCATTTTGCATTCTGCCCCTGAACTACGCTGGTTTGATTCCTTGCAAAGGGATACGTAGGCAGCCTGTGGGCACAACATTTATTTATCTATATTTTGTTTCTTTGTCCAAGTCTTCGGCCTTGTCAAAAATGGGTCGTCTCTGGGCTTTGACATTCACTCCCGTCATTGTTGTGACTTTCGAGTTCTGTCAAAGAGGGGCAACTGTAGACACCCCATTTTTGACTGCCCTCAAGACTTGGGCGCTACTGATGGTTTACTTGTTGGAGAAAGGTGTGCAGTGCATAGGTTCAGTTTTTTTTTCGACAAGGAGAGAGACAAATCTCAACTTCATACCCCATTGTGGACCAAAATTATTTTTGATGGTTTTTATGCCTTAAAACCCTCTCTTTCAAAACATTTTTGAAATAAAATTCCCACGATGTTCCGACGCTCGCATTTCGGTAAATGTTGCGCTTTTCGGTAAACCGAGCAAGGACAAAAGGGGAGATGAATGAAAGAGAGATGAAATCTTTGAAAAATCTTTCAAAACACCTTACTTAGGGGTTTGAAGTTGAAGAAAAGAGGAGAAGAGGGGAGAAAACTAGTTTGGGAGTGGTTCAGCATGAATCCGGGAAGGAGAAAAATCTGCGCGGCTTCTCCGAAACGGGCGTGACTCTTTGTACAAGAGGAATTAAAATATGGGGCCACCACCATTGGAAACCTTACTTCTGGGGCTTCATTTTGCACTCAAGAATCTCCTAAGTCCAAATCCGGGGGGAGGAGATATGGTTGGTTGAAGTCTGGTTGGACCGAATCTGCGCGGCTTTGCGGAAATTGGCATAACTTTTTCTACAGAAGGAATTTTAATGCAAGGTTTGCGCCATTGGAAAGCTAACTTTCGGGGCTTCAATCTGGACTTTTACCGGCACTTTTTGACCTTACCGGCTACCTACCGGCCATCCATTTATCCGACCGGCACAAAAGATTGACGGCCGGCACAAAAGATTGCCGGCCGGCCAAAAGTGCCCAGAACTCAGATTTTTGACAGATATTTATCAATACACTGTGCTAGATATTTCCAATTGGGATATTTTGACCAAAAACTCTTGTTTTGACATATATAGGGCCTTATATCTCATATGGCTTAGGGTGGAGAACAAAAAAGTCAAGTTTTGGGAGCTTCTCACTCCAAAAAACCTTTCTCTCTCTAGAAATTTCAAAGCCAAATTTCAGTCCTCTCCCTCTTCCTTTGTGTAGGTTGGATTTTTGGAGGAAAAAACCAGATATAGACATACATATCTGATATATACACCTATATCCCTCCATCTCTCACTATATCTCTTCCATTCAACCATTGAACACCCTTGTTCTTGGGCCTTTTCTTCATCACTACCGAGCACCACCATCACCACTCTATTTCCAGCAGCAAGGAGGGGTTTTTCAGAGGCTTAGAAGCAACATTCCTTGGTCCAAGAGGTACCAAAGAAGTGATCTTCAAGGGTAAGACCATTTTTTCTCTTTTGTAGCACTTTTTTTGCACCATTGCTTAGGCCTATTTTCTTACTGTTTTGGGATCCGACCCTAACTGAAAGGGGAATTATTTTGAGCCATTCTTCATGTTTTTTTAAGGGCTCAACCCTGTTTGAGCCCTCCATAGTGCACTTGCTTCAATACTCCTTGGTATGCCTCATTTTTGCATGAAATTTCTAGCCTATGTGTGATCTGTTTTTGAGCATAATGTAAACTGAAAGTAGGCTCATTTTGAGCCCTTCTTCAACATTGAAGAAGGGCTCAACCCTGTTTGGGACCCCTATCTTGCACTTACTTCATAATCCCTCCTATTTACCGTAAATTTGCATGATTTGTTTGGCCTATATGAAAATTGTTTTGGAGTGTATCATGAACTGTGAGTAGGCTTATTTTGAGTCCCTCTACAACATTGTAGAAGGGATCAACCTTGTTGGGGGTTTCCATGTTGTGCTTACCATTATACCCCTTTTTGGCCCCCATTTTTGCATGCTTTGTTGGCCTGTCTTGCTTCTGTTTTTAGGCCATCATCAGAACTGAAAATGGCCATATTTTGACCTTCTTGGCATATCTAATTTAATGTCTTTTGCTGTTTGATGCATGTTTTGTATACCTCATATTATAGCCTTTGTTGGCTTCAATCTTGCATGGCATTTCGGGCATGTTTGCATATTGATTTGAGGGCTGTCATCTACTGTCAGTAGTCATATTTTTTGTCCCTCTTCAGTGTTGTAGAAGGGTGTTTTTCCATTTGGGCTTTGCATATACCACTTGCCTCATAGCCTCCTTTGTGGAGCCATTTTTGTATGCCATGTTAGCCCCATTTGTGATTGCTGTTTGCCCATGTTTTGTACTGTAAAAATGTGAGTTATGGGGCTGCCTCGCTTCTGCCTTTTCATGTCATGTATCAATTATGCATGTTTGGTGTAGCTATAGGCCATTTCGGGTGCCAAAATTCATGTTTCGGGATCATTCCATGCATCGGGTACACTTTGGCCATGTTTCGGCACTGTTTTGCCCCACATTTCAGTGCTTAAATTCATTTGCATGTTTGCATATCATATTTCCATGCCATTTCATCGCGTATGCCATTGCCTCGGTTTGCGTGCCCGTGTGCACGCATTTCGAGGCATCTCACTTTTCATCTCTCGGCCTCTTATGTGAGTGTGGCTGAGGCTCTCTCATGTTAGTGTAAGCCCATATTGTATTGTTTATGTCATTTTAGCATCATTGCATTCCGTATGCCATTGCCTCGATTTGCGTGCCCGTGTGCACGCATTTCGAGGCACTTCACTTTTATCCGATGGCCTCCTATGTGAGTGTGGCAGAGGCCCACTTGTGTTGGTGTAAGTCCATGTTGCATTGTGTATGCCATGTTTCAATGTGTTGTGCATGTTATGTTGTTAGCGTTGTGTATGCCATTTAGTTGCATTGCATGTTTGTATGTTAGCTTGCATGCTTAGGTTGCATGTGCATTGTTGTGCATTGCCTTGCCTCTTGATCAACCATGATTGAGGTTGGGTCCCTTGTATGTTTGGTGTGCATTACATTTGATATTAAAATGCACACTTGACTCTTTGGCCATCATGCATGGAAATGCGCGATTGGTGGCCCGAGAATCGAGGCACACCCTCCTTTGAGTCACAAACATGATAAGGAATGTGTTTGGTGCATACATTGCTTGAATTGAGCTGCCATGCAAGTTTTGCCCTCTGCTGCTGTGAGTTGCAGGTTCTGCAGGAATTCAGTGCCGGCCGGCAGTGTTTAGTGCCGACCGGCAGTCAATTTGCAGCCGATGGATCAATTCAGTGCCGATGAGCTCAATCCACTGCCGGTGGAAGTTTTGTGCAGCCGGTAGTGATCTTCAGTACCTAAGGAAGTATTCCTAGGACTGTGGCAGTCTTCTGAGATGCAGGGTAGGGAAAACAGAGGCAATCTAAGCATGGCAACGCGATTCCGAGCAAGTCCCCCTGCGGCGTCTCCGCATCCGCCCTCTTCCCGAGGCGATTTATTGTTTTAATCGAATTAGTTAATTCATTTAATTATTTTGATGGGTTTGTAATATTTAATTAGCTCGCGTAGTTAATTATTTGTATTATTCTTTTGGTCCCTCTGTGTGAGGGCATAATTGTAATAAGTGTGGGTGAGTGGTGTGTATGTCTTCCAACCCCCATTTCTTTCTCCCTTTTATTTACCCGCTTATGATGGTAGATTAGGGCACGTTTATTTTAGCATACCTTATGCAATGCATGCGTGCATCCATGCATTTGTTGACATGCATCGGGCTCGGTACATCATACAAACTGCATTGTATTTTCAATTCCAAATTGAATACGTGCATCGAATAAAGTGCATTTCACATGCCATCTTTAGGGTTAACCGAGCCTACTCTAAATTGCATCCTTGCCTGTGCTGCATTAGCCACTTAACATGACCTAGGGACATGCATGTCTGCTAACTAGTTTCTTGTTTTGGCACAGAGTACGATGTAAGTATTTTACGCTTTAGCATAGCACATGCATGTGAATGTTGCCATGACAGTATGCTTACCATGCGGCTAAATGCTTATGTGAGATAAACTGTTTGAATGCCTGTGGGTGGAGGTTGGGTTGCTTGAGTTGGAACAACTCATTGAAATCCGTATTTTAGCCTACTTGCGAGTAGCAAAAACCAACACGTTTTTCAAAACAAACGGATATGCAATGTGTATTTCCAAATTAGGCAATCTAGTCTATACTTGTTTGCTGCGCGCATAACATAGTAATTCTAGACTAATAATTGGAATAAGAACACATAATGTTTTCAAAAACGGATATCACGGTTAGTAGAGGCCGGTCTTCGGACCGGGCGAAAGGGGGTGCTCATAGCTGACCTTCCCCGATCGTACCCAAGCACCCGAGCCAAGACCACTTTGGTGATGACGGACATGTGGCCTTCGGCACCGAGTCAGGGTTTCCTAAATTTCCCATTTTAAAATATTTAGGTGGCGACTCTGTAATCTGGCAAAGCAGTCCATGTTTGGCACTACTTTTCAAAATCTGTTTTCTCAAACGATTTGCCAGAGTTGGACTCTTTGGTTCAGATTAAGAACCGCAACAAACGAAAAAGGGGAGTCCGAACTGTAGCGAGGTCCCTCGCGGGCTTGTCTACACCCCCTATTGTCCCTTACTCGGGATGGTACGACGGCCGATACCGGTGACGGAGTCGTGAGACCTTTGCCTTCTTCCACCGCTACTTCAATACAGTGGTCGCAATGAGGTAACTCAAAATTCACAATCATTTTTGCTTTAATACTGCTCTAATTCATACTTTGGCAACTGATGACAACTAATAATCTGTACATTCTTTGTTTGCAGATCACATGGCAACCTTGGGCGACTATATCGACCAGGGTGAGGGACCAGTATGAGGGAGCTTGGGGCACATCTCGCTTCCAAATTTTATTGGAGCGTCCGGTTTGTCAGGCCTGGTTTCTGAGCGAGCGGTTCGTACGCCAGACTGTAGGCTCACCTGATCCAATTGTTCCGATGCCACCCCTATCATCTATGAGGAAAGCGGATAGCCTATCGGTTGATGCGATCATACAGTTCATAGTAGGCCTAGACACTGACTTCTTCAGAGGAGAAGGCGACTGCATGACATTCATTCAGACTCATCTTATGCCTCCTCTGACAGGCGTTCACGCAAGCAAGGGAGTAGGAGCTCTTATGGCAAGTGAGGCAACTCGGGCAACCAGAGCCCATGCTAAAGGGGCTCCTACCATTGGACAGATTACCCGTTGGCCAGATCTTCCCACTGCACTCACGTATTAGCGGCTGACTGGGACTGCTTACCAGATTCCGATCAAGCCGGCAGAGGGAAGGCACAAGTATGGTGGAGTTTGAGGCACATCTTAGGTATGGACCACACTTTACAATTTGCACCCCACATTTCCATTTCTGATATGTTTATTCCAGACATTGATCATCCAAATGCACTTGCAGGCACCTACAGAGTATACAAAGAGCCTCCTCGAGCTAGTTGCTTCTCTGATGGGCATGGTGCAGAGGAGGGAGATGCTGCTTGGTCTCCACGATATTTAGATAATTGCCTTCAGTTCAGCATGCATTTCATTACTAACTCTATTGTGCACCACACTATCATATTTCCACTAATACATCGGTACCTCAACTATAGTCTTTCCCAAACTGCACTGATACACTGCATTAGTATACTGTACTCATACTTTGATTTCTGCATGACATTTATTATGCATGCTATGCCTGTATCTGATACACACATTGTAGCTAATATGTTGACAATTGTTTTTTCCAGAGTCCATCTGTGCCAAGGACACTAGCAGTAGCAGCAGCACCAGCACCAGCACCGGCAGTACCTCCTCCAACAGCATGGAGAAGAGAGAGGCAAGCCCCAGTTTCAGGCCGAGATGTACGCCTCGATCGAGGTAGGGATAGGGGCACCCGAGGCCGGAGTACTTCCTCAGAGCCCATTTTGAGCGACGATGATGCTGAGACTAGTGACTCCGAGGATGCAGTGAGTCGACATTCTGAGTCATCTGAGAGTGGAGATGACGATGCTGGTTCAGGGTCTGAGAGTGGATGGGATGCCGAGGCAGGCTTTGAGGCAGGGAGCGGAGATGATACCGTCTCTAGCTCAGAGTCTGATTATGACAGGGATACTGATAGAGACAGTGCCCCTGAGGCCTCTCCAAGGAAGAGGACGAAGAGGGCCTCTCGAGCTTGAGGCGACTGGCACCAATTTTTTTTGTACTTTTTGCTTAGTTTCTTTTTGTTTGGTAGCTTAGCACAGGTATAGCTTCAGATAGGTTTTAATTTTGCTTTTGAAACTTGTTCTCCTCTTTTGTAAAAACCATGATCAGAATAAAACCTTGCAGTTTTTATAAAAAGTGTTATTATTTTTGCATCATGAGCACCATATTTGCATAAAATGGACATGGAATCGAATTTGAAAATGAAAATTTGTATTGGCATGATCTTCTTAATCGGGTAATGAGCCGACCAACAACCAAAATTCAAAATACAACTTGATAAGGAAAACGAAAACAACTTAAACACAAACAAACAAACTTGCTAAAACAAAAGACTCAAAACAAGACCTCAAAAACACAAAGGTCAAGAAAAAACACATGCTGCCAACAGTGCCCAACACACAAGTGGATGGTAGGCCAGAAGAAGGAATTGCCGGCCACAAAAGGGAAGTTGCCGGCCACAAGAGGTGGCCGAGTGGCCTGCCAGCCACAAATGTGCAGAACCACTAGAATGCTAACAATTGGCCTCTACTACAGCCTTATCTTCTACAAAAGGTTCTTCTTCGTGATTTCTTCTCTAGAACCCCATTTCAACTGTTGTTTCTTCCACAAATGGAGACATTCCTTGCCAAGAAGTTCACAGATTGGATAGCCACTTTAGACGTCATGGAAAAGGTAAATTTCTGGGGTTTTGGCATAAATACACTTTTTTCATTGAGCCACACTCCGCTTTGCTTTCTGTTCCTCCATGCCACGACTTAATACTGGGACTTAATTAGGCATGTATTTCGCTTCGGAACATAAGAAATGTGCCTGACTCTTGAAGAATTTTGGCCATTGATGGAAACCTGGCACGATGAGGAAATCATACCTCAGCCCTGTTTTGGCCATATCCAAGCTTTGGGACGAATGTGTGGGCTCACTTTGCACGAGGCTCAATCTCTAGCCCACAACGGAGAACTAGATATACCCAACTTGATTCATTAATTTTCTGACATCGGTAACAGAGGAGACCTCCTCTGGCGAGGTTTTCGGTAGCATGCCCTCTGTTTATGCATTCTTGCACATTTCCTTCTTCCCCCTAGTTTCGACGGAACCAGCATTCAGTTGATCGAAGTGGCCCAAGGTCTGAACGAAGGTAAGAGTTGCATCGGTTTGGTACTAGTCAAGACGTTGATGGGCTTGGATGCTTTTCATTGGCAAGAAACCACCAGGTTTGCGGGGAGTCCACTACTTCTTCAGGTATTGTTTCCCATCCTTTCTCATATGTGTTTCTCACATCACTCGACATTCACACTCTATTTTCCTCTCAAAGCCCTTTTCTTACTTTTCTCTTGATGCACATCTCTTTATTCTTTAATCTCTCTTATTTTTCATCCCTTCCCAGGTATGGCTTATGGATAAGCTGAAGGTAGTGGACTCTTGCCCGAGTACTCAACTTGAGCTTATTTCTTCAGCCACCGGCTACTGGATTTTCCCAACGAGGGATGGTGGTGCAACTGGATGTGCAGCAGGTCTACAACCGACATAGCTTGGCGTTGCCCCTGGTTTAATCTAACCAAGATACATTACAGCATGGCTCGATAGCCTGGCATACAGTTGATTGGCCTCACACACTACGTGTTCTATTTCCTTTTCCAATTCAGACACCAGTTCGAGCATGATCCGACACGCCTAGAGGAAGGGGTAGAATACTCGGCTTCATTCCCGATTCGTGCTTCACACTTGGCTAGGTACATCGCTACTTGAAGGACAAGAGAGCTTCTGGCCCTGGCCCCTGCCTCTAGTTTCAGTTGTGCCCTTTTTGGCGAGTGCTTGGCTTGGTTTGAAGATGAGGCACAAACCGGGCCTACTTTGGCTTTAGAAGCTTCCACAAGCACGAACAAAGGATGCAGGAGTACCTAACTCACCTATGCCCCTAGTTTATTGCTTTGACCCTTCTTTTCAAGTTTTATGATGTAAAAGCAACTTTGATTTGCATCAGAGTTGAAGAACTTTATGTCAAAATCAATAGAATTAAAGTTGTGAGTACTAAAAATATTCCTTTTGGTTCAAAAATGGTCTACGTTGTAAACGGTAAAATTTTGAACAAAACCAACTTTTATTAAAACTTTCCAAAACCATTTTTGAAAGTGATCACCACCTAACACGCACGGAATCAATCCTCAAGATGTACAACCCCAAATCAAAAGATCATAACTGCCCTTGCTTGAATACATTGCTCTGCATTGTAACCAACTCTTCTTTCCAGAACAAAGATCACAACGAAACTCTTAGATAAAGAACAGACAAAGATGACTTGATCAGACACATGGACAGGACAGTTGAGTTGAAGGTCACAACGAAACTCTTACATAGTTCGGTTTAGGTTCACTCAAGTATTAACTCTCTCCTTTTGCACTCTAACCTTTGCCAAAGTCGCCCTTTAGGGTTTTCAATCTTGCGAGCTCAATTTTTCTTTATTTCTAATTTTTCATGCTCTAACTTTTGCCTAGGTCGCCTTTTAGGTTTTCGGCCTAGCGAGCCTCTCAAGGATAGTACTTCTTCAACTTGTCCATGTTGGTTGGCTGCGAAAATTCCAGGCCATCTAAGTCCATGAGAATAACTGCTTCTCTCAACTAGATAGTTTTGATGACGTAAAGACCAATCCAATTGGATCTGAACTTGCCCCTAGGGTCATGAATGGGAGCTCGGTTGTCTTTCAACACCATCTCTTCTTCTTTGAGATTCCAAGACTTAACTTTCTTGTTAAAAGCCCTGGCAATTCTGCGCTGGTAGCCTTGAACATGATACAATGCTTTCCGCCTTTTATCAAATAGCATTAACTTCTCAAATCTACTTTGTTGCCAGTCCGCCTTTACTATCTAATACTCAGCCATAACTCACAGCAATGGGACTTCTATTTTAATCGGCAAAACGGTTTACATCCCGTGGATGAGAGAATAAGGAGTTGCCCCTATAGACATCCGGATCGAAGTTCTGTAGCCCCAAATTTATCTGGCCAGTCCCTGTAGGTCTCAACCATCGTTTGCAAAATGTTCTTGATGTTCTTGTTGGCGGCTTCAACAGCTCCATTTGTTTATGGCCTGTATGTAAATGACTTATGGAAAGCCACATTGTATTTCTCCAACAAGTCTATCACCTCTTTCTTGAAGTGGGAGTCATTACCTGATATGATCTCGTTTAGGACTCCGTACCGGCAAATGATATTGTTTCTGATGAACTTAGCCACATGCGATGCCTTCAACACTGCATAAGACTGAGCTTCCACCCACTTTGTAAAATAATCAATCGCCACCAAAATATATTCATGCCCATTCGACCCTTTTGGTGTGACTGCACCGATAACGTTGATTCCCTAAACTGAAAACAACTATGGCGAAGTCATGTTGTAAAGCTTTGACGGTGGAATATTCATACGATTGGCATGAATTTGACATTTGTGGCATCGCCATACAAAACCAATACAATCTTCATCCATGGTGGACCAGTAGTAACCTTGCTTGAGAATCTTCTGGGCTAGCATCACACCGTTCATATGCGCCCTGCATTCTCCGCCGTGGATAGCCTCCATAAGGCACTTCGGTTCCTCTTCTTCCACACACAACTTATGTATTCCTATATGACCTCTCTTATACAGTTTACCTCTGCAGATGATAAATTGGACGGCTGTTCGCCATATTCTACGTTTGTCCTTGACATTTGCCCCTGGTGGATAAATCTCATTTTCCAAGAAGTTCCAAATATCATAATACCAGGGGTTTTTGTCTTACACTTCATCTATCACAGCAATAGTTTCATAAGCCGGCGTGTATTTCTACTCAATGATAATCGGACTCATCCCAACTCCAAGTGTGATGTCTACCATAGAAGATAGAGTTGCTAAAGTATCAGCGAACCTGTTGTTCTCTCTAAGTAGATGTGTGAAAGTCAGCTTTTCAAACATAGGAATCAAAACATCCAGGGTCTGATAGTAAACTTTCATCTTCTCTTTTTTGACTTTCCAGTCTCCATTCGCTTGAGAAACAACTAAGTTTGAGTCCCTGATGACATCCAATCTTATTGCCCTTAGTTCCAAGGCGACTTCTAAACCAGTAATACATGCTTCATATTCTGCTTCATTATTAGACACCTTGAACTGGAGTTCGAAGGCTAAAGGTATATGGGAGTTGTCGGGTGCTATCAGCAACACACCTATCCCATAACCACACTGATTGGATGCTCCGTCGAAGTTTCCTCTTCAACTTGCAGAGTGTCTTTATCTGGGAAGAAGTATTCCATTGCCTCATGTCCTTCTACCGGGTGATCTGCCAGGAACTCCGCTACAGCTCTGCCCTTGACTGACTTGCGGGTGACATATTTAAGATCAAATTCGGAGAGAAGAAGCAACCAATGAGCTAGCATGTCCATAAATGTTGGTTTCTCAAAGAGATATTTGATGGGATCTAATCTCAAAACCAGGATTACAGAGTGAGCTAATAAGTAGTGCCTCAACTTCCTGGTAACCCATACCAAGGCTAGGCAAGCTTTCTCCAACGAAGTATAGTGGGTCTCATAATCCAGTGTTTTCTTACTCAAGTAGTAGATGGCTTTCTCCACCCTATCTTCAGATTCCTGAGCGAGCATGCATCCCATGGTCGTGTCTATCACTGGCAAGTACAAAATCAAAGGCCTCCCTAGCTCCGATGGCGACAACACAGGCGGGTTCTAGAGGTACTGCTTAACTTGTTTGAAGGCAATTTGACAGTGATCATCCCATCGGAATTTCTTCCCTTTCTTCAATAGACCAAATAGTGGTTTACAAGTCAAGGTTAATTTGGAAATGAACCGTCTTATGAATTGCACTTTACCCAGAAAGCCTTGCACCTCCTTTTCAATCCTTAGTGGTGGCATTTCCGAGATCGCCCTAAATTTGGAAGGATCTACTTCAATGCTCCTCTGTGTGATCAAAAAGCCTAGCGTTTTTCCTGCCGTTACGCGAAAGGTGCATTTCTGCGAGTTTAATCTCAATTTCTATTTTCTGATCCATTGAAAAAATTTCTTCAAGGTGGTGTAGTGGCCCTCTCTTTCTTTGGACTTGACAATCATGTCGTCCACATACACCTCGACCTCTTTGTGGATCATGTCATACAGAATGGTGGTCACAGCCCTCTGATAGATAACTCCAACATTTTTCAACCCAAATGGCATAACCCGGTAGCAATAGGTACCCCACGACATAGTGAATACGGTTTTCTCTCTATCCTCAGGCGCCATCAAAATCTGGCTATACTCGAAAAACCCATCCATAAATGATAGCAATACATGGCCCGCAGTGAAGTCAACTAACTCATCAATATGCAGCAGAAAAAAGTCATCCTTCGGACTGGCTTTGTTCCCGGAAGTCTGCACACACCCGGATTCTGCCATCCTTCTTCAGCACTGGAACGATGTTGGCCAACCAAATCGAATACTTAGATACTAACAAGAAACCTACCTCGATCTTCTTAGTGACCTCTTCTTTGATTTTCAATGCCCAATCCGGATGGATTCTATGTAACTTCTACTTGATCAGTCAGGCCTTGGGGTCAAGAGGGATCCGATGCTATACAATCTCAAGATTGATACCAGGCATGTCTTTGTAGGACCACGTGAAAACATCTTTGAAATCTTTTAACAAAGCGACTAAGCGCTCTTTCTCCTCTGAAGACAACATGGACCCAATCTGGACCAAACGCGGATCCTTCTCAGTACCTACATTAATGGCAATGATTTCATCAGCACAGGGTTTAGCAAACCACTCATCCTCTCAATTAATCAAGTTTTTCAAAACTAAAGGAATTCTTTCCTCTTCGTTTTCATTGAAATTCTAAAAATCCTGGTCAATACAGTAAACCAACGGCACAGAAAAATACACATAATCCACAGAATTCTCATTCAAAAGGGCCAGATTTTCAGTTACAAACTCAAAAGAAAAGCTGAATGAAGACCTAGACAGGACTTTGGTATTTGGGTTACTTCCCCCAGAAGTACCATACTCAAACTCAGAAGAACTAGAATCTGATCCCGACCCCATAGACTCAATGGAATCAGATTCTAGCTCATCACCTAACTCAGAACTGGACAAAAAGCCTTCCTCCAACTGCCAGATAAGAAATGGTGCCTCTGATGCATCCAAAATGATGCTGGTTGGGTTCATACCCGGTTCTTCCCCGATCACGGAGATAGTAAGGTTATCCACCAAGTTCTCTGAGTCGGCCGCAGGATTTGTCAGGAGACTAGCCAGTGCTACCCCTACTCCGAGTTCACTATTGTCTGAGTCACTTTCCATGCTCTATTCAGCTTTAGTGCTTGGTTCAGCCCTTTTCTCAATATCACTATCTTGCAGATGCAAATCAAAGAAGATCTCGAACCTGGGGACACGCTGCTTCATGGAATTCACCCAAGGCTCGGGAAAGTTGCAAAAGGGGAAATCTTCTCCCTGCGGAACAAAGCGGCCATTCAGTGTCCCCTGGATTGGCCCATGATTAAGCTCATAACGTTTTCTGGCCTGCTTAGCCTCGACTCTGCCTTTTATCTCTTCTATCTTCCTGATCCAGTCCTCTTTGGTGGGTTAGCCCAGTCTAAAGGCATATGGGTTGTGTGGCACATCTATCAGTGCTGCAATGCCTTTCCGGCCACTTCTTCCGAGTCCCATTCGTGGAACATGTTGTAGTTTACTTATGAAATAGATAGACTGGGCACTGACGTACATGCCTTCTATGCGGTCAGTATGGTCTACACTACCCGAGCTTTAGCCAAAGTGAACCCTAAAAGGAATACATCCTCCTCGCCATGGGTGATTTCCAGCACTGGTGTAGTTACCTCTAGCGGCGGATGGATGGATGGATGGATGAATTCCCAAAAATAATCGCCACTTCTCTCCCATGAGGGTACTTCAGCATTTGGTGGAGAGTGGAGGAGACAGCTTTCACATGATGCAACCACCATAATAGCAAATTGAAGGTAGCCGGCACATCTAAGATATTAAACTCAACATCCTGCTGAGCTGGGCCCACCTGAACTCTAACTTGCACTGTGCCCATGACCTCTCTGCTCGTATTATCATATGCCCGAATTACTTGGGCTGTGATAACAAAGTCCACGAGTTTAAGGTCAATTGCATAGGCGGTATGAGAAGGACAGACATTGATAACCAAACAAGTATCTACCAACACCACCGGCACCCATTTCTCCCTGCACTCCACAGATATGCACAAGGGCTTGTTGTGAGCTGAGCCTTCCGGCGGCAATTCTTTATCGGAGATGGTAAAGGTTGGCCTGGCACCACTTGAGAAGACCAATCCCACAAGCTGTTTAGGCATGATGTTAATGGACAATTTAGCCTTGTCCATTGTCGACAGTACTTCCTATAGGTGTACCTAGGAAGCCATGAGAAGACCCCAGATTGAGATGTCGGCCTGGATTTCTTAAGTTGTTTCAACACTGCATCTTCTTCTAGCTATTTCTCTTTTTGTTTCTCGACCTCTCTGTCTTTTCCAGATGCCTTAGCTTGATCTAAGTGTGGTGGCTTAAAATACCAACCACTTCTTGTCATGTGATCTATTTCTTCAGCATACCACGTGTTGTCCAGAAGGCACTCGCCCCAGTCTTCGTCGGTGTGGGCTAGATGCAAATCATCATCGTCCCACCATACGCCTTCAGCAGCCGACAAATAGTTGTCTAACTCTGTTTGTATCACCTTCACTTCATAGGTATCTCCCACAAGGTGTTAGGTCATTACAGCTTCCCGGTTGTTTTCAACCCTTTCTCGTTTAAACTGCTTCAGTGCAGCTTCCTGTTCTAAGTTCACAATGCTTATAGTATCCAGTTCCTGAGCTGAATTTTCCATGCCAGTGTTCACCAGCTGCTTTCCTTTCTCATCTGCCCTTCCGGCAACTACAACAATCCCTACTTCTTTCTCCTCTGGTTTCATTTCAGTTCTTTCCTCCTTAACCGGCTCATCACTCAACCATCTAGTGTTGTCAGCTAATTCGTTCAAGTTGAACCAGTCAATCTACATATCCCCCTGATCTTATTCATCAAAGAACTGCAGGTTGTCCAAATCCTCCTCGAGTTCTGCTAGATCATCCAACCCTTGACTCGGGCCATCTTCTCTAACCACATTGATGTCTACCAAGACTGGCAACACCAATTCAGGCTTGATTTGACCAATCAGCACAATGTAGCAGCCTGGATCATACACTCTATCAGTTACGTCCTCAGAACACTCCAGCAACGGACTAATACCTTTCTTCAAAGTCGACACCCCTCCCAGTGTAAGCATCACCAAAGGCTTGGGTTGGGTGTAGGACGTGTCCATCATGCACCAATCTATGCCTTCTGGAATGAACAATGTCGATTTTGGTAGGTAGGAGGGGGTAATATATACGTTAGGGTCAAAAGGGGTGGCCAGTGTATGGATCAGGTTGAGATTTCGATGATGGGGAACTTGATTATGGGCTGGGAGTAGATTTGTGGTTACGTTAGGCTTTTGAAGTGGAGCGATCACCTTGTTGTCAATGAGATCCTGAATCTCATGACGCAATCAAAAGCACTAGTCGATGTCATGACCATGCTATTGGTGAAACGCGCAGTATTTTGCGGGGTTGTGTTTAGGTGGAAGAGGATCAGACAATGGGCAGGGTTCTAATGGTTTGAGGTGCCCTTTCTTGACTAGCACTTTCATGGCTTGAGACAGGGTCATATACAGTTGGTTGAAGGTCCACTGGGATCGGTTAGGATTGGAGGGTGTTTGTGAGCTTGTATTGGCAAAAGGGTCGGCAGTCTTGGTTGTGGTGACGACGCTTACATCTGATGGACTCGCAGCTATGCTACCCTTGGCAGCATTGGAACTGCGTATAAACAACCTTTTTGCCGGCTCCTTCTCATCTGTGATCAGTCCCTGCTTCATGTGTCTTTGATTTGTACTCCCATTTCATGAAGTTTTGTAAATGTAAACAGGGGTAGGATGATCATTTTTTACAACAGCTTGTCGTGCAAATTCTGAGCAAACATCATGATCTGATCCTTCTCAAAAGGCCTTGTAGTCAACATCGAGGCCTTAGCTCTCCACCTCGTCACAAATTCAGAAAAGCCCACCTTTAGCTCTTAACGTGTTGCTTCGAGATCACGAGTTGTGACATTGATCTGAATATTATATGAATACTGTGCAATGAAGGCCTCAACCATGTCCTCCCAATTATGCTTGATAGAATCTTCTAACTTTGTATACCAAATAGCCGCTATACCTGACATGGTACGACCAAAAAGAGACAGCTTTTCAATATTCAACTAGGTTGAATGGTCAAAAGGGTGCCTTAGCAAGACTACCACACCTAACACTGAGAAGTGAAAAGAGGATCAAACGGTATAGTGGTAGTCCAGATCCAAGGTTTGTGTTCCATCATGGCAGAGCCCACGACTGGTCAGCCTTTTGGCAAGCTTTTAGGCAAGCCTCTGGAAAACCGTCCAAGAATAGCAGCTAGCAAACACAGTGACTTAACCGCACCAATGAAAATGCAAATGCAAAGAAACATACAAATGTAGATAAAATTTTATGTCATAAATTTCAAGTCAAGTTCTTTAATTTCCCCAGCAGAGTCGCTAGAAACTGTAGCTCGACTTTTCGTGCCCCCATTCGGAAGTCGAATAAGCCCTACAGTATCAGACTCTTGCGGTTCTGAATCTAATCTCACAAGTGCAATGTGAAATAGATAATCACCAACCAGTCTAAATCTGGCAAATCTTTTGGAAAATCGATTTTGAATCAAAATGCCAAAAATGGACTACTTTGCCAGATACAGAGTTGCCACCTACATGTTTTTGAGGAATTTAGGAAACCCATGACTCATGCCAAAGGCCACGTGTCCATCATCACCAAGATTGTCTCGGCTCGGGAACTTAGGTATGAGAGGGGAAGGTCATGAATCGAGCACCCCCGCTCGACCGATCAACGATCGGCCTCTACTAATCATGATATGAATCTTATCTACAACATATGCTATTGTTCCGATTATTAGGCTAGCATTACTATGTGATGTGCACACACACAAGTATAAACTAATTTGCAAGAATTGGAATACTTGATTCATGTTTGTTTTGAAAATAGTTTCGAATATGTACCACTTGAAAAAGTGATATCATATGAACATTACTCAAATTATTCCAATTCAAGCAATTAGCCTTCATCCACAGGCATTCAAATAGTTTATCAATTAAGCACTTAGCCTCATAGCAAGCATGCTAGATATGGCAACAATCACATTAATGTAATTATGCTAAAACGAATAAAGGCCCACCTAGTACTCCAAGCCAAAAAGATGAAAAAGTTAGAAAAAATGCATGATCCTATCTAATGCAAAATGACTAATGCAACGCATGCGATATGTAATTACTAGGCTCGGCTATTAATATAGTATGTGAATCAATTTGATAGCATGCGGTCTAAGCACGTTTCCAAAGAAGTGTTTAAACTAACAATGCAAGTTAGAATGATGAACCGAGCCTCAATGCATGCAAGACAATGGATGCAAGCATAAACAATGCTAAACGAAACATGATACCCTATACTAACCATCATAAGTAAGTAAATAAAAGGGAGAAAGACATGGGCTTGGAAGACATACACATTATTACATGTTTGCTTGCCCTCGCGTAGGAGGGTTCAAATAAACTAGCTAGCTAAACTAATTACTACGAATTAACTAACTATTACAAACCAAAATGAATCACTTAGCTAAGCTACTTAACTAATTATTACAACAACAAATTATTTAACTATTCTAGCTAGCTAATTATTACAAGACAAAATTAAATAACTAGTCTGCTAACAAATTATTTACAACTAATTAATTACAATAGATATCTAATCTAACTACTTAGACTAAACAGCCTCGGGAAGTGAGGAGTGCTCCTGCATGTACACGGATTTTCATCCGAAAAAGCCACTGTTCTGCTGCCAAGAGCCTCTATTGCACAATAGAACACTTGTACTGTTTTTCCTCCTAAAAAACAACTCTGTTTTATTTCAGAAAGCTACTGTTGGATTTTGCAAAGGTGGCCGGCAGGCTAAAAGTGGTGGCCTACCGACCACAAATGATAGCCTGCAGGCCACTGATGCCTAGTTCTTCCTGCTGCAATAGAGAGCAAACAACGCAAGCACAGGGAATTCTCAAGGGTTATTTGCACGACTTATCCCTCTTTATCATCAAACAGCTCAAACGAGTGTCAAAATTTAATTCACAAACCATCAATTGAAGCAATTTCATTGCATGATGGCCGGTGAATCAAATGGTGCAAGTTCACTAAATGCAACAAATAAAGACTCTCAAACCCCCTCCCTATCATGGATTGATCAAGGGAAGTGGTTGACAATGACTCTTGAACCGTTTTCATCACTAATGAGTATGAAATGATTTAAGACTCAAGGGTTTTATTAACGCCCGATTGAACCCAAACCAAGTTATTATCTTGCATCATTTTAGTCCAAGTTTTATTACTCCATTTTAAATTACCAACTATTCCTTAGTAATTTAAGTCCAAAGATGAGTTTTAAGTCCTCTAATAGAAAGAAGCATCAAACCAAATTTTGTTTTAGGCATGAAAGAAGTGTCATGCCATTGGTAATGAACCCCCCAAAGAGATTAAACCATTAAGCTAAGACCTCAATCTCAAGCTTTAAACAAGCAACTAGTTTGAACCAACTTTCAAAGCAAAGCAAAAGCCAAGAAAGGAGGGAAGTTGCAGAGGTGATTGAAGGTAAAAACAAGAATGCAAAGCTTGAAATAAATGGTATCAACTCAAATAGGATGGTGGCCAAGGCCTAAACCACCAAACCTATGAGGACAATTACACTATAAGCATGCAATACAAAACTCAAATGCAACAAACAGCTAAAAACAATCCTGAAACATTGCTAAATTAGTCCTAAAACCTGCTGGAATTAAGACAAAAAAAGCTAGAACAATAAACTAAAACATGGAGCATGCTAGGCTAGTAAATAAGACACAAGGAGAGGAGGCTAACCCCTCCAATTTTAGACTTCAAAACAACATTTTAGCCACTGAAATAACTCTAAAAATCAGTGTTTAAAAGCTCAAAAAAAAAAGTGTAATGGTGGGAAATACAAGGGTAAAGACTAGAGAAGCAAGGTGGAAAGAGAGGTGAACCGCCCCTCCACCCTTTAAGGCCTTAAACCACAAGTTTCAACCCAAAAATACATAGTTTATATAGCCTAAAAATAGTAGAAAAACAGTAAGAAAAAAAGCAAACAAAATAAGGAAACAAATTAAGCCTTATACCTCTTGAAGAGGAGAGCACTTCCAAGCAACAATTCAACACAACACACACCCACAAGAGCTCAAAAAGGGCTCAAAATTACCTAAGCTCAAGGATGGTAAGGTTTGGTTTAGAGTGTATAGGCAAAGGTTCAAGAAATTTGTAAGAGAGAGAGAGAGAGAGAGAGAGAGAATAATTTCCTCCAAAATTTTCTAACCTTGAAAGCAAGAGGGGAGGTCCTCTATATATAGAAAACCATCACACTCCCTCAGAAATATCAATACATACACGTATAAGAAGGTGCATGCATCTGTGCCAACAGTTGGCATAGCTGGCAAAAACAATATTTGCAAAACACACTTATGGCTGTTAGGTGTAGACGTCCCCGAACGCATCTCGGGAGGGTTAAGTCCCGTTCTGTTCATATTGGGTTTACTACAGTTCGGACTCGATTTGTGTCGGTTCTAAATCTGAACCAAAGAGTCCAAATCCGGCAAATCGTTTTGAAGAAAAACAGATTTTTTGAAAAGTAGTGCCAAACATGGACTGCTTTGCCAGATTATAGAGTCGCCACCTAAATATTTTAAAATGAGAAATTTAGGAAACCCTGACTCGGTGCCGAAGGCCACATGTCCGTCATCACCAAAGTTGTCTTGGCTCGGGAGCTTGGGTACGATCGGGGAAGGTCAGCTATGAGCACCCCCTTTTGCCCGGTCCGAAGACCGGCCTCTACTAACCGTGATATCCGACTTTGAAAACATTACATGCTCTTATTCCAATTATTAACCTAGAATTACAATGTTATCTTGTATGACAAACAAGTATAGACTAGATTGCCTAATTTGGAAACAAACATTGCATATCCGTTCGTTTTGAAAACAGTTTGAAATTGCTACTCGCAAGTAGGCTAAAACACGGATTTCAACGAGTTTTTCCAACTCAAGCAATCCAACCTCCACCCACAGACATTCAAACAATTCATCTCATATAAGCACTTAGCCACATGGTAAGCATACTGTCATGGCAACATTCACACGCATGTGGTATGCTAAAGCGTAAATACTTACATCGTACTCCGTGCCAAAACAATAAACTTAGTTAGCAAACATGCATGACCTAGTTCATGTTGAATGGCTAATGCAACACAGGCAAAGATGCAATTTAGAGTAGGCTCGGCTAACCCTAAAGATGACATGTGGGATGCTACAAATAACACGTATTCAATTTGGAATTGAAATACAATGCAGTTTGTATGATGTACCGAGCCCGATGCATGTCAACAAATGCATGGATGCACGCATGCATAGCATAAGGTATGCTAAAATAAACGTGCCCTAATCTACCATCATATGCAGGTAAATAAAAGGGAAGAAAGAAATGGGGGTTGGAAGACATACACCCACTCACGCACACTTATTACAGATTTGCCCTTGCTCAGAGGGACCAAAAGAATATACAAATAATTAACTACGCAAGCTAATTAAATATTACAGATTAATTAAATTAACAAAATAATTAAACTGCCTCGGGGCGAGGGCTCAATGCACGCGCGCTCGGATTTCGCTCGGAATTGCACTGCCATGCCTAGCTTGCCTCTGTTTTCCCTGCTTTGCATCTCAGAAGACTGCCAAAGCCTCAGAACTACTTCCTTGGATGCTGGGGATCACCACCGGCTAAACAGAACTTCCACCGGCAGTGGATTGAGCTCATCGGCACTGAATTGATCCATCGGCTGCAAATTGACTGCCGGTCGGCACTAAACACTGCCGGCCGGCACTGAATGCCTGCAGACCTGCAACTCACAGTAGCAGAGGGCAAATACTGGCATGGCAATGCAATTCAAAGCATATATGCACTAAACACACCCCTTATCATACTAATGACTCAAAGGAAGATGTGCCTCGATTCTCGGACCACCAATCACGCATTTCCATGCACGATGGCCCAAAGAACCGAGTATGCAACTTTAATTTCAAATGCATGCAATGCAAACAAGCACATAAGGGTGCCAAAACTCCATCATACTTCACTTCAAGAGGCTTAGCATGCATGCCAATATGATGCAATCCTAGACATGTCAACTAGTATGCAAAATGGGCGATGCGAACAAGCAAAACATGCTAGGTGCACAACCTAAGCAAGGAAGCATATGAACTAAGCAAGGGGGGTGGACTCAAACATGGATTAGGCAGCTCCAAATAGGCCTAAAACCATTGGCCAAAATGCTAAATCACGAGGGCCAAACACACATGCACACATGCACAAGTTAAGGCACCAACACTTAGGCATAATAAACAACATTCAAGCACACTCGAAATGAGTTAAACATGGACTACTAGCATGCATATAAAGCTCTGAAAATCATGCAAAACATGATGCCAAATCATGCAACAAAGTAGGCTAAGCATGCAACAAGTGGCCCAAGTACTTAAGGCAAACCAACGAGGCATTGAACCACACCTAGTATAATCACATATGGCAATACTTAACCAACTAAAAGGAGAGTTTTAACACATAAAACTAAGCCCAAAAGACTACTTAGATGGCATCTAAGAGGCTTGAATCCAAAGGCATGCAACATGACCAAAACATGGAGCATTCAACACATGCTTTTAAAGCATTAAAGAGGCGACTAAGGCAAGCATACAAGCATACCAAAGGGACTGAAATAGCATGTTAAATGGTTCCAAACCATCGAAAATAAAGCAAGCAAGACATGCTACACTCTCATGCTCTTAAGGCCAACAAGCCAAATGCAAGGGAGCTATGTTAAGCATGCTAAAATCAAACCAAATAACTATGGTCAGACCTAAAACATGTTAAAATAAGCATACAAGCTTCATGGATCTAGGCCTAAAGCATGCTCAAACTAGGGCTAACAACCTAGGCATGTTAAGGGACTAAAGAGGCATTACAAAGCAACCATGCAAAACATGCAAGGAGTACTAAAACCAACACTTAGCAATGTCATATTAGGGCATAATAAACATAAAATGCAGCCAAGACATGCTCTTCAAACATTCAAAACTAAGCTCCCTTAAGAGGCCAAATCTTGCCCTTTTCAAGGACATCAAGGAGAGGGGGTGGCCCTCTCCTTCTTAGGACTTTAAGGCATCATCTACACCACTGAAATCCCTCAAGATTTCAGTGGTGAAGAGACCCAAACACCAAAATCCCAGAGCTCAACAAAATAGCACAAAAATGAGGCCTTTCAAGGCCTAAGAGGGGCCAAACTTCCCCAAAGCACAAAGTACCCTTAATAAACTATCAAGAGGACTAAAAAATAGAAATTTTTGTATTGAACACCAAGCACAAAAAAAGTTCAAAGATAGGTAAAAAAGGAGTGCAAGAATGGGGTAAATAAAGCAAGTTTCTCACCCTTGTTGACCCTCTTCACAAATGTTGACTTTGTTGCTTCCTTGAGCTCCAAACTAGTCAAGAACACCAAGAATAACCTCTTGGGACCTCAGTAGCCAAGGGAAGGTGAAACACTAGGTGTTGATGTGCAATAGTAAGACACAAACACCTTGTCACACAAACAAGAGAGAAAAAGAGAGATAGGATAGATATAGGATTCAAACCCTAAAACCAGAGCTTCTTCTCACCTTTCTAACCAAAACTTTTTCTAACTCTTCAATCCTTAAGCCAAGAGGAGGAAGCCTTCTCTTATAGAGGACAAAGCTTACAAGCTAAGTCAATCCAAGGCTCATCCCTCCATACACGTGTATGGAGGGGAAACAAATCTTTACGCAAAGTGCGAAAATATCGCCAAAAATAGCTGTAAAGTGATCGGCAGGGCAAAATGGTCATTTTGCCAAAAGAAGTGCCAACCGGCACAAAATAGTGCCGACCGGCACAATATAGTGCCGATGGAAACACTCACCAGCCGGTGGCTTCTAGCCACTGCCGGTGGTGTGTGGGGATGCCTCAGAAGGCATTCCCTGCCCCTCAAAGGCAAAGCACAAGTGTTTGGTGCAAAACCAGACACAAAACGGTTAAGTTCGGAGGTCTTGAGGACGGTCAAAAATGGGGTGTCTATAGTAGGCCACTAATGGTGGCCGGCAGCCAATAATAGTGGCCGGCAAGTCACAAGAGGTTGCAAGCTTGAAAAACTTTGGTTTTGGTCCAAAAATAAGGCAACAAATGTGTAGGGTTTGAAGGCTCAAAGTTGTGGCATTCCGCTGAGGACTCCGAGCACTTAACAAGCATATACACTCATCATTAGGGGTGCAAGTCATAAAGGCGGTTAAAAATGGGGTGTCTACATACCTCACTTGGGATAATTTGAGGATTAATGTCATTCCTATGAAATGAGATTGTGATGGGGTCTTCAACGCTGATTGGGACAACATCAGTTATTTCATTTTGTTGGAATACATCATCAGGTTCAATGCCATCTTGTTGTAGTACATCCCACATTCCTCAATGTTGTAGTCTTTCTATGACTTTCCAATCATCAACGTACAAAACTTGTTTCACATGACTTGGTAAGACAAATGGATCATCTTTATACCATCGACTTCCAACATCAATACTTGTGCAATGTGTATCGGTATGTAATGTTCTATTGCTACCGATGTTGAACCATTCGCATTGAAATAAAACAACTCAATGTCCAAGTATGTAATGCATCTCCCACACTCTATTCAAGTACCCATAAAAGTCAATTGTTGTCCCTCATGCTCCCCTTCCACAACTAACCCATTATGTTGGCATTTATGACTACTATCACGATCCTTAGTATGAAATCGAACACCATTGGAAATGCAAGCTGAGTACAAATTAACATTCACACTAGGACCTTTTACTAATGACCACAAATCATCAATTGTTCTCGTAATCCTTGAGCTCGTAATTGGTTCATCTACATAACGACACCAATTTCAATCATTATGTTAGTATTCATATAAGTATAGCTGAATAAAGTTTGAGATTATAACTTAAATGTTCTTTGAACCACTTGGGGAATTCCTCTTTTTGTCTCTTTGTGATGTCACGTGCACCTTGATTTTCTAAAAGATTCTTGTGTTGCCTATTTACAAACATATGATTCATAAGTAACGTATTATATTGAAAACATAATTCTACAAAAAAAAACAATATTAAGAATGTACTCTAGATAAGGGTCCAGTTCGAGGCTATTGCTCAAGACAAATCAATGAGTCATTTCACGTTCTTTTTGAGACACGTTAGAAGCCTTTGTAATTAGCCCAAAAGGATGAACATTTTGATTGAAGACCTCTAACCCCGACTCATGCACACTAACATCGACATTTCATTCCTTTCAATTAAATACAATTTCAATCCCACCCAGATACATTGAGCAAAATGTGAGACATCCTTGACAACATAAGCTTCTGTGATCGAACCTTCTGGACGAGCTCGATTTGCAACATATCCTTTTAAAGTTCCAAGTAGCCTATGAAACAAACAATAGAATAATCTTATTACGCACACACACTCACATTTATATAAATATATATACAGGTTGTGCTACAATTTAAGTATTCTAGTATTTTAATAAGTTAGTAAGTACCTTTCAATGGGGTACATCCACCGATATTGCACAAGCCCACCAAGAATTGCTTCACGTGGCAAATGAATCGCCAAATGGACCATCACATCAAAAAAAGCTAGTGGAAAATTTTTCTCTAACTTGCATAGTATTAGTATTATGTGACCTTCTAATTTTTCCAAATTCTTCATCTTCAATGTCTTCAAGCAAAGCTCCTGGAAGAAATTCCCCAACTCAAATAATGCGACACAAATATCATTGTGAAGATATCCACGCATTACAATGGGAAGAAGTCGCTGTAGAAGGACATGACAATCATGACTTTTTAGGCCTATTAACTTATCACCTTTTTGTGTTCACACACCTTGAGATGCTTGCTGTATAACCATCAGGATACTTAATTGGCTTCAAAAACTCATAGAAACCTTATCTTTCATTTGAGGACAAAGTTTACAATGCTAGGGGCTTTTCAAAAGACCCATCAATACGCCTTTTTAAGTGCAACTCCTTCCTTATTTTCATATCTTCCAAATCCATGCGTACTTTTTCTGTGTCTTTGTTCTTTCCATCTATACTCAGTAATGTTCTAAGCAAACTATAACATATATTCTTCTCTATGTCCATAACATCGAGGTTGTGTGGGAGTTTAAGTGTTTTCCAATATGGCAACTCAAAGAAGATGCTTTTTTTTTTTTTTTTTGTCCAATTCAATATTGGATTTTTCCTTTTTCTTTTGTTATTGGTTGGATGCTTTCTAAATGGTTTGAATGTCCCTGAGTCTAATTGTTCTAAGATTTGTTTCCCTGATAACTCTAAAGGTCTTAACACGAACTCAGTCTTACCATTATAAAGCCGACTCCTCCGCCAAGGGTGATCATCAGGCAGGTAACGATGAGCACCTATGTACCTTATCTTACCTCTCAACCATTGTGAGGATGCATTTTTGTTACATGTGGGACAAGCCAAATAACCTTTCGTACTCCATCCTGATAGTTGTCATATACAGAAAAGTCATTAATTGTCCACATAACAGCTGCATGCATTCGAAAAGTTAATTCAGTTGAGGCATCATAAGTAAGAACACCATCTCTCCTTCGACTCATCAATTAATGGTCGCATGTAAACATCGATATCTCTCCCTGGTGCTTGTGGTCTAGGGATAAGCGATGACAACACACTAAATGATTGTTTCATACATTTCCAAGGAGGCAAGTTGTAAAGCATAACAATCACAGGCTACATACTGTACGAGTTGCTCATGTTTCCAAAAAGATTGAAACCATCAATGGCCAACCCTAACCTCACATTTCAAGTCTCTTGGGAAAACAAAGGATGTTGCCTATCAAAATCCTTCCATGCCTCACCATCAGTCGAGTGTCTCAATATCCATCATCTACTCGTTTCTCTTTGTGCTATCTCATATCTATAGCTATTTTTCTTGACATATATAATCTTTGCAACTTCGATGTCAACAGGAAGTATCTTAAGATCTTTTGAGGAATTTTTTTACCTTCTCCATCATTCAACTTGTATTTGGACTCTTGACAAATCGAACAATTCTCTAAATTTGCACCAGAAAAGTGCACAATCATACTTACATGCATGAATCGACACATATCCTAAGCCTAAGTCACGTAAGAATTTTTTGGCTTCATAAAGGGTCAATGGAATCACTTGATCACTTATCGGTAGCAGGTCCTTTAATATCCCCAATAACATGTTGAAAGAGTTATTGATCCACTTTTTCAACACCTTCACATGAAACATCTTAACAACAAATGATAAAAGGGAAAACTTATGACACCCAGGGTACAACTGTCTTTCAGCATCATTCAACAATTTGTTAAAGTTGGGCACGTCCTCTTTTTCAACATTGTTAGCCACATCATCGTCATTGTCATTGTCATTGTCATCGTCCTCCTCATTCTCTTCATTTTCATCATCATTCATAATAATCCCCATGTAAACATCTTCTAACAAATTTAGGATTTCATCTTGATCTTCACTTACCTCTACTTCCATTCTATCCCCCACACTTCCAAAGTCATTGTGGTTGTCATCATTCAATGCATGAGATTGATTCATGGGAACAAATTCCCCGTGATGCACCTAAGTCTTATAAGAAGGGGACATCCCTTTCACAACTAAATGATACTCCACAATTTTACTAGTATGTCGTTCACAATTTAAACAGTCCATACAAGGGCAACAAATCTTATCATTTGGCCCTACATTCGTCATTGCAAATTGAACAAAAGCCTTCACCCCATTTCGATACTGGGAACTCATCCTATTCTTAACTGACATCCAACTCTTGTCCATATTTGGTCACCCACAAAGCCAAGATTATGTGAAATTCCTTTAAATTAGAGAATTTACAGGATTATGGTTCCATATCTTTTGGTGACAAACAAGATTATGGTTCCAGATCCCTTTCACGAACAAATTATACATCACAATAATAAGTGATAAACAAGAATTACTATTCAAGTAGAATATGCAATCCAGAGTAAATGGTGAAAAAGAATCATATAGTAAGTGATGAAATTGATATATAGATTAGAATTGCTATATAAATTATGGTTTTGAAATTGTTACATATTAGTTTAGTTATTCTTGGAAAAGCATATTCATCTATTTTAGCTATTTGACATATTTCTTTGTTGAGTTAGACATGAAATTGAGATTTGAAACCAAACACAGCACCCATCCCTAATCATCGCATTTTGTCTTATTTTGTTTACATGTCAAATAGTTCCTTGGGTCATCTAAGTGTTTGTCATATCATGAATACTCAAAACATTAGGAAAAAAATGTGAATCTTCTAACATCCACAAAATTAATTATAAAAAAAAAAAAGTGCCAAAATTCTCTAAATAAATTAAGTGCTTGTTTGGGATAGTCTAGCAAGATAAAAAGTCAAAAAGTTATTAAAAAAGCCAAAAAGTTGTCACTATTCACCAAAAAAGTAGAATTAAAAAAAAAAGTACACAATCCAAATTATGGAAAGAAGTGATGGTACAAACGTGTGAACAGGAACATGCTTCAGATTATATATATAGGATGAGGCTTCCCTCTAGTCCAAAGGATTGGAGGGTACTGTTGGGGTCTACCACGGGTCCCATTTCGATAATCTAAACCGTTCAATATATAGAACTCGTCGAGTGCTATATGTTTGTAAAACATCACGTTGATCGGATATCGATAGTTATGTGATCAAATTAGATTTTTCTCAGTCGTTTATTTTTCATCGTCAATTTTTTTTTATACAAAACTAATTTGATCACATAGCTATCGATATTCGATCAACATGATTTTCTTCAGGCATATAGTACTCGACGAGTTCTACACATTAAACAATTTAGATTATCGAAACAGGACCCTTGATGGGCCCCCACGAGCCTAACAGTGTTCTTCAATTCGATAAAGGACTAGAGGGAAGCCTCATTCTATATATATAATCTGAAGCATGTCTGCCGCCACCACACAATTAAAAGAAATCCGTACTGGTTCACCATCACTACACATACGACATAGGGGTAATACGGTAATTTTGCTATTTTATACAATATTTTAATATACATTTTTTCGTAAAGAGTCAAAAAATTATCCCAAATAATCATCTTTTTTTCTTCTACTTTTTTATCTAAAATGTCAAAAACTGCACTTATATAGTTCATCCTAAACAACCACTAAAAATTCCCTAACATATAGTCAAAGCTTACTTGATTTAGTAATTGCCCCTAACGAACGATTGCAGCTTTTTTATCTCTCTGCATTAGCCAATAACCTATAACATTTCAATTCTAAATCAAAGTTTAAATTAAAATCACTATGCAAGAAATTAATGGAGTTATAGGCATGAAATGAATGTCAAATAAGTCTTCATTTTTTTTCCTACCTTATTGTCAAATAACATAAATGCTTGTACTTACAATCTAGACAACAATTGTATTCTTGCCAAAAAGAAATAAATTTTGTTTGGTTGTAAAATGGTTACTCTTTTGTATCAAACAGGGGCCTTGGTGACTTTTGTCTACTCTTTCATACCCCAAAAAATAAATAAATAAATAAATAACTACAAACAATGTAAATTTCATGATAATTGTAAATTATCACCCAACAAAAGAACAGAAAAATTATAAATAAATGAAAAAGGACGAAGAAACTATGTTATCACCATCTTATCAATCATAAAATCTAATAAAGAAAAAAAGAAAAAAAAAAGTCATCTCTTGTAATTGTGAAAATCATGCTAGAAAAATCTAATAAGAAAAGCTTAGGATCATAATATAACAGGTTAAAGAGGATGACAACTGCCATTGAGATTTTTTTCTTTTTCTTTTTCCTTCGTTGCTTGCCTTTATAAACATGAGATGTTAAAATTCTCTTTATTAGTTTTAAGTATATTCATGAGATGAAACAGTATCAATGATTCAATTCATTGATCAATAAGGTGGTTATTCGGAATAAGTATAATTTATTTTAGATGAAGAAATATTTACTAGAAGACAATTTCCATTCATTTTCTATAATGTACCTGCTCTAGATTTCTCATTCAGAGAAAGTTTCATATCAAAACTTTTCTCCATAAATTATTGATATCAAGCACTGCATTATACTCTATCTGATTCAATGGTTAAATTTTTAATTTTATTTTTTATTAGAAATTCAAAATTGTGAAACTAATATATATTCAAAACATTAAACTTGTAACTATACTATGAAGAAGAAAAAAAATAATGAATGTCATGTATTGAGTTTGTATCAAATGACCTCAATGAGGTTAAGGCACTATTGTTTGACATAGACAATATGAAGAAAATCTGAGTTCTTATTCAACTTGATAAAATTGTACAAGAGTTACATCTTTCATACATGTATTACACAAAGACTAACTGTACTAGAGTTAATTCTAACCCTTAACTAAATCTAACTAACTCTCTAACAGACTCTAGCTATAACTGAATTTGTTAGTTCAATTATAGGAGCCTTATTAATTTATAGTGACATGCCATTAGGTTGAGAACTGTTGTGATGAACTTTGATAGGCTGAGCATTAGCTAGAACTTGAGTTCAAATTGAATCCTTATCATGCTCCCTCAAGAGAGTGAGAGGGGAACACACAAAATAGATTAACCAATTAACAAGCAAGCAGAACACACAAATTTCATTAACAGATTAACAAGCAGAACACAAACAAGCAGAACACACAAATTTCATTAACCGATTAACAAACAAAGCACATAAACAGAAAAACAAACTACCCTCCCACTCCTCTTCCTCCTGCTCCCTCGTCGTTCTCAGAATCCATTCTCTTTTTATTCTATTCAACTCTATCTCCCTCTCTACTCATATATATATATATAGACATTGTAGTTTTTTATTTATTATATATTTGGAAAGACAGTCCCAAAATCTGTCTTCTATGTAGAATTGTAGTCCTAAAATAGTCCCAAAATCAGTCCTATAAATTCAAAATATCAGAGAGAGAGAGAGAGAGAGAGAGAGAGAAGTGAAGAGGGTAATGACTAGAGACACGGTTGCGATAAGCACTGTGAGAAAGGTAGACAAAGGGGAAGCACCGTTTGAGGGAATGCCATCGGTGGCACTCGGTCAGCGGCGTGAGAGAGCAAGAGAAAGAGAGAAGAAGCAGAAAAAGCAACAAGCACTAATTCTGAAATTACAGAACAAGAGAAGGAAGCAGTGTGAGAAAGGGAAAGAGAGAGAATACATACCTCTGTGCACCGCTTGAGGTTGTGGATTCAGAGAATGAGATAAACAATGCTTAGTTCTTATTTGTTTATTTACCAAAAGGGTTGGTCAAGTCTTAAAAAAAATTAAAAAAAAAAAAATTTAAAAAGGGACAAATTCGAAACGATGTAGTTTCGACAACTAATTTATTGGCGACAAAAATCATTCGGTCGCCATAAGTATTGTTCACCTTTTCTAGGACTATTTTATTTCTGTCGCAAAAACTTTACAATCGACAACCAAAATTTTCGTCGCTATATATTAATTTGGTCGCGAAAACATTTTTGGCGCTCTTGCGCAGAAATTTAAGTTGGCGCCAAACCTTTTGGCGACTAAAAAACTCAACTCGTCGCCAATAGTGAATTTTTTGGTAACTAACAAGTACGTTGTTGCCGATTATATAAAATTTGCGACTAATTTCAGTTTGGTTGCTAAAAAACGTCGCCAAAAATGTTTTTTGTTGTAGTGGCTTGTATAAAAATAATTACAGCAAATAACAAAAAGAAGCCTTTGGCTCTAAGTCCTTCCAAGCTATATCCTTGGTAAAAGCATATCATCAACACCAGAAAGTTATTTTCCACATAGGGTGAGCCAAAGCCCAATAAATATACTTTAACGCAATATATGAATCTTGACGAAGTCATAAGGTGAATGCACATGCATTCCGTTCGTCAAACATTTGCACATTTTCCATCTCAAAACCATGTAATGCTAGATTATATATCAATTCATGAAAATAATCTTTTATTAACAGAAAACAGGACAGTAGATACAAAACACTGGGAATCTCTAGGTACATATCTGCTAGTATACAAGCATTACTAAAGCTATTTTACTGGTACTAACCGGAAAGATCGGCATCTAACCATGTAGGTTTCTGGACTTTTACCAAGGACACACAGGCCAACATAACAACCACAACCACACCCCCTAATCAGATTCACCAAGGTATTCACCCATTTTTCTCAAAACAAAATATTTGCAATGTTTAAGTATGCAACAATGTTCAATGCAAGATGAATGAATGATTTGTTTCAATTCACTGCATCCTCATATAATTTCTACAACAATCAAAACTATTACACCAATAGCCCAAAACAAATATTTCTATACAACAGATAATTTTCCAACAACAGATATAATCTCTTCATTTTCAAAATAGGAGTGATATTACATATCCAACTCTACCATCATCATCAACATATACAATGTTCCATTCCCACCAATCCCAACATCATTTTCATTTTTATTTTCTTTCACACAAAAAAAAATTATCCATAATTTTAGAACAAAACCCCATTTACTTACAAAATCAATTGTAGGTAAAAAAATCTACCAATTTAACATATGTCAATCGTAAACACATTCCCAAAACCTTTCTCAAGAACCCAATTGAAAATCTCTCTATTCAATTCAAAACCAAACCCTAGGTTTAACCAAAAATCTCCAAATCACTAGATTCCATCAATAGACAAATAACTAAGGTAAAAATCATACCAAACGTAACGACCCGGACATGCATTTAAGTAATTAGTCATCTAATTGCATTCTTATGTGCTCATTGATTATGTGTTTGTTGTAAAATTGAATGTCTAATGGTGTGAATTATAAGGATTTGAACTCATATCTATTATTCGTAGGAAAATCTGCTGTATCTGGAAATTTAAGACCTTAGAGGCGCTAGAAACCAAAAATGAGTACGTATTTGTGATCAACATAATTTTTGGGGCCTAATGAGAAGTTTGGTAAAAAAAATTGATTCAGAATTAATTAATTAGATTTAATTCAATTCAATCCTTAATTTAATATATATATATATATATATATATGGGCCTTAGTGGGATTTGTAGGGATAGATATTTGAGAGAGAGAGAGAGAGAGAGAGAGAGAGAGAAAGAGTTCTGGAGAACTCAAGAAAGGAAAAAGAGAAAGAAGAAAACCAAGAGAGATTTGAAGGAAAATTAAGCAAATCTTTACCACCTTAACCATCTAAGGTAAAAATCCCCCTCTAATTTCTTGAATCTAAGTTGGATTATCCATGAAATCATAGAATCTAAGTTGAATGAAAGATTTGGGTAGTGTAAGTTGATGTTAAGAACCCTAAAGAGAAGAATTGAAAGGAATAGCTTAAGGTGTTAACATACATGGCATTCTTCATGTTCAAACACTTGTTTCTTACATGGATTTTGAAATGGAAAGGAACTACCATGAATTTTGAAGGTTTGGAACTCAACTTTACATGTATTATAATTTTACCATTTGCATTTTAGATTTCGATCTTTATTTGGAACATTGTGTTTTGATTTCAACTTATGATTTCTATTTGAGGTTAGCTTTGCCAAGTCAGGTTGTTTTTGTGCATTTTAGGGTTTGTAATACATGAAAATAGAGTTAGGGTTTGGAAAGTTTGGGTTTCAAATACATAATAGATTTTCGTCCTGTACTGCACCCAGACCGCTCATACGACCTGGGGCCCCGCATGAGCGACCAGCCTTCCCTTGCCTCACTTTGCATTCTGCTTCTGCTCTGCACGAGTAGCCAGGCCACCGCATGTGCGGTCAAAAAAGCAAGCTCAATTTTTTTTTTCTCCCATTTTTCTGACTTTTGGGCCTTCAATTGCATAGTTTTCAAGTGTTTTTCATATGCATTTGCATTGCATGAACACAAGAGAAATTAAAGGATAGATAGGAATAATTGAACAATTAGGTAACAAAAGAACCGATTGAATGAATGAAATGTGTTTAGAGACATTGTGCTTGAATCTGTTGTGCAGGACATTTGCACGAGAAGTGTTGTCCGACCAAGCACAGTGAGTAATGTGTTTGAAAAGATATTTTTGTATAAATCATTTTGAAATGGCTATGCTATACGATATTTTATGAAATCAATGTTTTGTTTACGAAATGTCCAATCTGATAAGTATTTTCTGAAACGTTAAGTTGTGCTATGGAATTTCGAAATAATTATGATATGACAAGTTTTCTAAAAAATTCTATTTCATGAGAATGAATGAGATCCCTTTTTGATCATCAAAAGTGATATCCGTGAACACATGTTTTGATTTACGGAAATCTCTGTTATGTTTAAGTCGATCCATTGTGGTCGTTAGGTATACGTCGTCCCGTTGTGGTTGTTATGTCTAGGTCGATCAATTGTGATCGTTATGTATATGTCAATCCATTGCTATCGTTATGTATAGGTCAATCCGTTGCGATAGTTATGTATATGTTGATCCATTGCGATCGTTATATATATGTTGATCCGTAGTGGTAATTATGCCTATGTCCCCGATCCTTTGTGGTCGTTTTGCTAATATTCTGTTTAGTATTATTGTACCCCAGAATCTAAGTGACTTTGAACGGTTAATGAACTTTATGAATTCTAAATGTTCATATATGATAAATACTTCGTTTTGGCACAAATGTTCTATATGGAATTTTGCCAAAGGTTTAATAAAGCTTGTGGAAATATACCTCGCTGTGTCTTAAACTATGAAAGGGTCAAAGGTTTGACGAACTTTATTTCTGATTACAAGTATCTAGAAAATAATTTGATCATGTTAAGAACATAGTTTTGATTTTATAAGTTATGGACCCCTTCTATTTAACCTCTTTATATTGACGTTATCCAATGGGCTCTAGCTCATTGTTTTATATATGTATGTAGGTGATCAAGTACAAGAACAGACTTAGTGGCATCAACGTAAACTCTGTTTTGTCAAGCCAAATACCGTGTCTCACCATGAGGTTCCAAATTGTCAAGCATCAAGGCTTTTTGGGTGGTTCAGTTCACACTTTTGCAATTATGATCAGGTGTAAAGTTTAGTCTGAAGACTTTTGTTATGATTGGTTTTATTTTTTTAATGGAAGTTAATCCCTCAGTCATGTTTATGTTTTGTGTACCTAAGCTTGACATAGATTTATGTATATACGTTTATATATTGGTTTGTTTTATTCCATTCAAGTCTGCACATCTTATTGGACATTATATTTTATTAATTATTAGCTTCAGCAGCCCCTATTATTATATTACTGTTAAGCACGCCTTTGGTAATCTCAAATTACTGGTCGATCATAATGCTAAACCTATAAGGGTAGATTTGGATCGTGACACCAAAGTTTGAAGAAATCCTTACCTCAACGTAGAAGACAAGAGAGAACAAGAGTCAAAGTTTGGTAGAGCCCAAAATGATAACTACTTTGATTAAAATTAAACCCTCAACGTGCTCTATCTTTTTCCTCCAAAGGGCTAGGGTTAGGAAATCAATAGGTTGCTAGTATTTGGAGCTTGAATGCAAGAACGAGAGAAAGAGAGTGAAGATTTAGGGTATTTGAAATGTTGAGAGAAAGAGATATATATATATATGAAAAAGTGATACAGAATGCCCTTTTTTCGAATTGATATACGTGCAAACTGCTCGAGCGACCATAACACCTCTCAAGTGACCAAAACCATCGCTCAAGTGCATAATGGTCCCGTTTGGTAGAGCTGTGGGAAAGTGATTATACCTTATAGCTTAACAGCTTATAGCTTATAACTGTGAACATAAGCTTATTTTTTACTTATAAATTAAGCTTCTCCTCCCCCACTCAAAGAATAAATTGATTTTTGACTTACAAAAAGCTATAAGCTGTATTGTTAAGCTGAACCAAATACATCAAAATAGCTTAAATTAAGCTAAAAGCTAAACGCTGAAATAAGCTGGAAATAAGCCCTACCAAACAGGGCCAATGAGCCCGTCCCAGAAGTTTAGACCTGCAAAAGACCGTTCGAGGGCAAGAAATACTACTTGACCGAAGATACCACACTTCCAGTAGTTTTACAAACTGTAAAAGACCGCTAAAGCGCAAGAAATACTGCTCAAGCGAACATTCAAAAATCTGGCAGCAACTCTTTTGAAAAACTAACTCCCAACATGTTTCAAACACTACCATTACTCCCAAATAGCCAAACTCAACTAGCACATGATAACAAATGAAATGAACAATAGTTAAGGACATGGATTCCCGGATTCAAAGTAAGAAATGGGTCGGATCCAAACTGGGATCATGATAGAGTTGGTTTTGTTTCTAGTTCGGATTATATTTATTAAAAATATTATAGTATAATGTATATATAATTTAATTTTTTTAATATAATAATATTAAAATATTACACTTAAAATTTATTTTTCACTTATTTATTTACCATCTTACATCTTTTTAACTCTTATTAATTAGAAATTATTATTCATAACTTTTATTAGTACCTCTATTTCTTAAGTTAGAAAATTAATTCATCCCCACCCGCTTTAACCCCATCCCCGCCATCTTCCCGATTTGTTATGTCCTAATATGATACAAGATAAGGACATGACAATACAAACCACTCTGTTGCCTGCCAATTCTAACGATGTGTTTGGTTGAGGGATTTGAGAAAGGATTTAGAAATCAAAAGGGAAAAGATGTGTGAAATTAGGTGAAATTTAAGTATATTTTATTTACATTTCACCTACATTTTTCATTTCACTTTTCAAATCCCTCCTCAAATTTTTTCTATAATTATGGATTACCATGTCAGTTCTAGTCCCAACCAATTATGTCATCCACATCCGTAAAAGTGTAGACCTATGGTTCTACGTTGTGATGACTTATCTTCTCTTAAAAGTGAAAAACTAACCTTCAAATTATTTTCCCTTAGTCTTAGCGTACTTATTCACAACTAGACCTGTTTTTTTAGTTAGAAATATAAACCTTTTAAAATTGTGATTAATTTGTATTTTATCAAAAATATTTGAGAGCTCTAAATTAAGAGCTCTAACGGAACTCTAATGGATAAGGTCCACTTATTGATGTGATGTTTTGACCTTCTTCTTCTTTTTTATTTTTTCTCATTGCTACATAAATATAGCTCAATTTAGAGCTCTACTTTTAGAACTCTCTATCACCACTCTTATTTTTGCAAGGGTTAATTACATAAAGATGCTTTCAACTACTACCGAATGGAAAAGGTTGCGACACCAATTGGTCAAGAAATTGATTAGGTATTTGGAGTTTTATTTATTTTAGGTAACTTGTGAATTTTTTTTGTATTAAATATTTATCTAAAAAATATATAATTCAATTTTGATAATTTTTGGATGATTTATCATATGATTTATATATATATGATCAAATTGTTCCACAATTGTATTACACAATTATTTGCATAAAAAAAGTTTTAAAAATTTAACTAAAATATGAAAAAGTTAATAAAGACAAAAAAGAAAAAAAGAAAAAAAGGTGCATTTTTCATAAATGCTTCTTCCTCTAACATTCCACTTAATCCAAATTATTTTCTTATGTTCCAAAAAATCGTATAGGTAACATAGTTACTAAAATACTTCTAATAATAATAGGGTGTGCAGATTAATTTATGTTCACATTGACAGTGTAAATGTTGCATGATGTAAACATTCACATTGTCATCGTAAATATTCACCCTGTCAAACTTATTTATTGTAAATGTTCACTTCACCAAGTTGCTAAGAGTTGAAAAAAAATATTTGTAAAGTTAAAATTGTTTATAAAATATCTTAAATATGATAATTATGATTTGGTAGATCAAATATCCAAAACAATAAGACTTATTGAAATACAAGAATATCTTATGTATAATTGGGATACAGGTATTTTAAGAGGATTTTCTAGTAAATTCTCCAAAAAGGAATGAAATAAAATAAATAAATAAATAAATAAAAACTCAAAAATATTTTTCAAAAATAAAACCAAACATAATTTTTTTTGTGGAACAATTTGATCGTTCAAATAAATAAATTAAAAATAAATAAAAATTAGCTGATGGGTATTTGAAAAATTGCCAAAATTAAATTTTATTTACCATCTAAGAAAAATCTAGAGAAATATTTAATTAAAAATATAAATAAGTTATCTAAAATAACTTAGAATACCAAATATAAGATTATTTGTATAACCTTTTAACCAATCATACGATGCCACATTACTTGAATTGTAGAAACTACTAAAGTCAAGGGCTCACTTAATTGATATTTTTCATATATCTTTCCTTCAAATCCTTCCCTCTAAATTTTTTTTTTTCACAAATCCATAATCTAAAAATTCATAATTCAAACATGACGAAACACAAATATGTAGTACCACAACACATCGAGAAGATCATCACTTCTCTCACCCTTCATTTAGTCCTCTAGTCACTTCTATCCTCACTAATATCACAAGTTACTATTGATTTATATTTTATTTTCCATCATTCGTTTCATTTCAAAGAGTTCTCTATATCAATAACAAACCGGTACTTCACGTCTGCCCTTATCATTCGCTCTAAAGTTTCATTTATATAATCAATAGGAATCAGTTCAATCTCTGGGTATATCTTCTGAGTTGCCCAAAAATCCAACATTTCTTGCGTCTCTTTTGTTCCCCTGTTGCGCTACCGGATATTGTTTTCATACCTGCCAGAGAAACATTTTTATGTTTGAATTCTCATTGGCAGATAATTACTTTTCTTAGAAAATCACCAAGCCTATTATTTTCTCTTGATTTTCAATTTTTCAAAAACTATGTGATGAAAATACATACCCATTATCAGACTTATAGGATTGACCTTGATTTCACTTTGGAAACCAACCAGGACGAAGGAGCCACTGGTTTTCAACAGTGGCATGTACTGATCAATCGGGTGATCCTCGGATGTTGAATCGATAATAAAGTTGAGTGAATTAGTCATGGCCTGCATGAAATTAGAATGATGATTGTCAATTTATGGAAACTTCCATCGCTATAATTCTCACTTTTTTGCTAAGTTGTGAGCTTGTGTGACAAACAAAACATATCATGGGGGAGAAATGCTCATGCCCTTTACCTGTTGGAAAAATTGTTTAATATAGACATATTTTTTAGCTCAATTTGAGTGGGTCCCAAGCGTCTTTTGGGATGAGTCCGAAGAGGTGAAGTGTTACTTATCACGTGGCAAGTCACACGGTAAAGACGGAACGTCAAAACCATTTATGAGTGAATGGAAAGTTGACGTCGTTTTCAAGTCTAATATTGACTTTTTAGATAAAATTCATTTGAATTTTTTCAATAAAAAAATTATTATGGGAATTTAATATAAATCTAAATTTAAATTTTGGGTTCCTAAGTGATTTCCTAAAGTTTGTAATTGTGGGATTTTAATTTAATTCTAAATTCAAATTTTTGGTTCCTAAGTGATTTCCTAAAATTTGTACCTCTTCATTTATTTATTAAACTATTCAAATTAGTTTAATATATATATATATATATATTCAAATTTAATAATTTAAATTCCAAACAGTTTTGAAACTGTTTCTCCAACGGAACTTTTGCCAAATTGTTTGAAATTTTGCTAACGGTCAAATCATATAGTGGTGCACCTGTTAATTTTTTTGTGAACACCTTTTCACTATTTTGTGGAACCTGTTCGGGGACAAGGGTTTGTGCCTATATATACCCATCAATTCCAGCAGTCTTGGGATCGAATTTCCTATCCGAAAAAATCAGCCTGATTTTTGTTTCTTTGTTGTCCATTTTGTTCTAGTGCATTTATTCTTCATATGTTAGTTTTAGATTAAATTTTAAAAGAGTATAGAACACAAGGTTTGGTTCGCCATACAATTTTGTTTGGTGTGCTATAACAATTTTGTGAAGATCATTGTATCATGAGAGATAGACGCCACTCAACCGTAAGCACCGTAGCGGGGCGAATCTGTCTTAAGGACAAAGTGTCACACACTCGACTTGGTCTTTGAATTATTTATTCGGTTCTACACAATAAATACTGTAAGTTTTATTTTATTTTGTTTGAATTGTTTCATATTATTTTATTTACACAGAAGATTGTTCCAACAATCTTAAGACAGAGTCCAATTTATTCTGTTTACAGAATTTTTTCGTTTGTTTCCTTTTCTCTTTCTTCTTTTAAGAAAATTATTTTCTGTGGATTTACAAAATAATATTCTGATTAGAAAAACAAATAGTAATTATATGCTATTTGACAGATAGTAATAATATACTGTCTATTTTCTTTGACAACTAGTAGTACGATACTTGTGTCATTAACAATTCAGAATATATTTTTGTGAAATTTTTTCAGAAATTAATTTTGGGTTTTAGAAATTATTTTCTGAGTTTTCATTACTTAAAATTCTGTTTTAGTATTTTAATTATTGAAGTATTACAGAAATTAATTTTCTGTGTGGAATTAATTTGGTTGAATAAAATTTTATTTTATTTCCAAATTAATTGAAAAATAAAAGTTATTTTATTATTTCTTTTATTTTACAGAATTTAATTTCTTGTGTGGAATTAATTTGGTTGAATAAAATTTTATTTTATTTCCAAATTAATTGGAAAATAAAAGTTACATTTTTGTTTCTTTTATTTTTACAGAATTTAATTCTATGAATTTGGTTTAATTTTCTGTGTAGTGTAAATTCTAATTATAATTTTGTTTTATAAATTAGAATTGACAGCTACTGAAACAAATGCCCAAACAAGTACTACTGTGGTGGCTGCAATTGCACCAACTCTCTCTCCTGTGGTGACAGTACCAATAAATCATGGAGAGAAGCCAGAGAAGTTCTCAGGAACTGACTTTAAAAGATGGCAACAGAAAATGTTGTTCTATCTTACAACTCTAAACCTGCCTCGTTTCCTCCGTGAAGATGCTCCTATCTTGAAAGAGGATGAAACCGACCAGCAAGTGGTTGCTGCAGTTGATGCCTGGAAACGTGCCGATTTCCTTTGTCGAAATTACATCTTAAATGGACTTGACAACACATTATACAACGTCTACAGTCCAATCAAGATAGCAAAGGAACTTTGGGAAACGTTGGAGAAAAAGTACAAAACGGAAGATGCCGGCTCAAAGAAATTTGTGGTTGGCAAAATCCTGGATGTTGTAATGGTTGATTCAAAAATTGTGATCAGCCAAGCTCAAGATTTCCAACTAATTCTGCATGACATTCACGCAGAAGGCATGTCTCTCAGTGAATCCTTCTAAGTTGCAACTTTAATTGAAAAATTACCAAAAGGCTGGAAGGAATTCAAGAACTACCTCAAACGCAAGCGCATAGATATTTCTATGGAAGAATTAATTGTGCGTTTGAGGATTGAGGAGGACAACCACAATTCTGAAAAACGGGCTGTTAAGCATCCTATGGAGTCTAAGGCAAATGTGGTGGAACATGCTTCAAAAACCAAGAAACGAAAGTCTTCTGGAGAAAGTTCATCACAAGGCTCTAAAGGGGGGGAAAATAAAAAGTACAAGTTTAATGGCAAATGTTACATCTGTGACAAAGAGGGACATCGGGCCAAAGATTGCCGTAGCAAAGGCAAAAGCAAAAGAAGAACAAGCAAGAAGCCTGCTCAAGCCCATATGACCGAAGTGGACAAGATTTCCAATGGTGTAGATGACATCAATCTTTGCCGTAGCAAGATTTCCAATGACCGAAGTAGACAAGCCTTGCAGTGGCCTCTTTCGGAGAAGGGTGTAAAGAACTTCAAACTCTTGCCATTCGTGTTCATAGCTTAACTTGTAGTGCAACTAAATGCGAGAGAAATTAGAGTACATTTGATCAGTTATAAAAAAATGTATAAATTAATTTCAATAAATATTTTAGTTTTCAAATGAATAATAAATCATAATTCAACCCTCCTTTAATAGGTGCATACTAAGAGGAGGAATTGATTGGAACAACAAAGACTTAATGTGCATGTGTTCACAAAGCATAATCTCTGATTAGAAGCAAGACACCAAAAAGTGGTACAACAAGGAGATGCCTATGATCCTATTTCTCTATCGGATATGGAATCTGATGATAAGTGGATAATTGAAAAAGAAGATCCTGTCCTACCTGAGGACACAGCATGGCTAGATATTGATGAATGTTTTCAAGTGGGATCAAGTAGCAAAACGAGGAAGAGAGGTCATATACTTTTATGCATTCAAAGTTCATGGGTTTACTACTGCCTGAATGTTCAAAATGACAGTACGAAACTTTTTACTCTTATTTGTAGGGCCCAGAAATCTCAACAAGACAAGTAAAGGCAAACAAGTGGTTGAAGTTGATGATGATGATGTTGATGAAGAAGAAGAGATAGAAAATATTGAGCAAGTAGATATTGGAAGTGAAGATGATGAATTAATGGATGTTCTTGATGATGATGACAAGACCGATATTTAGAAATTAGAAGTTCAATAGTCTGTTGTGTTGTATGCCACTATGCCTAATGACGTCATTTTGGATTTTGAATATTGTCAAAAGCTAGTTTTTGAAGTTTGAACTTTGATCCATAAACTTTTGGAGCATCCTCTTAAATCAATGAAACAATGATGAATGAAATTTATATTAGATTTTTTTTTTTTTCATTTTAAGCACTATATTTGTGATTTTATATGTATATAAATATGTGTATATATTTTTTATAATATATATATAGTGTTGTGAATCACAATTCGATTCAATTCACGATTCAATTTTTAAAAAATATAATGCACGATTCAATTCGCAATTTGACAACCATGATGTCATCTATTAAAAAACATGAGGTCCATTAGACAATTGTAATTTTTCATTTTATGACATCTGTCTCCAAAAAAATGGAAGGAAAGTGTGTTTTTTAAAATAAACCATCTACTTTTTTCAAGACAAACGCAATAAAATAAGGATTTATTGGTGATAAGTCCATTTATATGGGAGGATATGACATTAGATCTAAGGAACGATCTATTTTCATAATAAGAACATGATTAATGAAATTGTTTCATGAGAGGGACAAATTACTATTTTGAATGATTTTTTTTCCCTATTTTTACCCTACTGCGGTGTAGCCGGTTGCCAAAGTAATGAATTACTATTTTTACTACAAATTACTATTTTTTCTACTACAAATTACTCTTTTTACCCTGTTTTTTTATAATAAGGATTCATTAGTTTTGAAATTGGACTTATGCCCTGTGTCACGATACAAACCCGCCCCTATAGGTTTAGCGTTGTAACCAACCAGTAATCCTTGGATTACCAAAAGCCTCTGAACTGATTATAACATAATAAAGGGCCGCGGAAGCAAATATATAAAATATACATAGTCCATTGAGTTGTGTAGACATACTTGCGATAGAAATTCCAAAACTTTATATATATACACGTGACGTCATAATTAGCATTGTCATACGTCACAATCATTACAGGTGGCCAAAAGGGGACTTAGCCCAACATACAGGTAAACAGAAAACTTGTCCATATTCCAAAAGAAAAACAAAGTCATATATGTTCACAAACATGACCACATGACATTTGGAACCTCCTCGAGAGGCACAATGGCTAGCTGATAAAACCAAAACTCTCCAAGCAGCAGCTTAAGCTTGGTCACGTGTTTGCCCATCCACATACATAATATAAATAGTGAACGGAAGCCTAGAGAATAATAACAAAGTAAAGGTTTTACTGAATGATGTCCAAACAGAAACAGAGTCTTGTATGTAATCAGATGTCAAAGTAGAAACAAATTCACATAAATATTCATATTCGTATTCAAAGTTCATACATTTCACATGATAGTACATGATACATCCACTGGCTTTAACAAATCTAATGACCCCTGAAGAGATGGCCGTGAAGACATTTCGATGACCCATAAAGGGACAGCCATAAGGCATTCCGATGACTTATGTGCATAGAGACATTTCCGATGACCCATAGAGGGACAGCCATAAAGGCATTCCGATGACCCATAAAGGGACGCATATCATATGATGCTAAGGATACCACGAATACATTTCATAAGCTTGGACAATCATTCATTCATATAAAACATAGCATTTCAGAAAACTGATCATTTCATATCATCATAACATAATTAAAGTTAAACATAACTTTACAGAGTTATTACTAACAAATGGTTCCGATAGCACAATAAAGAAAGTGGGCGATTCAGATAGTCTATGGCTCGTGACCTACACAGACACATAGCAGATGCACATTGAAACACATGCTCGACATACACTTAACTCGTTATGTTTCGTTCTTAGTGTGTTTTTAAGTCTTATCCTCATTATTATGTCTTAATCTTGGCTTAGGAATGCCTAAGATGCAATGAGGATGCTAAAATTCACTTGAAAACACTTAGTTAACTATGTTAGAAACAGGGGTCTCACTCGAGCGTAACTTCCTTCGCTCGAGCGGACGTCCAAACATGTGAGTGGTCGCTCGAGCGGTTTGTAAACTTTGCAAAAGTACTAGCTGCTTGATTTTTCCACTCGACACACGCTCGACAGTCACTCGAGCATGAGACTAAGGTCTTTGTTAGAGCGCAACTCTTGTCGCTCGAGCGGTCTGCAAAATGGTAAACTTCTGGGAGCATGCAATTTATGCTCGAGCCAACTCTTGGTCGCTCTAGCGGAAGTGCGAAACAAAAGGTGGTCGCTCGAGCACAAGTTCTGTCTCTTGAGCGAATAGCAGAATTCTAGAATTTCTAGATTGTACTCCCAACTTCAAAACTCGAATTCAATGGTTCAAAACACATCTTTTGGACTCAAAACTTGAGAAAACACTTTTAAACTCATAGAACTTCATGATTTGAAAGCCCTTTTGCAAAATCAAGTCCAAACACAAGTAAATTCTTCCAAATTCTTCCAAAGTAAACTTTAAACTTATGAAAACATAACATGCATGCAATGATTTGAATACAAAGCTTCCAAAACATGAATAGATTAGGTGTTTTCAGGGAAAATCAAAGTAAGCTCTTACAATTTAGCAATGGTGTGCACTTGCATGTAAGAATATGTGAAAATGGAGCTCAAAAATCATGAATTATGTATGCAATGCATAGATTGATCTTAATTCTTATTCTTAAGGTCCTTTCTTATTCTTAACCTCGAATTTCTCTTGAACTCAAGCATGAGTGAGTCAAACACAACTTTAATGATTGAAAGTCTTACCTAAAGTTCTCAATTTCTTGAATTTGTAGTAAGGTCTTGCTCAATTCTTCAATTGCCCTTTTATTCCCTAGCAAAACAACTTTTTCTTCTAGAATTCAAGTGTCTCACTCTACAGTCTCCCTCTCTCACATTTTTTAGGCTCAAGAGTGAAGTTACAAGAGTGTAAAGTGTCTCAATAGTGCTAGAAATGGGCTTAAATAGGCTTAGTTAGGGAGCTCTAATTAAGTTAAGTAATGGCAATTATTATATTCTAATCATTTCGTTCCAAATCGAATTTCAATTCATCCTTCCAAAAAATTCTAAAAAGTCCACATAGCACATATACCAAGTCAATCTCATGATCGGATGCTGATAAGGCCTTCAATTAACAAAATATAACAAAATTTCAAACAGATATTCCTACAATAAATAGATAGAAACTCAAATAATGCAATACACATGCAATTAATTCAAAATTTCATCTTAATTACTCATTAGGCATAATTAATCATGGTTTATTAGCTAATCATAGGTCGGGGTTGTTATAGTCCTCTCCCATTAAAGAGTTTGGTCCTCTAAACTCGAATTTTCTTCATTTTGGAAGAACATCGGATCCAAAGGAAATAAATCAGGGTATCTTCTTATCATATCTTTTTCGGTCTCCCAAGTCGCATAAGTCCCTCCATGGTTTTGCCAATCAACCTTCACGAATGGGATTTCTTTGTTCCTTAGTCTTTTGATTCGGCGGTTAACAATCTATATTGGCCGTTCTTCATAAGTAAAATCATCTTCCACAAGTACATGAGTCGGTTCAATCACATGGAATGGATCTCTCAAATACTCTTGAAGTATGGATACATGAAAAATATTATGCATATGTTCCATGACCAACGGTAAAGTCACTCGGTATGTTACTGAATTGATTTTCTCTAAAACTTCATACGAGCCAATGTATCTTGGTGCTAGCTTTCCTTTCATCCCGAATCATGTCTAGCCTTTCATTGGAGTTACTTTGATAAACACGTGATCCCTGACTTCATATTCCCTGTCTCTTCTTCGGACATCTGTATAACGCTTTTGTCAACTTTGTGTAGTTTTCAATCGTTGTTGAATCAATTTCACGTTTTTAGTGGTTTCTTGCACAAGTTTCAGTCCTAACAAAGATAGATTACCTACTTCGGCCCAGTAAATCGGAGATCGGCATTTCCTACAATACAACACTTCATAAGGAGCCATTCCAATGCTTGAATGGTAACTGCTGTTGTATACAAACTCTGCCAAAGGAAGGTAAGTCTCCCAATTCCCTTAGAAGTCTAACATACACATCCTGAGCATATCTTCCAAAGTCTGATTGGTTCATTCAGATTGGCCATCTGTCTATAGGTGGTAGGCACTACTCAATTGCAGTTCAGTCCCCAAAGCCTATTGTAAACTCTGCCAAAATCTTGACGTGAGCTTCGAATCTTTGTCAGATACAATGGATATTGGTACACCATGCAACCGCACAATCTAATTCATATAAATGTTAGCCAGCTTATTCGCATTATAAATAGTTTTAACAGGCAAAAAATGAGCAGATTTAGTCGAACAGTCAACTATGACCCAGATAGAATCCATACCTCAAGAAGAGCGAGGCAATCCCACAATGAAGTCTATGGTAATGTGCTCCCATTTCTATTCCGGTATTAGGAGTAACTGTAGCAAATCAGTGGGTCGTTGATATTCGGCTTTAATTTGTTGGCAATGTAAACATTTTGCCACAAAATCTGCAATACATTTCTTCATTCCAGGCCACCAAAAATTATGTTTCAAGTCATGGTACATCTTCGTATTCCCCGGATGCAAAGCGAATTTAGAATTGTGTGCTTAAGTCATAACACGTTTCTCCAAGTCAGAACAATCCGGTACACAAAGTCTATTATGGAATTTCAACACATTATTATCAAACACAAATCCCAACCTTGGTTTCGAGTCAATCTCATCAATAATTTTCTTCAAAAACTCTTCTTCATGTTGTTTCTCTCTAATTTCTTCTATGATTGCAGGCTAGGCAGAAAAGGCAGCCAAAATCACGCCCTGTTCATGCAATACATTTTCAATGTCATTCTTCTCCAAGCCACATAACAACTCTCTCTAACCGGTGAGCATACATGACAAATTCCCAATAGATTTTTGGCTGAACACATCTACAACGGTATTTGCCCTCCCTGGATGATACAGGATTTGCAAGTCATAGTCTTTGATCAATTCTAGCCATCTTCTCTGTCTCATGTTCAGTTCTTTTTGGGTAAAGAAATATTTCAGACTTTTATGGTCAATATACACTTCGCAAGTCACTCCGTGTAAGTAGTGTTGCCAAATCTTTAGTGTAAACACCACAGTTGCGAGTTCCAAGTCACGGGTCGGATAGTTCTTTTCATGTGGACGGAGTTGTCAAGAAACATAAGCAATCACCTTACCATTTTGCATTAGTACACAACCCAACACTTTATATGAAGCGTCACTGTAAATTTGAAACCCATCAGTACCATTGCGTAAAGTTAAAATTCGTGCAGTCACTAACCTGGTTTTTAACTCTTGAAAGGCTGATTCTCTTTGATCATTCCAATCAAACGGCACATTTTTCTGTGTCAACTGCGTCAGTGGCATGGCAAGTTTGGAGAAGTCTTTCACAAATCTTCTATAATAGCCAGCAAGCCCCAGAAAACTTCTAACTTCAGATACATTCGCCAGTTTTGGCCAGTCTACAATAGCTTCAATCTTTTGTGGGTCAACTAATATGCCGTCGTTATTGATCACATGGCCCAGAAAAGCCAAACAATCAAGCCAGAATTCGCATTTGGAAAATTTTGCATAAAGTTTCCATTCTCTCAGGGTCTGCAACAAAATTCTCAGATGATTTTCATGTTCTTCCCTTCTTTTGAAATAAATCAAAATATCATTAATAAACACAATAACAAACTCATCAAGAAATTTTTTGAACCTCCTATTCATTAGGTCCATAAAAGCTGCAGGTGCAATAGTTATCCCAAACGGCATCACTAGAAACTCATAGTGCCCATATCTAGTCTGGAAGGCAGTTTTCTCTATGTCTTCGGCTTTAACTTTCAATTGGTGGTATCCAAATCTAAGGTCAATTTTTGAAAAGACTTGGGCTCCTTGGAGTTGATCAAACAAATTATCTATTTGAGACAATGGATATTTGTTCTTGATAGTTACTCTATTCAATTCCCGGTAATTTATACATAACCTCAAGGACCCATCTTTCTTTTTAACAAACAAAACTGGAGCACCCCAAGGTGAAGTGCTCGGGTGAATAAACTTCTTGTCTAATAGTTCCTGAAGTTGAGTTTTCAATTCTTTCAGTTCAAAAGTTGACATTCTATATGGAGTTTTGGAAATCGGTTGTGTTCCGGGTACAACATCAATAGTAAACTCAATTTCCCTATCAATTAAATCTCCCGACAATTCATTTGGAAATACATCAGAAAATTCGTTTACTACAACAATGTTCTCTATAGTAGGACTATTAGAAGTCACAGTCAACATGCAACATAAGTAACTCCGGCACCCTTTTGTAATAGCTTCCTAGCTTTCACAAAAGAAATCAAATACGGTGGAGGAATTACCCCATACCCAACAAATACAAACTCAGGCATACCAGGTGGTCAAAACACAACAGTTTTATTCACATAATCAATAGTTGCACAATACTTCGTCAACCAATCCATCCCCAATATACAGTCAAAATGGTCAATGCATAAAGGCAACAAATTAACATACAATGTCATATCACCAATCACAATATCACACGCCGGATAAACATAAGCACATATCATAGAACTCTCAGATGGTGTAGACACAGATAGTAAACAATTCACAGGTTCCAAAGGTCTAATTAATTTTCGAGAAAAAACATGCGATACAAATGAGTGTGTGGAACCAGAATCTATCAACAAATAGGCATTCTGAGCACAGATAGAGATTATACCTGACACCACTGATTCAGTATTTTGTACATCCCCAGGCACTAGTGCGAACACTCTCCATTGTCTTAGCGTTTCATTCCCGGTGTTACCCTTGGCATTAGTTTTGGCGTTTGTCCTTGTTACGAAAGTAGATCTGGCTAAACTTGTGGTGGGGCGATTGGCATTCTCGAACCAGACTGGACAATCTCTCATCATGTGGCCGATTTTACCACATCTGAAACAAGCACCCCTTGCTCGATAACGGACACCCTTATGTTTCCTTCCACAATCCAAACAAACTGGTATAGACCCACTACTCAGACTAGAGCTACTAGAGGATCCTGTATTTGCCTCTTACTTCCAAAGGAGTTGCCTTTTCTAAACTTGTTCACCGACCTTTTACCTCTCTATTTTGTTGTTGTTGGGGCCTTGGTTTGCTTCATAGCTACTAAGGTACCTTCCGCCATCAATGCTCTGTCTAATACTTCCACATAGTTAGGCAATTTCAAGACGCCAACCCGGTCAAACACTTCCAAAGTCAACCCCCCCTCTCAAATTTTTGTGCCTTTTTATAATCGGTATCCACCATGTGTGGATCAAATCGGGTCAATTTGGTGAACTTAGCTTCATATTCCGCAATTAACATGTTGCCTTGCTTGAGTTCTTGAAATTCATAAACTTTTTGGTCACGAAAACATTGGAGGAAATACTTGTCATAGAAGATTTCCTTGAATTGAGTCCATGTCATCTTCCCATTATCGTTTCGAATTAACAACCACTACCTTTGAGCTTCATCCTTTAAAGTATAGGTGGCCAAGAGCACCTGCTGAGTCTTGGAACAGGGAAAGTCTTCATATAGTTTTTCCATTTCAAGTAACCACATCTCAGCCTTCAATGGTTCAATCCCACTCAAGAACGTTGGTGGTTTCATCTTCATAAACTTCTCGGTCAGATTGATTATGTCATTGTTATCTAGTTCATTTAGTACTGATGGAGGCGGAGGAGGCATCGGTTGTTACCTCAGAGATTCTGTTAAGGCTACAAGAATTTGTTCCATGAGATTCATGCGAGCCTCAAAAGATCCTGCTGTATCATCACTTCTTGCATTTTCCATCGCTATAGGTAAACAAAACAATAATAAACATAGGCAAATAGTTCTTCTCATAGTGTTCAGAACATTCAATTCTAGTTCATTCATTTCAATTTCATGTGTTCATGTTCAGATTCAGTTTTCTCATGTACAAAAATTAATACACACACTCACACATGCATGTGGAATGCCCTAATTCTTACTAGGACATCCTAAAGCTCATATGGACTCGTGTGCGCAGTATAACTTGTACTCTGATACGACTCTGTCACAACCAAAACCTGCTCTTATAGGTTTAGCGTCGTAACCAACCAGTAATCCTTGGATTACCAAAGGCCTCTAAACAGATTATAACATAATAAGGGGCTGCGCAAACAAATATATAAAATATACATAGTCCATTGAGCTGTGTAGACATACATGGGACAGAAATTCCAAAACTTTATATATATACACGTGACGTCATAATTAGCATTGTCATATGTCACAGTCATTATAGGTAGCCAAAAGGGGACTTAGCCCAATATATAGGTAAATAGAAAACTTGTCCATATTCCAAAAGAAAAACAAAGTCTTATATGTTCACAAACATGACCACATGACATTTGGAACCTCCTCGGGAGGCACAACAGCTGGCTGACAAAACCAAAACTCTCTAAGGAGCAGCTTAAGCCTGGTCACGCACCTGCTCACCTACATACATAATATAAATAGTGAACAAAAGCCCAGTGAATAATAACAGAGTAAAGATTTTACTGAATGATGTCCAAACAGAAACGGAGTCTTATATGTAATCAAATGTCAAAGTAGAAACAAATTCACATACATATTCATATTCGTATTCAAAGTTCATACATTTCACATGATAGTACGTGGTACATCTATTAGCATTAAGAAATTCGATGACCCATGAAGGGACGACCGTGAAGGCATTTCGATGACCCATAAAGGGACAGCCATAAGGCATTCCGATGACTCATGTGCACAAAGGCATTTCCGATGACCCATAAAGGGACAGCCATAAAAGCATTTCGATGACCCATAAAGGGACACATATCATATGATGCTAAGAATGCCACGAATACATTTCATAAGCTTGGACAATCATTCAGTCATATAAAACATAGCATTTTAGAAAACTGATCCTTTCATACCATCAGAACATAATTAAAGTTAAACATAACTTTATAGAGTTATTACTCACAAATGGCTTCGATAGCACAATAGAGAAAATGGGCGATTCAAATAGTCTATGGAGCATGACCTACACAAACACATAGTAGATACACATTGAAACACACGCTCGACATATACTTAACTCGTTAAGTTTCGTTCTTAGTGTGTTTTTAAGTCTTATCCTCATTATTATATCTTAAACTTGGCTTAGAAATGCCTAAGATGCAATGAGGATGCTAAAATATACTTGAAAACACTTAGTCAACTATGCTAGAAACAGAGGTCTCGCTCGAGCGCAACTTCCTTCGCTTGAGCGATCTGTAAACTTTGCAAAAGTGCTGGTTGCTTGATTTTTCCGCTTGACGCACGTTCGACGGTTGCTCGAACGTGAGACTAAGGTCTTTGCTCGAGCGCAACTCTTGTCGCTCGAGCGGTCTGCAAAATGGTAAACTTCTAGGAGCATGCAATTTATGCTCGAGCCAACTCTTGGTCACTTGAGCGGAAGTGCGAAACAAAAGGTGGTTGCTCGAGCACAAGTTCTGCCGCTTGAGCAGAGAGCAGAATTCTTGAACTTCTAGATTGCACTCCCAACTTCAAAACTCGAATTCAATGGTTCAAAACACATCTTTTGGACTCAAAACTTGAGAAAACACTTTTAAACTCATAGAACTTCATGATTTGAAAGCCCTTTAGCAAAATCAAGTCCAAACACAAGTAATTCTTCCAAATTCTTCCAAAGTAAACTTTAAACTTATGAAAACATAACATGCATGCAATGATTTGAATACAAAGATTCCAAAACATGAATAGATTAGGTGTTTTCAAGGAAAATCAGAATGAGTTCTTACAATTTAGCAATGGTGTGCCCTTGCACGTGAGAATATGTGAAAATGGAGCTCAAAAATCATGAATTATGCATGAAATGCATAGATTGATCTTAATTCTTATTCTTAAGGTCATTTCTTGCTCTTAACCTCTAATTTCTCTTAAATTCAAGCATGAGTGAGTCAAACACAAGTTTAATGATTGAAAGTCTTACCTGAAGTTCTCAATTTCCTGAATTCGTAGTGAGTTCTTGCTCAATTCTTCAATTGCGCTTTTATTCCCTAGCAAAACCACTTTTTTCTTCTAGAATTCAAGTCTCTCACTCTAAAGTCTCCCTCTCTCATGTTTTTGAGGCTAAAGAGTGAAGTTACAAGAGTGTAAAGTGTCTTAATAGTGCTAGAAGTGGGCTTAAATTGGCTTGATTAGGGACCTCTAATTAAGCTAAGTAATGGCAATTATTATATTTTAATCATTTCGTTCTGAATTGAATTTCAATTTGACCTACCATAAAATTCTATAAAGTCCACACAACACATATACCAAGTCAACTTCATGATCGGATGTTGATAAGGCCTTCAATTCACAAAATATAACAAAATCTCAAACAGATATTCCTACTATAAACAGATAGAAACTCAAATAATGCAACACACATGCAATTAATTCAGAATTTCGTCTTAATTACTCATTAGGCATAATTAGTCATGGTTTATCAACTAATCATAGGTCGGGGTCATTATAGCCTGAGTGCCCACAAAAATTTTACAACTTAATTTTTTTCATGGATGATATACACAAAGATCCTTACAAAAGAAATAGTTCAAATCATCAAAACAAGAATGGTCGTGGCCCTACAGGCCTGAATAGTTCTCTTAAGGTCATATTTGACCTTGAAAGAAGTCTAACCCAACAAGGAATTAAAAAAAGGGTAAATTACACTAGCCTCCCCTTAGGTTTAGAGAAAATACAGTTAACCCCACACTTTTGACGTAATTACATTGGTCTCCCTTGATATTTTAATTCACATAATTGTCAAGTAATTTTTCATCAATAATTTGTTAGGCATACAAATAAATAAATAAATAGTGTTATCGTCTTTTCTTTTTCTACTACAATTGGTATCTATCTTCGTTTATTTGAGTATTTGCCCATTATCTGTATTACTTTCGACCGTTACTGTCATTATGCAGAAATGATTGTATTTTTCTTCAAAGCTCAGGGAGGCAAGTGTAATTTACCCTTAAAAAAAAGTTGTCTAAAATCAAAGAAAAAAAGATCATAAAACCCTCATGCCAACCACTTGGGGTTGGAATTCCCATTTCCAAAAGAGAAAAGAAAAGAAAAGAAAATCCAAACATAAAACATGGCAGTAGATTGAGTATTGTGTGAAGTGATGAACATATATGGCTTCAACACTACAAATAAATTATAATTAAGCAACAACGAGATCAATGAAAGATTAATGTGTGGTTTCAATTCTCTTCATTAATTTCAATTTTCAATAATCAATATAAGCGCTCACAAGTATATACAAATATATATATATATAAGAACATGAATGCGCATAAATGTGCATATAGATACATACCTGCGGCCAAATTTGTAAGGAGAGAGCAATCCAGATGGATCTCTTACCACCCATCCATGGCAGTCCTCCTTCATCTCTCCTCCTGAACTCACTGATATCTTTGCTTTCTACCTCAAATACGACATCTCTCTCTCTCTCTCTCTCTCTCCTATCTTTCTCTGTCTATCTCGCTCAATATATACACACTAAAGGTCGAGTGTGTAAAATTTAAGATAAGTATTAAGATTTATTGTTAAACACTTTTTTTTAGAGGGATATTGTTTACCATTTTGAATTGAGAAAATTCAAGTTAAGAAAAGTATAACAATTATTGTTAATTATTGTTAAGCGCTTTGAATTGGGAAAATTCAAAATTTGTCAAATTTACACCAACTCAAAACTGAAAGATCGTTAATTAATTTGTGAAAACAATCCTTAATATAATTAGTTTATAACAATCATAATTTTTTAATACATTTTAAAAATTTTACTTTTGCAATATATACACTCACAGAAGTGACCGCTTTATATATTAATTTATATATATATATAGAATTTGATGATCTCTAGTTAGAATATGTAATCAGATAGTCTAGTCTAGTTAACTGTGGGCTCATTTTAGGCCCGTCTTAATATTCCAAACTATTCATTTTGTAGATCAGTAATTCTTTTTAAAAAAATATGATCTGATCATTTGGCTCGATGTCCGATCGATTTAATTTTTAATATACATGATATCCTTAAAATAACCTACAAAATAAATTATTTTAATTATTAAAATGATCTCAAAATAAGCCCATAGTCAATTACACTGTGCCATTCAATTAGATATTCTTATAAGAGAATCTAGCTCATACATTGTACATAATGTATAAGAGTGCTTGCAATATGTAATGTACAATCAATTTAAACATTGTTAACAAATTCCCTTAGGACACTCGTTAATCAAACCTATATACATATATATTATAGAGGTAATGTTATATATGTAAGTTATGATATTTTTGGATTTGATTATCATAAATGTTGTCACTCAATTATATGAGAGTTATAACTCAAAATAAATGAGTTATAACCAAAGGGGAGAGGTTTCACTCTAGTCCAAATCAGATTGGAGAGAACTGTTGGGCCTTATGGGCTACTACGGAATCCACATCGATGATTCAGACTATTCAATATATATTGCTCACTGAGTATTTCATCATGGTCAAAAATCACGTTGATCGAATATCGATAGCCACTTGATCAGATCACATTTGTGTCAATGGTAAATATAGTTTCAAAAATAAATTCTTAACAGAAATGTGATATGATTAAATAGTTATCGATATTCAATCAACGTGATTTTTTTGCATGAATGAAATACTCAATGAATTCTACATATTGACGGTTTGAATTATTAATATGGCCTCTGCGGGCCCACCCCGGAGACCTAACAGCACCCTAGAGAGAACCCAAGTCGTTAATGAAATACCATATGAGGTATATGTAAAGATCTCTTGAATTATAACCAAAATAATATCATAACTATCATCACAATCAATCACAACTAATACCATAATAAATTGTAACTAAATAATACAAAAGTCATAATCAAATATGCATATGACACAACCCAACATAGATATGAGTGGTTTTTTCGGCTAAAATAATCAAAAAATTAAACTAAGTTATTATATCACTCTCTCTACTTTTATACGTCTTTTCGTAAAAATTTAAAAATTTAATTACAATTATCAATTCTTAAGCAGAGATTTTATCCTACATTTTTTCAAGTTGTTCACTGAATTGTAATATTTTTATTTATTTTTGGCCAGTAAATTGTATTGTTTCTCATTAAAGACATTTAAAAAACATTTTGTTAGTCAAACATTTAAGAAATTAATTAAAATAATCGATTGTTCAACATAGATTTTTTCCTACATTTTTTCAAGTTGTTCATTGAATTGTAATTTTTTATTTTTTGGTCAGTAAATTGAATTGTTCTCACTAAAGAAACAAAATACATTAGCCTGCAACAACAGGGGCTTCAGAAACTACAAGTTGCACCAAGGAAGGTGGATCTCTTCTATCCATATGGCTGGGTTTTCAACATCCATCGCCATCCGAGCAAGACAATGTGTCACGGAATTACCTTGGTGTTTAACATATTGTACTATCAAAATGTTGCAGCCCATCCTGAATGGAGTTCACGATAAGCCCATAACAAGCAAAGTAGCCCGTAGTTGTTAACTGATACATTGTTTAATGGGAAATGGTAACTAATGTTGAATGAAATTATTAGCCCAAACCAGAGTAGTTTCATTCCTAGGAGAAATACTACTGATAATATCATAATCATCCAAGAAATTCTCCATTCTTTGAGATACAAGAAGGACAAACAGGGTGGTACGATTTTCAAAATTGATCTTGAGAAAACCTATGATAGGCTATCTTGGGATTTTATCAGAGATACATTGCATGAATTTAATTTCAATGACAGTTGGGTTGAATTGATCATGAATTGTGTTACAAACAACCAATCCTCTATACTTTGGCATGGGCAAATTATTGAGGGAATCCATAATGTGAAAGGACTTAGATAGGGAGATCGCCTATCTTTTTGTTTTGTGTATGGAGAGATTACCTAACATGATCATGTCTAAAGTGAAAGATGGGTCTTGGAAAGGAATAAAAGCTTCTAGTAATAGCCCAACCTTATCCCACTTGTTTTTTGCTGATAACCTCATCCTTTTTGCTAAAGCTGATCAATCAAACTATGAAATCATCATGGAGGTTCTTAATGAGTTTTGTGAAGTATCTGGTCAGAAGATTAGCTATCAAAAATCTAAACTTTTTGTATCCAAGAACATCTCTTGTAGCCAAGCTAGAGCATTAAGCTTCCAAGGTGGCATGCCCCTCACACAAGACCTTGGCAAATACTTAGGATCCCTTCTCCTCCACAAAAGGGTTAACAAGAACACCCTGTCAGGTTGTAAGGCTAGAAATTTATCCTTAGCTAGTAGAACTACCCTCATACAATCTGTTACCTCTGTCATTCCTAATTACAACATGCAAACCATGGAGCTTCCTAGGAATCTATGTTATGAGATTGACATAATTAACAAAAACTTTCTATGGGTGAGACTGAAAGCAGCAGGAAAATGCATCTAGTCAATTGGGAAAATTTGTGTAAAGCTAAAGAAGATGGTGGTCTTGGCATTAGAAGAGCCAGCGATCATAATGCTGCACTTCTTACTAAACTTGGATGGAAAATTTTGGGCGATAATGACAAACTCTAGTGTAAGGTGCTCAAAGCTAAGTACCTAAAGAATAATACTCTATTCAGTTGGCCTATGAATAGGAGAGCATCTCACACTCGGAGAAGTATTTGCAAGAATAGGGACACCCTGGGAAAGGGTGTCAAATGTAATATGGGAAATTGGGAATCCATATCTCTATGGCATGACTGGTGGAGTGGCCAAAAACCTCTAGACCAAACCTATGACACACCACAAGTTAATGATGAAGATAAGGTTAGTTTACTCCTGGATGGTTAAGGGCACTGGAACACTGAAGTCATAGCTAACACTGTCAGTCAGCATGACCTCCAAGAGATTCTCAAGGTGCATAGACCTAGTTTTGTGACTTATACTAACGCTCCCACCTGAATAGGATCTTCTGGAGGGTAATTTTTCTACAGCTTCTGCCTATAAACTTATTGTCTATCATGATATGGATGGGAGAGACTAGAAGTGGATTTGGAAGGTTGAAACCCCCCAAAAACTTAAATGCTTTCTTTGGCTTATTTTGAAAGATAGATTGATAACCAATCAAATAAGGCTCAAGAAGAATATGGCAACTACTGATCTTTGTCCTAGCAGTGGGCTCTCCAATGAAGATATGAGCCATCTCTTTAGAGAATGCACCAAATCCAGGGATATCTAGATTGAAATAAAAAAATCTCAAATGGTAGGAGGAGGGTTATAGGCTGCCTCTTCATGAATGGGTGTTCTCTAACATGAAAAGTAAAAATTTGTTTCTTGGAAAAAAAATGGTCTCTTTTCTTCATTGTCACCCTTTGGCAGATTTGGAAAGATCGAAATCAAATAGTTTTTGAAAGTATTGACCACCTCATTCAAATTATTCTCAAGAACATTAGAGATTATGTTCATGAGATTGATAAGACATTCCAATTCCCTCTCCACCCTAATCCATCTTTACCTATACTAATTAAATGGTGTTTTCCTGCCATAGGTAAGCTCAAGTTAAACATCGATGGCTATTCAAAAGGAGATCCTGGACAAGTTGGGTATGGAGGAATCTTGAGGGATGAAGCTGGCACAAGGACATAGGGATATTATGGCAAGTTAGGACATTGTTCAAGTATGGAAGCAGAGATATAGGCCATCCACATGGGGCTCACAATCCTCTTTAAAAAAAGGAAAATGGACGTGAAGATAGAAACGGATGCTACAAAGTCCATTAAGCTAATTCAAGATGAACCAAGTCATAATTCTCCCTACAAGGCCCTCTTTGAGGATACCAAATTTCTAATGAAAAGATGCAGCTGCTAAATTGGACATACTCTGAGAGAACAAAACCGGGTTGCAAGCAAGTTAGCCAACATAGGGGTGGCTCAAGATGAACATGTAGTGATATTGGAAGACCACCCTATAGACCGCTCGAACTCTCTCCGCACGGCCCCCCTTTTGGAGAGGGCGCGAATTGGGTCCTACTACAACAGTTTAGACTCCTGTCACGGTTCTGAATCTAATCTCACAAAGTGCAATGTAAGACTGATAAATCACCAAAGAGTCCAATCTGGCAAATCATTTTGGAAAATCAGATTTTAAATCAAATTATGCCAAAATTGGACTACTTTGCCAAATTACAAAGTCGCAACCTAAATATTTTATTATGGGAAATTTAGGAAACCATGACTCGTGCCAAAGGCCACATGTCTGTTATCACCAAAGTTGCATCGGCTCGGGAACTTGGGTACGAGGGGGGAAGGTCATAAAATAAGCACCCCCGCTCGCCCGATCAAAGGATCGGCCTCTACTAAACATGATATGTTGTTTGATAAACACATGTGTTCCTATTCCGGTTATTAATCTAACTTACTACATGATGTGCACAGCATACAAGTATAGACTAAGTCGCAAGCCTTGGAACAAAACAATTCATGTTTGTTTTTCAAAAATGGTTTGGAAGTGCTACTCGCAAGTAGGCTAAAGCGCAGATTTGCCACCCTCAAGTGGCCTTGAAAACATGATTTTGCTCGAGTTGTTCCAATTCAGACAAAGCCTCCACCTACAGGCATTCATGCAGTTAAGCATATAAGCACATAGCCTCATGACAAGCATGCTGTCATGGCAACACTCATACTCATGCAAATATGCTAAAGTGTAAAAACTTACAGTGTACTCCAAGCCAAAACAAAAGCTAGTTAGAAATATGCATGATCCTAACTATATAAGATGCCTTGTCTGGTATTCCCCCAGTGTGTTTTCAGACTATTTTGAGTCCTTGGTTCTCAAGAAAGTGCAACAAAAGCCCACTTCTAAGATCAAAGTGTCTCTGCAAAAGTTCAATTCATGCCCTCGATGAGCGACTCGTCGTCAGCTGGCATGCACGAGTGTAGACACCCCATTTTTGACCGACCTTAAGACTCAGATGTCATCGATTGAGCGCTCGGTGATTGCGCATGTTGTGCTCGTTTTGAGGTTTCAGAGTGCTTGGCTGAGAGCCTTGCCTCCGGAACTTGGGACCCTTTGTACTTTGACTCGGTCTGCGGACTAAGTTTTATTTTCTCTTCTCGGAGGGAGGGAGAGGTCTTGTAGACCATCTCTCAGTGGTCGTAGGCCATTGTTCCCGTTTGGAGGCTAGTTTCCGATTTTTGGAGCCGTCGACCGTGCGCCTCGGCTCGGGACCGCTTAACATCCTCCGTTTGGCACGGTTTTTGGAACACACCTTGTTTCCTCTATCTAGAGGGACACTATGGCCTAGGAGACCACTTTTGTGGTCGCACGCCACTTTCGGTGCTCAATAGCCAGTTTTCGAGGCACCCGGCTGCGCGCTTTGCCTCCTGAACTCTCGTTTTGCATCCGTGTTGGTTCATTTTTGGCATGAACCATGTTTTCCTTGTTTGGGAGGTGGTACAAGGGTGGGAGACCACCTTTTCTCCTTGGAGACCACTTTTCTTTCCACTAGCCGATTTTCTGGTTGGGAAACTGGTTTTCTTGGTCTTTGGGCCACATTTGCTAGTCTCCCACCACACCATTGCCTTGCTTTCAGTGTGGAGACCACCAATTCCCCCTGCCAACCAGTTTTTCTCCTTGGAGACCACTTCTCTCTCCCCCAGCCAATTTTCTGGTCAGGAAACTGGTTTTCTTGATCTTTAGGCCACATTTACTGGTCCTCCACACCACCATTGGCTTGGTTTCAGTGTGGAGACCACCAAATGCACCTGCCGACCACTTTTTTTTTTTTTTTTCTGGGAGACCATTTTGAGTGGTTGGCCGACCACTAAAAGTAGCTGGCCGACCACCTTTTCTGGTCGGCCCCTTTCCTCCTGTTTTGTCTGTTTGAGTGGGTGCCAGATGTGCCAGCTGGAAGGCACAGACTGTATCCTCCATACACGTGTATGGAGGATCTTGAGCCTTCACTACTACAAAAATAGTTAAAGATCACACTTTGACAAAAAAAAAAGATCTCACTTTTATTGGAAGTGTGATAAAAAAAATTATATTGATATTTTAATCACACTTAATTTGATTGAGTGTGATAATATTTATTTTTTAATCACACATTCTAATTAAAGTGTGATTGTTTATATATTTTTTAATCACACCATTTAATTAAAGTGTGATTATATATACACTACTACTTTTTAATCACACTTTTTAAACAAGTGTGATTATATATATATATTTTTTAATCACACATTCTAATTAAAGTGTGATTGTTTATATATTTTTTAATCACACCTTTTAATTAAAGTGTGATTATATATACACTACTACTTTTTAATCACACTTTTTAAACAAGTGTGATTATATATATATTTTTTAATCACACATTCTAATTAAAGTGTGATTATTTATATATTTTTTAATCACACCTTTTTAATTAAAGTGTGATTATATATACACTACTACTTTTTAATCACACTTTTTAAGTAAGTGTGATTATATATATATTTTTTAATCACACATTCTAATTAAAGTGTGATTATTTATATATTTTTTAATCACACCTTTTAATTAAAGTGTGATTATATATGCACTACTACTTTTTAATCACACTTTTTAAACAAGTGTGATTATTTATATATTTTTTAATCACACTTTTTAAGTAAGTGTGATTATATATATATATATATATTTTAATCACACATTCTAATTAAAGTGTGATTATTTATATATTTTTTAATCACATCTTTTTAATTAATGTGTGATTATATATACACTACTACTTTTTAATCACACTTTTTAAGTAACACTACAAGAAAAGTGGGCTTATGAGACGGAACTTTTTGCGACGACACATTTGTCGTCGCAAAAAATGTAACCTTTTGAGACGACACAACTTGCCGTCGCAAAAAATGTGACCTTTTGAGACGGCACAATTTGCCGTCGTAAAAAATATGACTTTTTGAGACGGCACGACTTGCTGTCTCACAAAAAAAAAAATGTGACTTTTTGAGACAGTACAACTTGTTGTCGCGAAAAATATGCCTTTTTGAGACCGCAAAATTTGTCGTCGCAAAAAAATATGACTTTTTGAGACTTCATATATATAGTTACAAAATGGTTTAAATAAATGCAATGGTATTTTTCTATCATAAAAAAAAAATTGAAAAAAACGACGTCATCTTACTCTTTTAATATAGCATTTCTCTTTTCATTCATTTTTTCATCTTCCTGTCTCTCTATCTCTATCTCTGTCTCTCTTCTCTTTCTCTCTCATCACTCTTCTCTATCTATCTCTCTCTTTCTCTCTCTGTCTCTCTTCTCTTCTCTCTCTCTCACGATCACTCTTCTCTGTCTGTATGTCTCTCTTTCTTTATATCTCTCTCTATCTCTCTTCTCTTCTCTCTTACTCATCACTCTTCTCTGTCTATCTCTCTTTCTCTCTTTCTCTCCCTCATCTCTCATCTCTCTCTCTCTCTCTCTCTCGTTTATCTATTTTCGCTATTTTTTTTCTCTCTCTCTTTGTCTATCTCTCGAACATCTTTTGTTTCTCTCTTTTTTTCTCTCTCTCTATCTCTCTGTCTCTCTCGTTTATCTCTCTTCTCTCTTTCTCTCTTTTTTTTCTATGTCTCTCTCTCTTGTTAATCTCTTTTCGCTTTCTTTCTCTCTCTTTTTGTTTATCTCTTGCTCATCTCTTGTTTCTCTCTTTTTTTCTATCTCACTCTCTCTCTATCTTTTTCTCTCTTTGTCTATCTTTATCTCTTTCTCTCTCTGTCTCTGTCTCTCAGTCATCACTTTTCTCTTTCTCTGTCTACCTGTCTGTTTGTCTGTCTCTCTCTTTCTTTCTCCTTCTCTGTGTTCGCCTTGCTCACTCTCTTCCTCAAGCTTAGTAACTAAAATAAAATAATTTTTCAAAAAAAAATTTTATTTTAACAAAAAATAAATTTTTTTTGCGATGACAACCCCTATCGCAAAAAATAAATAAATTAAACAACGTTATTTTATTATTTAATTTTTTTTAAAAAAATTGATTTTTTCTTCACCCTCCCTCTCTTTTTCTATTCCCCCCCTTTTTTTTTCTTTTTTCATTCCGCTCTTCAAACCAAAAACCCTAGTCTGTTCTTACCTCCTCTCTATCGATCGATCGGAGAGCGGAGAGAGAGAGAGAGAGACGGAGAGATGGTATGCAGCAACACATTTGCGAAGACCATATGCTCAATCTGCTACGAAGATCTCAAACCCATCGTTGAAGACCTTCAATCCATCTTCATTTGCGGTCACGTCTTCCACGAGCTCTGGTCAGTCATCACTCATTCATATTTCATATATATATATACACACACACTCATTCACATTAATCGATTGAAAATTCTGTTATTTACCTTTGTAAAAACCCTAGCATTCAACAATGGTTCGAGTACTGTTCAACTGGACCAAAGCGTTACTGGTTGATCGATTTTGTTGCTTCTGGTGTTCTAAAATGTTAATATTGAAATAATTTCAAATGTGATCCTCTGAGTATATCGACGTGTTCTTGTGAATTTGTGCATTCATTTGCCTTACTTAATCACTTGTAAACACTACAAGAAAACTGGGTATATGAGACGGAACTATTTGCGACGGCACACTTGCCGCCTCAAAAAAGCAGAGTATTTGCGACGGCACCATTTGCCGTCTCAAAAAAGCAGGGCATTTGCTCACAAATACTCTGCTTTTTTGAGACGGCATTTTCTGCCGTCGCAAAAAGTGGCTTTCGTGTTTTTTTTTTTAGTGAATATTTTTAAAATTTTAAATATTTTTTTTAGATGTACCTTACTTAGATGTATCTAAAAAATAAAAAAATTATGAAAAAATATTTTTAAAAATTAATAAATACATAAAAATACAAAAAAAAAATGTATTGAATTATTGTATTTTTGGTATTTAGTGAATTTTTAAAAGATTTTTTTTACAATTTTTTTAATTTTTAGGTGCATTTATGTTAGGTGTGTCTAAAAATTTAAAAAAAATACTTAAAATATTAAAAAAATTCAGTAAAAACAATAAAACACGGAAAACAAGAAAGTATAATTTTCTCAAAAGAGTTTTTGGAAAACTCTAACCTAGCATAGTGATTGTGGTTTTGAGATAGCTTCATATATATCTGATCACAAAATGGTTTGAATAAATTCAACGGTATTTTTTACATAAAAAAAATTAAAAAAAACAATGTCGTGTTACTCTTTTGATATAACATTTCTCTTTTCATTCATTTTTTCATCTTCCCGTCTCTCTGTCTCTATCTCTCTCTCTTCTCTTTTTCACTTTCACTTATCACTCTTCTTTCTATGTCTGCATGTTTCTCTCTCTCATTCTCTCTGTGTCTCTCGCCTATCTCTCTTCTCTCCATCTCTCTCATTTCTTTTTTCTCTCTCTTTTTTATCTTTCTATCTCTCTATCTCTCTCACTCATTTCTCTTCTCTTTCTGTCTCTTTTCTTTTCTGTGTCTCTCTTTCGTTCATCTCTTTTCGCTCTATTTCTCTTTCTTTTTGTCTATCTCTCGCTTATCTCTTGTTTCTCTCTTTTTTTCTATCTCTCCATCTCTCTCTCTATCTCTTTTTCTGTCTATCTCTCTCCCTGTCTCTCTCTCACTCATCACTCTTCTTTCTCTCTCTCTGTCTACTTGTCTATTTGTCTATTTCTCCCTCACTATGTTCGCCTTGCTCACTCTCTTACTCTCATCTTCTTTATTTATCGAGTTCCTTCTCGATTTATCGATCCACTATAAGAAAATACACTTTTAGCAACCACTTTGTCTATCTCTCTCTCTCGCTCATCACTCTATCTCTGTCTTTCTCTATCTCTCACAAAATTAAAATATTTTTAAAATATTTAAATATTTAAAATATTTAAAAAATTGATTTGAATTATGTTTTGAAAAGAGTTTTGAATTATTTATTTTCTTAATTTATTGAGCTCCCTTTCGATTTATCGATCCACTACAAGAAAATGCACTTTTAGCGACCACTTTGTCTCTTTCTCGCTCATCACTCTGTCTCTTTCTCTGTCTCTCTATCTCTTTTCTCTATTCGTCTCTCACTTATCTCTCTCTCACCACCCATTTTCTCTACCACATTTACCATTACTGCAAATGCCATTCAACTACCACCACTATTCTCTTTCTCTCTTTCACTCATCACTCTTTTTTCTCTCTCTGTCTCTCTTCTCTCTCTCTTCTCTCTATCTCTCTATTTTTCTATTCTCTCTCTCGTTCATCTCTTTTCGCTCTCTTTCTATATATCTCTCATCTCTTGTTTCTCTCATTTTTCTATATGTCTCTCTCTATCTCTTTCTCTCTCTCTCTCTATATCTCTTTCTCTCTTTATCTCTCTCTTACTTATCACTCTTCTCTTTTTTTTTCTCTCTCTGTGTCTGTTTGTTTGTCTCTTACTCTTCTCTTTCTCTCTATTTCTCTCTATGTGTCTGTCTGTCTGTTTGTCTCTCTCTCCCATTGTGTTCACATTGCTCACTCTCTCCCTCATCTCTTCTCTATTTACTGAGCTCTCCACTACAAGAAAATGCACTTTTAGCGACCACTTTGTCTCTCTCTCTCTCTCGCTCATCACTCTGTCTCTGTCTCTGTCTCTTTCTCTCCTCTATCTGTCTCTCACTCATCTCTTTCGCTCTCTCCACTCATCTCTTTTACCAACTTCACCTCTACGACTACCATTACTACTACCATTGCCACCATTCCACTACTGCCATTAATACTACCATTACCTCTCCTTTACCCATGCCGCTTCATCTACTCTACTACTACCACAACTTCACCACTAATCTCCTTCGTCACCACCACCACCACCACCACCACCATCTCTTATCCACCACCTTCACCACTACTGTCGGTTCATCTTCTCTACCACAAACTATTACCTCTCTTCTCTCTCTCACTCATCACTCTTCTCTGTCTGTCAGTCTTTGTCTTTGTCTCTTTCTCTTTCTCTCTTTGTCTCTCGCTCATCTCTCTCTCTCTCTCTCTCTCTCTCTCTCTATCTCTCTTCTCTCTTGCTCATTTATCTTCTCTCTATCTCTCTCTCTCCGTCTCTCTCGCTCATCTTTCCTCTCTTTTCCTCTCTCCTTTTTTCTATTTCTTTTTCTCACTCATCTCTTTTCGCTCTCTTTCTTTCTCTCTCTGTGTCTATCTCTCACTTATCACTCTTCTCTCTCTCTCTCTCTCTTTCTTTCTCTCTCGTGTCTATTTATGCTCTCGCTCTTCTCTCTCTCTCTTTCTCTCTATGTGTCTGTTTGTCTGCTTGTCTCTCTCTCGACCACTTTGTCTCTCTCTCCCTCATCACTTTGACTCTGTCTGTCTGTCTCTCTCTCTCCATCTCTTTTCTCTATCTGTCTCTCACTCATCTCTCTCTCACAACCCATCTTCTCTACCACATTCACCACTACTGCAAATGTCATTCCATTATTACCACTACTACCCCTGCAAATGCCACATTGACCACAAAAAATTAACTTTATTTTAATGGAAAATATTATCCCTACTTCTACCAAATAAAAAAGTAATAATAATTTTTTATTCATTAAAATAAATATGAAACAAATAAATTTTCAACCTTACTAAATGAAAAAATAAAAATAAAAATTCATTAATTATAAAAAAATTATTTTAATAAAAAATAATTTTTTTTAACAATGACATCCTCTGTTGAAAAAAAAAAAATCATTTTATTATTTAAATATTTATTTGTAATAAAAATAAAAATTAAAAAAATCTAAAAAAATTTCCATTTGTAATGAAAAAAATTCCCGCCCGGTTCCCCCCCTCCTCTTTCCATTCCCGCTCCAACCCTCCCCAAAAACCCAAAATCCCAAATCTGTTTCTTATTTTCCATTCCCGCTCCCCCCCACCCCCCCAAAATCCCCGATCTGTTCAACCAAAATCACCAATCGGGTTCCCCCCTAAAACCCCAACCTCTTCAACCAAAATCCCCGAAAAACCCAAAATCCCCAATCTCTCCTTCCGTTTATCTCTCTACCAATTTGTCTCTAGGTGGTCTCTATCTATGGAATTCCTCTTGGTGGCGAGAGGAGCGATGTCATACTCTGAAATTCACGAGAGCCGAGGATTTCAAGGTCAAAGCCTTCACCATGTTGAAGAACACCGCCCTTCGGCAAAGATTTCAAATCGAGTCCTGGTTGAAGAAGATCCGGATTGAGCTCGATAAGGTGGTTTTCATGCATGGATTCGACAAAGAAGGACACCCGGTTGCTAACGCTTATGGGGAGTTTGAGAACAAGGATTTGTACCACAACACCTTTTGATGAATAAAGAGATAGAAGTTCATCCGATGGAGGATTAGGTTCTTGGAGAAGAGCATCGGGAAGCTTGATTTCAGCCGGATGTGATATGCACTTTTGTTGGTCAATGATCTCAAGAACTCTCCGAGGACCCTTCAAGAGGGAGCTCAGAACTTCCACCAATCAAGCCCTCCAATTGCTTCAGATAATTACCACAGTTTGTCGCCAAACAGGTATGATTAATTTGCTTCAATTCATTATATAATTTTATTTTTTGTATTGTATTTTTCATGGATTTCAAATTTTGTTCAACAATTTAGACTAAAAGCTTGATTTTTTAATCGAATTTTCATGAAATCTTTTTTTTTAAAAAACCTATACTATTCCAAAAACCCTCTTTTAACCCATTCAGGTGAAAGAAAAACCCATCTCCAATCCTTCATCTTTTAACAGTTTCATCAAACTTGAATGAAAAAAAGGGTTGTTGGGGAAATTTAGTGAAATAGTTTTTTTATTCGTACCTAATTTAATGAAATATTTGGTTAAAACTTGATTGGATACATGTTTCATGAAAGGATTGAATTTGGTCTTGGAGACATAGCAAAATCCATGCAAGCATTTGTCCATAAGATGTCAAGCTATAGGGCAGGTTCACGGAAACAGGTTAGTCTGCGTTTCCCATTTATTCTATACTGAAATTCTTTAACCATTTCTTCCTTTTCTATTGTGTGCAAAGTTTTAATTGTGGTAATGCATGCCAGTGTGGTTGTGGTGCTGAGGGGGTTTAGCCTTTTAAACAATCCAATTATTTGATGTAATAAATAAATTTTTTGGTGCGTTAACGTGCTAAATGTTTTGAAGCAATCAATAATTACTTAAACGTGAGATCTGAATATTATATGTCTCTTCTTTTGTCTTTCTATGTTATGAGGTTGATATTTTCATTCATCAACATTTTTTACGTAGTTTGCGATTTTGAGTCGGATTAAAGTTTGGGTGAAAAATTATAAGATATTCACGATAGCGATAAATTCAAAAACGATAATCGAATACATCCGTGAGAGCATCTCCAATGGTGTTGTTAAAGTTGTTTGTTAAAGTGTGTTATATGACAAAAGTGTGAAAAGTGGACCCATTTTTGTGTTAAGTACTTGTTAGTTTAGAGAGTGGGTGTGTGCTCAAATAGTGTAGTTAAGGTGTTTGTTAAGTGATATTTATATACGTATATAAATGTATTAACCGAATTTAAAAAATAAAATAAAAGGAGATTTTGGACTGCACTCTTCTCACTGTACCATATGCATTTGGCGAACCCACCCATCTCTCTCTCTCTCACCTCTTCATTAGGAAGCTCGCCGCAGTTAGCTAACAAGTTAGTAAACATCACCTTCTACACTAGTTAACAACTTCTTTAGCAAAACCATTGGAGACAAAAACAATATTGTTAGTTAACTGAATCAGATATTGCAAGAACTTTCGGCTCTAACCTGGGTCACTAACCCACTGGAGATACTCTCGGTATGTATTGTTCTAGTGGCAAAATCATCTGCTCTTGTTACAAGATTGTAATGATTTAATTTCCATAAGAGAAGAAAAAGAAAATCACTAGATGTGCGATTTCAAAGTTATCGGCCATCCGGAGTAATTGACAAATGGGGAGAATCATAGTTTCAAATCGAATTGAAATGGTGATAATCGAGGTCGCTTCTTGGTTTCCAGAATGGAATCAAAATACATTTGTATAGAAGTTTTGTGACACAATCTCCTTTTCTTTTAATTATTTTTCGAACCTCTTCTTTGAAAAATATAGAAATTGAAATCCATGCTAGTATATATAAATGCTACATATGTTCATGCAACATTATTTTGTAACAATTGGACACGGATTTATCAAGAAAACCAAAGATAGTATTTTGCTAGCCCTTTGGATTATAATCATTGTCATGTGTGGTTCTTATTACATCTTTATCTTCTTCCCACTTATTTTTTTCCTCTCATTTTGAGTTTTTGTATAGAACAAGGCCAAAGCACTTAAAGTACTATGTGCAAGGCTCTATGAAATGGAAAGATCTAGAATTCAGACGAGTCGATCAAAACTTCGATCAGGCGGTACAAATTGACTTTTGGTGGGGTCAATAAGTTATGTTCTTATTGTCATTATTGCCCTCTTTCATGAATGATTTATAGCTCTTAACACCTTGGACAGATGGCGGGGGACAGTGCGAACGTATACGTACATACAACTTTCCACAAGGCCGAGTTACTGATCACCGAGTTGGCATCGCTCATTATTCCAAAATTTCTTGATTCTAAGTAATTATTTTATATGTGCCAAACAGTCTTCTAACCCAACAACATCAACTTCCTACTTCTCACGTATGAGAGGTTAAGGGTTCGACTTTCGTTAGAGACAAGGCTGTGTGGCACCATTCTTTTATTATCACTATGTTGCACACTCTTCCCAGGGAATTTCAGACAAAATAGTATTTGAGTTTTATGTGCAAAATTTTACTCTTTCTATTAGATTGAAGGCATTGTATGACAAATTTCTAGAATTGAATATAAGACTCACCTTGTTTTTGTCTCATTGTTAAATTGTGAACAAATAATATTTCTATGTACTCTCAGCCTCAATTCATCATATTTACAAGTAGAAAGAGAACTTGTAATTTAAGTTGCCAATGATTGAGGAAAACATTGTTGGTAGAGCTAGCTATCTTCTGCTCTTCATGTTTATGCAATCTATAATTATTCTGTTTGTCAGGTATTTGTACTAAATTTAATTGAATTACTTGATGCAGGTTTTGGTTGTAGGAGGTGGTGATGGTGGAGTTCTTAGGGAAATCTCTCGCCACAATATTGTTATATAATTCCGAACGCCATAATTAAGTGATCCCATAGTTAAGCTTGAAGTTGCTCTTAAGGTAATTGAAACTCTTGTTGCAAATTACTGATCTGCCATAGAGATAGGTCACTAACATAGTTTTATTTTGATTATTTTAAGCTAAACTAACACATTTAAGTGCATTAAATTTTCAAGTTAAGTTTGATATATGTTTTTGCAGATTTTGTTGAGGGAATAGTTGATACGATCGAGCGGTTGATGTTGGGAGCTAAAGATTACGTTGCTTTTCTTTTTTTTTCTTTTTTTTTTTTTTTGAAGACTTGAATTTTTTAGTACAGTGTATTTAAAAATGGTTAATGGATAATGTCTATTATAAATTTAATTAATTTGTTAATTTTGTTATTTTTCATTTACAAAAAATTGGCTGGTGCTTGTAATTGATTTTTTTGTTGTAGCAAACTCATATATGATTTTTTTTTTAATAAATAATTATTTGCGATAGTAAAACAATGGTCGCTAAAAGTGTTTTTTATTTTTTTATTTTTTTTTTGCGACGGCAAAATAGTTGTCGCAAAAAGTCTTTTGCGACTGTATTTTTATTATTTGCGACGGCATGTGACAGTCACAAAAAGTATTTTTTTTAGTAGTGAATGTTATTAATCACACTTAAAAGATGTGATGTAAATATTTTTAATCACACTTAAAAGGTGTGATCTAAATGTTATTAATCACACTTAAAAAGTGTGATTAAAAATGACATTTTATAATCACACTTCCAAAGATCACACTTAAAAGGTGTGATCTAAATACTTTTAATCACACTTAAAAGATGTGATCTAAATACTTTTAATCACACTTAAAAGGTGTGATCTAAATATTTTTAATCACACTTAAAAGGTGTGATTAAAAATGACCACTTTTAATCACACTCCCAAAGATCACACTTAAATAAAACTTAAAAAGTGTGATTAAATAACATACATCACACCAAAAAAGTGTGATCTTTATCTGTTTTTATAGTAGTGCTTGTTTTTAGCTTCTTGAAGAAGCTTTGGTTTTGTTTGTCTATAAGAGAGGCTTTCCCTCTTCTTATACCAGGTTGAAAAATTGCTCTAAGGCTTAGGCATATATATCCCTCTATATCTCTATATCTTGGCCTTAAAGTGGGTGTTGTTCTTGACCCTTGCAGCAGAACTCTTAACCATACACCTCACCTTTGAACTGAGGTCATTGGAGGACATCTTTGGAGGTTGAAAGCTAGTTTTTGGTGCATAGAATTTGCTGGTTTTTGCTGAGTTTCAAGGGTAACCCATTTTCCCCCTTTTAAGCTTTATTTTGATCATTCTCTTAGCCATACTTGCATGCATATTTAGGCTTTGTTGTCAACTGAAAAAAGGTACATATTTAATTTATTTTCATGTTTGTTTAAGGCTCTTTTGGTGTTGGGGGTCATCTACCCTCTTGCATGCTCTATTTAGCCTTGTTTTGTGGCATGCCATAAAGCATTCGAGCTAGTCTTTGCTTGGCCTTCCTACCACTGAAATCTAGTGGATTTTTAGTGGTGAGAATGTGGTTTTGAGGGCCTAAATCAAAGAGGGGTGATCCTCTCTCTTGTTGTCTTGTTTACTAGCATTTTTGGCCTACCAAAGAAGCATATGTTTATACCATTTGGAGGCCTAGTTCAGACACTTTTTGGTGACTTATAGGACCTGCCTAGGCTCTAACTATGGCTGGTTTGGTCCCCTTTTGCTTGCTTCTTGCATGTGTAGAGTAATCATTTTCATGGCTTATCAAAGGAGCATGTCATTCTTGCATGTATTGGTCTTGTTTCAGTGGGTTTTTGGCCATCATTTGGCATTCCATGACTCTATTTTTTCTTGGTTTGGTAGTCCTTCACATGCTTCATATGCTTGTAGTGTAACCCATGTTCACTACCTCACAATGCATGTTGCTTTGGCCCTCTATTCTAGCATATTTTGGCCATACTTCAAACTGATTTTGTTCATATTTTGGGCTGCCTTAGCTCTGTCTTGAGGCCCCTTGGTCAAAAAATTCTTTCCATGCATACTTGTTGTGTAATAGCATTGACTAACTTTGAGTTTGAAGGTCCCTTGCATGCTTAACTTGAGCTATTTACATGTTTTGGCATTATTGAACATGATATTTCAAAGCTTATAGGGGTGCTACACTTCCATATTTTCCATGCTTTAAGTGCTCTTTAGAGTTGTGCATTTATGCCCTATTTGCGAGCCATTGCATGAGCTTCACTTTGGTGCCTTTCAAGCCATCATCCCAACCCATTTTGCTACTGTTTTGGACCTACGTAGGGTCTTTTTAGGGTTGGTTTCATCATTTGAGGATCGCTTTGCATACCTATAGTGTAATGCATTTCACTCGTTTCAATGCTTGAGCCATTCAACATGCGTTGTGTGAGTTGTTTGCATGATTCGGAGCCATTTTGTATGTCATTTCAGAGCTGGAACATGTGTCATTGTATGCCATATTTCATCCTTTCAATGCTTTTGTAGAGTTGCATTTTGTGCCCTTGGGCTTAGGTCCTTGCATTGTGTATGCTAGCATGAGTTTTGGAGTCTTGTTTTCATCATGTTTGGCCACTGATTTGGGTGTGGCTAAGGCCCAACCATTTTGGTTTAAGTCCATTTTTGCATTGAGTATGCCACTGTCTTCCATAGCATTGAGTATGCCATATTGTCGCATGATTGATCATTGCATTGTGCATGCCTTGTTCATCTCATTGTGTATGTTAGTTCTTAGGTGCATTGTGTATGCTAAGTACCACGTGCATTGAGTATGCCATTGTTAGTTCATAGCATTGCGTATGCTAGTTGCATGTTTTCATGTCATCCTTTGCATGTTTACATCATTTAGTTACATAGCATTTAGGTTGCATACTTAAAGTCGCATTGTGTATGCCATTGTTTGTTGCATTGTGTTCGGAATAGGAGTTAGTCTGAACACAAGAAACGAGGGACGTTTCGTACTCAAAGTGACGAAACGTGCCTCGATTCTCGATCGCCGACACTCTTGACTACCAATGACGGAGTTGTTGGCTTTAGGTGCTTGTATGTGCATTCATTTCACATTGAGTCATGCAATTCGACTCCTCGGGTATCATGCATCGAGATGCGCAACCGGTGGCCCGAGGGTCGAAGACTACACTCCGTAGAGCTTATGCAATGACGGGGAGAGTGGTCATGCACACATGTGTTGCAAATACCTTGTCATGCCTCTCTCTTTCCCTTTGTTGCAGAAAAAACAGAATCCAGGAGAAGAAACTGGTCGGTCGACCAGGTTTTCTGGCAGGCTAACCACCTTCTTTGGTTTCCACCACAAATGGTGGTCAGTAGTTGGTCTCCCATGCCTATAAGCCGGTCGGCAGCCTTCCCACAGTCCCCCGGGGTGGAGTTTCATCTCTCTGGAGCTTTGTGCAAATTTCTGAAATCAATTGCAAACAAAGGCAAGCCGGGGCATCGCGATGGATTTCCCGACAAGGCGACTCGAGCTTGCATGCATCCTTTATCATTCAAGGCAGAGCTGAGGCAGTCCACATTCATGTAGTTTGCATGCTAGTTTAATTGCTTACTTAGTTAGTTAATTAATTAGAGTTGTGTAATAATTAGCTGTAATTTATTTTTCATTTTGGTTGTGTAATAACTAGCTTAATTATATTAGCTTAGATTAGCTAGTTGGTGTTGTATTATTTATTCGAACCCTCCTCCGAGAGGGCAATGTTGTAAATAAGTGTGCGTGTGTGTGATGCATGTCTTCCAACCTCCATTTCTTTCTCCCTTTTATTTACCCGCTTACGATGGTTAGTTTTAGGGCATGTTTCAATTAGCATCCATATGCTCGCATGGTTGCATCCATTCATCTGCCTTGCATACACCGGACTTGGCGCATCATATTAATTGCATTGTATTTCAATTCTGAGTTGAATGCGTGTTATCTGTAGTATCTCATATGCCATTTTAGAATAGCCGAGCCTATCTTAGTTGCATTTTGCATGTGTTACATTAGCCATCTTAACATGAACTAGGATCATGCATTGATTACTAACTAGTTTCTGTTTTGGCTTGGAGTACTCAGTGAGTGTTTATGCTTTAGCATCCTTGCATGTGTGTGAGTGACTGCCATGATAGCATGGTTGCCATGAGGCTAACTGCTTATGTGATATACTTGCCTAAATGCCTGTGGGTGAAGGTTGGATTATTTAAATTGGAACAATTCATCAAATTGCGAGTTTTAAGCCCACTTGAGAGTGGCAAATCACCTTGTTTTCTAAGCCCACTTGAGGGTGGCAAAATCCACATTTTAGCCTACTTGAGAGTAGCAAACCGTTTTCAAAAACAAACATGAGATGTTTTGTTCCAACTTAGACGATCCAGTCTATACTTGTATGCTGTGCGCATGACGTAGCAATTCTAGGCTAATAAACCGGAATAAGAGCACATATGTTTTCAAAAACAAGATATCATGTTTAGTAATGGTCGATCTTTGATCGGGCGAGCGGGGGTGCTCATAGCTGACCTTCCCCAATCGTATCCAAGTTCCCGAGCCGAGGCAACTTTGTTGATGACGGACATGTGGCCTTAGGCACGAGTCAGGGTTTCCTAAATTCTCCCAAAATAAAATATTTAGGTGGCGACTCTGTATCTGGCAAAGCAGTCCATGTTTGGCACTTCTTTCTAAAAATCAGTTTTTCAAAGCAATTTGCCGGATTTGGACTCTTTGGTGATTTATCAATCTTGTATTGCACTTTGTGAGATCAGATTAAGAACCGTGACACTTTTGTCCAAACTGTAGTAAGCCCAATGAACAAAATGGGATTTTCCCGGGACGTTCGGGGATGTCTACAGTTTCTGGCGACTCTGTTGGGGAGTAAGAGAACTTGACTCGAACTAATGATATCTTGTTTTGATTACACTTATGTGTTTCTTTGCATTGCATTTGCATTGGTGCGCCTAGGACACCGTGTTTGCCATCTGCTATTCCTGAACGGTTTGCCGGATGCTCGCTTTGAGAAGCGTCACATAAGGCTGACTGGTTACGGGCTCTGCCACGATGGGAACACAAACCCCGATTTTTGCCGAGGCAGCCTTTTTGACCATTCGACCTAGTGCATATTCGGAATCCATAGTGACCATTCCAATCTAGGACAGGTTGCTGACCCGATTGTAGGTTGTTTGAAATCGCTGCATGCGTAGTGAAACCCTAGCTCCTGACAAAATAGGATAGGGAAACCCTACCCCAACATAGGGTGTTTTTGACTCTCACTTGCTTGCTATGTGCTTTTAGAGTGTGCCTCTACAGGAACGCATGTATCAGTTTGCAAGTATGGGCATTAGGCCTGAGGGCATCAGTATTTTGGGGGAATCAGTTTTATCTGAGGGTATTAGTTTACAGGCAGAACTTGTGGCAGAATTCTATAGGGGGCATAGTCATTCAGCTTTGCTCATTTTGGTTTTGGTGAAATCAGGCTGAGGTGCTGTCTGTTTTCTCTTTTGCTAGGTAGTCTGGGAACCATAGCTTCAGAAGGCTCCGATATCGCCCCGGTTCATTGGACTTATGTTGATAGACTTTGTCAGGTCAGAGATTCAGTTCGAGGGCAAATCAGTGTTCCTTCGCCAGAAACAGGGTAAAAAGGCCAGTCAGGCACAGATCATCAGTTCAATAGTCTTCGGATCAGCAGTCATTATCCATCTCACCTTTGTGCAATTGGGTTGAGATATCTGCTTTTACCACAGAGACAGATATACCGATAGATTAGTTAGATCAGGGCAGTATGGAAGGAATGGAGGAGATGATGCGTCAACTCCAAGAAAGTATGAAAACCATGCAGCAGGACGCTGTTCGTCAAGCCGAATTTTCCAAACAACAGGTGTAGACGTCCTCAAACGTCCCAAGAGGGAATCCCGTTTTGTTCATTGGGCTCACTACAGTTCAGGACTCAAATGTCACGGTCTTGTATCTAATCTCGCAGAGTGCAATGCAAGACTGATGAATCATCAAAGAGTTCAAATCCGGCAAATCGTTTTGAAAAATTGATTTTTAGAAAGAAGTGCCAAACATGGACTGCTTTGCCAGATACAGAGTCGCTACCTAAATATTTTATTTTTGGGGAAATTTAAGAAACCCTGACTCATTTGCCTAAGGCCACGTGTCCGTCATCACCAAAGTTGCCTCGGCTCGGGAACTTGGGTATGATTGGGGAAGGTCAGCTATGAGCACCCCCACTCGCCCGATCAAAGATCGGCCACTACTAAACATGATATCTTGTTTTGAAAACATATGCGTTCTTATTCCGGTTAATTAGCTAGAATTTACTATGTGATGCACACAACACACAAGTATAGACTAGATCGCCTAATTTGGAACAAAGCATTGCATATCTGTTTGCTTGGAAAATAGTTTGAGATTTGCTACTTGCAAGTAGGCTAAAACACGGATTTCAATGAATTGTTCCAATTCAAGCAATCCAACCTTCACCCACAGGCATTCAGGTAGTTATATCACATAAGCAGTTAGCCTCATGGTAAGCATGCTATCATGGCAGTCACTCACACATATGCAAGGATGCTAAAGCATAAACACTTACCGAGTACTCCAAGTCAAAACAAAAGCTATGTTAGAAATCCATGCATGATCTTAACTATACAGAAATGCCTAATGCAACACATGCAAAAATGCAACTACAATAGGCTCGGCTATTCTAAAATGGCATGTGAAATGCAACAGATAGCATGTATTCAATTTGGAATTAAAAATACAGTGCAGTTAGTATGATGCGCTGAACCCAATGCACGCAAGACAGATGAATGAATGCAAACATGCGAGCATAAGTATGCTGATTGAAACATGCCCTAAAACTAACCATCACAAGCTAGTAAATAAAAGGGAGAAAGACGTGGGGTTGGAAGACATACATCACACATACGCACACTTATTACAACATTGCCCTCTCGCGGAGGGTCCAAAAGAATAATACAAATCACCTAATTAACAAACTCACAAGCTAATTAATTAATTACAAAACCACTTAACTAATTAACAAATCAATTAGTCTACCAAAGCAGTAAAACAGCCTCCGGAAGAGGGTTGCACGCATGCTCAGTCGGCTTTGCTCGGAAATCCATCGCCATGCCACAGTTGCCTCTGTTTACACTGCTCTGCTCTTTTGAAAACTGTGCCAACCTCTGTGACACCTTTGAAACATCTTGTAGACATGCTGAGAGGCCATCAGCCATGAGATGGGACCACCGGCCAAGTGAAACAGGTCATCGACCAAAAATTGTGCTCTCGGCCAAAAATGGATAGCCGGCCGGCACTGAAGATGGCCGACCGGCCATCTCTTCCTGCAGAATCTTGTTTGACAGTAGTAGAGGGCAAACAGAGCATGGCAATGCATTTTCAAAGCAATGTATGCACAGCCACCCTCCCTATCATGTCATGAACTCAAGGGAGTATGGTTCTTGACTCTCGGGCCACCAATCACGCATTTCAATGCATGATGGCCAAAGTAGCCGAGTTGTGCATTTTGATGTCAAATGTAATGCACACCAAACAAACACATAAGGCCCAACCTCAATCATGGTGATTTCAAGAGGCAAGGCATGCATGCAAAATGCAATGCAACCTAGGCATGCAAGCTAAGTATGCACCATGAACATGAGGGCAAGCAATGCAAACATGCAACATGGACAACACACAAACATGTAACAACATGTTAAGTGGCTAAAAGAGAGAATACATGCCAAATGCATTACAACCTAAGCATGCAACAACATGTCATATAGCTCAAGCAATGCAACAAAATGCAATATGGCTAAGCATGTGTCAACAATGCAAGTAATGAGCATGCAAAACATCATGCAACCAAAGCATGCAAACATGAATCAATGTAACAACATTTGAGCAATATGCAAAAGGTGGACTTAAACTAATATGGACAAGCCTCAGCCATGTCTAAAATCAGTGGCCAAATGTGCTAAAATGATGGCTTGACATGCACCAAAATGAAGCTCATGTAATGGTCCAAAAATGAGGTATTCATGCATAACTCTCAAACGCATTTAAAGAGTGAAAAACATGGGAATATGGCATACATATAAGCTCTGAAATATGATGTACAATGATGCCAAAACATAGAAACACCTCAACATAGGCATGCAATAGGCTCCAAAACTCGAAGCTCGGCAAGGGTATTGAACTTCAACCATGCATAGCAAGAAACGTTCGACCATGAAGCCCCAAAACAGAGCTAGGGCAGTCAAAAATATGAACAAAACATGTTTGGAGTGTGGCCAAAAGGTGCTAGAATAGAGGGCCAAAACAACATGCAATGTGAGCTAGGGAACCATGATTTGCACTATAACTATATGAAGCATATGAGAGGTCACCAAACCAGCCAAAAACAGAAGTATGCCATGCCAAAATATGCCCAAATAACCACTGAAACTCAGTCAATACATGTTAGAATGAAGTGCTCCTTTAGAAGGCCATGCAAAGGGTTGTTCTACACATACATGATAGACATTTTATATGGCAAAATGGGCTCTGGACAGAGCCTATGAAGACCTTAAAACTCACCAAAAAAGGCCTGAAATATGGCTTTGAAACATGCAAATAGGAGCCCCTTTGGAAGGCCAAAAATGCTAGAAAACAAGACAACAAGGGAGAGGGTCACCCCTCTCCTTCTTAGGATCTCAAAACACCATCCCCACCACTGAAATCCATCTGGATTTCAATGGTGAGAAGGTAAATACAAGGTGGTCCCGAAGCTCACAAAAATGAGGCCAAACAAGGCCTAAGATGGGGTAAACAACCCCAAACACAAGAGTGATCTTAAAAAAACTTAAAAAGGAGCTCAAAGTAAGACTTTTTTTAGTTTATTACAAAGCTTGAAAATGCTTACAAGTAAGGCTAAAATATGAAGCAAAATAAAGACCAAAAGAGGGTAAAGTGTCCTCACCCTTGTAGCTCAGCAAAACAGCCACTTCTCTGGACCAAAACCAGCTCCGTAAGCCCTCTCAAGACCTTCCCAGAACCTTAGGTTGATGGTGGAAGGGTTAGGATATGAGGTGGTGTGCAAAGGGCCAAGAACATTCACCTTTCTAAGCCTAAATGTAGAGATCCAAGGAGAGATATGTGTATAAGCCTTAGACAATTTTTTGGAACCCTTGCAATGGAAGAGGAGCCCTTCTTTTATAGGGGAACAAAGGTGCAAGCTTCTCTTAGAAGCTTGAGCAAAGGGGCCAAGCTTCTCTTAGAAGCTTGGAGCAAAAAGGGCTAAGGAAGCTAGAGCAAAGGGGTCAAGCTTCTAAGAAAGGGTCAAGCTTCTCTTAGAAGCTTGGAGCAAAGGGGCCAAGCTTATTGGAGAAGCTAGGCAAAGGGTTCAAGCTTCTTGGAGAAGCTAGAACAAAGGTTCAAAAGGTTTAAGCTTCCTCAAGAAGCTAAAATCAAGGGTTCAAAAGGTTCAAGCTTCCTCAAGAAGCTAAAACCAAGGTTCAAACCTCCCTAAGAAAAGGTCTCGGCTAGAAAAAGTCACCGATTGACCAAAATCAGTGGCCGGCCGACCAAACACAATGCCGACCGGCCAACACCTTTGGCCGGTAACAGGAAAACTGGGCCGGTGGCCTCAAGTCATGGCCGGTGAGGTGTGGGGATGGCCAACAAGCTATTTCCCACCCTCAGAAGCAAAACAACAAGTGTTTGGTGCAAAACCAAACACAAAACAAACAAGTCGAGAGGTCTTGAGGCAAGGTGCGCGACCGAAACCTCCGAGAACTCAAGACGAACACGAACATGGATGATTATCGAGTGTTCAAACGATGACGTCCAAGTCTTAAGGACGGTCAAAAATGGGGTGTCTACAACAGGCCGAGGTCATGGCTCAACAGGCAGAGTTAATTGCCAGGCTACAATAGCAAACCGGAGCATCTGCTTCACACCAGGTCCCTCCCCCACTAAGAGTCCCAATACCCGGGGAGACGGCAAATGTCCAGAATGTCCAGGAGGATACAGACATCCCAATGGTGCCACCTCCGCCCCCGATTCTACCTCAACTATCCAAGGCACCCACACCTATCAATCTACCGGACTCCCCCTTTAAGTTCGAGGTGGACCTCATGGCATTAAAAGTGAGCAAGCTTGAAAAGCTATTCAAGAAATCTCAAGGTGTGAAGTCCATTTCGAACATTGAGGATGGGTACACCGACTCAGCCGTGACGCTACCGGATCGGTTCAAGATGCCACATATCGACCGCTTTGATGGTTCTGGAGACCCAATGGTGCACCTCCACCTGTTTTCTGATATCCTGATGCTAATGGGCTTGACCACAGTCCAGAAGCTGTCACTATTTGGCCGAACCATGTCCGGGATAGCCGCAATCTGGTATGCGAAATTGGAGAACTCTGTGAAACATAACTGGGAAGAGATGGCTGAGGCCTTCATAGCTCAATACTCCTATAACACAGATCGTGGTCATAACTCGTGATCTTGAAGTCACTCGCCAAGAGCCAAAGGTGAGCTTCTCCGATTTTGTGACCCGCTGGAGGGCTAAAGCCTCAATGATGACCATTAGGCCTGTTGACAAAGATCAGATTTGGATGGTTGTGTGCAACCTCTAGCCCAAGCTTATGCAAAAAATGATCGTTCTCTCCCTATCCACCTTTGCAGATTTACATGAGATTGGGGTGCAAATCGAGGACGCTATGAGGCAGGGCCTCATTGACCAGGAGAAGGAGCAACCCAGGAGGGCGTTTTCCCACAGTTCGAATGCGACCACCAGTGGTGATGCAGCTGCAAGATCTTCTGAAGTGGGCATGGTCATCACCACCACATCAAAAATAGCTACCCTATTCACCGGTGCGCCCGGAAGTAGCTCACAAAAAACCAAATATCCACCTCAAGTCAAGAGGGTTTTTACCCCACTTTATATGCCTTTGTCAAAGGCTCTAGAGGTCTTACTCTGGAAAGGACATCTGAAACCATTAGAACAACGGCCTCTACCCGATCCTCTCCCTCCAAAGCATGACCAGACTAAGTACTGTGCCTACCATCAACAAATCCGTCATGACACTGATAGTTGCTTTCGTCTGCGCCATGATGTACAGGATCTGTTTGACAACAGGGTCATCGTCGCACCAGTCTTGCAAAGTCTATCAGCACTTGATCCGTAAACTTATAGGGGATAATGTGACTATGTGATCAAGGGATGAACCCCCTGCAGATGGCACTTGATTTACTCCAGATGTGGCGTATGGTACGCACTGTTTTGAGCATTTGCGAATGCTAGTTTTTGTACTTTCTGACTTGGGTATTGAGTCAGTCTTGTTGTGTTGTATTGAGTCAATCTTTTCTTACTGAGTCAGTTGGGTCTATCTTGTTGTACCGAGTCAGTCCTGTTTTGTTGGAGTTGGGTGATTTCAGGGGTGTTACCTTTGACATCACTTGCTTGTTTTGTGTTTGTCCTTTCATTTTCTTTTGAGTCTGTTTCTGCCTTGGAGCTAGTAATGCCAACAGATTTGAATGAACAACAGTGATTTTCACTCTTGTGTTTGCTTCTGCCTTGTGCTAGTTGTGCCAGAAGTTCTAAATGAGATGGCAGTATTTGACTAAAAAATGTCTTTTCTATGCTTTGAAATCATTACATTGACCTGAGTTTTTCAAAACTTTTTGAACATGGTGACGAAAACAAAGAGGAAGGAATTCCTCGGGATTTGCAAAAAATAATTGATTAATTGAGAGAAAAAGAGGCATGCTAAGCCCTTACTGATTGAGATCATGTTTGTTACTATGAGTACTGAGAAGGATCCTAGCTTAATCCAGATTGGTTTTGCATTGTCTTCGACGCGAGCGATTAGTCGCTTTCTTAAAAGATTTCAAAAAATGTTTTGCGTGGTTCTACGAAGACCTGTGTGGAATCGCTCTTGAGACTGTGCAGCTTAGGATCACTCTCAGCCTCAAGACTTAACCCCTTTGCTTCCAAACCTTGAACCGTAATTCATAATGTTCAACGGTCAACCACAATGTAAGGCTCGTGTGGCCGGATTAGAAGCAGCCCATGAACTAGGGGCTAGAATATCATATGTGATCAAAGGAAGCTTGCGAAGCTAGATCAAAAGCAGCCCTTGAACTAGGGGCAAAAATGTCAGATGCGCTCGAAGAGTCAAAGATGAGTCTTTTCTGCAAACCAAGGAAGACTGGCAAGAATGCCAAATCCCAGAAGGGGGAAAGAAGAAAGTATTGCTGAAGGACAACCAAGTTCTTATCCACAACACTAGGGGCAAATTCACCCTCCATTGGACAGACTTCTACATCATCAGCGAACAGCAACCATTCTCTTGGATTCAGATGGCTCCGAGATCTCAAACCATTTAACATGGACAAAGCTAAACTTTTACCCTTGAGAGGCTCGTTGGGCTGAACACCCGGAAGGGTGACCTAGGCAAAAGTTAGAGCAAGAAAAAGAAGAAAAAAAACAAAAAAAAAAAAAGGAAAATGCAAAGAATAAAAAAAAAAAAGAAAACGAAGAAAAATGAAGAAAATGAAAGGAAAAGATGAAAAAGAAAAAAGTAGAAAAGAAATGAAAAGAACTGAAAAGAAAAGAAGAACATAGCTCGCAAGGTTAAAAACCCAAAAAGGGTGGCCTTGGCAAAAGTTAGAGCGCAAAAGAAGAGGTTAATACCCTAGTGTACCTTACCCCGAACTATGTAAGGCTTGATTCCCATCTTTGGGATACGTAGGCAACTTCATTCTGAAGTCCAGCCGTAAAACACTTCAAATTTGACTGTGTCCGTGTGATGGTTCTAGTCATCTTTGTCTTCTCTATATCCGAGAATTTAGTTGTAATTGTCACTGTGAGGACTGGTTGTCGTGTGCTGCGACGCTATTCAGACAAGGGGCAACTTTTCGTTGTCATACAGTGTGCTGCAGCGCTATTCAAACAAGGGGCAACTTTCTGTTGCCGTGTAGTGTCCTTTAGACAGGGGGCAATTTTCCATTGTTTTTGGATCTGAGGTTGTGCATCTCAAGAGTCAATTCCACGTTGGTCAAGCAGTGGCCATTTGCAAAAATAGTTTTTGAGAATTTTTACTAAGGTTGACTAATTCTCTCGAAAATTATTCTATTTTTCCAAAACTAGACCATTTTCTTGGACCCAAAAAGAAAAATTTTCAGTGCTCATAACTTAACTTGCATGATTTTAAATCAGAAAATCGAACAAGCATGTTAATCTAACTCTCATGTTGGTCAAAATTGTTTTAGCAGAACGTCAAAAACAAAAAAAATGGTCAAAATAATGAACTAGGGGCACAGTTAAGTCAGGTGTTCTGTCTTTTCCCCATTGTCAACATACTTGCCAGAAAGTGCACCATATCTGCCAGAAAAGGGCACAACAGAAACTAACAGCGAAATGCCGAAAGTTTTCTCATCCTCCAAGCAGTGAGGTATCAAGTTAAGTGCGAAGCATGAACTGGAATGGAGCAGGATATTCCATTCCCTCATCTGGACAGATCTAATCATGTCCAAACTCCCCAGTAGAGCATCGTAAACCAATGTCAATTGCAGATCTCATCAGACATCCAACAAGATCACAACCCCCAGTGGGAAGTTCACTGTTGTGAGCAGAAGAAAGAGAATCTAGCAGAATGCTAGGGGCAAGAGCCCGCAACTTCTTGTTTATCCATCAACCACCTAGGGGAGGGATAAAAAATGAGAGATTGAAGAATAGAGAGATGTGCGTTGAGAGAAAAAGTGAGGAAAATGGCTTTTTCAGAAAAGAAAAAAACAGAGCCTGAGGGCCTAGTGATGTGAGAATCACAAATGAGAAAGGGTGGGAAACAATACTCAGAGAAACAGGCTCCCTGTGGACGTCTGAGTGTCGTGTCTTTTTGTTTTATCTCGATTCTTGTTTTGAGTCGTTTCGAGTGTCACTCGATGTGTTTAGGTTGTTTACCTTTTGTTTTCCGTTGTTGAGTCGTAGTGCGCTGTGTTCAGTCGTAGGCTTAATACCCCAGTCAAGAACTCCTCTCTCAATTTCAAAAATAAAATCGTTTTGCACTCCGAGTGCCATGACGCTCTCCACATCTGTGCAAAACAAGATTCGTTCTTTCATAAAACCGTAGGGTTCAACCCAGGTCATGCGGGAACAGTAAAATTAGGACCTATTTGAAGCTATATAGGTTCCAGACTGCAAAGCAAAAGAAAAGAGGGAAAATGTCGGGTATCTAAGTTTGTTTCAACTTCAGTAAGTTCCGAGATTGCATTCCGTTTGTACCTCTTCAGGTCTTGCCAATGCTCCAAAGTATGAGTGTGCCTCTACCTCAAGCTCAAGATCAAGTCTGCTTTAAGCTAGAATGGCGATCAAAAGTGTTCTCCCTGAGTACCATTCCCTGCCAGAGGCATCTTGGCTGTGTTCGCAATGAGTTCCTAGGAGACCAACTGCGACGGTAGAAACTAGAGTTCGAATGGCTGTTGCCTAGAACGCAAAGGTTCGGGATTTCTGAGACTAAAGTCTGGTTTAAATACCCAGGGGTGTATCCCCGGCTTGAAATCTGTATGGAAGCCCCATAGGTTGAGATAGCGTGTATGCACCTCAATTTTGGATACTAAACCAACCTAGTCTGTCACCCCGTTGGAGAATAGGGAAAGTTGTGAATATGATCAGGAAGAAAGGCAGCATCCAAAGTGTTCTACGTGAAGAACCCTTGTCAGTATTTTAGAGCCTTTGTGCTGTAAGTTGAAGGTAAGTGTTCGAAGAGCACGAGGGGAGATCCCCGTCAGAGTAGAGCGGTTCATCGCCACTCACCCCATGAGGTGCTTTCTAAAAGTGCCGCTAGGTTTGTTTATTGCATTCCTTAAACATCATGCATTGTATTGCATTGTACCTATCAAGTTTCTTTCTCATTCATGCACGATATTGTATGTACGGTTCATTTGAAACTGGCGCAACCAGGCAATATTGTATGTACGGTTCATTCAAAGAAGTTCCGTTTAAGGTCATTCACCTTAGTGTATCCATCACACTTCATTTACTTTAGTGTATCAATCACACTTCACTCTCTTCATTTGCTCTAGTGTATCAATCACACTTCACTTCCTTCATTTAGTGTATCAATCACACTTCATTCATTTAGTGTATCAATCACAATTCACTCACTTCATTCATTCAGTGTATCAATCACACTTCATTCATTTAGTGTATCTATCATATTTGTTCACTTAGTGCATCTATCACACTTCGTGTTCACCTTTAGTGTATCTATCATACTTGTTCACTTAGTGCGTCTATCACACTTCGTGTTCACCTTTAGTGTATCTATCATACTTGTTCACTTAGTGCATCTATCACACTTTGTGTTCACCCTTTGTGTATCCATCACACTTGTTCACTAAGTGCATCTATCACACTTCGTGTTCACCTTCAGTGTATCTATCATACTTGTTCACTAAGTGCATCTCTGACACTTCGTGTTCACCTTCAGTGTATCTATCATACTTGTTCACTTAGTGCATCTATCACACTTCGTGTTCACCTTTAATGTATCTATCATACTTGTTCACTTAGTGCATCTATCACACTTTGTGTTCACCCTTTGTGTATCCATCACACTTGTTCACTAAGTGCATCTATCACACTTTGTGTTCACCTTTTGTGTATCCATCATACTTGTTCACTTAGTGCATCTATCACACTTTGTGTTCACCTTTTGTGTATCCATCGCACTTGTTCACTTAGTGCATCTATCACACTTTGTGTTCACCTTTTGTGTATCCATCACACTTTGTTCACTCAGTGCATCTATCACATTTTGTGTTCACCTTTTGTGTATCTATCACACTTTGTTCACTCGGTGCATCTATCACACTTTGTGTTCACCTTTAGTGTACCTATCACACTACGCTCACCTAGTGTATCCATCACACTTGGATTCATATAGTGTATCCATCACACTCTCTTCACTATGTGTATCTATCACACATGCTTGTCCACTTAGTGTATCTCTCACACTTCGTTCACCTTTATGTGTCTATCGCACATGTTTGTGAGAATTGCATAATTTTCTTACATCCTTTCTGCATGTAATGTAGTTTGATTTGAATTTGCCTGCTTAAACTGTTGCATTTATTATGTATATTTGCTTCATTACAGCTTTCTCTGCATGATCATAAGTTATGTTCAGCTTTGGGCATACCCTTTGCATCTTGCCCCTGCCTGCGGGCACATCTCTTTGATTATCTCGCTTGTCTGTCTAAGTCTTCAGCCTTGTCAAAAATGGGTCGTCTCTGGGCTTTGACATTCACTCCTGTTACTTATGACTTTCGAGTTCTGTCAAAGAGGGGCAATTGTAGACACCCCATTTTTGACCGACCTTAAGACTCAGACGTCATCGATTGAGCGCTCGGTGATTGCGCATGTTGTGCTCGTTTTGAGGTTTCGGAGTGCTTGGTTGAGAGCCTCAGCTCCGGACCTCGGGACCCTTTGTACTTTGACTCGGTCTGCGGACCAAGTTTCGTTTTCTCTTCTCGGAGGGAGGGAGAGGTCTTGTAGACCATCTCTCAGTGGTCGTAGACTACTTTTCGTGGTCGTAGGCCACTGTTCCCGTTTGGAGGCTAGTTTTCGGTTTTTGGAGCCGTCGACCGTGCGCCTCGGCTCGGGACCACTTAACATCCTCCGTTTGGCACGATTTTTGGAACACACCTTGTTTCCTCTGTCTAGAGGGACACTATGGCCTGAGAGACCACTTTTGTGGTCGCACGCCACTTTTGGTGCTCAACAGCCAATTTTCGAGGCACACAGTCGCGCGCTTTGCCTCCCGAACTCTCGTTTTGCATCCGTGTTGGTTCATTTTTGGCATGAACCTTGTTTTCCTTGTTTGGGAGGTGATACAAGGGTGGGAGACCACCTTTTCTCCTTGGAGACCACTTTTCTTCCCGCCAGCCGGTTTTCTAGTCGGGAAACTGGTTTTCTTGGTCTTTGGGCCACATTTGCTGGTCTCCCACCACACCATTGGCTTGCTTTCAGTGTGGAGACCACCAATTCCCCCTGCCAACCAGTTTTTCTCCTTGGAGACCACTTCTCTCTCCACCAGCCGATTTTCTGGTCAGGAAACTGGTTGTCTTGATCTTTGGGCCACATTTACTGGTCTCCCACACCACTATTGGCTTGGTTTCAGTGTGGAGACCACCAAATGCACCTGCTGACCACTTTTTTTTCTGGGAGACCATTTTGGGCCAGTTGCTCGCGTTGCACAACCTAAACACATCGAGTGACACTCGAAACGACTCAAAACAAGAATCGAGATAAAACAAAAAGACACGACACTCAGACGTGCACAGGGAGCCTATTTCTCTGAGTATTGTTTCCCACCCTTTCTCATTTGTGATTCTCACATCACTAAGCCCTCAGGCTCTATTTTTTTCTTTTCTGAAAAAGCCATTTTCCTCACTTTTTCTCTCAACGCACATCTCTCTATTCTTCAATCTCTCATTTTTTATCCCTCCCCTAGGTGGTTGATGGATAAACAAGAAGTTGCGGGCTCTTGCCCCTAGCATTCTGCTAGATTCTCTTTCTTCTACTCACAACAGTGAACTTCCCCCACAGGGGGTTGTGATGCGGCTGGATGTGCAGTAGATCTGCAATTGACATTGGTTTACGATGCTCTACTGGGGAGTTTGGACATGATTAGATCTGTCCAGATGAGGGAATGGAATATCCTGCTCCATTCCAGTTCATGCTTCACACTTAACTTGATACCTCACTGCTTGGAGGATGAGAAAACTTTCGGCATTTTGCTGTTAGTTTCTGTTGTGCCCTTTTCTGGCAGATATGGTGCACTTTCTGGCAAGTATGTTGACAATGAGGAAAAGACAGAACACCTGACTTAACTGTGCCCCTAGTTCATTATTTTGACCATTTTTTTTGTTTTTGACATTCTGCTAAAACAATTTTGACCAACATGAGAGTTAGATTAACATGCTTGTTCGATTTTCTGATTTAAAATCATGCAAGTTAAGTTATGAGCACTGAAAATTTTCCTTTTTGGATCCAAGAAAACGGTCCAGTTTTGGAAAAATAGAATGATTTTCGAGAGAATTAGTCAACCTTAGTAAAAATTCTCAAAAACTATTTTTGCAAATGGCCACTGCTTGACCAACGTGGAATTGACTCTTGAGATGCACAACCTCAGATCCAAAAACAATGGAAAATTGCCCCCTGTCTGAAGGACACTACACGGCAACAGAAAGTTGCCCCTTGTTTGAATAGCGCCGCAGCACACTGTATGACAACGGAAAGTTGCCCCTTGTCTGAATAACGCCGCAGCACACGGCAACCAGTCCTTACAGTGACAATTACAACTGAATTCTCGGTTATAGAGAAGACAAAGATGACCAGAACCATCACACGGACACAGTCGAATTTGAAGTGTTTTACGGATGGACTTCAGAATGAAGTTGCCTACGTATCCCAAAGATGGGAATCAAGCCTTACGTAGTTCGGGGTAAGGTACACTAGGGTATTAACCTCTCCTTTTGCGCTCTAACTTTTGCCAAGGCCACCCTTTTTGGGTTTTTAACCTTGCGAGCTATGTTCTTCTTTTCTTTTCAATTCTTTTCATTTCTTCTCTACTTTTTTCTTTTTCATCTTTTCCTTTCATTTTTCTTCTTTTTCTTTTTTTTTATTCTTTGCATTTTTCTTTTCTTTTTTTGTTTTTTTTCTTCTTTTTCTTGCTCTAACTTTTGCCTAGGTCACCCTTCCGGGTGTTCAGCCCAGCGAGCCTCTCAAGGGTAAAAGTTTAACTTTGTCCATGTTAAATGGTTTGAGATCTCGGAGCCATCTGAATCCAAGAGAATGGTTGCTGTTCGCTGATGATGTAGAAGTCCGTCCAATGGAGGGTGAATTTGCCCCTAGTGTTGTGGATAAAAACTTGGTTGTCCTTCAACAATACTTTCTTCTTTCTCCCTTCTGGGATTTGGCATTCTTGCCAGTCTTCCCTGGTTTGTGGAAAAGACTCATCTTTGACTCTTCGAGCGCATCTGACATTTTTGCCCCTAGTTCAAGGGCTGCTTTTGATCTAGCTTCGCAAGCTTCCTTTGATCACATCTGATATTCTAGCCCCTAGTTCATGGGCTGCTTCTAATCCGACCACACGAGCCTTACATTGTGGTTGACCGTTGAACATTATGAATTAAGGTTCAAGGTTTGGAAGCAAAGGGGTTAAGTCTCGAGGCTGAGAGTGATCCTAAACTGCACAGTCTCAAGAGCGATTCCACACAGGTCTTCGTAGAACCACGCAAAACATTTTTTGAAATCTTTTAAGAAAGCGACTAATCGCTCGCGTCAAAGACAATGCAAAACCAATCTGGATCAAGCTAGGATCCTTCTCAGTACTCATAGTAACAAACATGATCTCAATCAGTAAGGGCTTAGCATGCCACTCTTTCTCTCAATTAATCAAAATTTTTTTGCAAATCCCGAGGAATTCCTTCCTCTTTGTTTTCCTCACCATGTTCAAAAAGTTTTGAAAAACTCAGGTCAATGTAATGATTTCAAAGCACAGAAAAGACAGTTTTTAGTCAAATACTGCCATCTCATTCAGAACTTCTGGCACAACTAGCACAAGGCAAAAGCAAACACAAGAGTGTGAAAATCACTGTTGTTCATTCAAATCTGTTGGCATTACTAGCTCCAAGGCAGAAATAGACTCAAAAGAAAATGAAAGGACAAACACAAAACAAGCAAGTGATGTCAAAGGTAACACCCCTAAAATCACCCAACTCCAACAAAACAGGACTGACTCGGTACAACAAGATAGACCCAACTGACTTAGTAAGAAAAGATTGACTCAATACAACACAACAAGACTGACTCAATACCCAAGTCAGAAAGTACAAAAACTAGCATTCGCAAATGCTCAAAACAGTGCGTACCATACGCCACATCTGGAGTAAATCAAGCACCATCTGCAGGGGGTTCATCCCTCGATCACATAGTCACATTATCCCCTATATGTTCACTGATCAAGTGCCGATAGACTTTGCAAGACTGGTGCGGCGATGACCCTGTTGTCAAACAGATCCTGTACATCATGGCGCAGACGAAAGCAACTATCAGTGTCATGACCGGTTTGTTGATGGTAGGCACAGTACTTAGTCTGGTCATGCTTTGGAGGGAGAGGATCGGGTAGAGGTCGTTGTTCCAATGGTTTCAGATGTCCTTTCCGGAGTAAGACCTTTAGAGCCTTTGACAAAGGCATATAAAGTGGGGTAAAAACCCTCTTGACTTGAGGTGGATATTTGGTTTTTTGTGAGCTACTTCCGGGCGCACCGGTGAATAGGGTAGCTATTTTTGATGTGGTGGTGGTGACCATGCCCACTTCAGAAGATCTTGCAGCTGCATCACCACTGGTGGTCGCATTCGAACTGTGGGAAAACGCCCTCCTGGGCTGCTCCTTCTCCTGGTCAATGAGGCCCTGCCTCATAGCGTCCTCAATTTGCACCCCAATCTCATGTAAATCTGCAAAGGTGGGTAAGGGGAGAACGATCATTTTTTGCATAAGCTTGGGCTGGAGGTTGCACACAACCATCCAAATCTGATCTTTGTCAACGGGCCTAATGGTCATCATCGAGGCTTTAGCCCTCCAGCGGGTCACAAAATCGGAGAAGCTCTCCTTTGGCTCTTGGCGAGTGACTTCAAGATCACGAGTTGTGACCACGATCTGTGTCTTATAGGAGTATTGAGCTATGAAGGCCTCAGCCATCTTTTCCCAGTTATGTTTCACAGAGTTCTCCAATTTCTCATACTAGATTGCGGCTATCCTGGACATGGTTCGGCCAAATAGTGACAGCTTCTAGACTGTGGTCAAGCCCATTAGCATCAGGATATCAGAAAACAGGTGGAGGTGCACCATTGGGTTTCCAGAACCATCAAAGCAGTCGATATGTGGCATCTTGAACCGGTCTGGTAGCGTCACGGCCGAGTCGGTGTACCCATCCTCAATGTCCGAAATGGACTTCACACCTTGAGATTTCTTGAATAGCTTTTCAAGCTTGCTCACTTTTAATGCCATGAGGTCCACCTCAAACTTAAAGGGGGAGTCTGGTAGATTGATAGGTGTGGGTGCCTTGGATAGTTGAGGTAGAATCGGGGGCGGAGGTGGCACCATTGGGATGTCTGTATCCTCCTGGACATTCTGGACATTTGCCGTCTCCCTGGGTATTAGGACTCTTAGTGGAGGAGGGACCTGGTGTGAAGCAGATGCTCCGGTTTGCTGTTGTAGCCTGGCAATTAACTCTGCCTGTTGAGCCATGACCTCGGCCTGTTGTAGACACCCCATTTTTGACCGTCCTCAAGACCTGGACGTCATCGTTTGAACACTCGATGATCATCCATGTTCGTGTTCGTCTTGAGTTCTCGGAGGTTTCGGTCGCGCACCTTGCCTCAAGACCTCTCGACTTGTTTCTTTTCTGTTTGGTTTTGCACCAAACACTTGTTGTTTTGCTTCTGAGGGTGGGAAATAGCTTGTTGGCCATCCCCACACCTCACCGGCCATGACTTGAGGCCACCGGCCCAGTTTTCTTGTTACCGGCCAAAGGTGTTGGCCGGTCGGCATTGTGTTTGGTCGGCCGGCCACTGATTTTGGTCAATCGGCGACTTTTTCTAGCCGAGACCTTTTCTTAGGGAGGTTTGAACCTTGGTTTTAGCTTCTTGAGGAAGCTTGAACCTTTTGAACCCTTGATTTTAGCTCCTTGAGGAAGCTTGAACCTTTTGAACCTTTGTTCTAGCTTCTCCAAGAAGCTTGAACCCTTTGCCTAGCTTCTCCAATAAGCTTGGCCCCTTTGCTCCAAGCTTCTAAGAGAAGCTTGACCCTTTCTTAGAAGCTTGACCCCTTTGCTCTAGCTTCCTCAAGAAGCTTGGCCCTTTTGCTCCAAGCTTCTAAGAGAAGCTTGGCCCCTTTGCTCAAGCTTCTAAGAGAAGCTTGCACCTTTGTTCCCCTATAAAAGAAGAGCTCCTCTTCCATTGCAAGGGTTCCAAAAAATTGTCTAAGGCTTATACACATATCTCTCCTTGGATCTCTACATTTAGGCTTAGAAAGGTGAATGTTCTTGGCCCTTTGCACACCACCTCATAGCCTAACCCTTCCACCATCAACCTAAGGTTCTGGGAAGGTCTTGAGAGGGCTTAAGGAGCTGGTTTTGGTCCAGAGAAGTGGTTGTTTTGCTGAGCTACAAGGGTGAGGACACTTTACCCTCTTTTGGTCTTTATTTTGCTTCATATTTTAGCCTTACTTGTAAGCATTTTCAAGCTTTGTAATAAACTAAAAAAAGTCTTATTTTGAGCTCCTTTTTAAGTTTGTTTAAGATCACTTTTGTGTTTGGGGTTGTTTACCCCATCTTAGGCCTTGTTTGGCCTCATTTTTGTGAGCTTCGGGACCACCTTGTATTGACCTTCTCACCACTGAAATCCATCTGGATTTCAGTGGTGGGGATGGTGTTTTGAGATCCTAAGAAGGAGAGGGGTGACCCTCTCCCTTGTTGTCTTGTTTTCTAGCATTTTTGGCCTTCCAAAGGGGCTCCTATTTGCATGTTTCAAAGCCATATTTTAGGCCTTTTTTGGTGAGTTTTAAGGTCTTCATAGGCTCTGTCCAAAGCCCATTTTGCCATATAAAATGTCTATCATGTATGTGTAGAACAACCCTTTGCATGGCCTTCCAAAGGAGCACTTCATTCTAACATGTATTGACTGAGTTTCAGTGGTTATTTGGGCATATTTTGGCATGGCATACTTCTGTTTTTGGCTGGTTTGGTGACCTCTCATATGCTTCATATAGTTGTAGTGCAAATCATGGTTCACTAGCTCACATTGCATGTTGTTTTGGCCCTCTATTCTAGCACCTTTTGGCCACACTCCAAACATGTTTTGTTCATATTTTTGACCGCCCTAGCTCTGTTTTGGGGCCTCATGGTCGAATGTTTCTTGCTATGCATGGTTGAAGTTCAATACCCTTGCCTAGCTTCGAGTTTTGGAGCCTATTGCATGCCTATGCTGAGGTGTTTCTATGTTTTGGCATCATTGTGCATCATATTTCAAAGCTTATATGTATGCCATATTCCCATGTTTTTCACTCTTTAAATGCGTTTGAGAGTTATGCATGAATACCTCATTTTTGGACCATTACATGAGCTTCATTTTGGTGCATGTCAAGCCATCATTTTAGCACATTTGGCCACTGATTTTAGACATGGCTGAGGCTTGTCCATATTAGTTTAAGTCCACCTTTTGCATATTGCTCAAATGTTGTTACATTGATTCATGTTTGCATGCTTTGGTTGCATGATGTTTTGCATGCTCATTACTTGCATTGTTGACACATGCTTAGCCATATTGCATTTTGTTGCATTGCTTGAGCTATATGACATGTTGTTGCATGCTTAGGTTGTAATGCATTTGGCATGTATTCTCTCTTTTAGCCACTTAACATGTTGTTACATGTTTGTGTGTTGTCCATGTTGCATGTTTGCATTGCTTGTCCTCATGTTCATGGTGCATACTTAGCTTGCATGCCTAGGTTGCATTGCATTTTGCATGCATGCCTTGCCTCTTGAAATCACCATGATTGAGGTTGGGCCTTATGTGTTTGTTCGGTGTGCATTACATTTGACATCAAAATGCACAACTCGGCTCCTTTGGCCATCATGCATTGAAATGCGTGATTGGTGGCTCGAGAGTCAAGAACCATACTTCCTTGAGTTCATGACATGATAGGGAGGGTGGCTGTGCATACATTGCTTTGAAAATGCATTGCCATGCTTTGTTTGCCCTCTACTACTGTCAAACAGGATTCTGCAAGAAGAGATGGCCGGTCGGCCATCTTCAGTGCCGGTCGGCTATCCATTTTTGGCCGAGAGCACAATTTTTGGTCGATGACCTGTTTCACTTGGCCGGTGGTCCCATGTCATGGCTGATGGCCTCTCAGCATGTCTACAAGATGTTTCAAAGGTGTCACAGAGGTTGGCACAGTTTTCAAAAGAGCAGAGCAGTGTAAACAGAGGCAACTGTGGCATGGCGATGGATTTCCGAGCAAAGCCGACTGAGCATGCGTGCAACCCTCTTCCCGAGGCTGTTTTACTGCTTTGGTAGACTAATTGATTTGTTAATTAGTTAAGTGGTTTTGTAATTAATTAATTAGCTCGTGAGTTAGTTAATTAGGTGATTTGTATTATTCTTTTGGACCCTCCGTGAGAGGGCAATGTTGTAATAAGTGTGTGTGTGTGTGATGTATGTCTTCCAACCCCACGTCTTTCTCCCTTTTATTTACTAGCTTGTGATGGTTAGTTTTAGGGCATGTTTCAATCAGCATACTTATGCACGCATGTTTGCATTCATTCATCTGTCTTGCGTGCATTGGGTTCAGCGCATCATACTAACTGCATTGTATTTTCAATTCCAAATTGAATACATGCTATCTGTTGCATTTCACATGCCATTTTAGAATAGCCGAGCCTATTGTAGTTGCATTTTTGCATGTGTTGCATTAGGCATTTCTGTATAGTTAAGATCATGCATGGATTTCTAACATAGCTTTTGTTTTGACTTGGAGTACTCGGTAAGTGTTTATGCTTTAGCATCCTTGCATATGTGTGAGTGACTGCCATGATAGCATGCTTACCATGAGGCTAACTGCTTATGTGATATAACTACCTGAATGCCTGTGGGTGAAGGTTGGATTGCTTGAATTGGAACAATTCATTGAAATCCGTGTTTTAGCCTACTTGCAAGTAGCAAATCTCAAACTATTTTCCAAGCAAACAGATATGCAATGCTTTGTTCCAAATTAGGCGATCTAGTCTATACTTGTGTGTTGTGCTCATCACATAGTAAATTCTAGCTAATTAACCGGAATAAGAACGCATATGTTTTCAAAACAAGATATCATGTTTAGTAGTGGCCGATCTTTGATCGGGCGAGTGGGGGTGCTCATAGCTGACCTTCCCCAATCGTACCCAAGTTCCCGAGCCGAGGCAACTTTGGTGATGACGGACACGTGGCCTTAGGCAAATGAGTCAGGGTTTCTTAAATTTCCCCAAAAATAAAATATTTAGGTAGCGACTCTGTATCTGGCAAAGCAGTCCATGTTTGGCACTTCTTTCTAAAAATCAATTTTTCAAAACGATTTGCCGGATTTGAACTCTTTGATGATTCATCAGTCTTGCATTGCACTCTGCGAGATTAGATACAAGACCGTGACATTTGAGTCCTGAACTGTAGTGAGCCCAATGAACAAAACGGGATTCCCTCTTGGGACGTTTGAGGACGTCTATACCTGTTGTTTGGAAAATTCGGCTTGACGAACAGCGTCCTGCTGCATGGTTTTCATACTTTCTTGGAGTTGACGCATCATCTCCTCCATTCCTTCCATACTGCCCTGATCTAACTAATCTATCGGTATATCTGTCTCTGTGGTAAAAGCAGATATCTCAACCCAATTGCACAAAGGTGAGATGGATAATGACTGCTGATCCGAAGACTATTGAACTGATGATACGTACTCGACCGCCTTTTTACCTGTTTACGGCGAAGGAACAACGGTTGCCCTCGGCCGAATCTCGACGACAAAGTCTATCAACATAAGTCACAATGAACCGGGGCGATATCGGAGCCTTCTGAAGCTATGGTTCCCAGACTACCTAGCAAAAGAGAAAACAGACAGCACCTCAGCCTGATTTCACCAAAACCAAAATGAGCAAAGCTGAATGACTATGCCCCCTATAGAATTCTGCCACAAATTCTGCCTGTAAACTAATACCCTCAGATAAAACTGATTCCCTCAAAATACTGATACCCATACTTGCAAACTAATACATGCGTTCCTGTAGAGGCACACTCTAAAAGCACATAGCAAGCAAGTGAGAGTCAAAAACACCCTATGTTGGGGTAGGGTTTCCTATCCTATTTTGTCAGGAGCTAGGGTTTCACTACGTATGCAGCGGTTTCAAACAACCTACAATCGGGTCAGCAACCTGTCCTAGATTGGAATGGTCACTATGGATTCCGAATATGCACTAGGTCAAATGGTCGAAAAGGGTGCCTCGGCAAAAATCGGGGTTTGTGTTCCCATCGTGGCAGAGCCCGTAACCGGTCAGCCTTATGTGACGCTTCTCAAAGCGAGCATTCGGCAAACCGTTCAGGAATAGTAGATGGCAAACACGGTGTCCTAGGCGCACCAATGCAAATGCAATGCAAAGAAACACATAAGTGTAATCAAAACAAGATATCATTAGTTCGAGTCAAGTTCTCTTACTCCCCAACAAAGTCGCCAGAAACTGTAGACATCCCCGAACGTCCCGGGAAAATCCCATTTTGTTCATTGGGCTTACTACAGTTCGGACTCAAATGTCACGGTTCTTAATCTGATCTCACAAAGTGCAATACAAGATTGATAAATCACCAAAGAGTCCAAATCCGGCAAATTGCTTTGAAAAACTGATTTTTAGAAAGAAGTGCCAAACATGGACTGCTTTGTCAGATACAGAGTCGCCACCTAAATATTTTATTTTGGGAGAATTTAGGAAACCCTGACTCGTGCCTAAGGCCACATGTCCGTCATCAACAAAGTTGCCTCGGCTCGGGAACTTGGATACGATTGGGGAAGGTCAGCTATGAGCACCCCCGCTCGCCCGATCAAAGATCGACCACTACTAAACATGATATCTTGTTTTTGAAAACATATGTGGTCTTATTCCGGTTTATTAGCCTAGAATTGCTACGTCATGCGCACAGCATACAAGTATAGACTGGATCGTCTAAGTTGGAACAAAACATCTCATGTTTGTTTTTGAAAATGGTTTGCTACTCTCAAGTAGGCTAAAATGTGGATTTTGCCACCCTCAAGTGGGCTTAGAAAACAAGGTGATTTGCCACTCTCAAGTGGGCTTAAAACTCGCAATTTGATGAATTGTTCCAATTTAAATAATCCAACCTTCACCCACAGGCATTTAGGCAAGTATATCACATAAGCAGTTAGCCTCATGGCAACCATGCTATCATGGCAGTCACTCACACACATGCAAGGATGCTAAAGCATAAACACTCACTGAGTACTCCAAGCCAAAACAGAAACTAGTTAGTAATCAATGCATGATCCTAGTTCATGTTAAGATGGCTAATGCAACACATGCAAAATGCAACTAAGATAGGCTCGGCTATTCTAAAATGGCATATGAGATACTACAGATAACACGCATTCAACTCAGAATTGAAATACAATGCAATTAATATGATGCGCCAAGTCCGGTGTATGCAAGGCAGATGAATGGATGCAAACATGCGAGCATATGGATGCTAATTGAAACATGCCCTAAAACTAACCATCGTAAGCGGGTAAATAAAAGGGAGAAAGAAATGGAGGTTGGAAGACATGCATCACACACGCACACTTATTTATAACATTGCCCTCTCGGAGGAGGGTCCGAATAAATAATACAACACCAACTAGCTAATCTAAGCTAATCTAATTAAGCTAGTTATTACACAACCAAAATGAATAATAAATTACAGCTAATTATTACACAACTCTAATTAATTAACTAGCTAAGTAAGCAATTAAACTAGCATGCAAACTACATGAATGTGGACTGCCTCAGCTCTGCCTTGAATGATAAAGGATGCATGCAAGCTCGAGTCGCCTTGTCGGGAAATCCATTGCGATGCCCCGGCTTGTCTTTGTTTGCAATTGATTTCAGAAATTTGCACAAAGCTCCAGAGAGATGAAACTCCACCCCGGGGGACTGTGGGAAGGCTGCCGACTGGCTTATAGGCATGGGAGACCAACTACTGACCACCTTTTGTGGTGGAAACCAAAGAAGGCGGTCACTGCTGAAACACAGTCGACCCAGCTTTTCTTCTCTGGATTCTGTTTTACGCAACAAAGGGAAAGAGAGAGGCATGACAAGGTATTTGCAACACATGTGTGTATGACCACTCTCCCCGTCATTGCATAAGCTCTACGGAGTGTAGTCTTCGACCCTCGGGCCACCGGTCGCGCATCTCGATGCATGATACCCGAGGAGTCGAATTGCATGACTCAATGTGAAATGAATGCACATACAAGCACCTAAAGCCAACAACTCCGTCATTGGTAGTCAAGAGTGTCGCGATCGAGAATCGAGGCACGCGTTTAAGTCACTTTGAGTCTGAACGTCCCTCGTTTCTTGTGTTCAGACTAACTCCTATTCCGAACACAATGCAACAAACAATGGCATACACAATGCGACTTTAAGTATGCAACCTAAATGCTATGTAACTAAATGATGTAAACATGCAAAGGATGACATGAAAACATGCAACTAGCATACGCAATGCTATGAACTAACAATGGCATACTCAATGCACGTGGTACTTAGCATACACAATGCACCTAAGAACTAACATACACAATGACATGAACAAGGCATGCACAATGCAATGATCAATCATGCGACAATATGGCATACTCAATGCTATGGAAGACAGTGGCATACTCAATGCAAAAATGGACTTAAACCAAAATGGCTGGGCCTTAGCCACACCCAAATCAGTGGCCAAACATGATGAAAACAAGACTCCAAAACTCATGCTAGCATACACAATGCAAGGACCTAAGCCCAAGGGCACAAAATGCAACTCTACAAAAGCATTGAAAGGATGAAATATGGCATACAATGACACATGTTCCAGCTCTGAAATGACATACAAAATGGCTCTGAATCATGCAAACAACTCACACAACGCATGTTGAATGGCTCAAGCATTGAAACGAGTGAAATGCATTACACTATAGGTATGCAAAGCGATCCTCAAATGATGAAACCAACCCTAAAAAGACCCTACGTAGGTCCAAAACAATAGCAAAATGGGTTGGGATGATGGCTTGAAAGGCACCAAAGTGAAGCTCATGCAATGGCTCGCAAATAGGGCATAAATGCACAACTCTAAAGATCACTTAAAGCATGGAAAATATGGAAGTGTAGCACCCCTATAAGCTTTGAAATATCATGTTCAATAATTCCAAAACATGTAAATAGCTCAAGTTAAGCATGCAAGAGACCTCCAAACTCAAAGCTAGTCAATGCTATTACACAACAAGTATGCATGGAAAGAATTTTTTGACCAAGGGGCCTCAAGACAGAGCTAAGGCAGCCCAAAATATGAACAAAATCAGTTTGAAGTATGGCCAAAATATGCTAGAATAGAGGGCCAAAGCAACATGCATTGTGAGGTAGTGAACATGGGTTACACTACAAGCATATGAAGCATGTGAAGGACTACCAAACCAAGAAAAAATAGAGTCATGGAATGCCAAATGATGGCCAAAAACCCACTGAAACAAGACCAATACATGCAAGAATGACATGCTCCTTTGATAAGCCATGAAAATGATTACTCTACACATGCAAGAAGCAAGCAAAAGGGGACCAAACCAGCCATAGTCAGAGCCTAGGCAGGTCCTATAAGTCACCAAAAAGTGTCTGAACTAGGCCTCCGAATGGTATAAACATATGCTTTTTTGGTAGGCCCAAAATGCTAGTAAACAAGACAACAAGAGACAGGATCACCCCTCTCTGATTTAGGCCCTCAAAACCACATTCTCACCACCGAAAATCCACTGGATTTCAGTGGTAGGAAGGCCAAGCAAAGACTAGCTCGAATGCTTTATGGCATGCCACAAAACAAGGCTAAATAGAGCATGCAAGAGGGTAGATGACCCCCAACACCAAAAGAGCCTTAAACAAACATGAAAATAAATTAAATATGTACCTTTTTTCAGTTGACAACAAAGCCTAAATATGCATGCAAGTATGGCTAAGAGAATGATCAAAATAAAGCTTAAAAGGGGAAAAAGGGGTTACCCTTGAAACTCAGCAAAAACCAGCAAATTCTATGCACCAAAAACTAGCTTTCAACCTCCAAAGATGTCCTCCAATGACCTCAGTTCAAAGGTGAGGTCTATGGTTAAGAGTTCTACTGCAAGGGTCAAGAACAACACCCACTTTAAGGCCAAGATATAGAGATATAAAGGGATATATATGCCTAAGCCTTAGAGCAATTTTTCAACCTGGTATAAGGAGAGGGAAAGCCTCTCTTATAGACAAACAAAACCAAAGCTTCTTCAAGAAGCTAAAAACAAGGCTCAAGATCCTCCATACACGTGTATGGAGGATACAGTCTGTGCCTTCCAGCTGGCACATCTGGCACCCACTCAAACAGACAAAACAGGAGGAAAGGGGCCGACCAGAAAAGGTGGTCGGCCAGCTACTTTTAGTGGTCGGCCAACCACTCAAAATGGTCTAAAAAAAAAAAAGTGGTCGGCAGGTGCATTTGGTGGTCTCCACACTGAAACCAAGCCAATGGTGGTATGGAGGACCAGTAAATGTGGCCTAAAGATCAAGAAAACCAGTTTCCTGACCAGAAAATCGGCTGGGGAAGAGAGAAGTGGTCTCCAATGAGAAAAACTGGTTGGCAGGGGGAATTGGTGGTCTCCACACTGAAAGCAAGCCAATGGTGTGGTGGGAGACCAGCAAATGTGGCCCAAAGACCAAGAAAACCAGTTTCCCGACCAGAAAATCGGCTAGTGGAAAGAAAAGTGGTCTCCAAGGAGAAAAGGTGGTCTCCCACCCTTGTACCACCTCCCAAAAAAGGAAAACATGGTTCATGCCAAAAATGAACCAACACAGATGCAAAACGAGAGTTCAGGAGGCAAAGCGCGCAGCCGGGTGCCTCGAAAACTGGCTGTTGAGCACCGAAAGTGGCGTGCGATCACAAAAGTGGTCTCCTAGGCCATAGTGTCCCTCTAGATAGAGGAAACAAGGTGTGTTCCAAAAACCGTGCCAAACGGAGGATGTTAAGCGGTCCCGAGCCGAGGCGCACGGCCGACGGCTCCAAAAATTGAAAACTAGCCTCCAAACGGGAACAATGGCCTACGACCACGAAATGTAGTCTACGACCACTGAGAGATGGTCTACAAGACCTCTCCCTCCCTCCGAGAAGAGAAAACAAAACTTGGTCCGCAGACCGAGTCAAAGTACAAAGGGTCCCGAGTTCCGGAGGCAAGGCTCTCAGCCAAGCACTCCGAAACCTCAAAACGAGCACAACATGCGCAATCACCGAGTGCTCAATCGATGACATTTGAGTCTTAAGGTCGGTCAAAAATGGGGTGTCTACACTCGTGCATGCCAGCTGACGACGAGTCGCTCATCGAGGGCATGAATTGAACTTTTGCAGAGACACTTTGAGGTTAGAAGTGGGCTCTTGTTACACTTTCTTGAGAACCAAGGACTCAAAATAGTCTGAAAACGCACTGGGGGAATACCAGACACCTGCCGGCCAGTTGCTCGCATCACTATGACGGCCGGTGCCAGCCTAGGGCCCGAGAGACCCTCCCATACCTGCGCCAATACTTCGACACAGTAAGGACGACAAAGGTAATTCAACACTCACAGTTTTTTTTCTGCTTTCATTTTCAATTCGCTTTGTATATCTAATGGCAACTTAGCAGTCTATGCACTTGTTGTTTGCAGATCACATGGCAACCCTGGGCGGCGATGCCAGAGTTTGCCCGATTTCATTTTGTCGGAGCTCGAGGCACCTCCTGATATCGGCTTGTGCTTGAGGGACCCGTGGGCCGAGCTTGGTTCTTAAGTGAGCGCTTCATGCGCCAGACATTAGGCTTGCCATTATAGTCAATTCCTTTGCCACCTCCACCGTCCATGCGTGCCACATAGAGTTTCTCTCCTCAGGAGCTTACTGACGTCATACGAGGCACCGACGCAAACCGATTCATTGTGGACGGGGACTACACGGCCTACATCCAGGTGTATCTCATGCCTCCATTGACAGGCGCTCGTGCTCTCATGGAGAGGAGAGCTGATATTGCTTCGTCGAGTAGGGCTCGTGCTGCAGATGTTCCTTCGATGAGCAGAGCCCGGGCACCAGGTATCCCCTCGACGAGCAGGGCTCGGGCATCAAGGGGTGAGACTAGAGGGATGCCTTCTACTAGGTAGTATGTTGGATGGTCGGATCCTCCGACTGAGCTAACAGGTTGGCGGTGTGGTGGAGTGCCTTACCAGATTCCACTTGAGACTCCATTGCCTGATCACCGATATGTCAGGACACCTGACTCACTACCAGTATGCTTTACAACTTTTATGCATTTCAATTTCACTCAGATTCTCATTCATTCATTCACTGATTGTGTCAACTTGCATCTGCAGCCCTCCATAGGATATGTCAAGAGGTTGCTCGAGGCAATGGCCTCACTTGAGGGTATGGTCTTGCGGAGAGAGATGATGCTGCACTCCCACGGTATTTCGGTAACTTTTTAGTTTTCTTGCATTTATTATACTCCTACTGATATACCGAAACTGAAAACTTCATTGCATTGATTCACTGTATGTATAGATCACATCTAACACGACACACTACATGTACATTCTGTATTTGATCTCTACATACACTTGCTCCGCACATTATACTTGCATCTGATATACATACGATGGCTAATATATTCAAACTGCCTTTTCAGGTCACACCTCTGCAGGTAGGACCAGCAGAGCCTTCTTCAGCAGCAGGGAGAGAGATTACGGCACACGGCCAAGGGAGGTGTCGGGAGCCTGTCACACACGATGATGATGATTCCTCCAGTGAGGACGAGGAGGCAGCGAGTCTTCAGTCAGAGTCAGCCGAGGGTGGAGGCGATGGCACCGGCTCAGGTTCTAAGGGTGGCGACGATGTCGAGGAGGGCTCCGAGGATGGGAGCAGAGGTGGTTCTGATTCTAGTTCCGGTTCAGATTCAGGTGGCGGTGCCGGCAGCGATCGTGCAGAGTCTGCTTAGCCGATGAAGAAAATGAAGAGAGCCTCTCGATCCTGAGCTTGGTGGCACCGATTCAGACGCGTTTTGCTTTATTTCTTTTTGCTAGTAGTGTTAGCACATTATACAGCCTTACGCAGTTTTACTTTCTTAAAACGTGTACTTTTGTGAAAAGAAACCATGATGGAATGAAAACAACTTTTGATTGAAAAAGTGTTACATTTTACATTCTAAGCATCACACAACACTGCATAGCATGAAAATCATATTGATTTTTGAAAAATGCGTGCTCAAATTGCATTGTCTTAATCAGGTAGTGAACCGACTAACAACTGAAAGAATAAAACGACTCGATAAACAACACAGGGCCTTGACAGGCCAAACAAAGTAATTACAACTCGATAAACAAAGTGCAACAACTCGATAAGCAAAACAACAACTCGATGAATGAAACAAATACAATTCAATGAGCAAATTACAACAACTCAGTAAACAAATTGAATTGAAACAACTCATCTAAACTACTGAACAAAAGAGCCAGACGTGTCCAAGGTAGAACAAAACACAGGTTTTCAACATCCTCATCACACAGGAAGACCCAAAACCCTTTGATGGGGACAGAAAGAGGCTGTCAGCCACTTTTTATTTCTACCGGCCACTTATTCTCACTGTTGGCCAGTAAAGTGGCCAGTTGGCCAGTAAAGGTGGCCGGTCGGCTACTTGAACTAGCTAGTCAGCCATAAATTTTGAAAACCTCTAGATTACTGCCATCTGTCCTCCATTTAATGCCTTATCTTCTATAAAAGTTCCAGCTTCGTGATCTCCTCATTCTAACTCTGTTTTTGCCCCAAATCAAAACATTTCTTGCCCAAAACCTCTCCGATTGGCTTGCAACTTTGGATGGCTCGAAAAAGTTAAATTTTTGAGGTTTCAAAATAAATGCACTATTCACGCTGAGCCGCACCCCAATGCGTTTTCCGTTCCTCCATGCCGTGGCTAGGTGTTGGAATCCGGTAACTTATGTTTTTAGCTTTGGCAGACAAGAGATATGTCCCACTTTTGAAGATTTCCAAGCTATGATGGAATCGCGACGCAACAAGGAAATCTTGCCTCAGTTCTGTTTCGGCCACATCCAAGATTTAGGATGGATGTGTGGGCTTACTTTGCATGACGCTCGGTCCTCGATTCGCGACGGAGAGTTGGATATTCCGAGCTTGATTCATCGATTTTCTGACGCAGTGACCGCGGTGACCATAGTGACCATCTTTGGCAGAGTTTTCAGCAACACGACGTCCGCTTGTCTATGTTGTCTCATTTCTTGCTTGCCCCAGGCTTCGAAGGGTCTAGCGTCCGTTTGATTGAGGTTGGCCAAGGCTTGAAAGAGGGCAAGAGCTGTATTGGCATGACACTAGCTGAGACTCTGATGGGTTTGGATGCTTTCCGTCGCCAGGAGACAACCAGATTCGCAAGGAGTCCACTACTCTTACAGGTAATGTTTCCCACCCTCCTCACATGTGCATTCCTCACATCACTCGGCCCTCAGGCTCTGTTTTTCTCTCAAAACCCTTTCTCACTTTTCTCTCCACATACACCTCTCTATTCTTTAACCTCTCTTATTTTTCATCCCTCCCCAGATATGGCTGATGGACAAGTTGAAAGTGGTGGACTCATGCCCAACATATTCAGCACGCGGCTATTTCTTCCGACAATGACTAGTTAATGCCCCAGTTAAGGGATGGTGGTGAGAATGGATATGCAGTTATCTGCTGTCAACATTGCTTGGCGCTGCCCCTGGCTTAATTTGCCGGCGATGAGCTACAGCATGTCCCGGCAGCCTGGCATTCAGTTGATCAACTTGACACACTATGTCTTTTACTTTCCATTTCGGTTCCGGCGTCAGTTCAGCCACAACCAAACTTGCCCGAAAGAGAGGATAGAGTACCCAACTTCATTTCTGATCCGAGGCTCACAGCTAGCTCAATATTCCACAACATGGAGAACAAGAGAACTTCTGGCCCCCGCTCCCTATTTCAGTTGTGCCCTTTCTGGTGAGTGCATAGCTTAGCTTGATGACGAGGCATAAACTGGGCCTACTTTGGCATCCAAAGCTTCCACAAGCTCTGGGAGATAGCGCAAGAACACCTGACTTGGCCATGCCCCTAGTTTATTGCTTTAATCTATACTTTCAAGTTTTCCTTTTGAATGTAATAAAAGCAACTTCAATTTGTATCAAGAGGCGAAGAGCTCTGAATTGAAATCAACGAAATTGAAGGTTGTGGGTACTGAAAATTTTCCGTTTGGTCCAAAAATGGTCTAAGTCGTAAAAAGATTAATTTGAGCAAAATCAACTTTTATTAAAACTTTTTAAAACCATTTTTGATATGGATCACAACTGGACACACCCAAGATCTATCATTAAGATGTACAACCTCGGATCCAATCAACTGGAAAGTTACCCCTTGTCTGAATAGCAATGCACTGGAGATCACAACCGAGCTCTTGAATGCAGAGAAGACAAAGATGATCGAAACAATCACATGGACAAAGTTGATTTGGAGGTGTTTATGGCTGGACTTCAGAATGAAGTTGCCTACGTATCCTAAAGATGGGAATCAAGCCTTACGTAGTTCGGTTCAGGTTCACTCGTGTATTAACACTCTCCTTTTGCGCTCTAACTTTTGCCGAGGCCGCCCTTTTTGGGTTTTCAACCTTGCGAGCTCAGTTTTTCTTATTTCAAATTTTTTTGTGCTCTAACTTTTGCCAAGATCGCCCTTTCGGGTTTTCAACCTAGCTAGCCACTCAGGGATAGTATTTCTTCAACTTGTCCATGTTGATTGGCTGGGAGAACTCAAGGCCATCTAAGTCCATAAGAACGACATCTCTACCCAACCAGATAGACTTGATGATGCAAGGACCAATCCAATTCGGTCTGAACTTGCCCTTAGGGTCGTGGATGGGAGCTCGGTTGTCTTTGAGCACCAAATCCCCTTCTTTCAGGTTCCTGGACTTAACTTTCTTGTTAAAAGCCCTGGCAATCCTTCGTTGATAACCTTGGATATGATATAGTGCTTTCAGCCTTCTCTCATCGAATAGCATGAGTTCTTCAAATCCACTTTGCTGCCAATCTGCCTCGGCTATCTGGCACTCAGCCATAACCCGCAATGACGGAACCTCAACTTCGATAGAGAGAACAGCCTCCATCCTATAAACCAAGAAATACGGAGTTGCCCCAGTAGAAGTTCGAATTGAAGTCTGGTAGCCCCAAAGAGCAAATGGCAACTTATCTGGCCAGTCCCTGTAGGTTTCCACCATCTTCTGCAGAATATGCTTGATGTTCTTGTTGGTGGCCTTAACTGCTCCGTTGGTTTGCGGCCGATAGGTTGATGACTTATGAAAAGCCACATTGTACTTCTCTAACAAGTCTATCACTTCCTTCTTAAAGTGGGAACCGTTATCTGAAATAATCTCATTCGGGACTCTATAGCGACAGATGATGTTATTCATGATAAACTTAGCTACATGCGACGCCTTTAGCACCGCATAAGACTGGGCCTCGACCCACTTTGTAAAGTAGTCTATCGCTACCAGAATGTACTCATGCCCGTTCGACCCCTTTGGAGTAACTACCCCAATCACATCAATTCCCCAGATTGAAAATGGCCATGGCGAAGTCATGTTGTACAGCTTTGACGGCCGAATGTTCATGCGATTTGCATGGATCTGGCATTTGTGGCATCGCCGAACAAAACCAATAAAATCCTTCTCCATGGTTGACCAGTAATAATCCTATTTGAGAATCTTCCAAGATCACCCCGCTCATGTGCGCCCTGCACTCTCCTCCATGGATGGCCTCCATCAAGCGCTTAGATTCTTCAGCATCAACACACAGTTTATACATCCCCAGATGACCCCGCTTGTATAATTTCCCCCAACAAATAATGAACTGAGCAACCATTCAACGTATTGCCCTTTTGTCCTTGGCATTTGCCCCTGGTGGATAAGCCTCCTTTTCCAAGAAGTTCCAGACATCATAATACCAGGGATTCTGATCTTGTACTTCGTCTATGGCGGCAATCAGCTCGTAAGCCGGCACGAATTTCTGTTCAATAATTATCGAACGCATCCGGACTCGAAAGGGATGTCTATCATAGAAGATAGAGTTGTTAAAGAATCGGCGAACCTGTTGTTCTCTCTTAACAGATGGGCGAAGTTCAACTTCTCAAACCAAGGAATCAAAACGTCTAAGGTCTGGTGATAGATTTTCATCCTTTCTTCTTTAACCTTCCAATCTCCTTTTGCTTCGAGTCTCCGATGATATCCAACCGCTTTGCCCCTAGTTCCAGGGTGGCTTCTAGTCCAGCAATACATGCCTCATATTCTGCTTCATTATTCGATACCTTGAACCGGAGCTTGAAGGCTAAGAGTATACGGGAATTGTCAGGTGTTATCAACAACACACCTATCCCATACCCCGTACTAGTTTGATGCTCCGTCAAAGTACATAGTCCAAGTTTCTTCTTCAACATGCAAAATGGCCTCATCTAGGAATAAATACTCTACTGCTTCATCTCCCTCCATTGGGTGATCGGCTAGGAACTCCGCTACCACTCTCCCTTTCACCGACTTGCACGTCATGTACTTCAAATCGAATTCGGAGAGAAGAAGCAACCAACGGGCTAGCCTACCCGTAGGTGCTGGTTTCTCAAAGAGATATTTGATGGGATCTAATCTCGAAACCAGTATTACAGAGTGAGCTAACAGGTAGTGCCTCAACTTCCTGGTAGCCCATACCAAGGCCAGACAAACCTTCTCTAGCAGAGTGTAGCGGGCCTCATATTCCAGCATTTTCTTACTCAGGTAGTAGATAGCCTTCTCCAACTTATCCTCAGATTCTTGGGCAAGCATGCAGCCCATTGTCGTGTCAGTCACTGATAGATACAGAACGGTTTCCCTGGGTCTGGCGACGACAACAAGGGTGGGCTCTGTAGATAGTGCTTAATCTGCTCAAAAGCAACTTGGCATCGCTCATCCCATTAGAACTTCTTTCTTTTCTTCAGGAGACTAAACAGTGGTTCACAAGTCAAGGTTAATTTTGCAATAAACCATCTTATGAATTGCACTTTACCCAAAAAGTCTCGCACATCCTTTCCAGTCCTCAGTGGTGACATTTCTAAGATGGCCCTGATTTTGGAAGGATCGATCTCGATGCCCCTCTGTGTGATCAAGAACCCTAGCATTTTCCCTACTGTAACGTCAAAAGTACATTTCTAAGGATTCATCCACAACCGATGCTCTCTAATCCGTTGAAAAATTTTCTTCAAGCCGGTGTAGTGACCCTCTCTTTCCTTGGACTTGACAATCATATCGTTCACGTACACCTCCACCTCTTTGTGGATCATATCATGTAGAATCATGGTCGCAGCCCGTTGATATGTAGCCCCAGCATTCTTCAAACTGAACGGCATCACCATATAGCAGTAAGTTCCCTACGGGGTAGTGAAAGCAGTTTTCTCCCTATTTTTGAGTGCCATCAAAATCTGGTTGTAGCTTGAAAACCCATCCATGAACAAGAGCAGCGCATGCCTAGCAATGAAGTCCACTAATTCGTCAATATGCGGTAAAGGAAAGTCGTCCTTCAGACTAGCTTTGTTCAGATCTCTGAAGTCCACACATACCCGAATTCTATCGTCTTTCTTCGGCACCGGAACTATATTGGCCAACCAAGTAGGATACTCAGATACTAACAGGAACCCTGCATCAATCTACTTGGTGACCTCTTCTTTGATTTTCAAAGCTGCCCAGTCTGAGTGGATCCTTTGAAGCTTCTGCTTAACAGGTCAGGCCTCTGGGTCAAGAGGGATCCGGTGCTGTACAATCTCAGGATCGATTCCAGGCATGTCTTCGTAGGACCACACGAAAACATCTTTGAAATCTTTTAATAAAGCGACTAAGCACTCGCATTCCTCCGAGGACAACGTGGACCCAATTTGGACCAGCCGCAGATCCTTCTCAGTACCAACATTAATTTAGGTGATTTCATCAACCAAAGGTTTTACAAACCTCTCCTGCTCTCAATCAATCAAATGCTTTAAAACCAGAGGAATTTTTTCCTCGTCGTTTTCATCAAAATTTTGAAAGTCCTGATTAATGCAATAAACTAAAGGCACATAAAAGTACTCAGAAGCCACAATTGTACCATTCTCATTAACAACATCCAGTTCGTCTGATTCTTCGATTATAACCGACTCAAAAGAAAATAAAAAAGACGACATAGACAAGACAACAGTATCCGGGTTATCAACCTTAGGAATACCTGACTCTGACTCAGAAGAACTGGAATCTGATTTTTAACTCCACAGACTCTGTGGAATCAGATTCCGGTTCACTACCTGACCCAGAACTGCTCGATAAAAAGCCTTCCTCGTACTGCCAGACGAGGGAGGGTGCGATGGATGCATCGAGAATGCTAGAAGATGGGCCCACAGACACTTGATCCCCGATCATGGAAACTGAGAAATTATCCCCCAAGCACCCCAGTGTGATCAGAGGATCTGAGAGGAGACAAGCCAGTGCTGCCCCCATTTCCAATTCTGTACCCTCGGACTCATCATCCAGATTCTGCTCTGCCTCAGCAGGTAAATCAATTTGTTCCTCTGGGGCTTCATCCCCTTGCAGCTGAAGGTTAAAAAAGATCTCGAAGCCAGGCAAATGCCGCTTCTCTGAATTCAACCATGGCTCCAGAAAGCTGCAAAACAGAAAATCTTCCCCCTCCCAGACAAAGCGTCCATTCAAGGTTCCTTGGATAAGTCTGTGCACCAGCTCGTAGTGCTTCCCGGCCTGCTTAGCCTTGGCTTTTCCGGCCATTTCCCTTCCTTTCCTTGCCCAATCCTCTTTGGTAGGCGTGTAACCTAAACCAAAGGTATAAGGGTTATGTGGCACTTCGGTCAATGCTGTGATGCCCTTCCGGCCACTCCGTCCCAATCCCATTCCGGGCATGTGTTGAAGCTTGTTCATGAGGTAGACAGATTGCACACTGACATATAGTCCCTTATCAACAGCCAACATATCCTGTACTACCCAAGCCTCAAGCAAGGTGAATCCTGACAGAAAGACATCCTCCATGCCATGTTCAATTTCCAGAATTGGTGTAGTAACCTTCGGCAGCAGATGTATTGAAAAGTTCCCGAAGACAATTGCTACCCCCCTCCCGCAGGGGTACTTCAACATCTGGTGTAAAGTGGAAGAGACGGCTCTCACCTGGTGCAACCACAGCTGCCCAAGGAGTAGATTGAAGGTGGCTAGAACATCCAAGACATGGAACTCAATGTCCTGTTGCCTGGGCCCACCTGAGTTTTGATCCGTACCGTCCCCATCACCTCCTGACTGGTGTTGTTGTAACCCCGAATTACCTGGGCTGTTGGTACGAAATCCGCGGGCTTCAACCCGATAGCATACGCTGTTCGTGACGGACATACATTGATTGCAGATCTCATATCAACGAGGACAACCGGTATCTAATTCTCCTTACACTCCACAGAGATGTATAACGGTTTATTGTGATCAGCACCCTCAGGCGGTAGTTCTTTGTCTGTGAAAGTTAAAGTCGGTGAAGCTCCACCTGGAAAGACCAGACCTACCAACTGCTCGAGCATTATATCAATGGAAAGTTTAGCTTTGTCCATGGCTGAAAGGACAACTTGTCTATGCACCCTTGAGGCCATAAGCAGTCCCCAGATGGAGATGTCTGCTTGAATTTTCTTTAGTTGCTTCAGCACAGTTTCCTTCTCTAGCAGTCTGTCTTTCTGCCTTTCTGCTTCCTTGTCTTTCCCAGATGCCTCTGGCTGATCCAAGTGTGGAGGCTTGAAGTACCTCCCACTCCGAGTCATATGGTCCACTTCTTCGATGTACCAAGTGTCATCTTGTTGATTTTGCCCCCAGTCCTCGTCGGTGTGGGCAAAACGCAACTCATCGTCTTCCCACCACATCCCCTCGGCAACCGACAGACAGCTGTCCAGTTCCACAATAGATGTTCCTGTGTTTTCAACATATTCTATTCCTGCAGGTGCTTTGGCTTTTCTAGCCCTGTTATCTTTCTCAATCCTGTGTCGGCTGTACACAAACTGCCCAAATCCTGAGCAAAATTCTTCGCACGAGTGTTGTCCGGCGATTCCCCCTGATTCTTGGCCGTTCCGGCCACTACAGATGATCCCGTTTCTGACTGACCCTGTTCTGATTGAGGCACCTTAATAACATCCGGCTCATCACTGAACCATCCTGCATTATCTATCGATCCGTTCAGGTCGAACCAATTGATGTTCACATTCCCCGAATCCTGCTCGTTAAAGAACCGTAAATTAGCAATGTCCACCTCCAGCTCGGCAAGATCATCTAGCCCTTGGCTCGATCCGTCCTCCCGGACAACCTGTACCTCCATCCCAGTTGGCAACTCTACCATTGGCTTAGCTTGGTCTATTGACACAATATAACCACACGGGTTATATGCTTCCTCAGTTAAGCTCTCAGATCCCTCAGGCTCCGAACCAATGTTCTCATTCTCTTCGAAGGTCACCCCAGCTTTGTCTTCGACAGTCACCACCACTGGCTCAGGTTGGGTTAGGGAGGTGCTCATCATGCACAAGTCCATGTTATTTGGGATGAACACCTCAGGCTTGGGTAGGTGGGAGGGAGTGATATATATGATAGGGTCATATGGGATGGCCGCGGTTTGGATCAGGTTTATCTGCCTGGTTGGAGGGTTTTGATTATGCGGTGGGAGAGGGTTGGTAGTGACATTTGGTTTTTATGGCAGCGTAATTACCTTATTGTCAATGAGATCTTGAATCTCATGACGTAGTCTGAAGCAGAAATCGATATCATGACCTTGCTGCTGATGGAAGGCACAGTATTTAGTCAGGTCATGCTTTGAAGGGAGAGGATCGGGTAGAGGCCGTTGTTCTAACGGTTTTAGATGTCCTTTCCTGAGTAGGACCCCTAGAGCTTTGACAAAGGCATATAAAGTGGGGTGAAAACCCTCTTGCCTCGGGGTGGATAGTTTGAAGTTTGGGGGTTTGGATTGGATGTACCAGCAAAAGAGGTGGCTATTTTTGGAGGGGTAGTGACCATTCCAATTTCTGAAGATCTTGCAGCCGTATTACCACTAGTGGTCGTGTTCGAACTGCGTGTGTAACCCTTCTTGGGTGACTCCTTCTCATGATTGATTAGACCCTTTTTCATTACGTCTTCCATTTGTACCCCAATCTCATGAAGGTCAGCGAAGGTTGGGCGGGGTAAGACGATTATCTTATGCATTAACTTCGACTGCAGATTTCTGACGACCATTCTGATCTGGTCCTTCTCAGCTGGCCTGGTGGTCATCATAGAAGCCTTGGCTCTCCAACGGGTTACGAAGTCAGAGAAGCCCTCTTTCAGCTCTTGCCGGGTTGTCTCAAGATCACGAGTTGTGACCTCAATTTGCGTGTTGTATGAGTACTGGGCAACGAAGGCCTCGACCATCTCTTTCCAACTCCTCTTCACTGAATCCTCCAACTTGGCATACCAGAGGGCCGCAACAAACGACAGGGTCCAGCTGAAGAGGGAAAGCTTTTGCAATCTGAAGAGGCCCATTGGCCATAGAATATCCGAGAACAACAGCAAATGTACCATAGGATCTCCAGAACCGTCAAAACGGTCTATATGTGGCATCTTGAACCGGTCCGGCAATGTCACTGTTGAATCAGTGTAACCATCCTCTATGTCTGGAATGGAGTTAATGCCTTGAGCCCTTTTGAACAGCTTTTCAACCTTGCTCACTTTCAATGCAGTTGGATCAACTTCGAACTCGAAAGGGGCCACGTTTGGGAAGGCCTATGCTTTAGAAGTCTGAGGTGGAGTTAGATCCACTAGAACATCCATATTCTCATGGATATTAGCTACAGGGGCAGGAGCCCTAGGTGCAGGAAGTTCTACTGGAGGTAGGTGGGATGCCGAAGCTGTTCGCTGTTGTGTTTGTTGCTGTTATTGAAGCCTGGCAATTAGTTCTGCCTATTGAGTTACAACCTCTACCTGACGAGCGGTAACCTCTGCCTGGCGGGTAGCATCCCACTGCATGGTTTCCATGGTCTGTTGGAGTTGAGGCATCATGTCTTCCATACTGGCCATAAGGTGCTAATATGTCTAAACAGGCGTATATTCTCTCTCTGAAGTAGACGAAGAAATCTAATCCCAACTACGCACAAGTGGGGTAGATAATGACCGCTGAACTGGAAACTGTTGAACTGTTGACCTGTGCCTAATTGACCTCCGTCTAGTAACCGAGGGTAGCGAAATGAACACTGATTGTCCACCAATTAGATCCTCATATTAGGAAAGTCTCCTTCCTCTAGTCCAGAGTGCTCGGGGGGTACCTGCCTTTTCGGAAGTAATTGTGATATACTACCTTGCAAAAAGAAAATAAAACAAAAAGAAAAGAAACAACAATCAGGAAACGGACAACATCTCGGCTCGGATAGAAACAACACACAGTTGATAATCATAAGCTGAACAACTGTTCTCAAACACTAACTTCTACCCCCAAACTTTCTGCCTCAAAACTAATACCCCCAAACACTGATGTCCTCAGACTGATACATACATTCTTTATAGAGTCACACTCTAAAAGCACATAGCAAGCAAGTGAGAGCCAATACACCCCTATGGTGGGGGAGGGTTTCCCTGTCCTAATTTCGTCAGGAACTAGGGGTTCACTACGTAAGCAAACGATTTCAAACAACCTACATTCGGGTAAGCAACCTGTCCTAGTTTGGAATGGTCTCCATGGCTTCCGATATGCAACTATGTCAATTGGTCAAAAAGGGTGCCTCGGCAAAACCAAGGTTTGTGTTTCCATCATGGCAAAGCCCGTAACCGGTCAGCCTTATGGCATATTTTTCCAAGCAAGCCTCCAGCAAACCGTTTAGGAATAGCAGATGGCAAACACTATGACTTAGGTGCACCAATGCAAATGCAATGCAAAGAAACACATAAATCTAGATAAAACAACATATCACGAGTTCGAGTCAAGTTCTCTAAATCCCCAGCAGAGTCACCAGAAACTGTAGACCGCCCGAACTCTCTTCGCGCACCCCCCCTTTCAGAGAGGGCGCGACTTGGCTCCTGCTACTACAGTTCAGACTCCTGTCACGGTTCTGAATCTAATCTCATAAAATGCAATGTAAGACTGATAAATCACCAAAGAGTCCAATCCAGCAAATCGTTTTGAAAAATCAGATTTTAAATCAAATTATGCCAAAATTGGACTACTTTTCCATATTACAAAGTCACAACCTAAATATTTTATTTTGGAAAATTTAGGAAACCCTGACTCGTGCCAAAGGCCACGTGTCCGTCATCACCAAAGTTGCCTCAGCTCGGGAACTTGGGTACGAGGGGGGAAGATCATGAAATGAGCACCACCGCTCGCCCGATCAAAGGATCGGCCTTTACTAAACATGATATGTTGTTTGATAAACACATGTGTTCCTATTCCGGTTATTAATCTAACTTACTACGTGATGTGCACAGCATACAAGTATAGACTAAGTTGCAAGCCTTGGAACAAAACAATTCATGTTTGTTTTTCGAAAATGGTTTGGAAGTGCTACTCGCAAGTAGGCTAAAGCTCGAATTTGCCACCCTCAAGTGGGCTTGAAAACATGATTTTGCCATTTCACAAAGTGGGCATAAAACTCACAATCATTGAGTTGTTCCAATTCACGCAACAAAGCCTCCACCCAAAGGCATTCATGCAGTTAAGCATATAAGCACATAGCCTCATGGTAAGCATGCTATCATGGAAACACTCACACTCATGCAAGTATGCTAAAGCATAAAAACTTACAGTGTACTCCAAGCCAAAACAAAAGCTAGTTAGAAATATGCATGATCCTAACTATACAAGATGCCTAATGCAACACATACAAAAATGCAACTAAAATAGGCTCGGCTATCTAAGACGGCATATGAATGCGACATTTGATACATGTATTCAAATAGGTATTGAAATACACTACAGTTTGAATGATGCACCGAGCCCGGTGCATGCAAGACAAATGAATGATGCATGCATGCGAGCATAAGGTATGCTAATCAAAACATGCCCTAAAACTAACCATCGAAAGCGGTTAAGTAAAAGGGAGAAAGACGTGGGGTTGGAAGACATGCACATACACACGCACGCACATTTATTACAACATTGCGCCCTGGCGAAGGAGGGTCCAAATAAATAAGCTAAGCTAAGCTACACTAAGCTATTTATTACAAGTAAACTAATTAACTAACTCTAGCTAATTAATTATTACAATCCAAATTGAAACAAATAGCTACACTAGGCTAATTAGAATATTACAAAACAAATTGAATGATTAATTACACAAACTAATCATAAGCAATGAAATGGCCTCGAGGGCGAGGGAGACATGCATGCTTGGTTGGCGTCATCCCGGAAATCCATTGCTTTGCCGTCAATTGCCTCTGTTTGCACTTGCCTTGGTTTCTGAACATTGAACCAACTTCCACACTGTTTCTACTCCAAAATAGGACAACTTCTGCACAACAAATGGACTGGTGGCCGGTCGGCCACAAAAAGTGGTTGTTGGCCACCTCAATTGGCCGGTCGGCTAGTTGAAGTGGTCTGTCAGCTACCTCAAGTGCCTGGTCGGCCACTTGCTGTTCCAAGCTTCTGGTTTTGCTGCAACAGAGAACAACAGAGGCACAACAATGTATTTTGCAGGTAATGTGTGTACCTCCACTCTCCTTATCATATCTCAAGCTCAAAGGAGGGTGGCACTCGGCTTTCAAGCCACCAACCAAGTATCTCAATGCATGAAGGCCCGAAAACCAAGCTTGTACAAGCTTAGTGAATGCACAAACAACACAAAGAACCTTCACCCCTATTATGCATGATCAAGGGGATAGGCGACCAAGAAATGTGACACGTTTCATCACTTTGACTATGAAACGCCCACATTTCTTGTGTTTGGATTAATGTCCGATCCAAACACAATGCAATGCAAACAACATGCTTATCTTTCACATGTTTTACTTGGTCCATTTCTTGTTTACTCATTTTAACTTACCAATTAGTCCATTAACCGGTTAAGTTCAATGTGATTGTCCTCTAATTGGAAAGGTGGTCTAAGCCACTAGCACCTTAAACATGGAAGAAGCCTCATGCTTTTGGTTAGTAGAAACTCTCCAGAGAAGGCTAAAACCATTAGGCGCGAGAGCCTCGATTCCATGCTTAAGCCAACAAGGGGCTTAAGACCACTTTCGAAATCAAATTCAAAAGTGAAGCATGGGGGAAGATTGTAGAAATTTCAGTGCTAAAATGGCATGCACAAGACTCTATCATGTAAGCAATGCATGCAAGACATGTTAAGGGCCAAAAGCACTAAAGCTAGTGAAGAGCATTACACAAGAGGCATGCACTATCAATCTCGAATGGCCAAACCAGCTATGGACAGACCTAAAACATGCCAAAACAGTGGCCTAAACATGCTAGAATTGAAGCTCAAAAGACTAGGCAAACATGCACACAAAATGGCTCACAAGCAAGGCACAAGGTGCAACTCTTAAAAGCATTTAAAGAGTGATAGATGTGGGAGTATGACAGAGGAATATGCTCTGAAAACACATACTAAATGATGCCAAAACATGCAAACATCATAAGCAAAGCATGCTAAGGGCCTCAAAACACAAGGCTAGTGAAGTCAACAACACTATAGCTATACAAAGCAAGGCATGAATGACCAAAGCTACTCAAACAGAGCTAGAGCATGCTAAATAAAGGCCAAAAACATGCTAGAGTGAAGCCAACATATGCTAGAATAATGAGCTAAAGTATCAAGCATGCAAGACTAGTAAGCAAGATTTGCACTACAAGTACAAAGAACAAGCAAGAAGTGGCCAAGCCAGCCAAAAATAGAGTTTAAGCATGCTAAAATAAGGCCAAAAACATGCTTGAACTAAGCTATGAGATGGTAGAAAAACATGCTCAACTACTAGGCTGTTAACACATGCAAACAAGATGTGAAGAGGAGGGACCACCCCCTCCTATTTTGGTCCTCAAAAACAACTTTCTACCACTGAAAAACCTTTGAGTTTCAATGGTAGAAAGGCCAAACAAAGGGTGCTTTAAAGCTTTAAAGGAAGGCACCAAGCTTAGCAAATAAAGCTACAAATGATGGTGGACCACCCTAACTCCAAAAGGGCCTCAAACAACCATTTTAAACACTTAAAAAAGGAGGTTTTTGTAGTTGACAACTAGGCCAAAACAACATGCAAAAATGTCCCAAACTAGTGTACAAAAACAAGCTTAAAAAGGGTAAAATCTTACCCTTGAAGCATAGCAGCCAAACAAGCAACTTCAGAGCCAAAAACCTCAGCTCTAAAGTTGTGGTGTTGGCTAAGAGGGTTATGTGTAAAAATGCAAAGAAAGCTTACTCTCAAGAAATATCTAGAGAGAGAGAGAGAGAGAGAGAGAAATTTTGTCTCTAAAATTTCAGAACCTCTCTAAAGGGGGAGGGACCTCCCCTTATATAGAGCAAGCAAGCAAAAAGCTTGCTTCATCCCTCCATACACGTGTATGGAGAATGAGCCTCAGTGAGCAACAGCTGGCTCAAAAGATCTGAAAATATCTGAAAAATGAGAAAATTGGCCACCGGCCACTTAAGGTGGCCGACCGGCCACTTCCCCTAGCTGACCGACCACTTCAAGTGGCTGGCAAAGAGAAAAAGTGGCTGACAAATGCCAAAAGTGGTCGGCAGGGCCCTTCTCCCCTCGAAGCAAGAGGCACCAAGGTTTGGCCCAAAAACAAGGCCAAAACACAGAAAGTTTAGAGGTTGAAAGACAAGACACTTAGTCGAAAACTTCGAGCACTCAAAACAGGCACAAACATGCACAATCATTGCGCGCATAAACGATGACGTCTGAGTCTTAAGGTCGATCAAAAATGGGGGGTCTACACCCCCCCCCCCGGGAAGATGTTAGAGCTTTGGTTATAAATGATATGACTGGGGTTAGTGTTGAGAGGGATTAGTCCTCCAATTTGTTGTACTGCTACTTTAAACTCTTTATTCTCTTGTATTTCTTACATTTCAGTTTAATCAAAAAAAAAAAAAATGAACGAAAAGTTAATGTTGATAAGTATGTAAAAAAATATAATAAAATATATAAAATATGTTTTGAAATGTCAATTTTTTAGAAGGATCTAAAGCAATCTATAATTTGGACTAGAGTGTGTTGTTCGGACGTTGGAGCTTACTATGAGTCTTATTCAATGATTCGAATCATTTATTTTGTCAAGCCATTTGTGTATATTGTCCGCTCAAAAAATTACGTCGATCGATATTCATAACATATTCAATTTATTACGTTTGTCATTAAAAAATAAATGGTCTATTTTTAAAAACATATTTAGCGTCTATTTTTTTTTAAACAAATACAATAAATTAAATAGGCTATAATTATCGGATTGATGTAATTTTGTGTATGAATAATATACACCAAAGATCTGAGAAAATAAAATATTTAAATTAAAAAACGAAGCTCATAATAGACCGTGCACAAGCTCGGATAACGCCCTCCTCCAATTCAAATCACAAATTGGAGGGGATTCGGTCTTTTTAAGAATTATGTGATTAAAATGGAAAAAATATTAATTAGCACTGAATGAACAAACGTTAATGTTGGCACGTATGTAAATATATATATATATATAATGTGTAGAAAAAGGGCAGTTTTTTTTTTTTTTTTTTTTGGAATTATGTGATTCTTAATTATTGACATTCATTGGATCATTAACAAAACTCTTGTTTAATATTTAGATTTGTGTAGGAAAAGGTTTAAAATTTTGTAAAACTGCTTAAAAATTATGAAATTAGTTATAAAATAAAAAATAAAAAGTGAGTTCTGCTCTTCACTTTTTTCCCCCTTTTCTTATGTCATAATGACAAGTTTTTTTTTAATTACTAAGAAATTTGTTGCAATATGAAAATAATTATATATAAATAATCATAATATGACAATTATAAGAAGTTCAACAACCAACCCAACAATGATATCACGCTAGCTTAAAAACCAATCAACTTAAGAAAGAGTCATTTCTCAATGCACACATTTATGAATTTGATTAGATATTATTTGTCTCATTCCACATATCACATATTTCAATTATGACCCTTAACTCAAATATTGTACACATACTTTTCACCCAAATACACACCCACATAACCACCGGAAATCGACAGTTCCTTCACTGTTCTTCTAGAGCTTCCAATAAACCAAGCCATGGATCTCTTACACTTACCGAAAACCAACAAAACTCTAGTGACACTTCCCAATGATGTTTGGAGTAATCATTGTCGTCTCAATTGCACTCTCAAATTCCCCGCCAACACCGCCCTACTCAAATGAGCCAAGTTCTCAGTCTTCGCCTCCGCCACCGATAAATCGCTGGAGACAAGCTCAATTCTGTCCAATTCATCCCAACTCACACAAAGTCAAACAAGAACTACTTGTTTCAAACTCAAACACCAATTCCTCTGATCCAATTGTTCCCAACCATTATAAAAAATCAGCAAAGCGAAAAGAGCCAGAGAATTAAGTTTTGATCATTCGGTATTGGTTTTCTGAATAGAATTAGTATTTTTGGTTGTTAACTTTTGAAAATTTCCTAAAATTTCAAAAATTGATTTCCAAATGTAACTATTTTTTTCAATTTGGAAGTTGTTTTTCAAACAAAAATAATAATTTCGGCAATTGATGGAAAAAATAAAAAGTTTTGGCATTGGTTTGCCAAATGAAAAATATATATATATATATTGCACAAAAAAAGGACTTTTGGAGTCGCCAGAAAAGCTCCATAATCGTAGTCCAGAGAATGAGGAAAGGAGTAAGCATCCATAGCAGAATACAAGGAGTTCATTGTCAGTGATGAAGGCCGGAGTCAAGTTTTTTTGTTTATAAAAATATGTACTCATTCATTAAGATGTGCACTAAAATTTTTTGTTTTTAAAAGATTTGTATAAAGAAAATTTGAATATAATATTAAGGGTGTATTTTGATGTCCATTATGATTATTTTGCTTTAAAGTATAATTGTCATTAAAATAAATTTTTATTAAATGTGTATACTGAGTTAAGTCGGTGTATGAAAATAAAATTTCACCCCATAGTGGGGGCAAAAAAAATTATACAACAAAGAGCCCTATAAAATGAAAAAATATCAATATTATGCTTGACAAAAATTAATCTCTTGACCTAAATAAAAATGTACAAGGATAGTCAATTAAGCTAGTCTAATTAGTTGTCCTAATGGCATTCGTTAATTGTAATTATAAAATTATGATAGCAATTTGTTTGATTTAGTTTTCGAATTTTTTATTTTTCATAATTTTTTTTGTCTTTAGCGATTTTTTTAAATATTTAATAAAAAAATGTTTACTTTTTAAATGCACCTAATTTAGATATACTTATAAAAAAAATATTTGTGAAAAAAATTATTTAAAAAAATCACTACATACAAAAAATATGAAAATGCATTTTTTTTTTTTTTTTTTGTATTTCATTATATTTAATGATATTTTTTTAGATTTCTTAATAGATATTTTATTTTTTTAAGTGATTCTAAAAAGTAAAAAAAAATATTAAAATATAAAAAAATTATTAGAGACCAAAAAAAAAAACAAAATAACAATACGACAACAATATATTAGTTTCAAAACCAATCAGACTTGTAATAAGACACAGATTTAAATATAAGGGATTTTAAATTACTGCTCCTAAATCAAGTACTAGTATTAAACCAAATATTTATTATCGGTTAGTTTAGGCCAATTTTTGAAGTTCGCTTAAAGTTATTTTTGTTTTGGAAAAAAAAAAGATAAACACCATAATTGTTTTTAAGATTAGAAAGAAAATTATAGCAAGCACCATAAACTTAGCACAATTATACCATTCTCTCCAATTCGTAAACTTTGCACCGTTACTTTCTGTCAGTTATAATATTTGTAATATGAACAAAAAATAATACTATCATCACTTCTACACTAAAAATGTATATAACTTTCAAAGTAGAGAGAGAATACAAATTTCCAACTTAGGAGTAATCGCAAGAGCATGTTTGGTACACAGAAATGGAATGACGTGAAAATGAATGAAAATAAAAATGAAATATAAGGTTGCATAGAATGGAATATCCATTTTAATTCGACTATTTGATTGCCAACATGGAATAAAGTAAGAATGGAATGACTATTCACATTCTTATATTTTGTTATTTCTATTAAACTAATGTAATGAAATTGAAGAAATTCAGTACTTTTCACTTTATTCTTCAATGAATCAATATAGTCTTACATACTTGTATATATATACCTAAGTTGGTTACAACTAATCTCCACTACCTGTCCACACTCTCATTCAAACAAACACCTACTCTAACTGATTAATTGACTATTGGCTAAGTTGATAAGTTGGCTAAGGCTGCAGCTACAACTGTGACTTTGACTGAGCTGATAAACTGTTACACCTGCTAGGTGTCTCAACATGCCCCTGCAAGCTGATGGGGTGAGCAAACTCCATTAGCTTGGATTTCATATAAGAAAATCGAGCCACAGATAAAGGCTTAGTGAACAAATTAGTCAAAAGTAAGGTGCTTAACAAGCATCTTGTCCCGTACACAATGACAATCGACTTCTATATACTTGGATCTTGAGTGAAAAACAGGATTAAAAGAAAGAGCTATAGCTGATACATTGTCACACAATAGAATAGGAAGATTGGGGGAAGAAATGCCAAGATCTTGAAGCAGCATTTGAATCCAAGAAATTTCTGCAACTATGTGAGCAAGAGATCGATATTCAGCTTCAATGGAACTCCGAGAAACTGTAGCTTGTTTCTTGGTAGACCAAGAAATGAGATTAGAACCTATAAAAATGCTATAGCCAGATATGGATTTCCTATCAGTGACATCCCCTGCCCTGTTGGAGTCTGAAAAGCATGTAGATCAAATGAGCTAGGATGATAATGTAAGCCATGATGAAGTGTGCCTTTGACAAATCTAAGCAATCTCTTGATTGCAGAGAAATGCCCAATTGTGGGAGCATGCATTTGTTGGCAACACTGATTTACTGCTAAAGATAAGTCAGGCCTTGTAATAATGGTGAGATACTGCACAGCTCCTACGAAGCTCCTATACGAAGATGGATCATGAAATGGAGCTTCAGCATTAGGAATAGAACTGGGCTTGATTGTTATGGGGGATAAGCAAGGTTTGCAATCATAAGCTGCCTTTGTGAGTATGTCATGAGCATACTTTGGCTGGGACAAAAAATAACCTAAACTAGGAGTGCCTTGAATGGAGATGCCAAGGAAATAAGAAATAAGAAATATCTCCTAGTTCCCTCATGGAGAAAGCATGATGCATCTGAGAAATGAGAGTCTGAATATGAGAAGTGCAATTCCCAGTGAGTAATATGTCATCCACATACACTAATAAGACAGTGATGGTGGTAGCAATCTTTGGAATGAGCAAGAAGGGATCACAATTGCTATTATGAAAACCTTAAGATAATAGGAATGCTGAAAATGTTGAATGCCAGGCACGTGGAGCTTGCTTTAAGCCATACAAAGCTTTGTTGAGTTTGCAGAGCTGAGTAGAAGAAGAAGAGACAAAACCTGGAGGTTATAGCATGAACACCTCCTCTTCAAGTATACCATGTAGGAAAACATTAGAAATGTCAAGCGGTTTCAATGGCCAGTGATAATGGAGAGCAAGACATAAAAGGATCCTAATGGTAGGTTTTTTGGCAACAGGACTAAAAGTTTCTTGAAAGTCAATCCTATGTTGTTGAAGATAACCCTTAGCCACTAACCTTGTTTTATGTCTGGCAATTGTGCCATCTGAATTTCTTTTCACTTTAAACACCCATTTACAACCTATGGCCTGTTTATTAGGAGGAAGAGAAACAAGTGCCCATGTCTTTTGAGCTTGTAAGGCATTAAATTCCTCTGTCATGGACTTAAACCAAATAGGAGAAAATAATGCTTCTTTGTAAGAAGGAGGTTCAGAGTCTGCAAAAAAAATGAGGAGAAGTAGACTTGGTAGCAGTCAAACAAGCTTTGGATCTGGTGACCATGGGATACTTATTTGCAGAAGAAAGAGGAGGCAAGAGAGGGAGTTGAATACAAATTGATTGAATAGGAATAGGAGGAGCAAAATCAAGCTCAGGCTGTGACGAAACATGACTAGGCTGCAGCTGAGCAGAACTAGGCTGCTGCTGAGCACTACACTACAGGGGAGCATAAATGGGCTGCAATGGAGTAGACCTGGATTGCAATGGGTCAATCCTGGTCTCCAATTAATCAAAACTGCACTGCAAAGAGTCAGAATTGGGAGAAGTAGTTGAACTAGACTGCATCTGAGTTGTAGAGGAAGGAAATGGAGAAGAAAAATTTTGGGTTGCACATTTGGACTAAAGAACACAGAGAAGACCAAAAAAATTATGCAGATAAGACATAGTAGAAGAAAGGAAAGAGAAAAAGACTGAGAGATTTAAATGGAAAAACAAATTCATTAAAGTGTACATGCCTAGACAAGTATACATGACCTGTAAGTGGATCCAAACATCTATACCCTTTAACAAAGGGATGATAGCCCAAAAAAACACAAGAAATGGACTTGGGTTGAAGTTTATGGGAAACATATGGCTTGAGCAAAGGAAAACCTTGGCATCCAAATACTCTCAACTAAGAATAATCAAGAATAGACTTGAAAAGCAACTCATAAGGAGACTGTTGATTCAATTTAGAGGAGGGCATTTGATTGATTAAAAAAGTAGCTAAGGCAATAGCATCAAACTAATACTTAATAGGCACAGAAGCATGATGCAACAAATCAATAATAGTGTCAACTATATGCCTCTGTTTCCTTTCAGCAACATCATTTTGTGGTGGACTATAAGGACAAGAATGTTGATGAACAACGCCCTCAGAGCCAAGAAAATGCTTCATTATATTATAAAGGTACTCTGTACCACCATCAATTCTTAGTATCTGTAATGAAGTGTGAAATTGCTTCTCCACATAGGCTTTAAACTCCACAAAACTTAGTGTAAACTTCACTTTTGTAAGATAAAAGGTAAATCCAAGTAAACTTAGTACAATCATCCACAAAAAGTACATAAAATTTGTTAGGAGAATTAGATTGAAAAGGCCCCCATACATCACTATGAATTAAGGAAAAAGGTTGATTGCCAATTGAATTAGACAATTTGAAAGGAAGCCTATGGCTCTTAGCAATACAACAATCAATACAATATTGAGAAGACTGTTTATTAGAAACACAATGCAAATGCTTTTTCAAATGATGAAATTTCAAAGCATTAGGATGATCTGGCCTATTATGCCAAGTAGCTTCAGACATAGAAGCTACAGATTTGATGTTGAGATGTACTTGTGACTATGAAGAGGAAGAAGCAACAGATGGAAGAAAATGATATAGACCATTGACATTAGATCCTTTGTGAAGCATTCTCTTCGAATGCTTGTCCCAAATGACAAAATTAGCATCATCAAATGTGACAAAACAATTGTTATCTTTTGCTAATTTTTTAACAGAAACAAGATTGTAAGAAATAAAGAAAGCATGAAGAAGATTGTTCAATTTGAAAGAATAGTGATGAGTAGGTAAGATGCCCTTACCAATGTGTTGAATGTGAATAGAATTGCCATTGCCTATGGTAATCTGATCTGTACCTTGATAAGGTTGATGGCAACTCAGGTTGTTCATGTCAGTGGTGATGTGATCTGTGGCTACAGAGTCAAGGTACCAAGGCATTGGTGCAGAGGATGAACCAGAAGAGGAAACAAAAGCTCTAGATTGTTGAGGAGAGGCATGAGTAGAATGAGGCGATTGATATTAAGGATCCATATGATACCAACACTCCAGAACTATGTAGTTAAAACCACCACAAATCTGACATTGTTGAGAAAATCTGTTGCGACCTCTAAACTGAAAGAAGAACCAAAAGTTTTGCTATTTCCATAACCTCTAGACTGAAATCGAACTCTGAAAGAAGAACCAGAAGTTTTGCTATTTCCATAACCTCGGGAAGCATGAGGTTGAAAATTAGAGGAATTTCCTTTAACCGAAGAAAATGCAACTGTAGGTTCAAATGTAGGTTCCTTGAGCTTAGATTCCATATGGATTGCTTCAGAATAAAGCAAAGAAGACAATTCTTCCATTGTAATGAAACCTAATCTAGCTCGAATGGAGGTTACAAATCCATCATATTCATCAGGTAGTCCATTTAGAGTGATTATACCAAGTCCTCATCCTCAACCATGACTTAAGCAAGAGCTAATTAACAATCTCTTTGATCTTAGCAAGATATTCTTCCATTGAATCTAATTGCTTAGATATATTGTTCAGCTTGTTTTTCAAATGATGAACATGAGATCTTAAGAGAGAAGTATAGCATTTATGCAAAGCAGACCACACCTCAGAACAATGAAATGAACTGTAACACCGAGGAATAGACAGATGGAGATAGTGTTGCAATGATGCAACTTAGCAAATGTGCATCAACTAGACTCCATTGTACTCGATCAGGATTGGAGATACTCTTTCCAAAAGCATCGATGACTGGTAATGCCAAACAAGGGATTATGTCATCAACATAACCAAGAAGATTAGTGGCTCTGAGAATATTATGCCATTAAGTTTTCCAGATCACAAAATTTGTGCATCGAGTTTGATAGTTACGAAGGAAGATAGATTTGATATCAGTAAGGAAAGATTTGACGGAATCGAGGAGATTGAAGAACTTGAAAGTGCAATGATGGTGGACACAGAAGCCATGGATCACTTTGCTCGTTAGAGCTTACACAGCTCTGATACCGTGAAGAAATTCAGTACTCTTCATTTTATTCTTCAATGAATGAATATAGTCTTACATACTCATATATATACCTAAGTTGGTTACAACTAATCTCCACTACCTATCCACACTCTCTTTTAACAAACACATACTCTAACTGACTAACTAACTATTGTCTGAGTTGATAAGTTGGCTAAGGTTGTAGCTGCAACTGTGGCTTTGACTGAGCTGATAAACTGTTACACTTGCTAGGTGTCTCAATAGAAATATATATATATATATATTTTGAAAAATCTAGAAACTCCCTAGATGTTGATTTGTGATTATATATCAATTTTAAACAATATATAACAATCTCAATCAAACAATCAAGATAAATTGACACAACGATTTTACGTGGAAAAACCACAATTGGATACCTCCAATTGTGTTAAAAAAAAAAAAAAAGACCATGGGCAAAAGCCACAAAACAATCCACTAAAAAGACATAAAGGAATTACACAGGTATACTCTCAATTACCTAGCGAATCCACCCCCGAATTGAACCAACCCCTATGTGCCTCTTCCAACCCCGTCTTCACCTCGGAATTGTCTTGACGATGAGCCACTCCAGAATCCACCAAAGCTTCAGACTCGAATTCTTTAGAATCCACCGAAGAACAACTCTCTCTTTTGTGTAGAATAAACAAACAATCCTTTGATGTATACTTCTTAAGCCATGAGTTGAATACTCAATCAAAACATCAAAGAAAACTAGCAAAATAGTCCCAGATATAAACCCTAGAACCCAAGAAGAAGATCTGGAGGCGTAACCCTAGATTTGGAGCAACAAGCGAATTTATAGAATCTGAAATCGCGAGGTCCGCTCGAGCGTGGGAATGGACGCTCGGGTGGGGACACTATATGACGTGTTCCAAACCAAGATGTACGCTCGAGCGGAGAAATGGACGCTCGAGCGTGAAAACACGGATCACAGTATATTTGCAGACTCACCATACTTCTGGAACTCAGCATTCTCCGCTCGAGCAGGGGAATGTCCGCTCGAGCGGACAGGCAACTTTGAATGCATTTTTGCATTTTGCTTGCGCCCTCAACCCTGGCAGCGCCTGGACCGCCAAGGCTCGACCCCACGAGCTGACCGGGCAACTCGATCCCTATCATAATCAGGGAAGTGGCAATCTTGAAAGAATTAACATCACAAAACTTCTCTGCAAGGCACAATTCGGGTTGGATTCGCATCTAAAAACTCATAGCCTTACTGAAATAAAAAGTGCGAAAACAAATACAACTTAAAGGAGTTTTGTCAAACGGGGTTACCAAGAATAAAAACCTAACAATCTCCCCATTTAGCAATGCCATGACAAAACACACCTAACAAATAAAATCCTAATCACCCCAACTCATTACAGCCAACAAACGTAAACTTCTTTCTCAAGGTCATGATCCGCAAAACAGCCATTAGTGCCACAATCTCCAAAACAACTATTAGTGCCACAAGAGTATATAAAAAAACAATAAACATATGACTCAATTATCTTGAAGCATGAAATAAAAAAAATGAATAGATGGAAATTGGATTTTAAGAACATGTAGCATGAAAACATGATTTTAAGAACATGTAGCATGAAAACATGAACAACTACTTTCTCCCCCTTTTTGTCACAAATTGACAAAGGAAGCTCAATCAACTAAAGTAGGATCAAAAACCACACAAACAGGGAAAAGATGATGGAAAAATTAATAACCTGCGAGATGTAAGCAATAAACAAGTAGTGGATAGCAACACACAAACCAACTAATGCCAAACTCCCTTACTAAACCAATCCAAAATGAACCAAACTCCCTCTCACTAATAGCAACCACAAATTGAAAAAAAAATGAACAAGAAGAAAACGACAAAAATAATATGGTAGAGCAAGTAAGAAATCTCAGATTTGTACCTTAGAACACACAAGATTATCCAAGAAGCATAATTACTTAAAAACACAATGTGCATAGCCTCTAGAAAATTTCTCATAAAAGAAAGTGAGGCATTATGTGAAAAGCATAGATCCCATGAGAAAAGTGTGTGTGTGACTCTTGAAGTTCGATAAACATGAGATTCAAATCCTAGTAGTGATCTGATAGCTGGACCTCTGGTATGAGAATCTAAGCACAACTAAGGAAAGTCAAACCACTAGGAATCAATGGGTATTTGGTGAGTAAAAGTGGAGGCTCCCCCTCAATCAATGAATCCCTCTTTTTTTTCTTTCTTTTTCACTTTTTTTCTTTTCTTTCTTTTGCACATTTTTTCTTTCTTTTTATTTTTTATTTTTCTTTTTCTTGTGCACACTCATTGGCGGCTGACACGCTCAAGAGTATGGAAACCGAACCAGAGAAGCATAGATATAATATAGATAGCCTGGTTGGTGACTCTGGGGTAGCCTTTTCCTCATGGCTGGACTACAAAGAATAGAGGGAAAAACCGTGGAGATACAAAAAGATAGAAGGTGGTTAAGAGACACAATATCACCCATGATGTGCTAGTATAGGTCAATTCCTCTAGAAAAACAAAAGATATAATGCCAGAAGTCTATAGAGAAAAATGATCACTAAGGCGAAAGACCCCAAAATTTGCTAATCCAAGAGTGTGTACAAATGAGACATACTAATCAAAGAACACACACTCCAAAATGAGTAATGACCATAGAAAGCATATACATATTAACATGTAATGGACATTCTCATCAATTCTAATATGTAACAAGAACTACTCAAAAATTTCAAGCTTGCAAAATCATATTAAGAAAATCTTTTTGTTTTTTTTTTTTCTTTTCTAAAACAAAGCAAGACTTAAAAAGAAAAAAGAAAAACACACAGAAACCTAAAAACTAAAACGAATAAACAAATTAACACAAGTCAAGTTTTCTCACTCAAACCGCTTTAGTATGAACAAAGTTATGAGAATTGCGGTTCTTGGGTGGTTTCTTGACGTTGTGGTTCCCTTCCCTTTCAATGGGAACCTGTCTCGACGTGATTTCCAACCTCCTACTTCTAGGTCTAGGAAAATGCAAACTCGCTCCATGTTTGGTCTCAAGCAAATCAAAGTAACGAGGGCTAATATTACCTTTAATCTCATTACGACTAATGAAGTGTCTCTTATCCCATGAGATGTTGGAATTTCTTCCATCTTTATGAGATACTCTCCCATGCAACTCATAACAATAAGGGCGAATATGACCATACATACCACAATGATGACAAATAAAAGCAGGGTATACCTTCTCTTCTTTGGCCTTACCAACTCTAGGAAGTTTGAGAAGTCTATCCTCATGTTGAATTTTTTGTTCTCCCTTTTCTTGAGTTCTTGTATTATGAGATGTGGATGCACACTGTTTTTGCCCTTTCTTACCATCAAAGCCAATGCCACTCTTGTCAGAACAAATTTGTTGAGACCCAATGATATTGTCTAAAGTCTTTCATCCTTTGTTCCAAAGACCAATGGTTGCCATAGCACACTTGAGCTCTTCCTCTTTCTTGATCATTAGTTCTTCCAAAGCAACTTGAGACATCTCAAGAGATTCAATCTTTTCTTCATACATTGCATAGATTTGTTGTAGCTCATTCCTCTCTGTCTCACAAGTTAAGAGTTTTGCACAAAGAGCTTGTCGATCATTAGCTATCTTGATGGCATCAATCCTAGCTTCAGAAATCTCCTTCTTTAGTTTGACATTCTTACTTTCACATGCTTTGAGTTTCATAGTGAGTCTATCATTCAATTTGGATAAGTTAAGAGATTCCTTGTACAACTTTTCATAAGCTTGCTCAAGCTCTTCATCATCACTCCCCGAAGATTCATCATCAGTGCCATTCTCAACCAGCCTCTTCGGATACTCTGTTCGTCCTTCAGTTTCAGAAGCTGCCATGAAAGCAAGGAATTGTTTATGTCCCTCTTTGCCTTGATCTTCATTGTCACTTTCATCTTTATCAGATTCTGATTCATCATCCCAAGTGATAGCGAGGGCTTTCCTCTTCCTCAAACGAGTGGGACATTCTTGAGCAAAGTGGCCAAATCCTTGGCATTCATAGCATTAAACTCTTTGAGAGTTCCCTTGTATCTTTCCTTTCTCCTTCTTGGCTATAGAATTAATTTTGAGTTTATCTTTGCCTTTGGATTTATGAGTATGAGTAGATTCCAAAAGATAAGGATTCTTTTTCAGAAAAAAAAAATTTTAAATTGTTTTACAAAAACATCCATAATCTTGGAATCTATCTCACAATCCTCATCAGAACCCTCTCTAACTCTATGAGCACTACTAAAAGCAACATCTTTTTGTTTCTTTTTGAAATTCTTATGTGCCTTATAAGTTTGGAGATTTCCAACCAAATGATCTAGCTTGAGGTTGTCAACATCTTGAGCCTCCTCAATAGCCGTAACTTTTGGTTGGAACCGATCAGGCAAGGACCTCAAAATTTTTCCTACAATCTTGGATTCCGGTATTTTTTCACATAAATTGAAGCTGGAATTTACAATGTCACTCAACTTCGCATAAAATTCATCAAAGGTCTCACTATCTTTCATTGAAAGTTTTTAAAAACTAAACGTGAGCCTTTGAAGTTTTGAGCATTTGACAAAAGGAGTGCCCTCATGAGTAGTTTGTAAGATATCCCAAGCCTCTTTTGTGACTTCACAATTGCAAATTCGACTAAACTCTTCAGGTGTGACAGCGCAAAAGAGAGAATTGATAGTTTTACTATTCCAGCTACTATTTTGGTAATCAATTGTGTCCCACTTATCAATTGGTTTGAGGAAAGTTACTCCATCAACGGTAATCGTCGGTTCAGTCCACCCATATATGACAGATTGCCAAACTTTTTCATCAATAGATTTTAAAAACGATCTCATTCGAGCTTTCCAAAACGAATAATTGGATCCGTCAAGTAGGGGTGATCAAACCATAGAATTTCTCTCACGAATTGAATCCATTATCACAAATCAAACAAGATCTCATTCTAAAAGATTTTTTTTAAAAAAAAATAGAACGACTTGCTCTGATACCAATTGAAAAATCTAAAAACCCCCTAGATGTTGATTTGTGATTATGTATCAATTTTAAGCAGTATATAACAATCTCAATCAAACAATCAAAACAAATCGACACAACGATTTTACGTGGAAAAACCACAATTGGACACCTCCAATTGTGATAAAAAAAAAATCACGGGCAAAAGCCACAAAACAATCCACTAAAAAGACATAAAGGAATTACACAGGTATACTCTCAATTACCTAGCGAATCCACGCCCGAATTAAACCAACCCCTATGTGCCTCTTCCAACCCCGTCTTCACCTCGGAATTGTCTTGACGATGAGCCACTGCAGAATCCACCAAAGCTTCAGACTCGAATTCTTCAGAATCCACCGAAGAACAACTCTCTCTTTTGTGTAGAATAAACAAACAATCCTTTGATGTATACTTCTTAAACCATGAGTTGAATACTCAATCAAAACATCAAAGAAAACTAGCAAAATAGCCCCAGATATAAACCCTAGAACCCAAGAAGAAGATCTGGAGGCGTAACCCTAGATTTGGAGCAACAAGCGAATTTATAGAATCTGAAATCGCGAGGTCCGCTCGAGCGCGCAAATGGACGCTCGAGCGTGAAAACACGGATCACAGTATATTTGCAGACTCACCATACTTCTGGAACTCAGCATTCTCCGCTCGAGCGGATAGGCAACTTTGAATGCATTTTTGCATTTTGCTTCGGGGGCGCTGCCCCTCGACCCCGCCTGGGCGCTCCCCCCTAGACCCCCACGAGCTGACCGAGCAGCTCGATCCCCGTCATAATCAGCGAAGTGGCAATCTTGAAAGAATTAACATCACAAAAATTCTCTGCAAGGCACAATTCAGGTTGGATTCGCATCTAAAAACTCATAGCCTCACTGAAATAAAAAGTGCGAAAACAAATACAACTTAAAGGAGTTTTGTCAAACGGGGTTGCCAAGAATAAAAACCTAACATATTTTAAATAACGTATCAACTAGTAACAACCAATCTAAATATCAGTAGATCATGGTAGTATTGATAATTGTGAAAGTGATGGAAATGGCTACAGCTGCAACATCGGTAATTTTTTTAGTGTGTTGTGGTGGTGGTGGTGGTGGTGGTGGTAAGCAATTGTGGCAGTAGCTATACTAAGATGGTAGTTGATATTTTAAGGGTTGGGGCTGTGACAGTGGTGGTAATGGTAATGGTAATGATAAGCAGTGGTAGTAGACGGTGGTAGTGGCAACAGTGGTACAATGGTGGTTGTAATATGTGGGTAGTAAGGGGCTGTAAGGCGGTAGTTTTGGTGCCAGTGATAGCTAGTGGTAGTGGCAGACAATGGTACAATGATGGTAGTTGTGATGGTGGCAGTACAACCAGAAACAATGGTGGATATGTAGTGGAGGTGGTGGAGGAGTGGCAATAGCAACGGTGATGATTGAACCATTACAGGACCGAGGCCCGCCGATGGCTTCCACAGCAAGAAGTAGCGAATACAAGTTCTTGATCCTTTACTATAGCTACAACACCAAAACATTCCACAATAAAGCTCATTATCAAAAGTCTTTGTTCAAAAAACCAAAAAACATATATGTTCATTATCAAAAGTCAATATATGCAAGTACAACTTCAACATTTTCAGCACTGCCCCAACACTATCAACTACAACAAAAAAATCCCAAGAGTTAGTCTGGTGGTAAAGGCTTAGAATTTAAGGGTGTGTTTCCTCCAAAATTTTAAGTTCGAATCATTAAGTCTTTAATTGGCCTCCCTGCGTGAGATTGCTACCCCAAATCAACAAGTGTAGTGAGTAAAATACTAAAAGTCATACAAAAAAAAAAAAAAAAATTACTAAGAAAATCTCTATCAGAATTCAGAACCCTTGGCTTTGGTTAGATTTTGAATTTGTAGAGGATTTATTTATTTATTTTTATTACATTTATTTTTTCATCCACAGATTTGAGATCCAAATACAACATTATACAACCTGCAAGCCTTAGCATTTCCAACTACTGTTCAGATGTTCCTCCAATAGAACAAGCTTATCAACTTGTCTGTTTAAGCTGACTCTTTTTGTTTTTCCTAGGCTTTTTTTCTTTTTTTCTTTTTTTTTAAAAATTATGAAAAAAGATTAAATACCTTCACCACTAGACCAATGTCTTTTTTTAAGAAGATTTAATGGGTATAAAGCCATTTCTTTTTCTTTATTTCTTTGCAGTAAAATTTTAAGTAATGTCATATTCACTTACATGACGTCTATCAAATTACTTAAGCGGGTCCTTTTTCAAATTTCTAAATTCCATCATTTTACATTAGTAAAAAAATATGTTTAGATTTATTAGTTTATATAATATTTTTAATTAGTAAAAAAAGAAACAAGAAAATTATTCTATATCAGCACTTCACTTGGATTCAAAAATTTTTTTTAATTTTAATTATTAAAAATAAAAAATAAATAAATAAAAAAGTTGTCTATTGATGTTCGTTGTTTTGCAAAAGTGAGCTTAAATGGCAAAGTCATAATGTAGATGGGTCAAGGAATTAGAGAGAAACAAAGGGAGGGGGTATTAAAGTAAATTCAATGAATCACCTAACTCTATTAACTGACATATAGAGCAGTGGTATTTAAAAAAATAAAAAGAGTGTTAGCTTATTTCAGAGATATAGAGGGGGTGTTAGTGTAGTTTACCCCCAAGGACCAAGCTTACCTCCAGTTCATGTTTTGGACTGGAAGGTCCAATTTGCACTGTTTTGGATCTTGGTGATCCGAGCCGTCTAAGTTGATTCGATTTCAATAGTCACATGGCTAATTTGTATTTGTGTAAATATGGATAAATTTATTTTCAAAATCATCCCGTTTTGTAAGAAATGTAATTCAAACATATAATTTTTGAAGTTCGATCAACTTTATTTTTTACATAGATGATTTATAGATTTTACAATTTAAACAATTCAGATAATTAAGGAGAGCTCACAATAGGCCCAAAACAGTGAAAATTGGACCGTCCAGTTCAAAACATGGACAGAAGGCAAGTCTATCTCTTACCTTAATATTTAAGGTTTCATATATGATGGTAAATTAAAGGAAAATGATTGGATTTCTCTCAAATTTAAGTTTAAACTTGATCGTTATGTTTGGGTTCACAGGGCACATTAAGAGTACCGTTTTGGTAATCTAAATTGTTCATTTTGTAAGACTTTATGTGTATATCATTAATGAAAAAATTAAGTAGTTTTGTTAATTGTAGTCTTTTCATTTAGCGAGTTTGATTCAGAAAAAATGGACGACTAGTGCATTTTTTTAAATAGACTAACTATTTTTTTTAAACAAATGTGATAAAATAAAAATATTATAATTATCATATTGACTTAATTATTATTTATATATGGACGATATACATAAGACCTTCCAAAATAAATAGCTCAAAATATCAAAAGAAGACATATGATGGACACCACAAGCCCAAACATTACGGTCAAATTTGGGGTTGAACTTGAGAAAAACCAACACAGAAAAGAATATCACCCTAGATTTATTGAAGATTAATGCTATAATAACAATTTCCTTGTACTACATTCTATATACTATTTGATGTATTTGATGTAATACACATTAGTTAAATATTTATAATATTTATGTGCAGTAGTGGCACATGGATTTTAGCTCCGAAGAGGCATTATTGAATTGAAATCTTAACAAAAATCACAATCCAACTCAACCTAATTTTTATTTGATAGTAGGACTAAAAATTAGCACAATGCAAAAGGTATATTTAAATATAAACTCAAGTTAACTGATCATTATATTATTTTTATTAATTTGATTTTAAGTATGGTGATCATCAAGGTTTAAAAAATAATCACATGCTTTCATAAAATATAATAGCAAAATTATATTAAGATATACACACAAAAATAAATATAGAGAGGGATAGAGAAATAAATGAGAGAATAATATACACAGGCTGTTATATATCACTTTTTTTTTTCTTTTTGTTTTTGTTTTTTTTTTTTTTTTGTCATTTTGAATCACTAAATTACATTGCTATATATTATTAGTTGTCATTAATTATGTAATAATTATCTGTAAAAAAATTAATTAATTATAAGTATTCATATAAGATGTAATATAAAACAATGAAAAAAATTGGTGACATATAATATTTCTCTAATATAAAATTTATCAGAATTTTTTTTAACATAATTAAATATTTAAAGTGACAAATTAAGCATTTAAAAAAATAAAGAAAATAGTGATATAAATTTCAATACAGTATTTAAATGGATTAAATTAAAATATATTTTTTTTGTTAGAGGCATAAACATAATTTTTCAAAAGTTGAGGAAGGCACGTGACCCCTGGGCCTCGCATGCCTTCACCCCTGTTTATGTGGTGCATATAGTTCATGAGTGGTGGTGCTACATGCACCAACTAGTGTACTAATTAGTGTACCAATATTAGTTATGAATTTATTATTGACCCCACTCATTATACAAATTATAAATACCCAAAACCTCTTAAATTATGTCACATCATCAATTGGGACAAATTAAACATTTTTAAAAAAAAAATAAAGAAAATAGTGATATAAAATTTCAATACATTATTTAAATGGATTAAACTATATATATATATATATATATATTTTGTTAGAGGCATAAACATAATTTTTCAAAAGTTAAGAGAGGTACGTGACCCCTGGGCCTCGCATGCCTCCACCCCTGTTTATGTGGTGCATATAGCATTATTCATGAGTGAGTATGTTAAAGTTGAAATTATGTTAAAGAGTTGACAAGTAACAAATGGTAAAAATAAGATTATATTTGTGTGTTACATGTTTGTTAATTTAGTTGGTGAATGATTATTTCAATAGATATAAGGTGTATTAGGGACTGTTTAAAAATAAAAAATAAAAAGAAGAAGGTGTATTAGGGACAACAAAAATTATTTATTTCTATCATATCATATCTTTATTTTTTTACATATTTTTTTATAATAAATAAAAAATTAATTTATAAGACATTCAAAACATGTTAATTAAAGGTTTGATTAACTAACGATGTTACTTGAATGTGCATAAATGTCATTGTCTTGTCTATAAATGGACAATGTTAGGGAAAGGGAAAAAAATAGTACATGTCAACCTTACACATGGATTAATGTTGTGTTTAGTTAGGAGATTTAAAAGGGGATTTGGAAAGAAAAAGAAAAAAGATGAATATGTGTGAAACTATGTAAAATTTAGATATATTTTATTTATATTTTACTTAACTTTTCTCTTTTTCTTTCTAAATTTCTCTTCAAATCTCTCAACCAAATACAACATGAGATGCCAGTAGTTTAACAATGCACCAAACTGTTTCATTGGAGGTAGAGTAGGAATGACAACTTGTTTTCATCTACATGTGAAAATAGAGTGGAATGATTTTTGTTTCTAGTTCTGATTATATTTATTAAAAATATTTATCAGTGTAATGTATATATAATTTAATTTTTTTAATATAATAATATTAAAATATTACACTTAAAATTTATTTTTAATTATTTATTTACCATCTTATATCTTTTTAATTCTCATTAATTATAAATTAGGGAGACTTATTTATAAGTCTTTTTTTAGAACCTTATGCTAGACTAAGTCCTGTGTAATTTCTTATAGAGCCTCAAGTCCTATTTTCATAAGAATGTATTCCACAAGATCCTAATCTTTTTACCCCCCATTTTCACACCTTCCCTCTCTCTCTCTCACTCCCAACCACCGAATTGATATCAATCTGCTTCTTCGCCGTCATAGTCCGTTCTCTCTCCTATCCGAATGGAAAGCAAGATAATGGTTCTAATGTCAAGTTTTCCATCCACTCTGAGATAATTTTAGGGAATACCACCGGCACCAAAGTGACGGCACCTTGGGGCTATTTTTTTTATTTTTTCATGCAAGCGTTAAATATTTATTTTATTTGTCCTTTCAAGCATTGAGAAATGAACTTCCTTATTTTTCAATTGCAATTCTCTGAGAAGTCGCCAACAACGCTGCCGCCGTCAGTAAATCAAATAAATGACTATGTTTAAATGTCTATGTTTTCTTTGATTTTTTTATATAAAAAAAATAAAAAAATTCAAAAAATAAATAATTTTTAAAATTTTACAATTAATAATACAAAATAAAAATATATTAAGATTATATATCTATTTCAAAACAAACGGATTAAAAAAATAAAAACTTATTAAGTTTGCGGCGTATAAAACGTGACACATTACGTTACGTTTATGTAAATGTCACATTACGTTTATATAGGTGTCACGTTACGTTACGTTTATGTAGGTGTCACGTTACGTTCATATTGGTGTCACGTTACGTTACGTTTATATAGGTATCACGTTGCGTTACGTTTATGTAGATATGGCACGTTACGTTTATATAGGTATCACGTTACGTTTATGTAAGTGTCACATTACGTTACGTTTATGTAGATGTCACGTTATGTTTATGTAGATGTCACGTTACGTATAGGTGTCACGTTATGTTTATATAGGTGTCACGTTACGTTACGTTTATATCAATTTCCCTATATATGGTTTTATTATTAATTATGATATTAACAACTAATATTGAGGGTAAATATGTCAAGAAACTTCTTATAGGACTTATGGGAACATAAGTTTTTTTGTGGGACCAAATGTAACACAAGTCTCCCTAATAGGATTTCTAAATAATTTTCCCTATAAATTATAACTTTTATTAGTACCTCTATTTTTTAAGTTGCAAAATTAATTCATCCCCCACCCCGCTTTGCCCCCAGCCCCGCCATCTTCCCAATTTATTTTGTCCTAATATCAGACCAGATAAGGATATGGCATTACAAACCACTCCGTTGCCAATTCTAATTGTGTTTGATTAGAGAATTTAGAAAAAGATTTAAAAAGAAAAACATATATATATATAATATATTTATTTTATTTTATTTTATATATTTTTTTATTTATTTATTTTATAAATTCTTTTTTAAATTCTTTAACCAAATACATCGTCTTTTTCTATAGTTGTGGATTACCATGTCAATTCTAATCCCAACCAATTATGTCATCCACATCCGTAAAAGTGCGGACCTATGTCTCTACTTTATGAAGACTTATCTTCTCTTGAAAGTGAAAACTAACCTCCAAATTATTTTTTCTTAGGAGCCGTTTAGGGTGTCCTAAATAAGTATATTTTTTATTTTTTTTAATTAAAAAATTGATGAAAAAAATATAGATATTTAAATTAATTTTTTGACTTTTTATGGAAAAATGTATATTAAAAAATTGTATAAATTAGTGTATAAGAAAAAATTAAGATTGAAAGTTGTGCAGTCGTAATTTTTGACTTTTGATAAATAATAATAATTTTTAACTTTTTGAGTAACTTTTTGACTTTTTGATAAGTTGTCAAACTTGACCTTAGTCTTAGGGTACTTATTCACAACTTGACCTGTTTTTTTAGTTAAAAATATAAATTATTTGTAATTTTTATTTGGAAGATTTATACAAGATATAATCTTATAAAAAAATTATAATTCAATAGGTCATGTAATTTTTTTATGGACATATCTACCCCTAATTTTAATTAATTAATAACCTGATTAATGATAACATCATATATGAAAATTTTAATGTTACCATAGATTGTGATCATATGGTTAGAAATTTGAAATTCAAAACAACATAATTAATGGCAATATTATATATGAAAAATCCAACGTTACCATAAATTGTGATCATATCTACATGGTTAGAAATTTGAAATTCAAAATAACCTAATTAATGGTAATACCATATATGGGAAATCCAATGTTATCATAGATTGCGATCATATCTATATGGTTAGAAATTTGAAATTCAAAATATAAATGTAATATGTAACATCTCAAACCCACTGTGACATTCCTATATGCTTCTCATCACAAATCCAACGTGGCATTCCAATACTCCACCGTTGAATTATGAATAATGTAACCTCCTAAATTGTTGACTTTTTTGGCTTTCAAAGGTTAATTATGTAATTTTAAGCGTGCTAGCAAAAATCAATAAGTCCTTACAGAATTATTAGTTGCCAACCAATTATCAAGCGATTGTGTTGAAATTCTTTCTGCCTCAATGAAGAGGACTTTTACTGGTAGCTTGTTTAGAAGAAATTTATAAATAATAACGAGTATGGAATAATTCAGCAATTGAATTTCATTGAGCAAATGAGAACTTACAAGGAAGCTACACTGACCCAGCCTCAACGAGGTTCATAGCAACAAGTTACTTGAAAACTACTCTTAGGAAATGAAGTGCAGTATAGGAATTGAAGTGCTAGAAATGTAAAACTGGAAAAAAAAAAAAAAAAAAAAAAAAAAAACGAAGTAAATAAACTGATTTCTGGATTTGAGTCTAGGTCTTTCATTTTAGGGTCTTCTCTTCTATTTATATTCTCCAATAGTAACCGTCGAAGTGGTTTTCAACCGTCGAAATGTCCTCCCATGATTGTTGATCATGCTCTCCCACAGTTAACCCCACTACGCCATTCTTGCAGTTAGACATCCCTCCTAAATTTGAATTTGAATTTGAAAGTAACCGTTGGGCCACGTCATCTTGCGCCTTCTAACTGTTTTAGTGCTGCGCAGATCTATTATTACCCATATGAACTGCCACGTGTCTGTCTTTGATTGGAGACTTGTATTAACTCCCCAAATTACCCTTTACGTGCCACGTGTCAAGCTACGATTGGCTTTTACAAAATATACAGCCGACATAAATGTAACATGTAACTGTTAGAAATGGTTTGAAAAAATCTAAGTAAAAAATAGAATTTTTCATCAACTTTGATCTAATTTTTAGGTGGGATCCATGCGTCGATTTTCGCGGGTCAAACTGATAACGCGTTCTATGTTGTGATTCACGTGGTATATTTGGTTGCTCAAAACCATTATCGGGTGAATGGGAAATTGAAGCTAAAGTGAACTCTATGGAAATGGAGTTTTGGTAGAAATTCCTTAAGGTTTGTATAATGGCTTGTCCCACATTGATTTGGTGGGAAGAATTTTGTGGGTATATATAGCTTGGGTTTGGAATTTGGGGTAGGCCCCAAGGGGCAACTCAAGTTTGTAGAAGGGAGAGGTTATGGACTAATTGGACTAAACCCATTGGACTCAAAAATAACCACACACGTGTGCCACCACTATCCATCCGGTCGATCGGGCTGGGCTTGGGCGCAGGTGCGTGGTGTGAGGTTGGATTGGGCTTGTCCGGCCCAATACTAATCCTTTTGGGCCAAAACATTTGAATTTTATTGTATTTTTTGGTAAAATAAAATTTTTGTCCAGAATTCAAGTTAATTCTGGAAATAATCTATTCCGATTTTTCCCTACTTCCAAAAAGGTCCCTACGGTTTTTATTTGTTCAAAATTCAAACCCAAACATATTCATATCTGTTTAAATTCAAGCACAACAGGCTCAATACCTGTTCAATTCAAAATAAAAGGATGCCACTACATCTATAAATAGACTAGCCCTCATTTGATGATTTCATTCAGAATTTTCGTCCTAAATACTGTCTGTCTTCTCTGCATTTTTGCTACATTATTTTCCTTCTGAGAAAGAGTGTAAACACTTAGTGTGTTCGTTGTGCAAATAAATTGTAGTGCTGCATTTATTCGTTGATTGATCATTTTATTCTAGGAGATAGACGTCCATATTCTGAAAGCACCGTGAAGATGACGAATCTGTCTTAAGGACACAGTGTCGAACACTGGACTTGTTCAAAATATTATTCAAGAAATTAATCAAGTAAATTGTTTAATTTATTTTCTGTTTTATTAGTTTGTTTAAATCAGATTTTAATTTTATTTTTGTAACAAAATAAAATCTGCTTTTATTTATTTATTTTTATTTCTAGTTTGATTTTTGTAATCAAACAATCTCTCTCCTTTTCTATTTTTCTTTTGTATTCTGTTTGTCGTTTAATACACAAATAGAATTAATTTATTTAAATACAGTGAAGATTGTCCAACAATCTTAAGACAAATTATTTTTTGGTGTCTTTGTTGTATTTAATTTTCTGTGTTTTCACAAAACTGATATTCTGGTTGGAAAACAAATAGTAGTAATATACTGTTTGACAAATAGTAGTAATATACTGTCTATTTTCTTTGACAACTAGTAGTAATATACTAGTGTCATTAACAATTGCAGAATATTAATTTGTGTTACAGAAAATTACTGTGGTACTTTATTTTTCTAGTTTTAGTAACAAGGAAAATAAAATTATTTTGTGTTATAATTTATTTTCTGGTTTTAGTAACTAGAAAATTAATTTGTGTTTTGGTTTTTTCTGATTTTTGTAATCAGATATTATTGCTACTGCAACTGAAACTGCAACTGGAAGTGGTACTCCAATTGTTACACCAACTCCGGTCCCTATCCAAAACCATGTTCAAGTTCCAATAAATCATAGAGAAAAATTGAAAAAAATTAACGGTACTGAGTTTAAGAGATGGCAGCAGAAAATGTTATTCTATCTTACAACTCTAAATTTGGCCTGGTTTCTCCGTGAAAAGGCTCCAGTATTGAGAGAGGATGAAAGTGATCAGCAAGTTGTTACCGCTGTAGATGCTTGGAAGCATTCAGATTTCCTATGCAGAAACTACGTGCTTAGTGGCCTTGACAACATGCTGTATAATGTTTACAGCCCTTTGAAATCAGCAAAAGAATTGTGGGATTCTTTGGAGAAAAAATACAAGGCAGAGGATGTTGGCACAAAAAAATTTGTTGTCAGTAAATTTCTGGACTTCGTTATGGTAGACTCCCAAACGGTAATTTCTCAAGTTCAAAATTTTCAAATAATTTTGCATGATATTCATTCAAAAGGTATGTCTCTTAGCGAGTCTTTCCAAGTCACTGCTTTAGTGGAAAAAGTACCACCGGTTTGGAAAGATTTCGAAAATTATTTAAAACATAAACGCAAAGAGATGACCATGGATAAGTTGATTGTAAGATTGAGAATTGAGGAAGACAACCGAAAAGCTGAAAAATGGAATGGGAAAAATCCCATTGAGTCCAAGGCTAATGTGATTGAACAAGTTCACAAACCACATAACAAAAAGAGGAAGTTTACTAGAGATGGTCCTAAACAAGGCGACAACAATGGCAACAAGAAGTTCAAAGGAAAATGCTATAACTGTGACAAGACTAGACATCGTGCTTCTAACTACCGCCGCCCTAAGAAGGATCACAGAAGTACAAGCAAGAAGACCTCCAATCAGGCCAATGTGACAGAATTAGATTACATCTCTGACGGGGTGAATGACATCAACCTCTCTGTTGTGGTGTCTGAGGCTAATTTGGTTGGAAATCCCAAGGAATGGTGGGTTGACACTGGAGCAATTCGTCATATTTGTGCGAACAAAAAGACATTCACTACCTACAATGAGGCTGCAAAGGGTGAACAACTTAGGAAATTCTTCTACTTCAACAGTGACTGAACAAAGAAAAGTAATCTTGAAGATGACATCAGGGAAAGAACTGACCCTCAACAATGTACTGCATGTACTTGACATTTGGAAGAATTTGGTTTCTGGTTCTTTGTTAAGCAAAAATGGCTTTAGGCTTATCTTTGAGTCTGATAAATTTGTATTAACAAAGAGTGGTATGTATGTTGCTAAGGGATACATGAGTGATGGTCTCTTTAAATTAAATGTAATGACGATTGTACTGAAAGTTGCTACTAATAAGAATAACACATCTTTTGCTTATATTCTTGAGTCGAATTTATGGCATGGTAGATTAGGGCATGTGAATTTTGATGCTTTGTGTAGATTAATTAGTTTGGATTATATACCAAAATTTGAAATTGATCCTAATCACAAATGTGAAACTTGTGTAGAAGCGAAACTAACTAAGGCTCCATTTAAATCGGTTGAAAGAAAAACCGAACCTCTAGAATTAATTCATATTGATGTATGTGATCTTAAATTTGTTCATACTAGAGGAGGCAAAAAGTATTTCATAACATTTATCGATGATTGCACAAGATATTGTTATGTTTATTTACTTAGAAGTAAAGATGAAGCTTTAGAAATATTTAAACTCTACAAAACAAAAGTTGAAAATCAACTTGGAAAAACCATTAAAATGGTTTGAAGTGATAGATGTGGTGAATATGATGCACCTTTAAATGAATTTTGTGCACAACATGGCATTATTCACCAAACTATAGCACCCTATTCTCCTCAACAAAATGGAATTGCTGAAAGGAAGAATAGAACCCTAAAAGAAATGATGAATGCCATGTTACTAAGTTCAGGCTTACCACAGAACTTGTGGGGGAAAGCAATATTGTCTGCTAATTATGTTCTTAACAGAATACCCCACAAGAAAACTAATAACACTCCTTATGAATTGTGGAAAGGTCGACCACCTTCCTATAAATTCTTAAAAGTGTGGGGGTGTTTGGCAAAGGTAGAAGTTCCTGTTCCTAAAAAGACTAAGATAGGACCAAAAACAGTGGATTGTGTGTTTATTGGTTATGCTCAGAATAGTAGTGCATATCGGTTTCTGACTTATAAATCAAAAATACCTGATATAAATGTGAACACTATTATAGAGTCAAGAAATGCTGTGTTTTTTTAACTTGTCTTTCCTTACAAGAAAGGACATGAATTAAGTTCACAGAAAAGAACTTATGATTGTACACAAAGTCAAGAGACTAATGACAATCAAACACAAGAGACTAGTAATAGTCTTGACCAGCAGGAGTTAACTGATGATGAACCAAGACGAAGTAAGAGAGCAACAACCTCAAAATCCTTTGGTCCAGATTTTTTGACATGCTTGTTAGAAAATGAACTTCAAAGCTTTAAGGAAGCAATGACAGGTCCTGAAGCACTTTTTGTGAAAAGTGGCTGTTAATAATAAAATTAAATCGATTATACAAAATCATACTTGGGAATTGGTGAATCTTCCACCTGGTTCTAAACCTCTTGGATATAAGTGGATATTCAAGAGAAAAATGAAAGCAGATGATTCAATAGACAAGTATAAAGCAAGACTTGTAGTAAAAGGTTACAGACAAAAAGAAGATCTGAACTATTTTGACACATATTCCCCTGTGACAAGAATAACATCTATTCGCATGCTTATTGCTATAGCAGTGTTGTTTAATTTAGAAATATATCAAATGGATGTTAAAACAGCTTTCTTAAACAGTGATCTAAATGAAGAGATCTATATGGAGCAACCCGAAGGGTTTGTAATGCCAGGACAAGAAAAGAAAGTTTGTCGGCTTGTAAAATCTCTTTATGGATTAAAACAAGCACCAAAGCAATGGCATGAAAAATTTGATCATGCAATACTTACTAATGGGTTTAAGATAAATGAATGTGACAAGTGCGTCCATGTTAAAAATACTGATCAAGGATATGTCATAGTTTGTCTTTATGTGGATAACATGCTTATCATTGGAAGCAGTCAAGACATGATCAAATCAACTAAGCAAATGCTTAATAAAAGATTTGATATGAAAGATATAAGGGTCGCAGATGTTATATTAGGAATGAAAATTACTAAAACATCTGACGGATATGCATTATCTCAATCACATTATATTGAGAAAATTCTCGGTAAATTTATCAAGGATGATATAAATATAGCTAGAACACCTGTAGACATCAGTTTTTATTTATCGAAAAATAAAGGTGATGCGGTGTCTCAGTTAAAATACTCCCAAATCATTAGAAGCCTAATGCACCTAATGAATTGTACTCGTCCTAACATTTCTTATGCAGTCAGTAAATTGAGTAGGTACACTAGTAACCCCGGAGAAGACCATTGAAAAGCGATCATTCGGGTTCTTAGATATCTAAGATTTACCTGTGATCATGGTTTGAACTTTACTCGATATTCAGCAGTACTCGAAGGTTATTGTGATGCCAATTGGATATCGGATACTAAATATTCAAAATCCACTAGTAGATATGTCTTTACTCTGGGAGGCGCTACTGTTTCTTGAAAGTCCACGAAACAAACATGTATCACACGATCCACAATGGAATTTGAGTTCATTGCTTTAGACAAAGCAAGAGAAGAAGCAGAATGACTTCGCTACTTCTTAGAAGACATTCCAATGTGGCCAAAACCTGTGCCAGCTATTTGCATTCATTGTGATAGTCAATCTGCAATAGGCAGGGCACAGAATCATATGTATAACGGTAAGTCACGACATATTCATCATCGACATAATACCGTAAGGCAATTGCTCTCAAATGGAATAATCTCAATAGATTATATAAAATCTAAAGAGAATATTGCGGATCCGTTAACAAAAGGTTTGACAAAAGAGCAAGTGTATAGTTCATCTAAGGGGATGGGATTAAAGCCTATTACATAAGAGTCATCATAATAGTAACCCTACTTATATGACTGGAGATCCCAAGAACTAAGTTTAAAGGGACAACTAAGTTATGTGTGGCTCGCCAGAAATCACCAAGGGATTAAAATTCCCTACCCATTACTATGGTGTGAGTGATATCTGCAAAATATGTTGTTTACAAGGGTCTAAGGATAAGCTTAGCTTTTAATGATTACATATATCTTGATTTAGGTATAAAAATCAAGATGAGTTTAAGGAGATACTTACAAAAAGAATCACCTATATGAGAGTCAAACTGGGGCCGGTTCTATGAGAATGAAGAGGCTAAATTCTCTAGAAGCACTCATGAAAACTAGGAGCGTTCAAGGCCAAAATGAACACAACAATGAGAACCACGATGTGTTAGAAGACATTTTGTGTGAAATCTATTGTCTTGGCTTACACAAACGACTGAACAATTCAAGGCATCGCGTCCATTGGTTAACTAGTAACTCCGATAGGTTATCACTAGGGAAGGTTCAAGGCCGAAAACTACCTATCCTGATGCAAGATATTTTCGATTTATACTCTTTCGACAAAGTCTGCACATTGTTGCATTTCCGTTGTCATCAAATTCCATTCATGTGGGGGATTGTTATAAATGGTTTGAAAAAATCTGGGTAAAAAAGGCAACTTTTCATCAACTTTGGTCTAATTTTTAGGTGGAATCCATGCATCGATTTTTGCGGGTCAAAGTGATAACGCGTTCTATGCCGCGTTGTGATTCACGTAGTATATTTGGTTACTCAAAACCATTATTAGGTAAATGGGAAATTGAAGCCAAAGTGAGCTCCATGGAAATAGAGTTTTGGTGGAAATTCCTTAAGGTTTGTATAATGGCTTGTCCCACATTAATTTGGTGGGAAGAATTTTGTGGGTATATCTAGCTTGGGTTTGGAACTTGGGGTAGGCCCCAAGGGGCAACCCAAGTTTGTAGAAGGGAGAGGTTATGGACTAATTGGGCTAGACCCATTTGTGATAACCCTAGTCCGTATTATGCTAATTAATCCTAATTATGATTGTGATTATGTGTTTGACATGATTTTGAGTGCCATTTATATGAATATATGTGGTTTTCAATTTCTATCTGTTCACCGTAGAAAAATCTGTTTGATTATCTGCTTTAGAATTTAAATTGAAGGCCTTACCGACCACAGAACCCAAAATTGATTATGCCATTGTGATTAGCGCAATTTTTAGAGCCTATAGTGAAATTTAATTGAAAACTTATTCGGATCAAAATAATTAGATTTAGAGCGATTAATTTAAGCTCTATTATTTGGCCTAATCAAATTTGATTAGGAAAGCTTATATAAAGGGCCTCATTACACTCAATTCCTTCTCTTGAATTCATTTTGGCTGAAAATCACTCAGAGAGAGAGTGTATGCCGGTTAGAGAGAGAGAGAGAGAGCTCAAGTTGAAGAATTAATCAAGAAGCTTGAAGATCTTGAAGACCAATTCAAGAATTAACCATAATTTGGGTGATTAGAGCTTCTAGGTAAGCACTTGAGTATGAATTCATGAGTATAAGTTTGTAAATTTGTGTATTCAAGCTAGTTGGGTGATCAAGAACATAAAATTGCGGTGAAATTGAAGGATTGGAAGCTTTTGTGTACATGCATGCAAAGAATTGCTATGAATTTGCATATTTGAGCATGAATCATGTTAATCAAGGAGAATTGGGCACCAAATCTCTCATGCATGCATAATCTACATGAGTTTCATGATTATAAGTGTCATTTGTACTAGAATTGGAGTCAAAATTGACATGCATGTTTGATTAATGGAGATATGAAGATTATATGAAGTTTGAATGCATGGGTTTCAACCATACAAGAGAAATATTGATTAATTTGAGAGCATAATTATGGATTTTGAATAATTGGCCTCATATTACTTACATCCTTATGCTATATATTGTGTTTCCACATTTTTGGACCAAAAACATGAATGTTGGACCTTTGAATATCAAGGTTGCACTTGAAGAACAATTCTGGAAAACCCAGAAATTGGCATGTCCGCTCGAGCGGGGAAAGCACCGCTTGAGCGTGAAATGCTAGTTCTCAAAACTTTTGCAGACATGGATGTCCACTCGAGTAGGGAGATTCACGCTCGAGCAGAGAGCCATGTAGGGTGACTTTCAGCTCGAGCGTGAAAATAAGGCAACCAGTACTTTTACAGGCCATGGGGTTCCGCTCAAGTGGCGAAATCCACGCTCGAGCTGAAAGTCACACTACATGGAAAATATTTGTCCAATTGCTTATTTTCATATCAGTCTTATAAGTTTGTTAAACAAAATTGTGGACAAATATTTGTTATGTCATATGATTGGGCCAAAGGCCGTCGAACACCGTTTGATATGAATGATTGGGCCAAAGGCCATTTGACATGAATGATTGGGCCAAAGGTCATTTGACATGAATGAAATGGGCCAAAGGTCGTTTGACATGAATAATTGGGCCAAAGGCCGTCAGATACGAGCGATTAGGCCAAAGGCCATTGGACATGAATGAATGGGCCGAAGGCTGGCGGATATGAGTGAATTGGGCCCGAGGCCGTTTGATACGCTTGGATCTTAGTCATTTGATACATTAGATTGAAATATGAATTGGGCCCAAGGTCGTTTAACGTAACTGTTTCAAAGTTCATTCATGTATCTCTTTTTACTTGATATTATTCACTGGGCTTTCGCTCACTCTCATTCATGTGTCTGTAGGTGAGCCAAGAGATGTCCAAACCCAGCCTCAATGAAGTATGTGAGAAACAGTCAAAGTTTTGAAGAGTCAGCCCAAACGTCTCACGCATGAGACTTGTCTTCGCCTCTTTTGTCCTTTTGCTATAATTTTGCTATATTGGCAGAACATTGGATCATTTTTGTATATAAGTTTTGGGTTTGACTGACTTAGACATGAATGATCCTGTATGTATAGAACTTGGGTTATTTTTCTTTTTGACGTGAGTTATTAACGAATAAATGTGAAATGTTATGATGTGCCATGTAAGCACGGCTCCATGGACAAAGTTTTTAGTTGCTTCCGTTTGGCCCCTTAACTCTACTAGAATATATTTTATTTGGTTTGAGGCCGTAGGTAATCTCTTGATTACTGGCCAGTTATGACCTTAATTCCATGGGGGCGGGTTCGAGTCATGACAGAGTGGTATCAAAGCACGAGTTAATAACTCACACACGTGTCCAAACGAGCAGTTAGCATCTAGAAAAGATCTATGATGCATTCATGTGATAAGTACGAATCTGAAAGCATTAAGAATATGCTTAAATGTTTCAAAATGAACAATTATGTGCTTAAATGCTTCAAGATGAATGATGATATGCTATATGTTTGTACTTTACTTGCATTGCAATTATTTGAATATGTATGCTTCTCTGTATATGCATACTTGTGAAACTTCTGTATAAAGAATAATGCAAGTCTAATCAGATGGTGAGAACAAGTGGTGATGAAATAGAGGAGTCTTCTACTGCCAGAATTGATAGAATGGAAAGATTGATTCAGGAAATGGCAAAAACATTGAGGCAATAACAGCAGTGGCAACAACTACATCCTCCGCCTCCTCTTCCAGTACCACCTGTGCAAGATAATCAGAATGATGACCGAATAATAGCTCTCACCCAAGAGTTTAAGAAAATGAAACCGCCACAGTTTCATGGGGGATTGGATCCGTTAAAAGTCGAAGCATGGATTCTCGACATTGAAAAGCTGTTTGAGGTGTTTCCTTGTTTAGAGACACAGAAAGTACTTCTAGCCACCTTTATGCTAGAAGATGAAGTAAGAAGATGGTGGATGTTAATGCATGAAAATTACAAAGACATTGGCTAGGCAAAATTCCTGGAAGTTTTCTATGATAAGTACTTCCCTCAATGTGTCCGTGACAGGAAAGTATCGGAGTTCATAGAACTTAAACAAGACAGCATGACAGTAGCCGAGTATGAGGCCAAATTTACTGAATTGGCCAGGTTTGCACCACATGTGATTGATACCGACTACGAGAAAACGAGGCATTTTGAAGGTGGGCTTCGAAGTGATATTTTAGAAAGGGTGAATGTGCTAAAGCTGGAAACCTATATTGGGGTGCTGGACCAAGCCATAATATCAGAGGCTAACCTAGCTTGACAGGCCAAATCAACAACTGACTGGAAGGGTAGTAAAAGACAGGGCTTCTTTTTGAAAAAGAAGTTTTCAAAAAAACAGAATACGAGCTCCTCGAGTACTGCGAATTCTTCCCGAGACACGTCTCCCATGTGCAATGTTTGCAGTAAAAGACATCATGGAGTTTGTTACCATGTGTCAGGAGCTTGTTTTAAATGTGGTAAAACGGGCATATGGCCAGAGATTGTAATCAGAACAGTGGAAAATTAGCTGCTAGCTCAACGACATCTGTCTCAAAACCAAGAAATACTATGAGATCTACTACAACCGAAGATACCGTAAAGCAAGGGAGAGTTTTTGCGCTTGTTCCAAGCGATACATAGAATACTGTAGCCGTTGTCTCAGGTACTATCTCTATATGTAATCAGGACGCTTTTGTACTAATTGACTCCAGATCAACACACTCCTTCGTAACTTGTGCATTTGCATCTAGATTGAGTAGGCCTCTAGAACCATTGCCATATTTGCTATGTGTATGTGCTTCACCCGAGGAATCTGTATTGTGTGAATCTGTATATCATTTTTTTGACATGTATTTTGGGAATGCTATTCTATATGTAGATTTGTTGCCCTTGAACTTTAGACATTTCGATGTAATTTTTGGCATGGATTGGTTAACTAAATATAGTGCCACCATTGATTGTGTAACAAAATGGGTTATGTTTAGACCACCGGAATAGGAAGAAATTGTGTTTGTGGGTAACGGGGTAGTGCCTCCACCTTATTTAATATCTACAATGAAAGCATGTAAATTGATCAGGAAATGGTGCCAAGGTTACTTGTGTTATGTGCTATCTGAACAATCTGTGAATGTTGAATTGAGTTATCCCTATTGTTAGTGAATTTCCAGATGTGTTTCCAGATGAATTGCTAGGGGAATTGGTAGATAGGGAAATAGAGTTTACTATTGAAATTGTGCCAGGCACTCAACCTATTTCTAAGACTCCCTACAGAATGGCTACCGCCGAAATGAAAGAACTGAAGGAACAATTGCAAGATTTGCTTGATAAAGGGTTTATCTGACCTAGTACTTCACCGTGGGGTGCACCGGTGTTATTTGTGAAAAAAGAAAGATGGAACCTTGGGCTTGTATATTGACTATCGAGAACTGATCAAGGTAACAATAAAGAATAAATATCCCTTCCCTCGTATTGATGACATGTTTGATCAGTTACAGGGATTACAAATGTTTTCCAAAATTGATTTGAGATCCGAGTATCACCAGTTGAAAGTGAAAGCAGAAGATGTTGAGAAAACTGCGTTTCAAACAAGGTATGGCCATTATGAATTTCTTGTTATGCCATTTGGGGTGACTAATACTCCTGCAACATTTATGGACCTAATGAACCGAATTTTTAAGACCTACCTTGATGAATTCATTGTGGTTTTTATCGATGATATCTTAATATACTCAAAGAATAGATTTGAACATGAACAACATCTGAGGACTGTTTTACAAACACTTAGGGAAAAGAAATTATTTGCCAAACTAAAGAAATATGAATTTTGGTTGGATGAAGTTATCTTTTTAGGGCATGTTATCAACAAAGAGGGGATTTCAGTGAACCCACAGAAGATAGAGGCAATTGTGAATTGGCCTACATCGACAAATGTAACAGAGGTCCGCAGTTTCATGGGCTTAGCTGGCTACTATAGGAGGTTTGTGAAAGACTTTTCAAAAATAGTTGTGCCTCTTACCCAACTGACACGCAAAGGGCAACTGTTTGAATGGAATGACGAAAGAGAGTCTACCTTTCATGAACTAAAAACAAGATTGACCACTGCACCAGTATTAACGTTGCCCATAGGTATGGAAAACTTTGTAATCTTCAGTGATGCATCCTATAAAGGTTTGTGTTGTGTATTAATGCAGAGTGGAAGGGTGATTGCCTACGCCTCTCGGCAGTTGAGGCCATATGAGAAAAACTACCCAACACATGATTTAGAACTGGCCACAGTCGTAGTTGCTTTGAAAATCTGGTGGCATTACTTGTCTGGGGCAAAATGCGAAGTTTACATAGATCACAAAAGCCTAAAGTACTTCTTCACTCAGAAAGAGTTGAATATGCGGCAGAGGAGATGGCTTGAATTGATAAAAGATTATGACCTTCAAATCCAGTATCACCCTGGGAAAGCTAATACAGTTGCTAATGCCTTGAGCAGAAAATTGATAGGGAATTTGGCTTGCTTGCTTACCGAACAGAAAGAGATTTTGCAAGGTTTTGAGAAGTCCGGGTTGAAGTGATATTGTGTGAACAGGGCGGATTGATAGCCGTCATTTCAGCCGAACCAGTGATCATTGAGGAGATTAAACAGAAACAAAAAGAGGATGAATTCCTCAAGAAAGTGTTTGATGAATTTGAGACAAGTCTGAAAGCAAAATTCAGCATTGAAAGCAAAGTGTTGAGATTTCAGAACCGAATATGTGTCCCAGATATTCCGGAACTAAAGAATAGAGTTCTAGATGAAGCTCACAAGTCAGTGTTTGCTATGCATCCAGGTAATAACAAAATGTATCAAGATTTGAAACAAAGCTATTGGTGGCCTAAAATGAAGAAAGAAATTGCAGAATATGTGTCCAAGTGCTTTCAATGTCAGCAAGTTAAAGCTGAACATCAGAAACCAGGCGGTCTACTTCAACCTCTCCCTATTCCAGAATGGAAGTGGGAACATGTGACTATGGACTTCGTTGTTGGTCTACCTCGAACTTCTCAAGGTATGAATTCTATTTGGGTTGTAGTTGATAAACTGACTAAGTCTGCACATTTTCTACCTGTTATAACTACATTTGATACTTATAGACTAGCTACTATATATGTTGATGAGATTGTCCGTTTACATGGAGTTCCAGTATCTATTGTATCGGATAGAGATCCGAAATTTATATCCAGATTGTGGAAGAGCCTACAAAGAGCAATGGGAACAGAATTAAGATTTAGTACTGCATTCCATCCACAAACAGATGGGCAATCAGAACGAACCATACAGACCTTAGAGGACATGCTCAAAATGTGTGCTTTAGATTTTTAAGGGAGTTGGGAAGATTATTTGTCACTGGCAGAGTTTGCATACAATAACAGCTTTCACTCCAGCATCGGTATGGCACCATACGAGGCTTTGTATGGTAGACAGTGTAGATCGCCAATTTGTTGGACAGAAGTTGGGGATAGGGCTCTACTAGGGCCTAAAATTGTGCAAAATACTTTTGAGAAGATCAAAACTATTCAGCAAAGGCTCAAGACAGCTCAGAGTCAGAAAAAGAACTATGTAGATGTTTGAAGAAGACCTCTTAAGTATGAGGTTGGTGACCACGTGTTTATTCGTGTGACCCCGATGAAAGGCCAAGTAAGATTTGGTAAGAAAGGGAAATTGTCGCCTCGTTACATTGGACCGTTTCAGATTCTGGAAAAACTTGGTCCAGTTGCTTATAGAGTTGCTTTGCCACCAGGATTCGAGCAAATCCATAATGTGTTTCATGTGTTGATGTTGAGAGGTTATCTTCGGGATCTGTTTCATGTAATTGATTACCACTGGATAGCCCTCGATGAAAATATGGAATACGCGAAATGGCCGGAGTGAATCATTGACCGGCAAATGAAACAGTTAAGAAGCAAGTCCATCCCGATGGTAAAAGTGGGATGGAAAGAACACTATGGAATGGACGCCCCATGGGAAAAAGAGGATGAAATGCGACTACGCTATCTACATTTGTTTTTCGACGAAGGTAAAACAAGTTTGGAGGACCAAACTTCCTAAAGAGGGGAAGACTGTGATAACCCTGGTCCGTATTATGCTAATTAATCCTAATTATGATTGTGATTATGTGTTTAATATGATTTTGAGTGCCATTTATATGAATATATGTGGTTTTGAATTTCTATCTATTCACCGTAGGAAAATCTATTTGATTAACTGCTTTAGAATTTAAATTGAAGGCCTTACCGGCCACAGAACCCGAAATTGATTATACCATTGTGATTAGCGCAATTTTTAGAGCCCACGGTGAAATTTAATTGAAAACTTATTCGGATCAAAATAATTAGATTCAGAGCGATTAATTTAAGCTCCATTATTTGGCCTAATCAAATTTAATTAGGAAAGCTTATATAAAGGGCCTCATTACACTCAATTCCTTCTCTTGAATTCATTTTGGCTGAAAATCACTCTAGAGAGAGAGTGTGTGCCGGTTAGAGAGAGAGGGAGCTCAAGTTGAAGAATTAATCAAGAAGCTTGAAGATCTTGAAGACCAATTCAAGAATTAACCATAATTTGGGTGATTAGAGCTTCTAGGTAAGCACTTGAGTATGAATTCATGAGTATAAGTTTGTAAATTTGTGTATTCAAGCTAGTTGGTGATCAAGAACATAAATTGCAGTGAAATTAAAAGATTGGAAGCTTTTATGTACATGCATGCAAAGAATTGCTATGAATTTGCATATTTGAGCATGAATCATGTTAAACAAGGAGAATTGGGCACCAAATCTCTCATGCATGCATAATCTACATGAGTTTCATGATTATAAGTGCCATTTGTACTAGAATTGGAGTCAAAATTGACATGCATGTTTGATTAATGGAGATATGAAGATTATATGAAGTTTGAATGCATGGGTTTCAACCATACAAGAGAAATGTTGATTAATTTGAGAGCATGATTATGGATTTTGAATAATTGGCCTCATATTGCTTACATCCTTATGCTATATATTGTGTTTCCACGTTTTTGGACCAAAAACATGAATGTTGGACCTTTGAATATCAAGGTTACACTTGAAGACCAATTCTGGAAACCTAGAAATTGGCATGTCTGCTCGAGCAGGGAAAGCACTGCTCGAGCGTGAAATGCCAGTTCGCAGAACTTTTGTAGATATGGATGTCAGCTCGAGTAGGGAGATTCACGCTCGAGCGGGGAGCCATGTAGTGTGACTTTCAGCTCGAGCGCCCGACTTCATGCTCGAGCGTGAAAATAAGGCAACCAGTACTTTTGTAGGCCATGGGGGTCCGCTCGAGCGGCGAAATTTACGCTCGAGCGGCGAAATCCACGCTCGAGCGGGGAGCCCTGTTTCAGAAAATTTGTAAACATGTTTTGTGTTTCATTTTCCGTTCTCTTTCATTTCTAAGTACTCTTAGGCATATATTAAGCATTGTAAATAAGTTAAAAGAATAAGAAAGAAGCCTAAGAAGGATGTATGAATTAAGAACGGATTGAATCGTTTATGACCCATTATGTTCATGAAATGTGTAGGGTCAAGCACAAGAGCAAATCCACCGGCAGATCACTATGAGTAATATCTTAGTAAAGATATTTGAAGCATGTTATTTGTCCAATGGCTTATTTCCATATCAGTCTTATAAGTTTGTTAAATAGAATTGTGGACAAATATTTATTATGCCATATGATTGGGCCAAAGGCCGTTGGACACCGTTTGCTATGAATGATTGGGCCAAAGGTCATTTGACATGAATGATTGGGCCAAAGGCCGTTTGATATGAATGATTGGGCCAAAGGCTGTTTGACATGAATGAAATAGGCCAAAGGCCGTTTGACATGAATGATTAAGCCAGAGGCCGTCAGATACGAACGATTAGGCCAAAGGCCGTTGGACATGAATGAATGGGCCGAAGGCCGTCGGATATGAGTGAATTGGGCCCGAGGCCGTTTGATATGTTTGGATCTTAGTCATTTGATACATTAGATTGAAACATGAATTGGGCCCAAGGCCGTTTGACGTAACTGTTTCAAAGTTCGTTCATGTATCTCTTTTTACTTGATATTATTCACTAGGCTTTCGCTCACTCTCATTCATGTGTCTATAGGAGAGCCAAGAGATGTCCAAACCCAGCCTCAGTGAAGTGTGTGAGAAACAGTCAAAGTTTTGAAGAGTCAGTCCAAACGTGTCACGCACGAGACTTGTCTTAGCCTCTTTTGTCCTTTTGCTATAATTTTGCTATGTTGGCGAAACATTGGATCATTTTTGTATATAAGCTTTGGGTCTGATTGACTTAGATGTGAATGATCCTGTATATATAGAACTTGGGTTATTTTCCTTTTTGACGTGAGTTATTAACGAATAAATGTGAAATGTTATGATGTGCCATGTAACCACGGCTCCATGGACAAAGTTTTTAGTTGCTTCCGTTTGACCCCTTAACTCTGTTAGAATATATTTTATTTGGTTTGAGGCCGTAGGTAATCTCTTGATTACTAGCCGGTTATGACCTTAATCCTATGGGGGCGGGGCCGGGGGCGAGAGGGCGGGTTCGGGTCATAACACCCTTAGACTAAAAAATAACCACACACGCGCCGCCGCTATCCGTCTAGTCGGTTGGGCGGGCTGGGTTGGGCGTGGGTGTGAGGTTAGGTTCGGCTTGTCTAGCCTAATACTAATCTTTTTGGGCCAAAAACATTTGAATTTAATTTTATTTTTTGGTAAAATAAAATATATGTCCAAAATTCAATTTAATTCCGGAAATAATCTTTTTCGGTTTTTCCCTACATCTAAACAGGTCCCTACGGTTTTTATTTGTTCAAAATTCAAACCTAAACAGATTCATAACTGTTTGAATTCAAACCCAACAGGTTCAGTACCTATTCAATTCAAAATAAAAGGATGCCGCTACATCTATAAATAGACTAGCCCCCACTTGATGATTTTTATTCAGAATTTTCATCCTAAATGCTGTCTATCTTCTCTGCATTTTTGCTGCATTATTTTCCTTCTGAGAAAGAGTGTAAACACTTAGTGTGTTCGTTGTGCGAATAAATTGTAGTGCTGCATTTATTCGTTGATTAATCATTTTATCTTGGGAGATAGATGTCCATATTTTAAAAGCACCGTAGAGAGGACAAATCTGTCTTAAGGACACAATGTCGAACACTGGACTTGTTCAGAATATTATTCAAGAAATTAATCAAGTAAGTTGTTTAATTTCTTTTCTGTTTTATTTGTTTGTTTAAATCAGATTTTAATTTAGTTTTTGTAACAAAATAAAATCTGTTTTTATTTATTTATTTTTATTTCTAGTTTAATTTTTGTAATCAAACAATCTCTCTCCTTTCATATTTTTCTTTTGTATTCTGTTTGTCGTTTAGTACACAAACAGAATTAATTTATTTAAATACAGTGAAGATTGTCCAACAGTAACATCCCAACCCAACCCATGTATTGAACCACCATCACCCTCATCCCAGTGTAACTTCAACATTGAGCGATGGGATTCAATCCACATTCAATTACAAACCCAAACCCTCAATAATTTTGCACAACTTATTCTGACATATATATAAACACTGATTACAACAAAGACATGATACACATTCAAACACATATACAACCGAACAAGCACACAAATGTCATCTACTACATGATGTATGTGGATTAACTTTACACATTAAATGTAACATGTATCGCAACACGATCATCCAGGTCTCAATGTACAATTGTCACCCTACGGCGCGGTTCATATTTGACATCCAATTAACAACCAAAACCAAATGTCTCTAACCCAACCCTTGAACCCATACACACCACCCCACACCTCGAACATATCAAAACACATCAACCATCACAATGTCAAATACATTCAATCAGAATATTGGCCAAAGAGTGCATATCAATGAGTGTAATAGATTGCCAATGCTCTATTAAAGATGAACAATCCACATTTCAACAAACAGCAACACACTTCATCAAAAAAAAAAAAAAAAGAACATATCTCTTCCCCTCAACTAATTGGAGTCGAAATCTATCGAAAGAATGAACACACAACCCTCAAACTTCATCATATCATCGACCCTATCCACATCTATTTAAGCAACATTTTGAAAATGCACTGGAATCCCACGATCAAGGCGAAAAAAACTCGTATGGTCATTGCCTGTAGACTTGTCTTTCCTAAAAGTCTTCCCAAATGTGATACGATGAATAAGAAAATAAGGTATAATATGGAAACAAATTAGGGGTATAATAGTACACTAATATCATTCATTTACAACTCATAGGACCTTATAGAATACATTCTTATTTAAATAGGACTTCAAACTCTAAAAAAATATTCATAAAATTTCACATTAAATAAGCCTTCTAAATAGGACTTATAAATAATTTTCCGTTTAAAAAATTGTGATTAATTTGTATTATTATCATAAGGGTTAATTACATAAAGATGCTTTCAATTATTACTGAATGGAAAAGGTTGCGACACCAATTGGTTAAGAAATTGAATAGGTATTTGGAGTTTTATTTATTTTAGGTAACTTTGTATTAAATCTTGGGTAAACTATCAACAGGTCTTAATAATTGGACTTAATATCCATCAAGTCCTATTGAAAATAAGTCCTAGCATAATCGTCGCTAAAAATAATTTTTTGTGACGATTTTTTACATATGTCGCTAAAAAATGACAATTAGTGACTTTTTTTTGTTACGACTTTTATAAATTATCGGTAAAACTTACAATTAGTGATGTTTTTCTGTGACAAATTTTTCAAACTGTCGCTAAAAGTTGATAATTAGTAACTTTTTTGTGATGATTTTTTAAAATTGTCGCTAAAACTTGTAATTAGTGACAATTTTTTGTGACAAAATTTTCAAACTGTCGCTGAAAATTAACAATTATTGACATTTTTTAATAGTATATGATGAAAAATGTGATTAATTATCATAGGACCTATTAAACAATAAGTCCGCTTTTTTCTTTTCTTTTTTTTTTTTTTTTTTTTTTTGATTGGCAAATGTTAGTTATTAGTTATTAGTTATTAGATTAGTACCTATAGAAGAAAATCACTTCACCCTTGGCAAAGCACCTAAATGCTTGCACTCCCTTAATTCAACCCTCTTAGGGAAATTGAAACCATGACCTCCTTGGGATTAAGTCCTAGGAAAAGTATGGTGGCCAACTAGGCTAGGCCTAGTTAGTTAAACAATAAGTCCACCAAGTAAGACCTATAGGTAAATCTCCCTTAAATCTTTATCTAAAAAATATATAATTCAATTTTTGATAATTTTTGGATGATCGATCACATGATTTATTTATTTATTTTGCGTGATCAAATTGTTCCACAATTCTATTACACAATTATTTGCATATAAGAAGTTTTGAAAATTTGACTAAAATATGAAAAAGTTAATAAAGACAATAAAAAAAAGAAAAAAGAAAAAGAAGGTGCATCTTTTTATTAATCCCTCTTCATCTACTTATGTTCCAAAAAAGTTCTATAGGTGATATAATTATCAAAATACCCCTAATAATAATAGGGTGTGCACATTCATGTTCACATTGACAATGTAAATGTTGCATGATGTTACACATTGTCATTGTAAACATTCACCCTGTCAAATTTATTTATCGTAAATGTTCACATCACTAAGTTATTAAGAGTTAAAAAATATATTTGTAAAGTTAAAATTGTATATAAAATATCTTAAATATGATAATTAGGATTTAGTGGATCAAATGTCCAAACTAATAAAACGTATTGAAATATAAGAATATCTTATATACTAATTGGGATACAAGTATTTTTAGAGGATTTTCTAATAAATTCTCCAAAAAAGAATGAAAAAAAAAAAACTCAAAAATAGTTTTCAAAAATAAAACCAAACATAATTTTTGTTGTGGAACAATTTGATCGTTCAAATAAATAAATTAGAAAAATAAAAATTAGCTGCTGGGTATTTGAAAATTTGACAATATTAAATTTTATTTACCATCCAAAAAAAAAATTAGAGAAATATTTAATTAAAAATGTAAATGAGTTACCTAAAATAACTAGAATACCAAATGTAAGCTTATTTGTATAATCTTTTAACCAATCATAAAATGCCACATTATTTGAATTGTAGAAACCGCTCACTTAATTGATATTTTTCATATTTTTTTCTTATCTTTCCTTCAAATCCTTCCCTCTACAAAAAAAAAAAAACAAAAAAAAAAAAAAAAAAAAAAAAAAATCACAAATCCATAATCTAAAAATTCATAATCTATCTATATCTATATAATATATAAGGAAAAGGGTTTTTTTAGCGAGGAGCATTGTGAGAGTTTTAATATCTCATACTAATTTTCTTGAATTTATTAATTTTAAATAATCAAGAAAATCTCCATTGACTAGCTTTTATTTGATAATCCCACATCGGGAAAAAAAAGAGAAAAAAATGAGTTATTTTACTCATATGAAGAGAATCTTATACTCTCATTCCATTTAGTGAGGAGCCTTATGAGAGTTTCAATATCTCATACTAATTATCTTGATTTTCTTAATTTTAAATAATTAAGAAAATCTCAATTGGCTAATTTTTATTTGATAATTCATATAAAAAAAAGGGTCTTTTTATTAAGAAGCCTTCTGAGAGTTTCAATATCGCATACTCATTTTTTTGAATTACTTAATTTTAAATAATTAACAAAATCTCCATTGACTAGCATTTATTTGATAATCCCATATCGGGAGAAGAAAGAAAAAAATGAGTTGTTTTATTTATATAAAGAGAATCTTATACTCCCATCCCATTTAGTGAGGAGTCTTATGAGAGTTTTAATATCTCATACTAATTTTCTTGATTTTTTTAATTTTAGACAATTAAGAAAATCTCTATTAGCTAGCTTTTTTTTGATAATCCCACATTGGGAAAAGAAGGAAAAAAATAAGTTATTTTACTCATATAAAGTGAATTTTATACTCCCATCCCATTTAATATTATATTATTGTGTATGTTTCAATTCAATAAAGTTTAAATTTTAAATAATATTGTACTATTGTACATGTTTCAATTCAATATAGTTTAATTAATTATGACCTAACCGATTAGGCTAAATCAATTTTATTTTATTTTTTTGGATTGATTTGTTGGTTTAACCTCGATTTTAGCGGTTTTATCAAAATATATTGATTAGAAATAAACAAAAGATTGATCTGATTAAATATTAAAAGACTGAAATTGCTTAATTAGAAATAAACTTTCTATCCAAATAATTTTTAACTTTTATTTTATAATTCCACATCGGAAAAAGAAAAAAAAAATGAGTTGTTTCACTTATATAAGTTAAATCTTAATAGTGTAGTATTGTGTATATTTCAATTCAAGACAGTTTAAATTTTAAAATTAAAATAATATTTAAAAGTTTTAATTAATTAATTTTTGTGTAAGATAGTTGGTCATTTAGCCTAACTGATTAGGCTAAACCATTTTGGGTTTGACCGATGCGCCAGTTTAATCGCGATTTCTCATATTGATTTTATCAATTTTAAAAAATTTCATTGGCTAACTTTCATTTAACCATATAAAAATAAAACTCTAATTAGTTTATAATTTATTTTATAATCCCACATCTCGAGAAAAAAAAAAAGAGTTTGTTTCACTACCTATCTATATATTATAGGGCGAATTACACTAATGGTCCCTATAGTTTGAACCTTGTGTCACTTTGGTTCCTGACTTTTCAATCGTGACACATTTGACCATGAATTTTGAATCTTGTTCTAAATAAGGACAATTGAAAATACTATTGTTCAATTTCAAGAGCAAAATCGTCAATTTGATAAAAAAAAAAATAAACAAATTTGACAAAAATAAATGTCAATAAAATATTTTTGAATCTTTAAAATTTATTTCTACCCACTAAAGATAAAATTATATAAAATTGATAAATTATTTATTTATTTATTTATTTTACCAAATTAATTTTTATTATGGGTTTGGATGATGATCATAAAATAGATGGTTGTTTTTATTTTCATTAAATTAGTTTCTATTTTTCAAAAGTCAAATATAGCGATAATTTTGATATCATTATTAAACCAATATATTAAATCAAAAAATTCAAAATTAAAAATATTTCATATATTAAATATATTGATTACACATTAAAAGCTTAGCAATCACCTATTATATCATCATCATCCAAACACATAATAAAATTAATTTAATAATAAATAAATAAATGTCTAAAAGATTTATCAATTTTATATAATTTTTTTTTTGGTTGGTAGGAATTATTTTTAAAAATTCAAAAATATTTTTTTGACATTTATTTTTGTTAAATTAGTTTATATTTTATCAAATTGACGACTTTGCCCTTGAAATTGAGCAATGATATTTTCAATTATCTTTATTTGGAATAAGATTCAAAATTCAGGGTCAAATGTGTCACAATTAAAAAGTCAGGGATCAAAGTGATACAAGCCCCAAACTATAGGGACTTTTAATGTAATTCACCCTATATTATATAAGGAAAATGAAGTTTTTAGGGAGAAACCTTCTAGGAGTTCCAAACTTTTATTCTTAAATTATTGAATTTTCTTAATTTTAAACAATTAAGAAAATTCTCGTTATTAGAAAAAGAAAGAAAAAGTGAATTGTTTCACTTACATAAAGTGAATCTTATGCTTTCATTTATATAAACAAAAGAAGATTTTTAGTGAAAAGTCCTATAATCAATATCTCATACTCATTTTTTTGATTTTCTTAATTTTAAACAATTAAGAAAATCTCCATTGAATAACTTCCATTTAACTTCTATTTTACAATTCCACATAATTTTGATTTTAAAAATAATTTTGTATGAGATTTTGAAACTCTCATAATATTTAACTTTCAAATAATTACAATCACACATTGAGAAAATAAAGAAAAAGTGAGTTGTTTAATTTATATAAAGTGTTACTATCTCACATTGGGAAAACAAAGAAAAAGTGAGTTGTTTCACTTATATAAAATGAATCTTATAAAGGGAATTTTAAGGGAGAAGCATTCTAAAAGCTCCAAATCCTCATTCTAAAATTAGTGAATTTTCTTAATTTTAAACAATTAAGAAAATTCTCATTGGGTAGCTTCCATTTACCTTTTATTTTATAATTCCAAATTGAAAAAAAGAAGAAGAAGAAGAAGAAGAAGAAGAAGAAGAAGAAGAGTGAATTGTTCTATTTTCATAAAGTGAATCTTATGCTCCAATGTATATAAATTATTGAAATTTCTTAATTTTAAACAATTAAACAAATCCTTATTGGTTAGCTTCCAGTTAACTTATATTTTACAATCCCACATCCAGAAAAGAAGAAAAAAGTGAATTGTTTCACTTATGTAAAGTGAATCTTAATATAAGCAAAAAAAGATTTTTAGTGAGAATCCCTATAATCAATACCAATATTTATTTATTTTTTGATTTTCTTAATTTTAGACAATTAAGAAAATCTCCATTGGTTAACTTCCATTTAACTTTTATTTTACAAACGTTTTCATTTTAAAAATAATTTTGTATAAGATTTTGAAACTCTCATAATATTTAACTCTAAAATAATTACAATCTCACATCGATAAAAGACATAAAAAGTGAGTTGTTTTACTTATATAAAGTGAATCTTATATTCTCATTTAATATTATAGTATTGTGCATATTTCAGTTCAAGACACTACAACATTTTCTTAGTTTAGTGACATTTGAAAGTGTCACAAAACTATTGGTTTAATGACATTTTTTAGTCTTGTGGCATTTTGAACAAGTGTCATTTGTATCTGTGCCATGGTAGATACTACTGCCACGATAGATACTACTTGCAAGTGCTACTACACCATCATGGTTAAAAACTTTCAATGACATTTTGATGTCATGGTAGATATTATTTGTAGCACTATTAAGCGCCATTAAAAAAAAAGTTAGTGACACTTATAAGTGTCACCATTCGTGACGCTATCAAGTGTCATTCGTGACGATAATTCGTTATAAAACAATTTGATCCGCTCTTGCGGAGACTCGAACTGCCAACCTCCCACACTATAAACCTTATACACCACACTCTTCCTACTACACTTCTATAGCACCACATGATTATATATGCAATAGATATTATTTATATAGTACATACATCCATATTAATATAAAAGTATATGTATAAACATAATTATTTTATTGAACATAATTTATGTAAAATAAACTATTTACTAGCAAAATAAAAAAAGACCACTTTTGGTGACTAAAAATATTTTTTAGTCGCCAATTCTATACTTTTGGCTACTAATTATTTTTTAGTTGCTAAAAAACTTAACTTTTGCCAACCAAAATCGGATTTGGTCGCCGAAGATGCACTTTCAGCTACCAAAATTTTGGTCGCCAAAAAATTTAATTCCCGCCTTAGGATTTTAGTTCTCTCGCGCTAAAAATGACCACTTTTGGAGACTAAATTTATTTTTTAGTCGCCAATTGTAGATTTTTTGCTACTAAAATTTTTTTTGGCACCAAAAAGCTTTACTTTTGGCTATTAAAATTTTTTGAGTCAGTAAAACCCATATAATCAACGACCAAACTTATTTTTAGTCGCCAATTGTAGATTTTTGGCTACTAAATTTTTTTAATTACCAAAAATCTTTACTTTGGGCTACTAAAAATTTTTTAGTCACTAAAACCCATATAATCAGCGACCAAATAGTCGCCAATTATAGACTTTTGGCTACTAAAATTGTTTAGTCGCCAAAAAGCTTTACTTTTGACAACTAATGCTGTTTTGGTCGCTAAAAGCTATACTTTCAGCGACCAAATTTTTGGGTCAAAAAATTTAGTCGCCGAATGTGCTTTTTCCTATAGTGTATATTAAGTTTAACTTATTTATTTTTAATCATTTACTACATTTTAAAAATTTAGAAAATACATTGGCATTTTTTGTTTTTTAAAAAATGTCATTATAAGCTAGGAAAGTTTTTAGCTTAGTGGCATTTCTCAAAATGCTATAAAATATTTGTTTATGACACTTTCACCTAAGTGCCATAAAAAGTAATTTGCACCTATCTAGTGTCTTGACATTTTTTTTAAAAATGCCATTGCGACTAAAATTTAGTGGCATCTGTTGGTAAATGTCACGAACATAATTTTTTGTGTCATTATTTTATAAAATGCCATAAAATTGATGTGACATTTCTTTATTGAAATGCTAGTAGAGCCTTATATGTTTGTGGTTCTGTGGCATTTTTCTAAAACATTTAATGCCAACTTTTATTTTTGTGGCATTTTCTAAAAACATGCCACTAGTGTAGTGTCACTAAAGTGTAAATTTGTTGTAGTGACATTTTTGTTGTAGTGAAGTGACACTTTTTTTAAATAAAATGCCACTAGAGCCTTGTATGTTTGTGACTCTATGACATTTTTCTAAAAAATGCCACCAAATATTCTTTTTGTGATATTTTTTAAGAACATGCCACTAGCATGGTGTCATTAAAATGTGTTTTTGTTGTAGTGAGATGGTTTAAATTTTAAAATAAAATTTAAAGATTTTAATTAATTAATTTTGTTGTAAATTGGTTGGTCTTTTGACATAACTGATTAGGCTGAATCATTTTCAGTTTGATTGATTCACCGTTTTAACCGCGGTTTTAGATATTTTATCAAAATATATTGCTTAAATTTGTTTGATTTAAAATAAACTAAGATTGACCTTATTAAAAATCGAACGACTAAAATTGTTTGATTATAAATGAATTTCCCGTCCAAACAACTATTAACTTTTATTTTACAATCCCATGTCAGGAAAATGAATAAAAAATGAGTTGTTTCACTATATAAACCTTATGCTCCCATTTAATATTGTAGTGTTGTGTATATTTCAGTTCAAGACAGTTTAAATTTTAAAATTAAAATAAAATTTAGAAGTTTTAATTAATTAATTTTTGTATAAGTTGGTTAATCTTTTGACTTAGCCGATAGGATTGATCCTTTGACCTAACCGATAGGGTGAACCGTTTTCAGTTTGACTAATTCGTTGATTTAACTGCGATTTTAGCAGTTTTATCCAAATATATTGGTTAAATTTGATTGATTCGAAATAAATTAAAGATTGACCTAATTAAAGATTAAACAGGTAAGATTGCTTGATTTGAAATAAATTTCTTACCCAAAGAATTGTTAACTTTTAAAAAATTAAATAAATCTCCATTGGCTAGCTTCCATTTAATTTTTATTTTATAATCTCACATCGAGAAAAGAAAGAAAAAAGTAAATTATTTCACTAACATAAAATAAATCTTATGCTCCCATTTATATAAGCAAAATGAAATTTTTAGTAAGAAATCTTATGATCAATATCTCATACTAATTTTTTTGATTTTCTTAATTTTAAATAATTCAAAAAATCCTGATTAGCTACCTTTCATTTAACTTTTATTTTATAAAATATAAAAAAAAAATTTAAATATAATTATCATATTTTTATTCAATAATATATTATTTTTATCCCGTAAATAACACGTGATATGCTAGTTCAAACATAACTTAAACACACAAATATTTAGTACCACAACACATCAAGAAGATCATCACTTCTCTCACCCTTGTTTACTCCTCTGGTCACTTCTATCTTCACTAATATCACAACTATTGATTTATTTTTTATTTTCCTTTGTTTCATTTCAGAGAGTTCTCTATATCAATAACAAACCGGTACCTCACATCCCCCTTTATCATCCGCTCTAAAGCTTCATTTATATACTCAATAGGAATCATTTCAATCTCTGGGTATATTTTCTGAGTTGCACAAAAATCCAACATTTCTTGCGTCTCTTTTGTTCCCCCTGTCCCGCTACCGCATATTGTTTTCATACCTGCCAGAGAAACATTTTTATGTTTGAATTCTCATTGGCAGATTATTAATTTTCTTAGAAATTCACAATGCCTATTATTTTCTCTTGATTTTCAATTTTTCAAAAACTATGTGATGAAAATACATACCCATTATCAGACTTATAGGATTGACCTTGATTTCACTTGGGGCACCAACCAGGACGAAGGAGCCACTGGTTTTCAACAGTGGCATGTACTGATCAATCGGGTGATCCCCCGATGCTGAGTCGATAATAAAGTTGAGTGAATTAGTCATTTCCTGCATGAAATTAAAATGATGATTGTCAATTTATGAAAACTTTCATCGCTATAATTCTTACTTTTTTGCTAAGCTGTGAGCTTGTGTGACAAACAAAACATATCATGGAGGAGAAATGCTCATGGCCTTTACCTTCATCTGTTCTTTGTCAGACGAGATCACAAAATTATCTGCTCCAAGCTTGTTCAAGGCTTCATCTTTCTTAGATATACTGGTGCTAAAAACTGTAACACTCAATCCGAAAGCCTTCCCAAACTTCACTGCCAAGTGACCGAGGCCACCTAGACCGATCACCCCAAGAGATTTACCCGGCTGGTTCATTTTATGGCGAATCATGGGACTGTAAACGGTGATTCCTGCACATAGCAGTGGTGCAGCTAAGGCCAATGGTAAGTCATTAGGTATCCTAAAGCAGTACCTGTAATTTTACAAGCATCAACACAAGCATAATGTTTAGTCCAAACGGTAAATAATTTGCTCAATTTTTTTTTTGGTTGTATTTGTTTATTTTGATATCATAAAAGAGAAGGGGAGCACATTCACATTAACTGCCTTGTTTGGCAACAATGCCATCCATATGGAGGCAAGTAGATGCTAGCTCAATCATCATTAGGACATGCACTTTTTATTGGATTGTATAAAATATAGAGAATGAGCAGACAGATCAAGAGGTACCGTACCAAGCATATATGATGCCCAAATTTAAATCTCACAGCGAGAGGCGGCTAAACCATAAGGTTACTCAAGGCCCACCAAAAAAAGCCCACACAAAAAGTAATCTTTAGGTAGAAGGCCACGATTGTCCAAAAACCCCAGGGCCTAAGACCTTAGTTTATGTCTAGTATGGCCTCTCGATATTCCTTGGGCAGGTACCACTATGCTATGCAACTTTCTCATTTTTTTCTATCTCTCTACAAATTGTCAAAAAAAAAAAAAAAAAGAGCTTACCTTTCATGAACAACAATGTAACTAGAATATCCACCCTTTGTGACCGTACCATCGGCATCAATACCGTTGAAAGTAAAGAGAGCTCCCTTGGAGCAGTAGACATCCATATCCATACCACAATACTCACAATCTCTGCATGAATTGACATAAGTTCCCACTCCAACATGGTCTCCAACTTTGAAGTGATGAACATTGGAACCAACCTCTTTAACAATTCCAACAATCTCATGTCTTTTTTTTTTTTTTTTTCAAAAAAAAAAAAAAAAAAACAATGCGTTACATATACATCAATTCATGAGAGGTGTAAAAAATGACCCTCTGTAGATATATAATCTGAAATGAGAGAGAGAATGAAGCACATACCCTGGCACTACGGGGTATTTTGAGTCCCCATGTTTATTCCTCGTCCATATAACATCAGCATAACACACTCCGCAATGGGTAATTTTTAGGGAAACATCATCACTTCCAACAACCCTGCATTGTTTTCATGTTAAAAAACCAGTAAATATACACATACCTCTATATAGCTGTATATCATGAAAGTAGAAAGAAAAACTTATTTCTCAAGTTGTCACCTGATGAATTTTTACGAATAAAAACAAGGACCTGGAGCCCCTCCAGTCCTTAATCCGGACTGAAGCACGCTGTTTGAGCCCGTGGGGTTTATAGTGTGGTCCATTTTAATAATCCGAATGGTTCATTTTGTTGGACAATTTCATATATATCAATCACAAAAAAAATCCAGCCAATTGGGGTTGGAATTTCCATTTCCAAAAGAGAAAAGAAAAGAAAAGAAAAGAAAATTCAAACAGAAAACATGGCAGTAGATTTGGTACTGTGTGAAGTGATGAACATATATGGCTTCAACACTGCAAATAAATTATAATTAAGCAACGACGAGATGGATGAAAGATTGATGTGTGGTTTCAATTCTCTACATTAATTTCAATTTCCAATAATCAACATAAGTGCACACAAGTATATATACATATAAATATATGTAAGAACATGTATGCGCATATAGATACATACCTGCGGCCAAATTTGTAAGGAGAGAGCAATCCAGATGGATCTCTTGCCGCCCATCCATGGCAGTCCTCCTTCATCTCTCTTCCTGAACTCATTGCTCTCTCACTCTCTCTCTCTCTCTCTCTCTATTTTTTTTTTTTTTTTTAATCTTTCTCCGTCTATCTCGCTCGATATATATATATATATATTAAATTCATTTTTGACATGTTTTTTTTTTAATTTATTTTTTTGGGTCAAACCTGTCCATGTATGCAGTGACATCAGCTTCTTCGTGATTGGCTAATTTACCCGCAATGATGGATCTAGCGCACCTCCCAAAACTTTAAAGAAATATAATATATTATATTAAAAAAATTAAAATAATTTAAAACCTTAAATTTTTTTTAAATAATTTTAAAATTATATAGAATAGTGTCTCAATTTTTTAAGCTATAAAATAATCCTAAATTCATCCCTGCTTACCAATATCTGTTTACTGCTACATTGTTTAATGGGAAATGTTAACTAATGTTTAATGTTGATAAGTATGTAAAATATATATATAAGAGCATCTCCAATCTTTAACAAAAATTCATCAAACTCAAAAAAAAAAAACTTTTTTTTCTTTTCTCGAGCAGGAGCCCTCATCAATTTTAAATCAATTTTTCATCAATTTTTCACACGGGACAACCGAATAAATGGTCGAATATCAATTAATTTTTTTTTTTTTTTTTTTTTTTTTTTTTTTTTTTTTTTTTTTTTTTATTTTTTTTCGTTGGTGGGTGGTCGGTCGGGTGCCGGTCGGTCGACACCGCAAAAAAAAATTTTTTTTTTTTTTTTTTTTTTTTTTTTTTTTTTTTTTTTTTTGTGAACGCTTCAACGTTTTTTTGTCAGGTTTGGTTGGTCAACCGGTTCGTAATTTTAAACGGTCGTTCAATAAAATTATTTTTTTTTGTTTGTTTTGATTTCATTTTTTTTTTTTTATGATTTCGATGATTGATTGATTTGATTTTTTGAATTTGATGAAGAAAAAGAAAAAATTTTTTTTTGGGATTTTTCATTTTTTTTTAGTTTTTCTTCTAATGTATTGAAATGTCACTTTTTAAGAACAATTTGGAACGTATTCAATGTTGATATGTAAATATATATATACATTTTATATAATATATATATTATATATAAAATGTATTGAAATGTCACTTTTTTAAGAACGGTTTGGAGCCTATTCAATTTGTGATCTAAATTAAGGTTAAGTTTGGCATCTTTCAAAAAATTTAAAAAGTCAAAAAGTCACTATCCTATTTAAGTCACATTATCTTATTTAAGTCACATCACCTCTCTAATACATCACTTCAAACCCAACCCAAATCCAACCCATATTTTATAAAAAGTCAAAAAGTACACTTATTTAGTCTTCCCAAACTTGGCCTAAGAGGTGGTGTTTGAAATTAGGAATTCACTATGGATCTCGTTTAATGATTCGAGTTGTTTATTTTGTCAAGTTTTTAATATATATTATTCAAATACAAAATCAAATTGATCCGATATTCATAATCCATTCAATTCATTATGTTTGCTATTAAAAAATAGATGGCTTATTTTTAAAAATACATTTGTTGTCTATGTTTTTTTAGACAAACACAATGAATTAAATATGTTATGACTATTGAATTGATCTAATTTTGTGTATAATAATATACACAAAGGATCTGACGTAATAAATAATTTAAATTATCAAAATAAAATTTATAATAGACCACAGGATTGAATAACACCCTCCAATTCACGCCAAGAATTGGAGGGGTTAGGGCCTTTTAATAATTATGTGATTTTTTTTTTTATCAAAACGATAGCTGATATACTATTGATAGCTAAACACATTACATGGCACTACCCTTGATACTTAGAGGGCCCAAGAACCAAGAGAGAGGAACATCAGCTTTTTTTCCAATCGTGTGATTCTTAATTAACATTCATTGGAGATCATTAACAAGACTCTTGTTTAATATTCAGATTTGTGTAGGAAAAGGTTTAAAAATTTGTAAGAATGGTTAAGAATTATGAAATTAGTAAGAAATTAATATCCAAATGACAGTTTTTTTAAATTAGTAAGAAATTAGTTGCAATATGAAAAAAATTATATATGAATAATCATAATCTACACAATTTTAAAAAGTTCAACAACCAACCCACCAAAGATATGACACTAGCTCAAAAACTAATCGACTTAAGAAAGAGCCCATACTGATGAGGAAAAAAAGAATAATACAACAAAGAGTCTTATAAAATGAAAAATTATCAATATTATACTTAACGAAAATTAATCTCTTGAACATCTAAATTAAAATGTATGAGGATAGCCAATTAAACTATAGTTCAAGGAATTGTTTGATAACCTAATTCAGCATTTAAAATTGAATGTATTATGTGATAATCAATTAAAATCGTTTAATAACGACAATTGATAGCACTTAAAAATTTAAGTGCCTCTTAAAATATATGCTAAAATTTAAGAAAATTTTAAATCATATAAAACTTACTTAATTCTAATTGAATTTATAAATAAGAAACATAAGTATCGATATGTACTATTATAAACTCACTACTATCACCACCACTACAACCACAACCATCATGCCACTACCACCATTACCATCGCTGCTGCTACCACTACTACCATCATGCCACTGCTACTGCCATAGCCAATTAAACTATAGTCCAAGGAATTGTTTGATAACCTAATTCAGTATTTAAAATTGAATGTATTAAATGATAATCAATTAAACTCGTTTAATAATGACAATTGATATCACTTAAAAATTTAAGTGCCTCTTAAAATATATGCTAAAATTTAAGAAAATTTTAAATTATATAAAACTTACTTAATTTTAACTGAATTTATAAATAATAAACATAATTATCGATATGTACTATTATAAACTCACTACTATCACTACCACTACAACCACCACCATCATGCCACTACTACCATTACCATCGCTGCTGCTACCACTATCACCATCACCATCACCATCACCATCATGCCACTGCCACTGCCATTGCCACCACCACCATTACCACAACTGTAACGCCCTCAAAATAAAACCCATACATACACAATACTACCATGCATTACTTAAGACAATAAACCAAAATTCATTCATCAGAGTATCCTAAATAAAGTTATTACATATAACATTCAAAATAAATGCCCTACAGGCTTACATCTTGCCAAGCCAACACTTGGACACAAAAACATGAGTTCTAACTCAAAAATAAATAAAGCCCTAGGCTTGAATGTTTACATGTAATTCAAATAAAAACAAAGAACTAAAGACAAAACTTCATTGTCCAAATCCTTCCAAGCTAAGACCTTGGAGGTAGTGAATCACCTGGACCTGAAAATGATGTTCCCATATAGGGTGAGCCACAGCCCAGTAGAAATATACTAAACCAAATATAAGCATTGAATAAAGCAATAACACTTAATAGATGGTTAACCAAGATAAACAGTTATATCAATATATAATCTTAGGACACTAATGTCTATAACACTTATCAATATCCATTATTTTCAATGTGGCTCAGAACTTAGCCAAACTTACAACAGTAAACTATTCACATTACTTCTAATATCAACAACACCAATGAGTCTCAGGCTCATATCAAAACACTTCATACTTCCAGATTGATACACATTTTAGTACTGTATCAATAAAACATTTCAATATAGATAAGCACACATAAAAGTGATGCTAATGGAGTCCATCCCCTATCTCCTCCCAAACAAAATCCGGTTTAGAGGTCCATCCCCTATTTTCCCCTAAACCGTGGAGTACATCCCCTATCTCCTCCCACACAATATGCATATGCAATGCTTAACCAATACATGTATGTAAGCACATAACATACATAACAAACAATCAATACGCATAATGTCTGTATTAATTCAACAGTCAAAATTAATGACTTAGCCAAAGTGATTAGTTTCAGTTATCCCTAATCCACATGCAATGTCTACAACAATCATGACTATCCTCCACCGATAGCCCAAAACAGTTATCTCTAAACTGAAAATAAATAAATCAATAATTCGATAGAGGAGTGATTTTAATTAACCAACTACCCCATTTAATTGATAAATTCTTCAATCTTATGAATTTAATTAATTTCCCCAATGTTCCTCAAATTAAATTCAATTTATTTAAACAACTAAGGTTTTTCCCAAAATTACCAAAATACCCCCAACATATTAAAATGCCATAAACTTAGAACAACACGTATACATTGGAGTAGGAAATCCCTACCTCGAAGAAATAACCCAAAAAGAGAAGACGAAGATGATGACCCAAACTCAAAGTGCTCCAACTCCAAGATTGTTCAGATTAAACTGAAGCCCTCGACCCACACTACCTTTTTAATAAAACAACTAGGGTAGAAACGCCCTCTAAATAGATCAGACCTAAGAGAAAATGTGAGTAGGGAAAGAGAGAAATCGGACCTTAGGGTTTAGAACAAAAGAACATAAAAAAAAAAAACTGATCAAATCCCGCTGCTGCCTATTTAAATTGAACAGGCTCACTCGAGCGAAGACATTGTCGCTCGAGCGACCAGACACAAGAAAGACTCGCTCGAGCGAAGAAAAGCTCACTCGAGCCAAGAATGCAATGCTTCAGGTCTGCAACCCAGAAGCATGCTCGAGCGACAGAATGCTCGCTCGAGCGAAGAACTCGAAAACATACACCTCGCTCGCTCGAGCGAAGAAAGGCTCGCTCGAGCGAAGAAACACTGCTCTTAGGTCTATACTAGACGCAACCGCTCGCTCGAGCAAAGAAACCTTGCCTCGAGCCACCAGAGACAAAACTCAACCCTCGCTCAAGCGACCAAACCCTCGCTCGAGCGACCAACCCAAAAACTGGACAGCAACACTTGGTTTCCTGACCCAACCAACTTGAAACAAACCTGCCCAACACAACCCATAACTTAAGAATAGGGATTTAAAGGACAACAACAATTATACAATGACAGAATCTACGGAACCCAAGCCCGGATACAATAATTAAATGGGAAAAGACCGAGGTCGCTATAACAACCACCACTATCATGTATGCCATTGTCATCACTATTATTTGTTGGAAAAATAGTACCAAACTATCGAGAAAATATAATTTAAAAATATGCAAACGATTTTTGGGCAAAACCAAAACTGAAATAAATCGACATCATAACGTGATAAAACTATAAATAGATAAAGCCTGATCGAGTTGAGTGTGAGATACTCTCTCCTTAAGATAGATTCGTCCTCCCACCGGTGCTTAAGATTCAATGGACGTCTATCTCCCAGGATACAACGATCAATATCTTACGCTAGCAGCACTACTATTGCAAGCCTAACAAACTTTGCTGTGTATGTACTCTCTTTATAGGAAAATTAGACTCAGAAAATATGAAGAATAAATGCAAAGTGAAGAAGAAAATGACAATTCTCTCTCTAAAATGAAGTGAGGGAGATGGAATATATAGACTCCTATGTGACTTTTCAGAAAGGTTGTGATCATTCAAAAGGATACACCCTTTCATCTCAAGAGACAAAACCATTGGAGTAAATTTTAATTCAAATTTTCCAACAACCCCCCCACATGAATGAAATTTACGGAAAGGACATGCAATAACATCAGACAAAGAGAGAGTACATTAAGGAAATATCCTGCATCGGGATAGGTAACTTTCGACTTTAAACCTTCCCTAGTGAAAGCCTACCGGACTTACTAGCTAATCAGTGGACACGATGCCTTGAACCGTTTAGCCGTTTGTGTAAGCCAAGACAATAGAATTCACACAGAATATCTCCAAACACAACTTAGTTCTCACGGTTGTGCCCGTTTTGGCCTTGGGCAAGTCCTGGTGTTTCATGAGTGCTTTAGAAAATTTAGCCTTATCAATTCTCATAGAAGCGGCCCCTTCATACTTATATAGGTGATCCTCATTTCAAGTCTCTCAAATACTCCTCTTGGAAAATACCCCTCTAGGTTTTTCAAGATATAAGTGGTCATTAAAAGCATAGTTTACCCTAAATCCCCTACATACAACACATGTTGCAGATATCACTCTCATCATAGAATGGATAGGAGATAGACTCCTTTAGTGATTTCTGACGAGCCACACAAAACTTAGTTGTCCCTTTGAACTTAGTTCTTGGGATTTCCAATCATCTAAGTAGGGTTACCATTATGATGACTCTGGTGTAGTAGGCTTTAATCACATTCCCCTCTATGAACTTTCGCTCATTTGCTCTTTGGTCAAACTTTTTGTTTAGCGGCCGCTATTTTTCCGTTTGACCTTCTCAGTTATATATCATTGAATAGTTCATGATCCACTATATTATCCTTAGACAATATGCACAACTGAAAGCAAATGTCTTATGGTATTAAGTCTTTGAATATTTCGAGACTTACCGTTACTTTATGTCACTCCTATTTTCAAATTTAAATAATAAACATAGAGGTGTTCCTTATGAGTTAATGAAACCATATTTGCTTCTACTCCAACTTTGTCCTATAAAAAGAATTGAGATTCTTTGTGGACCTACAATTGGAACCATTACTTTGGTAAAACCTTCCAAGCACCCCCACATTTTAAGCATTCTAAGGAAACTTAATTTCTCTTACTGGTGTATAATTACAAGAATATTAATACACACCCCACAATTCTGAGATAAATCAGAATATATCATTAATGGTGTGCTTGAACTAAATAACAAGATGTAAATTGCTTTGTGAATATAATTACAATACTAATTTCTCTAAAACACAATTAGACTTCATAACTTACTTTTGCAGTACAAAGAAGAAATGACTAATACCGGTTGTGGCCACAACACTTTGTCAAATAACATTTCTTTAGCCATGAGTAATTTCTTTTTGTTTACTGCAACCCTTAATTCCAATCTCAACATAGAATATAAATATCACTGTATAAATACATTTATATCTTATTTGTCTTATCTAATATTGGTGACTACGTCGACAATTACCAAAGTGTCTTTCACCCATAAAATATTTTAACTCGTATAATATTTCATTACGGAGTTATCAATCACTACACCAATTTTAGTAATTTTTTCAAAGAATAATTAGAATTCCTCGTATGTCAAAACACATAAGTTCACATTTTTATCAATACTTTGATGAATAATTGACATCCATTTATAATACACCACATACCAAATTGATATTAATGACATCATATATTATCAACTCTACAACATATGTAGACATGGACAAGATTAACAAATCAATCATAATCATAATTTTCCAATTAATCTCTCTCTCCCACATTTATGATAATACATAAATTAGCACAAACAATATGATTCATTTCTAAACAAGTGTCACAGTCACAAATAATAACTCATTCAAAAAATATTTGAGACAAAAATGGAATTATCTCTTCTAATTCAAAAGATAAACTCCCACATTAAGAACATGATCCATGGTTAAACCAAGTCTACCAACCAAGTAAAATAAAGATTGAAGACATCCTAACTCACAAAATTTAAAGTCACTTTAAAAATAACTTTCAATTGATTATTAAAAAATAATAATCAACACAAAAAATTCCTCAATCTATTTTCAATTTCAATATAGAATGTAAAATACCACTTGTATAATTGCATTTGATATACAAGACAACATTATAAGTCTTCATAGGCTTTTAATTCAAATAGAACATCACTATTCAAAAACTCGATGTCCATATATATAGGTTCAAAATAAACTATAAAAAACAAACAGTCTTCCCATAGTTTAATCTTCTCTAAAATGAATGATTAAGATGTCCAATCACATATTCAAAGTTACTGTTTGTGCTCATAAGTCAAATATAAATGAAAGATTGTAACCAATCAACCAATGTCACGTCACCACCATATTACGAAAGAAGACTAAACCTACTGGTTGTAAGAAATAGTCTGCCTGATCGGGTTGAGTGTGAGATACTCTCTCCTTAAGATAGATTCGTCCTTCCATCGGTGCTTAGGATTCAATGGACGTCTATCTCTCAGGATACAACGATCAATATCTTACACTAGCAGCACTACTATTGCAAGCCTAACAAACTTCGCTGTGTATATACTCTCTTTATAGGAAAATTAGACTCAGGAAATATGAAGAATAAATGCAAAGTGAAGAAGAAAATGACAATTCCTTCTCTAAAATGAAGTGAGGGAGATGGAATATATAGACTCCTATGTGACTCTTCAGAAAGGTTGTGATCCTTCAAAAGGACACACCCTTTCATCTCAAGAGACACAACCATTGGAGTAAATTTTAATTCAAATTTTCCAACATTATTACCACCACCACTACCGCTACTGCTACCACCACAACTATCACTACTGCTACCAGCACCATCCCACCACCGCCGCCATCACTGCCACTTTTATCACCATTGTTATTGTTGTCATAAACGCTACTATCATTTTATTACCACTATCATCACTACCGCCGCCGCCACCACCACCGCCATCGCCATCGCCACAACAACCACCACACTACAAGAAAATGCATTTTTGCCGACCATTTTTAGCTACCAAAAAAAATTTAGTCGCCAAAAGTAACGGAATTGGCTACCAAAAATAATATTAGTCGGCAAAAGTCAACTTTTTAGCTACTAATTTTTTTAGTATGGGAATGTTGATTATTGGCGACTAAAAAAAATTTAGTTGCTAAAAATATTACAATTGGCGACTACAAAATTTTTTAGTAGCTAAACATATCACAATTGGCGACTAAAAGAATTTTTAGTCGGCAAAGACCTACTTTTGGCTACTAAATAGTTTGGTAGGCGAATGAAAATAAAAAAATTATTTTTGATCTTTGGTGACCAAAATTTTGGTCGCCAAAAACATATTTTCACCGACTAAATTACTTTTTAGTCGCCAAAGACCTACTTTTGGCTACTAAATATTTTGGTAGCCGAATGAAAATAAAAAAATTATTTTGGATTTTTGGTGACCAAAACTTTGGTCGCCAATAACATATTTTCACCGACTAAATTATTTTTTAGTCACCAAAGACCTACTTTTGGCTACTAAATTGTTTGGTAGCCGAATGAAAATAAAAAAATTATTTTTGATCTTTGGCAACCAAAATTTTGGTCGCCAAAAACCTATTTTCACCGACTAAATTACTTTTTAGTCGCCAAAGACCTACTTTTGGCTACTAAATATTTTGGTAGCCGATTGTTTAATAATGGTAAAGTGTTCCTTTAGGTAATGGTAATTTCTGTAGGGTTGTAATGAAAAATTAATATTATTAAAATGTAATATTATTAAAATGTAATGAATATTTTTAAAATGTAATAATTTATCATTTAAATAAATTTTTCAATATTATTACCAGTAATGAAAGGCAAAATATTATTACCAGTAAAATGTAATGAAAAATTAAGAATAAATCAAAATTTACAAATAAAAGACAAAATATCCCAATTATTTATCATTTTAATAAATTTTTATATATTATTACTGGTACTAATGAAATAATCATTTCACAGAGACAAAACATATATTTAAAAAGTTTTAAAAAAATTTCATTACCAAAACGAGGGCTAAGTGATTAATTTTTTAAATTTTTCATTAAAAAAAATTTTCTTAATTTTTTAATAATTAATTTTTTCAAATTTTTTAAATATTTTAGGCAAATTTGTTTATTTTTTAGATTCACTTAATTTAGATATACTTAAAAAAGAAAGTATTTGTGATTTTTTTTAAATACAAAAGAAGTACTCCCTTAATTCACTTAATTTAGATATATATATTTTTTTTAAATTTGAGGGATCTATAAAAGTAATTGGCGATTTAATGCTAACTGAACTGAAGGCCTAAGCTGGGGCTATGCGTATATATTTTTTAGTTATGCATTAATGATTTTGATTGCTAAGATATGCTTGAGAAAATGATTTTGACTGCTAGTTACAACTGAATAATAAATTAATTAAATCCACTTGACACATGATTTCTTCATCTTTCTTTATCTATGAGAAAATATAGATATTGCATGTTCTAAAATTCTAAAAAATTGATTAGTGCCTAGTTAGTCATGCAGGAGTCCAAAAAAAAAAAAAAACACGGGTTGAGCTGGCTCAGAATTTTTTTTGAAAATTTTTTTCCTTCTTTTGTTTAAAATTTTATTTCTTTCTTTTCTTTCTTATTATATATATATATATATATATATAATATAAGAATATAAGAAAATATAAGAATATAAAATATAAGAATATAAAATTTTAAAATATATTATTATATTTTTTAGTACAAAAAATATTAGGACAAATATTTAAGATAATTTAATTTTTTTTAATTTATAATTTTATTACTTATATTTTTATTTAAATATAATTTTAATATATTTGTTACTTTTGTTTAATGTTTTTTTAAAGTTGTTATTTTACTTTTACTGACTAAATATTAGTTGGCGATTATAATTACAAAATTTAAAAATTATGCTTCAGACTTCGGAGGGAAATTTTATTACTTCTTTCTTTTCTCTCTCTCTTTCTCACTCTCTCACGCCTCTGCCCTCCTCCAGCTCTCTCTCTCGCCTTTGTCTCCATCGGCGTCAGGTACGGGAGCATCACCGCCATCACGCCTCTGCCCTCCTCCAGCTCTCTCTCTCTCTCTCTCTCTCTCTCTCTCTCTCTCTCTCTCTTTCTGATAGCAGCTTTGTTCTTGACAGTGGCGAGCTTGGACGCCCCTTTCATCGTCGCCCACAAGAAGGCCACTCTCACCAGGCTCAAGTCCGGTGTCAAACGTGTCTTCGCTATAACTATTGCTCAATTTGTGAGTGTTTTTCCCCAATTTTTAAGGTTTTAAATTTAGGGATTTTGCTCAATTTGTGCTGTTCAATTTTTTAAATTTCAAAAATGAGTAGCAGTGTTGTAAAATGCTTACGTCAATACTATGAAGAATATTCTGTTTTGGTTTCTCTCTTAGCTTGCTCCACACTTTGGTGTGAATGTTTATAAATGATGAGATTTTTTATTTTTTTGGGCGGATGCAGATCATTTCCTATTTATAGATATGTTTTTAACTGCTGGACATGTACTCAGTGTTGCCCACACATTCAGAAATTTGGCATGGTTAGTTGGTATTGCTTGATTTTTCCTTTTTAACCATAGTTTTAGGTTCGCTACCATGAGTTTTGTGCAAGTGTGTTGTCACTCTGTTCACATTGGGAAGCAAAATACGTGCTTCATTGATTTATATATGCTATCTAGGGTTGTTCATGGGTTGAGTTCACCATTGTTCTGCTACCCAAACTGACTATTTGGGTTACATACCTGGTCACTTGATTTCAGCTGTCTTGGTTTGTTGTGCCTATCTGTGATGATAGTGGTTGTGGTGGATGTAGAGAAGCGAGTCTTAAGTAGAGATATGGCTTTGCCTTTGTGTTAAGGTTTTGATTTGGTGTGAGTGTACCATATATAATTGCAAAACACCTAAATTTGATGGCAGTTTTATGTTTTTTTTTTTTTTTTTACATTATGTATTTAAACTAGTAATGTATTAATTTTTCCACCTTTTTCATCACTTAAAAGAAGTCAGTTTTACAGGTTGGGAGAAACAGCAAAACTTATGCTCTAGTGAAGCAGCAAATGGAAGTTGCTGCCAAATCTGAGGTATGAATGTGTTGGTTAGTTTAATCATATGAAAAGAAGTCAATTTTGGGCATTCTGCATATTGAAGACCCATTTCTACTACTTGGTCTAAACTTGAGCACATCTAATTCATTTTTGAAACAATTGATCTTATGTCATTTTTTTACTATCAAAGAAATGAAAGGATTATATTGAAGTGTGAATTTTATGTAAAAAAATTAATATGAATTATATATATGTATATTACTTTTTTTTAATAAGAAATTAATTTTTTTTAGTACATACAAATAGTGATAAACATGGTCAGGCAATATGTTAGAGCAATTTGGTTATCTCTTTTACTCAGCGACAGTGATGATAGGTTTTTTATTCCAATGCAACTTGATTTCTTTTTTTCTTTCTTACTGGCTAATATATACATTGTAAATTATGATTTGAATGGCATGCTACATTAGGAAACCTCACATGTCAGCCCTTGCTGAAAATAAATGTCTTGATATGCATGCATAAGTTAGTATTGAGCATTTACACAATAAGCACGCAGTTGGTCAATGAAAATAAAAAGTTCTTGACATAGAGTTAAAACTTAATAACACTTACTAAATTAGCTGTTAAAAAATTGTTTCAAGTTGATAATGAACTTCATGTAAACTATCTATTGTTGTTGACATTTCTTTAAGTTCTAATGCAGTTAAGTTTATCATTTTTTTGGTTGTGAGATTAAAAAAATTTTGTTTCATGCAATCGTAACACAGATTGATTTTTATATGTAAAAAGATCATTAGAGATAGCTTGTCTTGCAATATTTTTATGACAAAGTATGTAATTTGCCCCTCAACACTATCATCACATTGATATCATTCATATTGACTTACGCATTATAGTTATCTCTTCTCAAATTATTTGGTTTGGAAAAATAACTCTGCAATATTTCCTTTAAGGTAATTTACTTCATTTCTATTTCTTTATCTTGGTGGATTTCAGGTTTTCTCGTTCACATGACTATATCAGTTACCTTTCTATTTCCTTTAAGGTAATTTACTCGTTTGTTTTTCTTTTTCTATTGTTTGGTGGCAAGTCTTTGCCAATTTAACATCTGTTCGGTCATACTTTGATTTATTTTCGAAGAAAATTGACCAAAAGGTTATGGTAATCCTACGCATCCCTGGTGAAAATCTTTGTTTCTCTCAAGTCTCGACTTCTAGATCAAGTGAAAATCTTTGGTGAAAATTGACCAAAAGGTTATGGATAGCATTCAACATCTGTATGCACCATCTTTACTTCCTTTGTTCACTTAAATAAGTTGAATTCATTACAAGAAAGAGAAAGGAAAAATAAATACCAGTATACAGCTTTGGTCATTACTCCTTTATCTAGCCCACAAGTCATTATTCCATTTTAAAAAATTTAGGATCTTTGTTTATTTAGCTTATGAATCTTGTATCCATTTCCTGTATTATATAAAATCTTTGTAAACTATGGTAATGGTACTCGAGTGGCATTGGTCTTTTACACAAACAATTTACTAATGTTCTGTGAAAATGGGATGACAAATCACAAGACTTGTTCACAAAAACTTACCAACTTACCAACTTGTTTACACAAACAATAACCTAGCATTGAGCTTCAAACAAGCAATGGTTAGGATCCAATCTATATTTATGAAATTCTTAACCTCCCTGAATTGGATAACAGACTATTGATGCGAGATGATGTGTTTAAGGCTCTAATTAATTTGCTCTCCTAAATACACCCTGAAGGTAGAAGGTCAAATGAGATATTACCAAACATTATTATTGAAGCGTAAGGCTCTTCTTGAAGTTCCTTTTTCCTTGTATCCACTAATATGGCATGTGAAAAATGGCTTCCATTGCATATATCAAAGCTTGCTAAATTTCCTTTCGCTCTGTAATTTGTGGACAAAAATTGTTTTTACTGAACTTCATCACTATTTGTGACAGAACAAGTCGGTCAGAGTTCGCTATCAGTGTCAACAAGTACCTTGAAGCGCGGATCCAGAAGCTATCTACAGATTGCTACTTGTTGATACTTCATGCTTTCAAATAGGAAGGTCGGAGCAACAAGCATACATTCAGAAAGTTCACAAGTGTTTTAGATCAATGGCTTCATTGTTAAATTAAGCAAGTGTTTTAGTAAATAAATTTAATTTTCCCATCATGTTTACACCTTCAAAATATTCTGTAAATGACATTTGATGTAGAATTTTGTGTACAAAGGATATCTGTTTTGTATGATTATATGTTTGTATGGAATTATTATTTTGGGTTGGATTATATTTGATTTGTATAGAATTTGATGTTAAAACACCAAATTTTTGTATGGTTGAAACGAAATAGAAATATATATTATTTTGTTTATATACAGGGTGCAGGTTGCACGAAATAAATATAGGTTGTGGATAAATAAATAATAATAAAAAAAACACTAAATAAAGTTTTTGGTAAGTAAATGTTTAGTAGCCAAAAAAGAAAAAGTGAATTTGTTAGTGACTAACCAATTGGTAGTCAAAAAGGAAATCAATGTTTTTAGCCACTAAATATTTGGTAGCCGGAAAGAACCCAAAGATTTTCGGTGACAAAATTTAGTAGCCAAAACTATATAAGACTTTAGGCTACTAAATAGTTTAGTAGCAAAAAATAAATGAAGACTTTCGGCGACCAAATGGTTAGTAGCAAAAAATAAAATTTAATGAAAAATAATTTTTTGGCTACTAAATTCTTTAGTCGCTAAAAATCAAATTAATTTTATTTGAACACTTTTGGCGACTAAATATTTAGTCGCCAAATATCACCTTTCCCGACTACTCAGAGTTTCGTAGCCAAATGTTCAGTTTTGGCGACTAATATTTTAGTCGCCAAAAGATAACCTTTGCCGACTAACTAGACTTCAGTAGCCAAATGTTCAGTTTTGGCGACTAATATTTTAGTCGCCAAAAGATAACCTTTGCCGACTAACCAGACTTTAGTAGCCAAAACGTTCGCTTTCAGCGACCAAAAATAGTTTAGCGACCAAAAAAATTAGTCGCTAATTTGTTTCGGCGACCAAAAATGGAGCTTTTGGCGACCAATATTTTGGTCGCCAAAAGTGTCATTTCCTGTAGTGCCACCACCACCAACACTACCGTTACCACCATCACAATATAGAAAGTGACATATATACAATTTGAAAATAATAAATTCTAAATTTGATCTTATACATATCAAATAATTTATTTTCAGTTCAGTACTTAAATTTTTATCAAACAGTCTTTTAACTTAAAATATTCAGTATTCAGTTTTCAATATTTAATTTCAGTCTTCAGTTTTAAATTTTCAATTTTATCAAACACCACCTAATTAGTCGTCTTAATGACATTCATTAATTGTAATTTTAAAACTATGATACCAATTTGTTTGATTTAGTTTTTGAAAATTATTTTTTGTACATTTTTTGTCGTCAATGATTTTTTAAAATATTTAATCAAAATTTTAAATTTTTAGATATAACAAATTTTGATACACTTAAAAAGTAGAATATTTATGATAAAAATATAAGATAAAATCACTAAATACTAGGGGTGTTCGTTGTTCGGTTGCAAACGGGGAAACTCTAATTCGTCATCCGTCCACCGGATGTGTAGATTGAAAATCAATCTGCATTCGTCTGCTGAATTGACAGATGCTGATTAAGCGGATTAGCGGATTGATAGATAGATGCAAATTGGTTTGACAGTTTAAATTTTTACAAATTTTGAACATAATATAATAACTTGTCAACATTTTTTGTTTTGGATAATAATCTAACTCAACATAACCAAAAGATTATTAAGTAAATTGTCAAATATCAATAATAAATTCATATAAGAAAACCATGCATTATCAAAACTATTTTATTATTTTTTTTTTCAAAAACTATTTAATTTGATTTTTATAAAAAATTACAAAATTAAGCCGTATATTTTCTAAGCAAAAATACCAAATATCAACCCTTATCATTTGATAAAAGGATTTCCAAATTGAAAACATAACAAAATATCTAAACTTTTTTTCAATAGAAAACACAAACAGAATATCTAAACAAATTGAAAATATAAAATCTTACAAATTACTAGACGTACTCGTGGTTTGTCAGTTTGGTTGAGGCTAAAGAAACTTCAAATCCACCATTCGTCCAAAAGCGGATTAAAAAAAATCAATCCGCAATCGTCCGCTCGTCATCATGCGTCCGTCCAAAATGCGGCGGATCGGTTCGGTTTGGTTGGTCGATTTGGGCAGATTGAAATATCCGCTGCTCATCCCTACTAAATACAAAACAAAAAAAATGAAAATGTATTATTTTTTGTATGCAATGGATTTTTTTAGATTTCTTGACAAATAATTTATTTTTTAAGCGGGTCTAAAAAATAAAAAATAATAATAATCAAAATATAAAAACAAAAAATATATATGAAAACAAAACCAAACAGACTAGTAATAAGACGTTACAAATTTTGACTGTAAGGAAATTTAAATTACTACTCTTAAATCAAGTACTGGCATTAAAGAAAAAATTTGCTATCGCTTGTAGAATCGATTATTCGTTTAGGCCAATTTTGGGAGATAAAGTTATTTTTGTTTTGGAAAAATAAAATAAAATAAACGCCATAATTTTTTTTAAGATTAAAAAAAAAATTATAGCAAGCACCACAAACTTAGCACAATTATACTACGTCGTCCTGATCTTGAACTTTGCATCTTTGGTGTAGCTATTAAAATTATAGATTATAGCTTAATAGATTATAGATTATGACTTTAATCTGGATTATAGATTTTTTTCAATTAATTTTTATTTTTATTATTCACTATTTATCTACATTTTTTATAAAATAATAATAATATTTTATAGTCCATTTGGGTCTTTTTCTATTTTTAAAAATAAAAAATAAAAAATCTCAATATTTGCAATATAAATAAAAACAACAATATTACATAATTTATCATTTATATATTGAGATTGACACCACATGATAGAATATTTGACAAAGCAAAATTTGAAACTTGTCAATCATATCTAGGGGTGCTTAGCTGATATTTCGATCCGTCTAAACCAACCAAATCAATCCGATCTGCCACATTTTAAACTGATTTGTGATGATGAGCAGACGATTACGGATTGATTTTTTCCAATCCACCTAGTTTGGACGGATGACGAATTTGAGGTTCCTTTAGCCGCAACTGAACCGTCAAATCGCGAGAACTCCTAGTAATTTGTAAGACTTTGTGTTTTCAATTTGTTTAAATATTATGTTTGTATTTTCAATTGAAAAATAGTTTTGATATTCTGTTGTGTTTCAATTTATTTTTAATTTGGAAATCCTTTTGTCAAATGACAAGTGTTGCTATTTGGTATTTTTGTGTGAAAAATAAAATGCTTAATTTTGTCATTTTGTTTAAAAATCAAATTAAATAATTTTTGTATAAAAAAAAGTAATGAAATAGTTTTGATAATGCATAATTTTCTTATGGGACACTTTTTCATAAATCCTTTTTTACCTATTTATGTTCCATGTAGTCCACATTATTTTCTTATATTCCAATAAGTCTTATGAGTGACACAGTTATTAAAATACCCCTAATAATATTCACATTTACAATGTGAATGTTCCGTGATGTAAATGTTCAAACTGTCAATATGAATGTTCACATCGTCAGTGTAAATGTTCACACTGTTAATGTGAACATTCGCATTCTGTTAATGTGAACATTCACACGTCAATGCGAACATTCACACGTCAATGCGAATGTTCACATTGTAAAATATGAATATTCACATCACCAAATTGTTAACCGTTCAAAAAATATGTATAAGGGTAGAAATGTCTATAAAATACTTTAAATATTAAAATTAAGATTTTGTAGATCAAATGTTCAAATAATATAACTTATTGGAATACAAGAATATCTTATGGATTAATTGGAATACAAATACTTAAAAAAAGATTTTCTAATAAATCTCCATTTTCTAATATGTTGATAGAAAAGAGGTTTTCCCTAGACTGTTTTCACTCTCTACAAAGAAGAATGGTTCTTTAAAATTTTTTGTTGATAGAAAAGGTATCTCTGGGGCTTGGAATCTTTGCCTAAGAAGGCCTTTGAGGCAGTGGGAGGTTGAGGAGGCATCCAGGTTCACTGTCATGTTAAGAGCAACTCCTATGTTAAGTTTGGGGGTTAAAGATAATCCAAGGTGGTTGGCTTGTAAACCAGGTCAATCCTTTGTTGCTTCTCTTTACAAGAATTGTGAACTGGGTTTTGGAGTAGCTGCAAGTACTTGTAGATTGGTGTGGATTAATTATATCCCACCCAAAGTTCAATTTTTTGGGTGGCTAGCTTGGAAACACAAGATCAAAACTTCTACTTTCCTTCAGAGGGTTGGAGTGCTGGGTGAGGAAGCCTCAACTAAGTGTATTTTCTGCAAATCAGAGGTAGAAACTGCCCCACATGTCCTTATTTCATGTCCTCTGATCTGGAAGGTCTGGTCTGGTTTAGTGAAGTGGTGGGGTTTGGTTTGGGTTGTACCTGGCTCTGTTGAAGGCTTGCTGCACTGTTGGGATGGCACTTGTCTCATGAAAGCTGAAAGAAGAGTTTGGCTTGCTATGCCTCTGGTTGCAATGTGGTCTATTTGGAATCATCAGAATGATTGCTTGTTTAATTGTATTCAACCAGATATAGAGGAGCTTAAGGAGTCTATTATTGTCAGGCTAGCTATTTGGCTGAAGGCCTCCTCTAAGGATTGGCCATTCTCCATTAATGATTTTCTTTATAATATCAGCTAGATTCGAGTTTGTCTAGGTGGTCGGGGTTGAGTGTTTTTGCAGCTACAGTAGTGTTTTGGCTTATATTCTACCATCTTCTAGTGTGCAGTAGCAGCATATGTGGGTTGGGCTTTGTGTTAGGGAATCTGTGCAGGGGTTCGAAGTTGTTGTTTTGCTGCAGTTTGATCTGAATTGCTGAGTTTCAACTCTGTTTCAGACCTGTAGGTGTTTCAACTCTGTTTTATCTGTTTGATCTGCTTCATTGCTGCTATTTTTATCTATTTCCTTCTGTTTGCTAGTTTTTGTTGGTTGTTTTGATTAGTAGCTCACCAATCCTTGTAATCCTTGCTGTTTTTTTTACCATTTTCTTATACGTATTTATTATTGGTATTTGACAATTTACTTGATAATCTTTTAGTTATGTTAAGTTAGATTGTTATCCAAAAAGAATGTTGACAAGTTGTTGTATTATGTTCAAAATTTGTAAAAGTCACCAAATCGATTCACACCTATCTGCCAATCCGCTCAATCTGCATTTGTCAATTTGGCAAATGGATGTAGATTATTTTTTTCAATCCGCCAATTCGACGGACGGATGACGGATTTGAGGTTCTCCAGTCGCAACCAAACCGCGAGCACCCCTAGTCACATCATTAGGGATGATTTTAAAAAGTGATAAATTAGGTATCTCAAATATTTTTTAAATAAAAATAATATTATCATCACTTTTATACTAAAAATATATAGGACAAATTACAAACAAAAAATAATAAAAAAAACCTCTTGGGTTTGACCTTTTTAACAAATTAAACTTAGAATTTTTAATTTTGTCAATTTAAATCCCAAACTTTGATTTATTTTCAATTTAAACCATTTAACTATTTTCATTAAGTAAAATTAATAGAAAAAATTATATTTTAATCATTGAACTCAAAGTAGAGTAAAGAAAGACAAATTTCCAACTTACGAGTAATCCCTGGAGCATGTTTGGTACATAGAAATGGAATGTCATGAGAATGAAAATGAAAATAAAATAGGATAAAAGACAATTTTAATCCCTAAAGTTTATGTTATTTGTCATATTAGTCCCTCAAGTTTTAATTGTCATTTTAGTTCTCAAAATTGTCAATTTGGTCTTAGGTCTAACGTCCATCTACATTGATAATAGAAATATAGATAAAAGACTATTTTAGTCCAAAAAATATGTTTTTCTTATTATTTTAGTTACTCAAGTTTCAATTTTGTCATTTTGGTATCTTCATCTCTTTTCCTAGACTCATTACAATCTTCGTTTTTACCTCAAATACACCATCTCTCTCTCTCTCTCTCTCTCTGAATATGTTTTTCTTATTATTTTAGTTCCTTAAGTTTCAATTTTGTCATTTTGGTATCTTCATCTCTCCTCCTGAACTCATTGTTATCTTCGCTTTTACCTCAAATACACCTCTCTCTCTCTCTCTATATATATATATATTATCTTTCTTCCTCTATCTCGCTCGATATATATATACACAATAGAGGTGGTGTGTGTGAAATTTAAGAAAAGTATAACAATTATTGTTAACCACTTTTTTGTACAGGGGTATTGTTAACCATTTTGAATTGGGAAAATTCAAGTTAAGAGAAGTATAACAATTATTGTTAATTATTGTTAAGCACTTTGAATTGGGAGAATTCAAAATTTGTCAAATTTACACCAACTCAAAACTCAAAGATCATTATTTAACTTCTTGCGAAAACAATCCTTAATATATTGAAGTAATTTATAATAATCATAATTTTTTAGTACATTTTAAAAATTTTATTTTTATAATATATATACTCACAGTGGTGACCGCTTTATATATTAGTTTATATATATAGAATTAGATCCTCTCTAGTTGGAATATGTAATTAGACGGTCTAGTCTGATCAACTGTGAGCTCATTTCAAGTACGTCTTAATATTTCAAACTATTCATTTTGTTGTTCGTTAATTCTTTTTAGAAAAATATGATCCAATCAAGTGACTTGATATCTGATCGATTTAATTTTTGATATGCTTGATATCCTTAAAATAACCTATAAAATAAATGATTTTAATTATTAAAATGGTCTCAAAATAAGCCAACCATTCAATTAGATATTCTAATAAGAGAATCTAGGCCGTACATTGTACATAATGTATGAGAGTGCATGTAATATGTAATGTACAATCAATTTAAACATTATTGACCAATATTCTTAGGGGACTCATTAACTAAACCCATATATATATATATATATCATAGAGGTAATGTTATATAAGTTGTGATATTTGTGGATTTGATTATCATAAATGTCATCACTCAATTCTATGAGAGTTATAACTTCAAAAAAAAAAAAAAAAAAAGTTCATAACCAAAGGAGAGAGAGGCTTCTCTCCAATCTAAATCGGACTGGAGAGAACTTTTAGGCCTCCATGGGCTCACTATGGAATCCGCATCAATAATTCAGACTGTTCAATATATAGAACCCGTCGAGTACTTCATCCATGCAAACAATCACATTGATCAACGTGATTTTTTGCATGGATGAAGTACTCGATGAGTTCTACATATTAAACGATTCGAATTATCGATGTGACTTTCGTGGGTCCACCATAGAGGCCCAATAGCAACCTCCAGTTAGAAAACCCAACTGAAAAGAACACAAGTCCATAACGAAATACCATATCAACTATATGTAAAGATCTCCTAAATCAAAACCAAAATAATATTATAATTACTGTCACAATCAGTCATAACTAACACTATCACAAAAGTCATAATCAAATGTGCATATAACACAACCCAATACAGATATGAGTGGTTTTTTAGATAAAATAGCTAAAAAATCAAATTAAATTATTATATCATTTTCTTTACTTTTTTTATACGTCTTTTTATAAAATTTTAAAACATTTAATTAAAAAAATTAATTCTCAAACAAGCTCTGAACAAAGGTTTTATCCTACTTTTTTTTTTTTCTTCAAGTTGTTCACTAAATTGTAATTTTTTTTGTTTGTTTTTGGTCAGTAAATTGAATTGTTTCTCATTAAAGACATTTTAAAAACATTTTGTTAGTCAAACATCTCGACGTATGCAGTGACATCAGCTTCTTCGTGATTGGCCAATTTACCCTTAGGCCCCGTTTGTTTGGAGTTATAGCAAGGGGATTAGGATTACTAATACCTTGGGACTAGTATATGGGGTGTTTGTTTTGAGAGATAGCCTTGGGACTACTAATACCTTGGGACTAACTAATACCTTGGTATTACTAACACCGTGTTTGTTTTTAGAGATGAGGGTACTACTAATACCTTGGTATTACTAATACCCTTGGGGAGGGGATTCATAGTGAGGAGGTAGAGATGGTATTAGAAAAATAGTGAGGGGATTAGAAATTTTTTTTATTTTTTTTTATTTTTTTATATATTGGGATTTTTTTTAAAATATTAATGTTTAATTTTTATATTTTTTTTATTTGTTTTATTATTTTATATAAAAATAATTTAACAATTCCTCACTATCAATCCCCTCACTATTAATCCCCTCACTATCAATCCCCTCACTATTAATCCCCTCACTATCAATCCCCTCCATTCTATCTTTGAAAACAAACGACCCTCACTATTAATCCCCTCACTATCAATACCCTCCATTCTATCTCTGGAAACAAACGGGGCCTTAGGGTGTATTTTTTTGGACGGACTAGATAAGGGGGAATTGTAATTCATCGGACTATTAGTCTTGGGATACATTATTCCCGGACTATTTGGTTGGACTGGATTTGTATCCCATGTTTGTTTAGTCATGGGATTAGATGTCGGGATTGGACTATTTTTAGTGAATCCAATATTTGTTTGGGATATTATGGAAAATGATAAATGCTCAAATGACTATTTTATCATTTTCAATTATTTACTAAGTAATAGCAATATTAAACATAGCTTTAATATTTTAATTATTTTTAGCTAGATTAAATAAAAATTTATTTTATTTTATTTTTTGCACAATTAAATAAATTTATTTTAAAAAAATTAAATATAAATAAAAATATATGTTATTTTTTAATTAAAATTTTAAATAAATTTATTTTAAATAATAATAATAATTAAATAATGAAATAAAATAAAATATCAATTAAAATTTAAATAATGAAATTAAATAAAATATAAACAAAATTTTAAAATAAAACATCAATAAAATATCTATAAAAAAATATTTTAAAAAATTAAATAAATAAAACAAAAACAAAAACAAAAATAAAAATTAAACAAAATTATTTTATTTTTAAATTGAGACATTTAAATTTTTTTGAATTTTACTAAATATAATACATAATTAAATACTAGAGGGCAAAAATGTAATTTCATTGGCTAATCCCATGGGATGAGTTATCCCATGGTTTCTATCCAACCCCCCCCCCCCCCCCCCGGGCGCCCCCAATGGGATAGGATAGTCCCACAAATATGGGACTAATAGTCCGGGGGGACTATTAATCCGGAGCAAAACTTTTGAAACAAACAATGCACTATTAGTCCGATGAGACTAATCGTCCAATCCGATGGCCTAATCCTTCAAAACAAACACACCTTTAGTTGTTAACATTTTTTTTTTATAGATTGATGAAGGGTCCAAGCAAAAACATCATAAACAAAATACATTAGCCTGTAACAGCAGGGGCTTCAGAAACTACAAGTTCCATCGCCGTCCAAGCCGGACTGAAGTCTTTAGGAGGATTTGAAGTCTTTTCAATCTATAATCTCGATTAGAGTGTGTTGTTTGGACTTGGGAGCTTACTACAAGTCTTCTCCAATGATTCAAATCGTTTATTTTGTCAAGCTATTTGTGTATATTATTCGCTCCGATTGATATTCATAACATATTCAATTTATTGCGTTTGTCATTAAAAAATAAGTTGTTTATTTTTAAAAATATATTTGTAATCTTTTTTTTTTTTTTTTTGTGAAACAGATACAATAAATTAAATAAGTTATGATTATCCAATCAATCTAATTTTGTGTATGGATAATATACACTAAAAATCTAACAAAATGAAAATTTTAAATTAAAAAAATGAAACTCATGATAGACCAGGCACAAGCCCAAATAATATTGGAGGCTTATCATAACATGTTGTAGCAGCCACTCACTTGAGTCCGGATCGTCTGCCGTTGTTCCCTGCGGCGCCTCCTGTTGTTTTGGACCCCTTTTTTTTTTTTTTTGGCTTTCTCTCTCATTTGCTGAGAACCTAATCCTCAAAACAGAGAAGAGACGAACAGACCTTTGTGTTTGATTTCTCAGGTGTTTAGCCAATACTCTTCATCACAAATCAAAGCAAAGGTCTCTGTCTTTACTTCCATTTTTGTTTCTTCCTTCTTGATCCTTGGTTGTCTTTATATTCTCACACCCTTTTCATCTTTATATGAAAGAGAGATTATATGATTAGGGAATAACCCTAAAGCCCTTCAAATCCAACCTTGTTTTGTAGATTCATTCAAATATAAATATATATATATATATGGAGAGGGAGAGGGAGAGGGAGAGATAGAGGAGAGAGATAATGTGTGGAAAAAAGAAAGAACAAGGGGAATGTTCTCAAAGTATCCAAAACAACATACAAAGCTACCAACAAGGCTTTGATCGAAGATTTCGGATTTTAACTAAATCCCAATCGATGAAGATGAAGCCCCTCTGGTTTTGATCACTTCGGATGACGATGTTCAATGCATGATCGATGAGTACGATAAGCTCGAATTGCTCGATAAGCCCTCATGGATCTGGATTTTTGTTTGTAATGAATGGATATGTTTTTAGACATGAAAACTATGTTGAAAATCAAACAAAACAAACCCACAACCACTGTGATTTCTTCCCATGGAGAGAGAGAGAGAGAGAGAGAGAGAGAGAGGAAGAGATTGAGGAACTTCATGGATCTAGAGCATTTGCCCAATATGGCTTGTTGACAAATTTCAAGTCTTTGGTTTCATGGATCAAAGGGCTTGTTAACAGATGTGATTCAAAGGGCCATCGCCGTCGTTCTCTCATTACGCCTTTGTCCCTGGCACTGGGAGGGGCTCGTGATTGTTGCCATTGTCTCTAATTTGAGAGCTAAGAGAGAAGAAAAAGAGACTCAAAAGCAAACGAGGGAAAGGAAAAAAAAAAAAAGGTCCAAAACAACGTCGTTTTGGACCGCCGCAGGAGGCGCCGCAGGGAACCACGGCAGACGATCTGGACTCCCACTCACTTGGTCAAATCAGAGATCTCATTCAAACTTGTTATCCACTAACCTAGTCAAAACAGAGATCTCATTCAAACTTGTTATCCATTAGTTTTAGGAATAAGTTGTTGTTATCTCATTCTTGTATTATTATCCTTTAGTTTTAGGAATTAGGTTGTGAAGGTTAATAGAAGATAGACTTTTGAGCATTCCTCTGATATGCTATCAGAGAACACCTCCAATTCAAATTATGAATTGGAAGGGATTAGGTCCTTTTAAGAATTATGTGATTAAAATAGAAAAAATATTATCCGTTTGGCAAGATGGTTTGTGGCTAAAATAGCCACAAAAGACAAAATAGGTTATTTTCGTCACAACAAATAAAACATCACATCCAACCCATAATCATTACACTCTTCTCTCACAAAAAAAGCCAAAAAAGCCAAAAGCCCTTCCCAAACCAAGCATTTTAGCCCAGGCTAAAATAGCCAAAAAATTCAAAAAGCCAAAAAACCAATCCACTTCCCAAACCAACCCTAACTAGCGTTGAATGAACAAACGTTAATGTTGACACGTATGTAAATATATATATATAATGTGTAGAAAAAGGGTAGTTTTTTTTCGAATCATGTGATTCCTTGTTGAGATTTTTGTTGATAAATCCTATTTAGAAGTGTTCTAACCCAAGAAGTTCATGAAATTTTTTTTTAACCCACTAAGTCCCATGTATTTATTGTTTTATTCCATAAAGTCTTTTTTCTTGATTTACATTATTTTCTTAGACTCTTATGCCCTTATATTTAATATTGGGGGAGGAGAGAGAAGGGAAAGGACCAAGTCATAGGAAATTTCATACACAAATTAAATAACATTGATGTTATTATTTTATATTATTATATAATGTGAATATATTTTTAATTGATGACACATTAAAAATAATGTGAACATTCTCTCTCATCTGATATGAATATATTCTTAACGTCATCTGATGTGAACATTTACATCCACGTCATCTAATGTGAACATCACGTTATCACGTGCAGTCATGTTTATATTCAAATGAAAGTTGAGGATTGTGATTGTATAATTTGATGCAATATTGATGTGAGCCTTAACATTACCTTTATCACACGTCATCTGATGTGAACATTCACATTCACGTCATCTGATGTGAATATTCGCATTCACGTCATCACGTACAGTCAATATTTGGATGCATAAGAACTACCAAAACATAATGACAATCAATAAAAAAAACTATGTTTAATTTTTTGTGTGTAATATATATCAACATTAAATAGTGGTGTGTAGATAATGCATTTTTTTAGAGTGAATGGTCATGGGAACTACCAAAATATAATGACAATCAACATTAAATATCAACATTAATGGGGGCAAGAGAGATTAAGGTTGTTTTGGTCTTCTTATCTCAAATAGGACCTAATGGAATAGTCAAAAAGAATATGAGTTGAATGGAATTAAACTCTTAAAAAGGGGACTTATCAAAAAAGCTCCCTTCTTTGTTACTCATATTCATTGGATCATTAAAAAAACTCTTGTTTAATATTCAGTTTTGTGTAGGAAAAGGTTTAAAAATTTGAAAAAATGCTTAAAAATTATGAAATTAGTAAGAAAAAAAAGGAAAAAAAAAAGTGAGTTTTTTTTTGGTTACAAGGGGGGTCAGAGCCCCAAAGAACTACAAAGAGAAAGGGGGAGCGGAGCTGGTCCCCTGAGCATTCTTGGCTAACATAAGCTAGATAAAAGACAGAGGATCTCGCAGAATAAGCCTTGAGGCAACCCGATGTATGGCATCTTTGGCCAAAGAATCCGCACACTCAATAGCTCCACAACAAATAGCTTGAAGATGGCACTGCCAATCCCTAAAAAAAGTGAGTTCTATTCTTCACTTTTTTCCCCACTTTTTCTTATGTCATAATGCCAATTATTTTTTTTAATTAGTAAAAAATTAGTTGCAATATGAAAATAATTATATACAAATAACCATAATCTAACAAGAAGTTCAACAACCAACCCAACAAAGATATGACACTATCTTTAAAAGCAATCAACTTAAGAAAGAGCTCATAGTGGGGAAATTCTATTTTCACTCATTTATTTATCTCAGTGTACATCAATTCTCAGTGCACACACTTACATATATAAATTTGATTAGGTATTATTTGTCTCATTTCACACACTGCATATTTTAATTATAACTATTAACTCAAATATTGTACACACACTTTCCACCTAAACACACACCCACACAGCCATCGAAAACTGGCAGTTCCTTCACTGCTCTACTAGAGCTTCCGACGAACCAAGCCATGGATCTCGTACACTCACCAAAAACCAACAAAACTATAGCGACACTTCCCGATGATGTTTGGAGTAATCATCGTCGTCTCAATTGCACTCTCATTCCCTTCCAACACTGCCCTACTCAAACGAGCCTCTAGGTTCTCAATCTTCGCCCCCGAGGCTAATAAATCACTGGAGACAAGCTCAATTCCATCCAATTCAAGTCCCAACTCACACAAAGTCACACAAGAACCGGTCATTTTGGACTCAAACACCAATTCCTCTAATCCAATTGTTCCCAACCACAATAAAAAATCAACAAAGCGAAAAGAGCCAAAGAATTAAGCTTTGATCATTCGATAATGGTTTTTCGAATAGAATTAGTTTTTTCGGTTGTTAAGTTCTGAAAATTTCCTAAAATTTCAAAACTTGATTTTTGAATGTAATTAATTTTTTCTATCTGTAAGTTATTTTTCAAACAAAAATAATAATTTCGACAGTTGATTTCTAACAAAAATAAAAAGTTTCGGCACTAGTTTGCCAAATGAAAATCGCACAAAAAAAAAAAAAAAAAAAAAAGCACTAAAAAACAACTTTTGGAGTCATCGGAAAAGCTCCGTAACCGTAGTCCAGATCCATAGCTGAATACAAGGAGTTCATAGAAGAATCGTCGGTGATGATGCCAGGAGTCAAGCTTTTTGTTTATAAAATTTGCACTCATTCATCAAGTTGTGCACTGAATTTTTTTATTTTTTTAAATGATGTGTATACGGAAAATTTGAATATAATATTAAGGGTGTGTTTTGATATCCATTATGGTCATTTTATTTTAGGGTATAATTGTCATTAAAATAAATTTTCATTAAGTATGTGCATTGAGATAAGTAGGCGTGTGAAAATAGAATTTTTCCCAATAGTGAAAGAAAAAAAAAATTATATGACAAAGAGCCCTATAAAATGAAAAAAATATCAATATTGTACTTAACGAAAACTAATCTCTTTCTTGACCTAAATAAAAATGTACGATGATAGTCAATTAAGGTAGTCTAATTAGTCCTATTGGCATTCGTTAATTGTAATTGTAAAACTATGATAACAATTTGTTTGATTTAGTTTTTGAATTTTTTATTTTTCATAATTTTTTTGCCTTTGGTGATTTTTTTAAAATATTTAATCAAAAAATTTTACTTTTTAAATGCACCTAATTTAGATATATTTAAAAAATAAAATATATGTGAAAAAATTATTACAAAAAATCACTAAATACAAAAAATATAAAAATGCATTTTTTTTTTGAATTTCTTTCTATTTAATGATTTTTTTTTTAGATTTCTTGACAAATACTTTATTTTTTAAGTGGGTCTAAAAAGTTATAAAAAAAAATGGGTACTCGGTCCATAAATCTAATTTCAAATTTCGTTTGGCTAGCAATTCAACCGCTCAAACACTGGGAGCTTCTATTTGCACACACCCTTTCCACTCTTTGTACATCCTTCTCACTACACGCACTTAAAAAATTAATCCCAAATTATTTTGCTCACTGCACACATCTTTAATTCCAAATCTACCCTCATGCACACACACACACACACACACACACACCCAGACCTCCAAACCTATCTTTCCAAACAGTTTTGCACACACCCATTCCATTGTCAACCTCGTCTCTCACACACATCCATCTCTCACAGTCTACCTTCCGTCCCCAAAAGCTGTATCCATCCATTGAAGACATCTCATTGAAGCATTGAAGACGTCTCATTGAACCATTGAAGAAATTCTTCACATTTGGAGAACTTAGGTTAGTTTACTTATTTCAATCATCATTCCTATTTTATTTGTAATGTAGGGTTTGTTATTACCATTTTTGAAATGAAAGAACGCATAGTCCACCAAAATGAGCAATTTATTCCTCATTCGAAACTGGTTTTCCACAAATAAACAACTTGTTTGGAAGTAGAATTCCGAAAATTATCATTTATTTCAACAGTAGAATTCTAAATTTTTTTCATTCTTTCGACATTCAACTTCCAAATATGTTTAATTCGGACAACATTCAACTTCCGAAATGAATTTGGTTTTTCGATTTTTAACTTCCGAACATAATATTTGCAGTTTTCAACTTCTGAACGGTTTCCCCCCCCCTTTTTGTATATTCTTTTTACAGTTGTATACTCATTAAATATATTAATTTTTTGCAGATAATATGGATTCTGAATGTCAGCAACGTATCCCACCTATTACTTCAAATAGGCGATGTCGTGAATTGGATGTTGACCATGAACGGAGATGAGGGCGTGGGCGTGGGCGAGGATGAGGTCAGAGGCATGGTTGAGGTCGTGATCCAGTTTCGTGACATGTTATTTGTCAATTGATAAATTTTTTGTGGTGTTTTTGTAAGTTGACATTGTTGTACACATCTCTTAATGACACTATAAAATTATTTTGTTATTAGAACGGAATGGTAACAATGGTCAATGACATTGTAAATGATATTTTGTTATTATAGTGGAATGGTAACAATGGTCAATGACATTGTAAATGATATTTTGTTATTATAGTGGAATGGTAACAATGGTCTATGACATTGTAAATGACATTTTGTTATTAGAATGAAATGGTAACAATGGTCCATAACATTCAATCCATGCCACAGAACACATCAACATAAAAAAACACATCCATTAATTTCTTCCATAGTTGTAACATTGTCAAATGCATACATGTGTCATTCGATATCAACAATATCAAATGTCTCTTGAGTAGCTACAGTATCATGAATGATGTCCTTGAAATGCTGAATGCAACGCACATATGCATCATCCCAATCGACAGCGCAAGGGTGGCGGTATTTTCGCCAATTAGTAGCTATAGGAGGAACTGGATGGCCTAGCTGCAAAAAAACCTACACCAAATGTCACTTGAGTTAGTAGTCATACCTCATAACTTCTTGTACATGCACAAAATGATAAGTTTCTCTTATACCTGGACGAAATGATTTCCGTTGAAACTGCAAATTTAGTATGCAATTTACAAATTTGGAATATAAAATGAAAAAAAAATTACTTCATTCGAAAGTACAGTGTCGAAAAAAATGCTACTGTTCGAATGTAGTTGTCCAAATTATTTTTACCGATTCGAAAGTTGAATGTTGAACACTTTACATTATTTTGGATGACAACTTCCGAAATTAAATAATTATTTTGGTAGTAGACTATTGAATAAATTGATATATTTCGACCCTAGTTTTCCGAAAGACGCTGAAAAAAAAAACAAAAACAACTTTTACATAGCAAAACTCACCTTTCCTTGACTATCTTTCTCATAAACATTTATCTGCTTCTAAAAATTTGAAATTTCAGAAGTGAAATCTTCTATAACAATGATGAATGAGGATGAGATTTAGTGTGTAAATTAATGAAAAGCTAAGAATCAAGAATGAGGGTGTTTAGTGTGTAAACTAATGAATGGAAGCTAAAAATGAAGGGTTTCAAAGGATAAGGATGGAATGTGGAGATTTAGCAAATTGAGTATGGAAGAATGGAGTAGTTACAATGGACTTGTTGTCACGACCCAAACCCGCCTTATGGGTTTAGCATCAGAATCGCCAAGAATCTGAGATTACCAAAGGCCTCGCTAACAAGAAACGGTAATACAGAGTATGTGGCGGAAGCCAATACAAGAAATAAATAATGTCCAACGAGTCAGGATACCAGATGCAAAAAGACTTTTCATACATATATACATAAACAGCATGTGCAACATTTACAATCATTCAGAACAAGGACCTAATCCCTATTAAACAGTACAGTAACGGTCTATACAGATTACAAAACAGATACAGAGACAGACGGGGAAATTAAAACACCCTTAAGCCATAGCTTGACAGGCTCGGAGCCTCGCAGTGAGGCACAGTGGTTGGCTTGACAAAAAAGGGAGTCTAACCTACTCTCCTAGCTCCGGTTTGGTGCCTGAACACCTATATATATATATATATATAAACAGTGAGCTAAAGCCCAGTGAATAACATAATACGTAAAGAGGTTGAGAATGAATGTCCTTACAGTAATGAAAACAGTTCATTAAATCAAGATTTTACTATTCCTTATAACAATCATATGTGGTACATCCATTAGCATAGCAGTACAATAAATAGTAGGTCTTAAAAGACCGAACAGTCAATGATGGCCATCATAACAGTAAACAGAAGTTCCACGATAGAAACTAACAGAGATCTCTCGTAATAAGCGATAAAGAAATGCTTGTTGCTATGGATGCCACAATGTCTGATTCGAATAGAGGACAAACATTCAATTAGTAAATGTCGATTCGTAAGCGATGCAGCTTTAACAAATACATTTGAATATATCTTTACACAACTGTTACTCACAGAGTTCAGGGCTATAAGCAGCTAGAGCGCGTCTCCGAAGGCCAACCCTATACAGTGACAGAATGAACACATTCGGGAATAAAAGACTTAGTCCCTACTTAGACTCGGTGCGGTTCTACATCTATATCCTCATTAAGATGCCTTAAACTAGGCCTAAGAATGCCTAGGATGAAATGAGGATGCAAAGATGCACTCAGAAAACATTTTCAGAATTTTCAGGAAATAGGGGTCCCGCTCGAGCGTGGATTTCCCCGCTCGAGCGGATATACAGATAAAGGTTCCCGCTCGAGCGTCACTTCCCACACTCGAGCGAACTGCAAAACATGGCAAAAGTACTAGATGTGTGAAAATCACGCTCGATAGCCGCTCGAGCGTGTGACACAAGCCTCCGCTCGAGCGTACATTCCTCCGCTCAAGCGGATCAGAAACAATGCAAGATGCTTTGGAGCTTGAATTTCGCCGAGTGCAACTTCCTCGCCGAACGGAGTCAAAAATCTGGAATTCCCAGATTTAAACTCCAAGCTCAAAATCAAGTTTTAATGCATAAATTTCGATCCTCTTGGGCTAATTTTCTGGAAAACACTTCAAAACCCATAATATTACATGTTTCAAAGATCAATTTGAGAAATCAAAACCCAAAGGTAGTTCAATTAAATCCAATTTCAAACCAAACTTGCAAGAACATGACAACCATGTACATGCATGAATTTAAACCAATTCAAAGCTTCAAATACTTGCTCAAGTGAGCCAAATCTTTCAAAACCAAGATGAAAACATGGACTCTAACAATAATATGAACATGCATGTTCCAAATTCCATGTAATCAACCTCCAAATGCAACAATGTAGATATGCATGCATGATATGTGCTACAATTCAACATTTTAGGACCAATTCATGACTTAGCTCTTCAATATGGCATGAACCATGCAAGAATCAACTTAAAGACACAATTAAGAGGTTGAATTCCTTACCTAAGTTCTCAAATCCAAGTCTAGGAGCTCAATTGCACAAATCCTCTACAATTTCTTCAAATCTCCAAGCAAAGCTAGCAAGAACAACTCAATTCTCTCACACTCTCCCTCTATTGGTCGGCTATAACAAGGAATGAGGCTGAGGAAATGTTTTGAAATCAAGTGTAATAAGGCTCCAATATATTATTCTAAGTGACCCATTAAGGGTGGCAATGAGGTAATTAAGGCAACTTGTTTAATTCGGCTTGTTTAATCTAATTTAACCATACCAAATCAATTTTCAGATAAATATGCCATAAAATCCCATTAATTCCAATTAACACAAATCATCAATCAATTTCAGATCCAGCCGCCGATAAGGCCTTCAATTTGCAGTTGAAAGTATAAAACATGAATAGATAATTTTAATAGTCAACAGATAGACATACAATAAAACAGATATACTCAATCAATTCAGTTCCTGACTTCAATCAGTCAGTCAGTTCAGTATTTCAGTCGGTTCAATTACTTTTCATAATCAGTCTCAGTTTATGAGTAATTAGTGATTAAACCAGTAATCAGTGGTGAGGGTTATTACAGTCTCCCCTCTTTAAAAAGAGTTTAGTCCTCTAAACTCGAGTTATCTTCATTTTGGAAGAAAATAGGATTCAGTGGAAACAGTTCAGGATATCTTTTAGCCATGTCATCTTCCCTCTCCCACGTGGCATACACGCCACCATGATTTTGCCAGTCAACTTTCACTAACGGGATTTCTTTGTTTCTCAACTTCTTGATCTGTCTGTTCACAATCTGGATAAGCCGTTCTTCATAAGTGTAGTCATCACTTAGCACTACACGGGTCGGCTCAATCACATGAAAAGGATCCCGGAGGTAATCCCTCAACATAGAGATATGGAACACATTGTGCATATGCTCCATTTCAGGAGGAAGCGCAACTTGATACGCCACCGGATTGATTTTCTCAATGATCTTATACGGTCCGACATATCTCGGCGCTAACTTGCCTTTGACTCCAAAATGAGTCTGGCCTTTCATCGGTGTCACTTTCACAAAAATGTGATCACCCACTTCATACTCTCTATCTCGTCTTTTGACATCCGCATAACTTTTCTGTCTGCTCTGTACGGTTTTCAGTCTCTGTTGTATCAGTTTCACTTTCTTAGTCGTTTCATATACAATCTCGGGCCCAAGCAAAGGCCCATCTCCAACTTCTACCCAGCAAATTGGAGATCTACATTTTCTGCCATACAATGCCTCGAAAGGTGCCATACCAATACTTGAATGATAACTGTTGTTATAGGCGAATTCAGCTAAGGGCAAATGGCTTTCCCAGTTTCCCTGAAAATCAAGGATGCACATTCTCAATAAATCCTCCAGAGTCTGGATGGTTCTTTCTGACTGGCCATCTGTCTGAGGATGATAGGCACTACCCAGTCTCAGTTCAATACCCAAAGCTGTCTGTAGGCTTTGCCAAAATCTCGATGTAAACTTTGAGTCCCTATCAGAAACAATGGACACAGGCACTCCATGCAGTCTAACAATTTCATCAATATAGAGTATAGCCAATTTGTTCACATTATAAATTGTTTTGACAGGTAAAAAGTGAGCAGATTTAGTCAGTCTATCAACAATAACCCAAATTGTCACGCTCTCAAAATAATACATAAGACCCATCACTTTTAACATGCATTGATATATAAAAGACCCTCATTCTTCTATTCATCAGAGTATTCCATTACAAAATGTATTACATGTTGACAACAACAAATGCCCTACGGGCTTACAACTTTCCAAGTTAACACTTGGTTACAAAAAGAGAGTACTAACTCAATTACATATTAAGCCCTTGGCTTGAATCCACATGTAATACATCAAACGAAAGAAAGACAATAAAGTCTGTCCGCCTTAAGCCTCCCAAGCTATTCCCTTGGAGGTGGCATGATACCTGTACCTGAAAATGATATTCTCGTATAGGGTGAGCTAATGACCAAAGAGAAATACACTAAACCAGCTATGAACAATGACTAAAAGATTAACAGTTTGATAGATGGTTAACACTTTTACATTTTTTCATATCACATTACAGTTTCATTTTCCATTCCTTTTTAATTTTCAATTCATAACCATAGTTTAGAACCTGACCAAATAACCGATATGAGACAGTAACTCATATTAAACATTTCCTCATTTCACAATAGATAAGCATACTAGCTATATCAACACATCATCAGATAAGCATATGAGCTATATCAACATTCCCACTGATAAGTATAAGAACTATATCACACTTCCAAAGATGAGCATATGAGCTATATCAACACTTCAATAGACAAGCATACGATTCTACTGAGTCCATCCCTCTCTTCTCCCACACAACACCGGTTTAGAGGTCCATCCTCTCTTCCCTAAACCGTGGAGTAATCCCTCTCCTCCAACACAACACAATGCATATAAACAATTATTATACACATCATCAGTCAATACATAAAGTTAATGTATTCTTTCAAACGTCATACTCAATGACACATTCTAGTGATTAGTTTTAGTTTGCCTAATCATTATGCATTGTCTACAACAATCAAGACTATCCTCCACCGATAGCCCAAAGCAGTTATTTCTAAACAGAAAATAAATGCACAAAATGCATATAAAATCAACATTTCAACTAGGTGAGCGATAAATAATTCAACTACACCCTTTAATCCCATACATTCCCATTTCTAACATTTCTCTATGCTAAACATGCATATAGATTTATTATAAATAAAACCCCAACTTTTATAAAATTGCACAAAAGCCCCTAAACTTTCTCAAAATTACCCAACAACCCCCAACATATCAAAATGCTAAAATTTAAAGACAAAGCTCATAAAGAGGAGTAGGTTATCCCTACCTCAAATTCGGCGCTCAAACGGAGAAGATGAAAAGAGTCGAAACTCAATCTCCACCACACACCACAAAGCCCTCGAGAATTAACACAACTTTGGCGAAGGAACTATGGCCAAAATCCCAATGGAACTATGGCCAAAATCCAGCTCGGCATAACTAAAATTTATAACTCAAGCTCGGTTCGTAATGGCTAATTAAACCAAGAAAGAACCATAGAAGTTGGTAAGCTAACCCTATGCACTTGCACCTATATATAGAAGTTTGTCCACCTTAAAATGTGTCTTGTAACCAATGTGGGACTTCCAACAAACATATAGAAGTTTGTCCACCTAAAAATGTATCTTGTAACCGATGTGGGACTTCCAACAAACACACCAAAGGTTCCCAAAATAGAATGAAAGGTCCAAATATATTTACCAAAAGCCTTAAAAGGCACAAGTGCTACACAAATTGAGTCCATACCTTTACTGGAGCGAGGCAACCCAACAATGAAATCCATGGTGATATGTTCTCATTTCCACTCCGGCATAGGTAAGGGCTGTAGTAAGCCTGCGAGTCGTTGATGTTCGGCTTTGACTTGTTAGCAATAAAGACATTTCGATACAAAATCGGCAATTTCTTTCTTCATTTCCGGCCACCAGAAATTCAGTTTCAAATCTTGGTACATTTTTGTATTCCCTGGATGGATAGACAGTTTTGAATTGTGGCCCTCTTGCAGAATTCTTCTTTTCAGTTCAGAATCATTTGGTACACACAATCTTCCCTGAAATTTCAGTGCATTATTTTCAAATTTGAAACCCGGTTTCGGTTCAGATTCTCGTTCTTCGATGATCTTCTTCAAGAAGTCATCCTGTTGCTGTTTCTCTTTAATCTCTTCAATCAGTGCCGGTTGAGCAGAAATAGCAGCCATTGTTCCACCTTGTTCTCGCAAAACAATCTCAATTTCAGATTTTTCAAGGTCACAAAGTAACTCTTTCTATCCGGTGAGTAAACAGGCTAAGTTTCCAATTGATTTCCGGCTCAGTGCATCGGCAACGGTGTTGGCTTTTCCCGGATGGTACAAAATCTGTAGGTCATAGTCTTTAATCAATTCTAGCCATCTCCGCTGTCTCATGTTCAGTTCTTTCTGTGTGAAGAAGTACTTTAGACTCTTGTGATCGGTATATACTTCACATGTCGCCCCATAAAGGTAGTGACGCCAGATTTTCAGTGCAAATACTACTGCAGCAAGTTCTAGATCATGGGTCAGGTAGTTCTTTTCATGCGGTCTCAGTTGTCGGGAAGCATAGGCAATAACTCTCCCATTCTGCATTAAAACACATCCCAAACCCTTATAAGAAGTATCACTAAAAATGGTAAAACCATCCGTACCTGAAGGTAGGGTAAGAACCGGTGCAGTCACAAGTCAAGTTTTCAACTCTTGGAATGCTGATTCCCTTTGGTCAGTCCAGTCAAATGATATCCCCTTTTGAGTCAATTTAGTCAACGGTAAGGCAATCTTGGAGAAATCTTTGACAAATCTTCTGTAATATCCAGCTAATCCCAAAAAGTTTTGGACTTCTATAACATTTGTTGGTCTAGGCCAGTTCACTACTGCTCTAATTTTCTGTGGATCTACTGAAATTCCATCTTTGCTAATAACATGTCCCAAAAACATAACATGATCAAGCCAAAATTTACATTTAGACAGTTTAGCATAAAGTTTCTGTTCTCTTAAGGTCTGTAGGGCAAGTCTCAGATGATGTTCATGCTCTTCTTTACTCTTGGAATAAATCAGAATATCATCTATGAATACAACAATAAAGTCATCGAGGAATGGTTTAAAGATTCTGTTCATGAGGTCCATAAATGCAGCCGGTGCATTGGTAACTCCAAAAGGCATAACTAAAAATTCATAGTGTCCACACCTCGTTCAAAAAGCAGTTTTATCAATGTCCTCTGGTTTAACTTTCAGTTGATGGTATCCGGATCTGAGATCAATCTTAGAGAACACTTGAGCACCCTGTAACTGATCAAATTAAGTCATCAATACATGGCAATGGATATTTATTTTTCACAGTTACCTTGTTCAGTTCACGGTAGTCAATACATAGTCTCAGTGAGCCGTCTTTCTTCTTTACAAACAAGACAGGTTTGCCCCACGATGAAGTACTAGGCCTGATAAACTTTTATCTAACAGTTCTTGCAGTTGCACTTTCAATTCCTTCAGTTCAGTCGGAGCCATTCGGTAAGGAGCTTTAGATACTGGCTGTGTACCCGGAATCACATCAACGGTGAACTCAATCTCCCTATCAATCAAATCTCCTGGCAGATCATCTGGAAATACATCTGGGAATTCTCTAACTATAGGAATACTATTCACATCAGCTTTAACATCAGTAGATACAGTCAATACAGAGCACAGATATCCCTTACACCCTTTTCTAATCAATTTAACATCTTTCATAGATGAAATCAAATACGGGGGAGGTACCACTCCACTTCCATTAAACACAAATTCGGGTAAACCAGGTGGGCGAAAAATCACTCTTTTAGTTACACAGTCAATAGTAACCTGATATTTTGTTAACCAGTCCATTCCCAATATCATATCAAAATGATCAATGTTCAGAGGCAGTAAATCAATATACAGATGCATATCCCCAACAATAATTTCACATGCAGGGTACATATAAGCACAAGTTACAGATCCCCCAACGGGTGAAGATACAGCTAACAGATAATTCATGGGTTCTAGTGGTCTATTCAATTTTCGCGAAAAAGCATGCGATACATATGAATGTGTAGACCCCGAATCAATCAGAACATATGCATTTTGAATACAAATAGAAAGGATTCCTGACACAACGGTCTCGGTATTCTGCACATCTCCCGGTACTAGGGCGAACACTTGGCCCTGCCTCATAGGCTCCTTCCCGGTAGCTTTAGGGTTAGGTTTTGGTGCTACAGTTGATGCTGCTACGCTTGGTGCAGCTTTACTATTGCCCGGAGCAGTGGAAGGGCAATCTTTGACCATGTGGCCCACCTTGCCACACTTGTAACAAGCACTAGAGATTTTATAACAAATTCCTTTATGGTTCTTACCACATTCGGAACAGGGCGGTATAGACCGGTTCCCTTGACTAGAAGTAGTTGTTGACCCTGTATTTTGCTTTTTGTTCAACGGGTTATTTTTGCCTTTCTTGAACTTAAAACCCTGCCTTTTTCCACGCCATTCAAACGTTGGTGTTTCGGTTTGTTTCAGTGCCTCGATGTTTGACTCAGCCATCAATGCTCAGTTAAGAACATTTACATAGTTCGGTAGCTTTAAAACATTTATTCTGTCCAATATTGCAACATTAAGGCCGCCCTCAAACTTTCTAGCCTTCTTGTAGTCAGTATCAACCATGTGCGGTGCATAACGGGCAAGTTCAGTAAATTTTGTCTCATATTCTGCCACCGACATAGTGCCTTGTTTTATTTGTTCAAATTCAGTCACTTTTCTATCCCTGACACACTGAGGGAAATACTTTTCGAAGAAGGACTCCTTAAACTTAGCCCAAGTCACTACTGTGTTGGTGTCACGGACTAGCATCCACTACCTTCTAGCTTCTTCTTGTAAGGTGAAGGTAGCTAACAGTACTTTATGTGTTTCAGAGCACGGAAACACCTTAAACAATTTTTCTATTTCAAGAACCCAAGCTTCAGCCTTTAATGGTTCCAAGCCTCCTTGAAAGGATGGCGGTTTCATTTTGCTGAACTTCTGGGTGAGAGCAATTATATCCCCATCATTAACATTCTGTTCCGGCTGCACCGGAGAAGGAGGTGGGGGCTGTTGGTTCTGTTGTTGCTGTTGCCTTAAGGCTTCAGTTAGCAGCTCTACAGTTCTTTCAAGTCTTGCCATTCTGGCTTCGGATGATTCAGTTTCATTAACAGTGCTTGCATTATCCATTTCACTATATGCAACATAATAATAATAAACATAGGAAGTTGCATACCTTAAACATTTAAACATAAATAGTTATATGTTTAAACATATTAACACATATTCATGTCATGTTCACACACACTTTTCATGCTCATGTGATGCCCTAATTGCTTTTCTAGGACACCCTATAGCTCATTTGGACACGTGCGTGCGGTATAACTCGTGGTTAAGTATCGCTCTAATACTACTCTGTCACGACCCAAACCCGCCCCTATGGGTTTAGCACCGTAATCGGCCAGTAATCCGAGATTACCAAAGGCCTGCTTAACAGTAAAAGGTAATACAGAGTACAGGGGCTGGCGGAAGCCAATACAGTAAATAAATAATGTCTAATGAGTTGTAACAGTATGTATGCAAAAAGACTTTTCATGCATATATACATAAACAGCATGTGCAACATTTACAATCATTCAGAACAGGGACCTAATCCCTATTAAACAGTACGGTAACGGTCTATACAGATTACAAAACAGATACAGAGACAGACGGGGAAATTAAAACACCCCTAAGCCATAGCTTGACAGGCTCGGAGCCTCGCAATGAGGCACAGTGGTTGGCTTGACAAAAAGGGGAGTCTAACCTACGCTCCTAGCTCCGGTCTAGTGCCTGAACACCTACATATATATATATATATAAACAGTGAGCTAAAGCCCAGTGAATAACATAATGCGTAAAGAGGTTGAGAATGAATGTCCTTACAGTAATGAAAACAGTTCATTAAATCAGTATTTCAGTCATTCAGTTATAACAGTCATATGTGGTACATCCATTAGCATAGCAGTACAGTAAACAGTAGGTCTTAAAAGACCGAACAGTCAATGATGGCCATCATAACAGTAAACAGAAGTTCCAAGATAGGAACTAACAGAGATCTCTCAGAATAAAGGCGATAAAGAAATGAGAGTTGCTATGGATGCCACAATGTCTGATTCGTAATAGAGGACAAACATTCAATTAGTAAACAGTATCAGTTCAGAAACAGTATAGTTTAAACAGTCACATTTGAACATATCTTTACACAATTGTTACTCACAGAGTTCGGGACTATAAGCAGCTAGAGCGCGTCTCCGAAGGCCAACCCTATACAGTGACAGAACGAACACATTCGGGAATCAAAGACTTAGTCCCTACTTAGACTCGGTGCGGTTCTACATCTATATCCTCATTAAGATGCCTTAAACTAGGCCTAAGAATGCCTAGGATGAAATGAGGATGCAAAGATGCACTCAGAAAACATTTTCAGAATTTTCAAGAAACAGGGGTCCCACTCGAGCGTGGATTTCCCCGTTCGAGTGGATATGCAGATAAAGGTTCCCGCTCGAGCGTCACTTCCCACGCTCGAGCGGACTGCAAAACATGGCAAAAGTACTGGATGTGTGAAAATCACGCTCGATAGCCGCTCAAGCGTGTGACACAAGCCTCCGCTCGAGCGGACATTCCTCCGCTCAAGCGGATCAGAAACAAAGGTAAGATGCTAGGAGCTCGAATTTCGCCGAAGAATCTTCGCCGAAGGAGTCAAAATCTGGAATTCCCATATTTGAACTCCAAGCTCAAAATCAAGTTTTAATGCATAAATTTTGATCCTCTTGGGCTAATTTTCTGGAAAACACTTCAAAACCCATAATATTACATGTTTCAAAGATCAATTTGAGAAATCAAAGCCCAAAGGTAGTTCAATTAAATCCAATTTCAAACCAAACTTGCAAGAACATGACAACCATGTACATGCATGAATTTAAATCAATTCAAAGCTTCAAATACTTGCTCAAGTGAGCCAAATCTTTCAAAACCAAGATGAAAACATGGACTCTAACAATAATATGAACATGCATGTACCAAATTCCATGTAATCAACCTCCAAATGCAACAATGTAGACATGCATGCATGATATGTGCTACAATTCAACATTTTAGGACCAATTCATGACTTAGCTCTTCAATATGGCATGAACCATGCAAGAATCAACTTAAAGACACAATTAAGAGGTTGAATTCCTTACCTAAGTTCTCAAATCCAAGTCTAGGAGCTCAATTGCACAAATCCTCTACAATTTCTTCAAGTCTCCAAGCAAAGCTAGCAAGAACAACTCAATTCTCTCACACTCTCCCTCTCTTGGTCGGCTATAACAAGGAATGAGGCTGAGGAAATGTTTTGAAATCAAGTGTAATATGGCTCCAATATATTATTCTAAGTGACCCAGTGAGGGTGGCAATGAGGTAATTAAGGCAACTTGTTTAATTCGGCTTGTTTAATCTAATTTAACCATACCAAATCAATTTTCAGATAAATATGCCATAAAATCCCATTAATTCCAATTAACACAAATCATCAATCAATTTCGAATCGACATCACGATAAGGCCTTCAATTTGCAGTTGAAAGTATAAAACATGAATAGATAATTTTAACAGTCAACAGATAGACATACAATAAAACAGATATACTCAATCAATTCAGTTCCTGACTTCAGTCAGTCAGTTCAGTATTTCAGTCGGTTCAATTACTTTTCATAATCAGTCTCAGTTTGGCAGTAATCAGTGGTTAAACCAGTAATCAGTGGTGAGGGTTATTACACTTGTGGAGCTTCAACAACTTCAACGTGAGTCTAGATATGGATTGAGAAATTGTGTTTATTTGAATTGTGTATGATGTCCATAATAGTAATTTCAATTAGGGATAAAATTGTAATAAAAATAATTATCATTAAGTGTGTGCAAAGAATTGAAAGTGTGTGTGCAAATAGAAGCTCCTTGAAACACTTCGTCCATAAGAACAAGTTTAGATAGAATAACCAAAATACCTAAGGTATATATATGTGCTATACACAAACCGAACCTAGTAGCTCACAAACTGCCTCTCTCTCTCTCTCTCTGTTAATCGCCGCCATCCACCTCTCATTGGCGTCTCCGCTCATTCCTCCTCCATGGTCAGTTGTTCTCTCTCTCTCTCTCTCTCTCTCTCTTTTCTCCTTCTCTGATCTCCAAAAGCTGAGCTCTACCGCCACTGGCGATGTCTTCCGGTCGATCGAGCAGTACTTCGAGGAGCGTAACTACCATTTCGAAGCTCAAAGAGCCGCCATGGATCAAGCAACATTTCTTCCTTCAGATGTGTTGAAGTCGAACAACGAAGGTCTGGTGGTCAAGAGGTCCGCGGTGATGTCGCAATAGTCAAGAGGTAGTGATCGCAGTGGTTTTGACGCTTGTGAGTTAATCGGGTTGGAGATCAAAGTTAGAGGACTGTGAGATCAGAGTTTTGAGTTAGCCATTGCTGCCACATCTTCCACCACTGTCCCTCCCACTTCGTCCCCGACTACCGGAGCCAAAAAACCTCTTGCAAATTTGAACATATCAACACATCCAACCCTTCTTCTTCTTCTGTTGTTTCAGATTTGCAACTACTGAAGCTAATCCAAAACCCCTTCTCTAATTTGTTGAAAACCCTTACCCTAACATTTGTTTAGTAACGGAGAGAAGGTGTTTGGCTAATAGACTATAGTCTGAGAAACCAACACCACCGTCATTTCACTGCGAGATTGTTCTTTGTTATTGTATTTCTTAAAGACCTGAGAATTTTTCAATTTTTTTATTATTTTGTTGTTGTTGTTGTTGATGATGATAAAGAAGCAAATTGCAACAAATAAGTAGAGATGAGAAAGATTTGAACATATGTTTGATTTTTTTTTTTAATTATTTGTTGTTGTTGTTGATACTAATCATGATGAAAAAGAAGCAGAGAGATTTGAACATATAAAAAAAAAAAAATTCAACTGATAGGGTTTGGTTTGGCTTGACATGGTAATAGATATGGTTAGTTTAGCTCAACTAATATGATTTTGTTTAGCTTCATATTTCAACAGATAGAAAAAATAAAAATTGAATAGATATAATTTAGATAGATCAAATTCAGATAAAAAAAAATTGAATAGATAATAAAATTTAAACAGATATTTCAATAGATAAAGGGAAAAAATTCAATAGGTAGTCAAAAAATTTGGACAAATAGTTAAAAATTTTGAACAGATAAATAAAAATTTAAATATATAGTTAAAATTTTTAACAAATAGATGAAAATTTTAAATAGATAGATGAAAATTTTAAACAGATAGAAAATAATTTGAACGGATAGTCAAACAAAAAGTTAACAGATAAATTAAAGAATAAAATTGAAAACAAAATGTCTTTCATAAAAATAAAAGAACTTCTCACCAAACTATTTCATAAAGAGTGGACCTCTCACTAACAAAAAAATCCACTGGATCTAATACCTTATACCCTTCTACGCTCTCTACTTAATAGTATGGATTTGGTATTAACTTGCCTCATTCACAAAGAGCAGACGTAGGTTCCTATCTATTTCTTGGGCTTGAATTTGTTTTGATTTTGATCCATTTAATCTGTTGTTGTGCATAAAATATTTGTTATATATATCTTTTAATGTTGTTGTTAAGGACCCTAAACCATTCATCTTCTCTCAAAGTAATTCTTATCAACAGAGCGGATGAAAGATATGAGAACCACCCAGAAAGCCTCCCTCTAGCCACTATCTTGAGATTCTGCACTAACTTAATCTCCAGCTGAAAAGGGAATTTGGCCCGCTCACTTCTACTTCGGCCAACTTATCTAATATCTTGCCGACCATTTTCCCCAAGAACAGAACAGATAGTTTTTGGAAAATGTTCCCCTGAGCAGTACTGGAGCCACTAGATTGCTTCTTTTTATTATTTAGTGTAATTTGCTGGATTCAACAGTAACTAGGCTGGATCCATTCTTTATTGTAATAATCTCTCTCCCTCCCAATTTCTTATTCAAATTGTTGTAATAATCTTCTAACCCCACATTTTTCTAACTCTTTTATTTATTCGCTTTTGGTATTGCATCATGCTTTCTTTATCATGCATGTATATTGCATTCACTTTTTCATACATTTGGGTCTGAATCATCCATTCTACTATGATGTGTTGTCTTCAAAGATGAATACGTGCAAATCTATATATTGTGATGATACTTATGCTACATCTTAATAATTTGGACCCTAGATACACATTTTGTATGCATAGCATTAGAAACTCGCATATAGGACCAAGCATATCTGTACATATTTGTACATATCTTGTGGAGTTGCTTTGAAGTACTAGGTGAGTATTTTGAGCTTTAACATACCACATGTGTATATGTCTTACCATATTTATTGCTACAATATAAGACTAAGTGCTTAAGTGAGATATCTGTTGGAATACCACTGGATGGAGGTTGTGTTATTTATTTTGGGAGTGTAAATGATTCTTATGTTGCAAATTTTATTCAAGAAAACTCTTTTCAAAAGTGCATGAAATCAGAACATAATCAAAATTTATGACACAATCTATATTTGAAGGCTTCAGATAATAATGTTAACATTATTAATAATCAGAATATGAGTATATAATGTTTATAAAACTTATATCATGATTTAGTAGAGGTTGATCTTTTGATAGGTTGAGCGTGGGTACTCAATTCATGACTTTCCCCCCTCATACCTAAGGTTCAAAACCGAGGTATCTTTAGTTATGATGAACAATGGCTTTGGCACGAGTCATGAGTTTCTTAATTTTCTCAAAAGATTAGGTGGCAACTCTGAGATATGGTGATGTAGTCCATTTCTGACATATTTTGCAATAAATGGAATTTTAATAAAAGTTGGTAGATTTGGACTCTCATTTTCTGTTTCACATTGCATTAGTGATATCAGATCAGGAGATCGGGAGTCTGAACTGTTGGGCGAGCTTGGTAACCCAAAAAGCATCCCACATAAAAAATTTATTTATTTACTTTTATTTTTACGTTTGTTTTTTCATTCACAAATTTGAGATCCAAATACAACATTATACAACCCGCAAGCCTTGGCATTTCCAACCATTGTTAGGATGTTCCTCCAATAGAACAAGCTTTATCAACTTGCTTGTTTAAGCTGACACTTTTTGTTTTTCTTAGGCTTTTTTTTTTTTTTTTTTTTTAAATTATGACAAAAGATTAGAAAGAAAAACTAAAAAAATGAATTTCTTAAAAACCGAATAAAAATAAATAAATTAACAAATTTTATGAACTTTTTATGTTTACCCCCAAATCCTATGCCTTCACTACTAGACCAACGTCCTTTTTTATTTTATTTTATTATTTTTTATATTTTATATTTTTTTATTTTATAGAAAGGCGACCCCTCTTCTTAATAAATCAATCTTGTGATGTTTGCAAATATAAGAAGATTTAATGGGTATAAAGCCATTTCTTTTTTCTTTATTTCTCTGCAGTAAAATTTTGAGCAGAATAATGTCATATTCACTTACATAACATCTATCAAATTATTCAAGTGGGTCCTTTTTCAAATTTCTAAATTCCATCATTTTACATTAGTAAAAAATACGTTTAGATTTATTAGTTTATATAATATTTTTAATTAGTAAAAAAGGAAACAAGAAAATCATTCTATATCAGCACTTCACTTGGACTCAATTTTAATTAAAAAAAAAAAAGTTGTCTATTGATGTTCGTTGTTTTGCAAAAGTGAGATCAAATGGCAAAGTCTAAGACCTTTTTGAAATAAAGCTCCCCCCCCCCCCCCCCCCCGAAAGGGAGTAGAGAGGGGGAGGGTATTAAAGTAAATTCAATGCATGTAGATGGGTCAAGGAAGTAGAGAGAGAGAGAGAGAGGATATTAAAATAAATTCAATGCATCACCTAACTCTGTTAACTGACATGTCGAGCAGTGGCATTTCAAAAAATAAAGGAGTGCTAAGAGTTATTCAATGCATGTAGATGGGTCTCAGAGGTATAGAGGGGGTGTTAATGTAATTTACCCCAAGGTCCAGGCTTGCCTCCGATCCATGTTTTGAACTCTAAATTTGCACTATTTTGGGTCTTGATAATCCGAACCGTTTAAATTGTATAACTCATTGAATAGATAATTTATGTAAAAAATTAAATTGATTGAATTTTAATAGTCACATGGTTAATTTGTGTAAAAAAATAGACAAATATATTTTCAAAATTATCCCGTTTTGTAAGAAATGTGATTCGAACATGTAGGTGCCGTTTGGTAACACTTACGTTTTCAGTTTATATTTACAAAAATTTAAAAAACTCAAATAAACACTTGTTTGGTAAATTTTTGATTTATAAATCAGTGGTCTCGGCTTATAAATTTGCCCAAAAAATGTAAACTTAAAAAATGTGTTTCCGTTTTGAGTTTTGATTTTTTTTTTTTTTACCACCCAACACTAGCCACCACCCGCCACCATTTTCCACCACCGTCTTCTGCCACCACCACCCCCCACCACCACCTGCCACCACCACTCACCACTCACCTGCCACCACCACCCGCCACCCGCTACCACCACTGACCACCACCCACCACCCACCTGCCACCTCCCGCCACCACCACCACCACCACTACCCATCACCCACCACCCACCTGCCACCCACACGCCACCACCCACTACCCGCCACTACCATCCATCTGCCTGCCACCACCACCTGCCACCTGCCACCTATCCGCCACCACCACTCACCACCCACCTGCCACCACCATCCACTACCCGCCACCACCACCTGCCACCCACATGTTCAACTCTAAAGTTGAACAAATCAAGTTCAACTCTAAAGTTGACAGTCATGCTTGGATTGATAGGGCGCATCACGTATTTTGTTTGGTGTTTATTTTGTAGATTTTTATAGATACATAATCAAAATATTTTTATTTTATTGTGTTTGTCTAAAAAAATGATTAGTCTATTTTCAAAAATGCACAAGTCGTTCATTTTTTTAGAGTCAATGTGCTAAAATAAAAAGGCTACAATTAACAAATTAATCTAATTTTTTTGATAAATGATATGCACAGAAATTGAACCACTCTCTTTTCCTTGTTGATTTGATCAAATATATGTATCCTTCTTTATTTTATCAAATGTATAGGAAATTCAACCACTAACTCTCTTGATTTTTTTTTTTTTCTTTTTCTTTGAACAGACTTTTCCTTGTTGATTTGATCAAATAAATTGAACCACTAGCTCTCTTTTCCTTTTTGATTCGATCAAATATATATATATATATATGTCTTCGAAATTGAACCACCAACTCTCTTTTCCTTGTTGATTTGATCAAATATGTATAGGAAATGGGAAATTCTTTGTGGTGTGTATCATATACACATTTAGTTACAATTTTATGTCAATGGTTATGATTTACTGTGTGTTAGTTACGACACGTTGTGAAGTTGGTTATAATATTATTTTAGTTATGATTTAAGAATTATTTAATTATACTTTATGTGATATTTGATTATAACTCAAATTTATTTTTATTTTGTTATAATTATTATGACTCTAATAATATTGAATTATATATCATTTATAATAATCAAACTCATAAATAATATAACTTGCATATGACATCACTCATAGGAAATTGAACTTTTTTCTTTTTTCTTGTTGATTTGATCATCCTTTCTGTATTTCTTTTCAATCATGATGGAACTTTTTTCTTTTTTCGATCATGATGGATCTCCAAATGATTAACTTGTTTGTTGAAGATCAAATCAACAAGAAAAGAAATACAGAAAGGATGATCAAATCAACAAGAAAAAAGAAAAAAGTTCAATTTCCTATGAGTGATGTCATATGCAAGTTATATTATTTGTGAGTTTGATTATTATAAATGACATATAATTCAATATTATTTGAGTTATAACTATTATAAAAAAATAAAAATAAATTTGAGTTATAATCAAATATCACATAAAGTATAATTAAATAATTCTTAAATCATAACTAAAATAATATTATAACCAACTTCACAACGTGTCGTAACTAACACACAGTAAATCATAACCATTGACATAAAATTGTAACTAAATGTGTATATGATACACACCACAAAGAATTTCCCATTTCCTATACATATTTGATCAAATCAACAAGGAAAAGAGAGTTGGTGGTTCAATTTCGAAGACATATATATATATATATATTTGATCAAATCAAAAAGGAAAAGAGAGCTAGTGGTTCAATTTATTTGATCAAATCAACAAGGAAAAGTCTGTTCAAAGAAAAAGAAAAAAAAAAATCAAGAGAGTTAGTGGTTGAATTTCCTATGTATACATTTGATAAAATAAAGAAGGAAAAAGAGAGTTGGTGGTTCAATTTCGAAGATACATATATTTGATCAAATCAACAAGGAAAAGAGAGTGGTTCAATTTCTGTGCATATCATTTATCAAAAAAATTAGATTAATTTGTTAATTGTAGTCTTTTTATTTTAGCACATTGACTCTAAAAAAATGAACGACTAGTGCATTTTTGAAAATAGACTAATCATTTTTTTTAGACAAACACAATAAAATAAAAATATTTTGATTATGTATCTATAAAAATCTACAAAATAAACACCAAAACAAGATACGTGATGCGCCCCATCAATCCAAGCATGACTGTCAACTTTAGAGTTGAACTTGATTTGTTCAACTTTAGAGTTGAACAGGTGGGTGGCAGGTAGGTAGTGGGTGGTGGTGGCGGGTAGTGGATGGTGGTGACGGGTAGGTGGCAAGTGGTGGTGGCGGGCGGATGGATGGTAGTGGCGGGTAGTGGGTGGTGGTGGGTGGGTGGTGGGTAGTGGTGGTGGTGGTGGCGGGAGGTGGGTGGTGGTGGCGAGTGGGTGGTGGGTGGTGGTAGCGGGTGGCAGGTGGTGGTAGTAGGTGGGTGGTGAGTGGTGGTGGCACGTGGTGGTGGTGGGGGGTGGGGGGTGGTGGTGGTGGCGGAAGACGGTGGTGGAAAATGGTGGCGGGTGGTGGCTAGTGTTGGGTGGTCAAAAAAAAAAAACTCAAAACTCAAAACGGAAACACATTTTTTGGGCAAATTTATAAACTGAGACCACTGATTTATAAATCAAAAATTTACCAAACAAGTTTTTATTTGAGTTTTTTAAATTTTTGTAAATATAAACTGAAAACTGAAAACGTTAAGTGTTACCAAACGGCACCATATATTCTATTCCAACTTGCATTGCAAAACCGACAAGTCTAATGAGTGTACATAAATTAAACACATACATTCCATTTTATATTTAGTTTTTGTGTTCATAACATTATTGTTCTAGAACACCATGAATTATTTATATCAAAGCTAATACAAAGTGCAATCAACAAACAAGTTAATCAATTGGAGATCCATCATGATCGAAAAGAAATACAGAAAGGATGATCGAATCAACAAGAAAAAAGAAAAAAGTTCAATTTTCTATGAGTAATGTCATATGCAAGTTATATTATTTGTGAGTTTGATTATTATAAATGACATATAATTCAATATTATTAGAGTCATAATTATTATAAAAAAATAAAAATAAATTTGAGTTATAATCAAATATCACATAAAGTATAATTAAATAATTCTTAAATCATAACTAAAATAATATTATAACCAATTTCACAACATGTTGTAACTAACACACAGTAAATCATAACCATTGACATAAAATTGTAACTAAATGTGTATATGATACACACCACAAAGAATTTCCCATTTCCTATACATATTTGATCAAATCAATAAGGAAAAGAGAGTTGGTGGTTCAATTTCGAAGACATATATATATATATATTTGATCAAATCAAAAAGGAAAAGAGAGCTAGTGGTTCAATTTATTTGATCAAATCAACAAGGAAAAGTCTGTTCAAAGAAAAAGAAAAAAAAAATCAAGAGAGTTAGTGGTTGAATTTCCTATGTATACATTCGATAAAATAAAGAAGGAAAAAGAGAGTTGGTGGTTCAATTTTGAAGATACATATATTTGATAAAATCAACAAGGAAAAGAGAGTGGTTCAATTTCTGCGCATATCATTTATCAAAAAAATTAGATTAATTTGTTAGTTGTAGTCTTTTTATTTTAGCACATTGACTCTAAAAAAATGAACGACTAGTGCATTTTTGAAAATAGACTAATCATTTTTTTTAGACAAACACAATAAAATAAAAATATTTTGATTATGTATCTATAAAAGTCTACAAAATAAACACCAAAACAAGATACGTGATGCGCCCCATCAATCCAAGCATGACTGTCAACTTTAGAGTTGAACAGGTGGGTGGCAGGTGGGTGATGGGTGGCAGGTGGATGATTTGGGCATGAATGACCTCAGTCATGCCCAAATCAATGGCCATACATGCTAAGATAGAAACTCAAAATGCTATACAAACATGCATGCACATTGGCTTAAGATCAAGGCACAAAATACAACTCTCCAAAGGCATTGAAAGGATGAAACATGGAGTACAATGGCATATGTTCCAGCACTAAAATGGCATGCAAAATGACTTAGAATCATGCAAACAACCCATGTAATGCATGTTGAAAGGCTCAAGCATCGAAGCTAGTGAAGTGTATTACACTAGAGGTATGCAAGACAATGCTCAAATGGCTAAACCAGCCCCAAACAGACCTTATGCAGGCCAAAACAGTTGCCAAAATGGACTGAGATGATGGCTTGAAAGGCAAGAAAGTGAGGCTCATGCAATGGCTCACAAACAAGGCATAAAGGTGCAACTCTCAAACACATTGAAGGAGTGATAAACATGAGAATATGGCAAAGATATAAGCTCTGAAATATCATTCCAAATGATGCTAAATCATGCAAATAGCCCAAGCAATGCATGCTAGTGGCTTGGAAACTCAAGGCTAGTGAGCTAAAATGCACTATGGCTATACAAAGCATGGCATACATGACCAAAACAACATAAATTAGACCTTAAGCATGCTAAAACATGAACAAAGTCTTCTCAGAGCTAAGCCAAAAGCATGCTAAAATGACATGTTGAAGCATGATGCATGTTAGGCTATTTCATGGAAATGCATTACAAGTGCATGGAGCATGCATGGGGCCATCAAACCAATCCAAAACAGAGTTATGACATGTCAAATGATGGCCAAAAACCCACTAAAATGGAGCCAATACATGTTAGAAAGACATGCTACTTTGATGAGCCACAAATAGGATTATACTACACATACAAGAAGCATGCAAAAGGTGACCAAACCAGCCGTGGACAGAGTCAATGCAGGCCCTAGAAGTCACAAAAAAGTGCCTGAACTAAGCCTCAAAATGGTAGAAACACATGCTCCTTTGATAGGCCAATAATGCAAGCAAACAAAACAAGAAGAGAGGGGATCACGCCCCTCTGATTTGAGGCCTCAAAACCACATGCCTACCACTGAAAATCCACTGGATTTTAGTGGTTAAAAGGCTAAGCAAAGACTAATTCAAAGGCCTCAAGGCATGGCACAAAACAAGGCCAAACAAGGCATAAAAGGGGGTAGAACACCCCCAACACCCAAGGAGCCTCAAACAAACATGTTAAGTACTAAAAAATAAAGCCTTTGTAGTTTAAAGTTAAGCCAAGAGAGTGATCAAAATAGAGCTAAAAGGGGGAAAAATAAGGTTACTCTTGAAGCACTGCAATACCAGCAAATTTTCTGAGCCAAAACCAACTCTTGAGCTCCCTCAAGACCCTCTAGTAACTCAGCAACAAAGTAAGAGTGTTTGGCTATGAGGCTGTGTGTGCAAGTGTGAAGCAAAGCACCAATATAGAAAGAGAAAGAGAGGGATATAGAGAGAGTGTAAGCCTATGCTCTTAGCCCAAAATCAGCCTGGAGAAGGGAGGGGAAGCCTCTCTTTTATAGAAAAACATAAGCTAAAGCTTTTTGGAGAAGCTTAGAGCTTGGATAAATCCCTCCATACATGTGTATGGAGGATACATTCTGTGCCCTCCAACTGGCACAGCTGGCATCCACAACACCTGTGGAATATGCAGAAAGGCTGCTGACCAGTTAAAGTGGTCGGTCGACTACTTTTACTGGTCGTCCGATCACTTTTCATGAGAAAGTGATCGGCCAGCCACTTGTTCTGGTCGGCCAGCTACTTTTTCTGGTTTTTCAGGACAAAAAGTGGTCTCCCGGAAAGAAAAATGGTCGGCCAATGGCTGGAAAGGCCAAAAAGTTGTCGTCTAGTGTCCAAATTGAAGCCCCAGAAGTTACCTTTTTATGGCACCTGCCTTGCATCAAAATTCCAACTGTGCAAAAAGTTATATCTGCTTTGGTGAAGCCGCGCAGTTTCGATCCAACCGGATTGATGCCCTACTTCAACCAACCATATCTCCCCCATTTGGACTTGGCTTTAGGAGATTCTTGAGTGAAAAATGAAGCCCCAGAAGTAAGATTTCCAACGGTAGTGGCCTCATAGCTAAAATCCAAGTGTATAGACAGATAGGCATGATTTAGCAAGGACCGCTCGGCTCTCTCTCTTAGCGATTCATACCCACCTTCTTCTTCAACTTGGTTTCTTCCCTCTTCTCCAATTTTCCTCAACTCCAAACCCCTAAACAAGGTGTTTTGAAATATTTTTCAAAGATTTCAACTCTTTTTCATTCATTTCCACTTCGTCCTTGTTCGGTTTGCCGAAAAGCGCAACATTTAACGAAATGCGAGCGTCGGAACATTGTAGGAACTTTATTTTCAAAACATTTTGAAAAAGAGGGTTTCAAGGTCTAAAATCTTTTGATCAAGATTGCTTTAGTCCAAAAGGGGTATGAAGTTGAGATTTGACTCTCTCCTTGCCGAAGAAACTGAACCTTTGCCCTGCATACCTTTCTCCACCAAGTAAACTATCAATAATGCTCAAGTCTTAAGGGCGGTCAAAAATGGGGTGTCTACAGTTGCCCCTCTTTGACAGAACTCAGAAGTCAAGAAGTGACGGGAGTGAAAGTCAAAGCCCAGAGACGACCCATTTTTGCCAAGGCTGAAGACTTGGACAAACAAACAAAATACAGATGTAGTTGGTTGAACCCGCAGGCTGCCTACGTATCCCTTTGCAAGGAATCAAACCAGCGTAGTTTAGGGGCAGGATGCAAAATGTTATGCAAGAAGATTTTGATAATTGGACTTATATGCTACGCGAAACCGACCGATTTGGGTGGTGCGAACAGACAGGCGCACCTGCTATTGTTAACCAGTTTTGATAATTGGACTTATACGCTACGCGAAGCCGGTTTGATAATTGGACTTATACGTTGCCCGAAGCCGGTTTAAAAATTGGACTTATACGCTACGCGAAGCCAGTTTGAAAATTGGACTTATACGCTACGCGAAGCCGGTTTGATAATTCTGGATTTATGCAATGCAATGCAATGTAATAGCTAGGAAGTGAAGGTACCTTACAGGGGCAATTGGCAATGACCTACCTCATGCTGCTGGGGACCTTCCCCTTCTTCTCGGTTGAACCGCAAGTACTACTTTTCTCCCTGACTATGGTTGCAGCTTTCCCTATTCTCCAACAGGGTGACAGACTAGGTTGGTTCAGTATCCAGAATTGAGACGCATACACATGCTATCTCAATCCATGGGGCTGCCATACAGATTTCAAGCCGAGGATATACCCCTGGGTATTTAAACCAGACTTTAGTCTCGAAAATCCTGAACCTTTGCGTTCTAGGCATGAGCCATTCGAACTCTAGTTTCCACCGTCTCAATTGGTCTCTTAGGAACTCACCGCAAACACAGGCAAGTGGCTATACCAGACCACCGGAAGTCGTTCGGGCACGACAAACACCAAAGGAATTGCACCTTTAGAGGATTTAAGGTCTCCTAGACCAGAGAGTGCACAAGACAGTGCGAATAAAGATGTAGGATTTAAGGTCTCCTAAACCAGAGGATTTAAGGTCTCCTAGACTAGGGAGTGCACAAGACAGTGCGAATAAAGATGCAGGATTTAAGGTCTCCTAGACCAGAGGATTTAAGGTCTCCTAGACTAGGGAGTGCATAAGACAGTGCGAATGATACAAAAATACAATGTGCACAAGACAGTGCGATGCAGAGTGAATGCATAAAACAGTGCTAAGAAGATGGGTGCGCAAGACAGCGTGAGCAATACAATGCACTAACAAGTGCAGGTAAGATGCGCAAGAAAGCGCAAACAATGTAATGCACTAACTAGTGCAAGTAAGGTGCGCAAGACAGCGCAATGCAAGGCAATGCACTAACAAGTGCAGGTAAGGTGCGCAAGAAAGCGCGAACAATGCAATGCACTAACAAGTGCAGGTAAGGTACGCAAGATAGCGCGATGCAAGTTCAATGCAAAAGATACAAGTATTTTTTTTTTTATGCAAGATGAAAGTATGTAATGAAATGCACAGGATAGTGTGATGAGCAAGAAAGCACGAGTATGAACTGCACAAAACAATGCGATGCGCGAGAAAGCGAGAATGTAAACTGCACAAAACAGTACGATGCGCAAGAGAGCGCGAGTGTAAACTGCACAAAACAGTGCGATGCAGGTAAGGTGTGGTGCGCAAGGTAGCGTGAGTATAAACTGCACAAAACAGTGCGATGCGCAAGAAAGCGCGAGTGTAAACTGCACAAAACAGTGCGATGCGTGAGAGAGCGTGAGTGTAAACTACACAAAACAATGCGATGCGCGAGAGAGCGCGAGTGTAAATTGCACAAAACAGTGCGATGCGCAAGAGAGCGCGAGTGTAAACTGCACAAAACAGTGCGATACGCAAGAAAGCGCGAGTGTAAACTGCACAAAACAGTCGCGATCAGAGAGCGCGGTGTAAAAAGCGCACAAAACAGTGCGATGCAGGTAAGGTGTGGTGCGCAAGGTAGCACAAGTATAAACTGCACAAAACAGTGCGATGCGCAAGAAAGCACGAGTGTAAACTGCACAAAATAGTGCGATGTGCAAGAAAGCGCGAGTGTAAACTGCATAAAACAGTGCGATGCGCAAAATAGCGTGATAAAATGCATGCACAATGCAAGTAAGGTGCACAAAATAGTGCGATGCGCAAAATAACGCGATAAAATGCATGCACAATGCAAGTAAGGTGCACAAAATAGTGCGATGCGCAAAATAGCGCAATAAAATGCATGCACAACGCAAGTAAGATGCACAACAATGCAAGGTAGACGTGCGTGATAATGCGATGAGTAGTGTGCATAACAATGCGCTTAAAATGTGCATAACAGTGCGAGAAAGGTGTGCATAACAATGCATTTTGCATTTCTTGCACACTTCATGCTTTTGCTATGTATTATATCTGCTTGTTCTGAACACATTCATATGCACAATACTTCTGCTCATTCTGGCATACGGCTCGCACATAGCACAATACTGATTTGGCACGCAACTTATTTAGAATACGATGCTGACTTGGCACACAGCTCACTTGGGCACACGACACATTTGGGCACACAGCTCATTTGGGCACACAGCACATTTGGGGCACACAACACATTTGGGCACACAGCTCATTTTAGCACACAGCACATTTCGGGCACACAGCTCATTTTCGGGCACACAGCTCATTTTCGGGCACACAGCTCATTCTTCGGGCACACAACTCATTTTTGACATGCTTGACTCATTTGGGGCCTGTGACACATTTGGGCACACAGCTCATTTTGGGTACACAGCTCATTTTCGGGCACATGGCTCATTTTCGGGCACGCAGCTCATTCTTCAGGCACATGGCTCATTTTTGGGCACACAACTCACTCTTTGGGCACACAGCTCGTTCTTTGGGCACGCAGCTCACTTTTCGGGGACACAACTCGTTCTTTGGGCACGCAGCTCACTTTTCGGGTACACGGCTCATTTTCGGGCACGCAGCTCATTCTTCGGGCACACAGCTCATTTTCGGGCACGCAGCTCATTCTTTGGGCACACGGCTCATTTTCGGGCACACAGCTCATTTTTCAATTTTGAACACCTAGCTCAGCGTTTTTTCATTCTGAACACACAGCTCATTCACTTCACTTTGAACATGCAGCTCACACATTTCAATTCTGAACACGCAGCTCATAAATTTTCATTTCTGAACACACAGCTCATTCACTTCATTTTGAACACGCAGCTCACACATTCCACTTTGAGCACGCAGCTCACACATTTCAATTTTGAACACGCAGCTCATAACACAACACTACTCGATCTAAACACACGGCTCATAACACAGTATTCTTTTAATTTTGAACACACAGCTCATTCTAAACATACAGGATACGATGACGGAACTTGCAGAAGTTGAAACAAACTCAGATGCTCGACATTTTCCCTTTTTTCCTTTTGCTTCGAAGTCTGGAACCTATATAGCTTCAAATAGGTCTTGGTTTTACTGTTCCCACATGACCCAGGTTGAACCCTACGGTTTTTGAAAGAACAAAATCTTGTTTTGCACAAATGTGAAGAACGGCACAATACTCTAAGCACAAAACGATTTTTTGAAATTGAGAGTGAGAATAAGTTCTCAACTGGGTATTGAGCCTACGACTGAACACAGCACACCACGACTCAACAACAAAGAGAAAGACAAGGTAAGACAACCTAAACATATCTATAGACACCCGAAACGACTCAAAACAAGAATCGAGACAAACAAAACGATTGACACGACACACAGACGTGTTCCAATGGCAAGAGACCTCTCAGTGCATGAAGAGCCAGTTTCTCCAGGTATTGTTTCCCACCCTTTCTCATTTGTGATTCTCATATCACTCGGCCCTCAGGCTCTGTTTTTCTGAAAAAGCCTTTTTCCTCACTTTTTTCTCTCAGCGCACATCTCTCTATTCTTCAATCTCTCATTTTTTTTATTCCTTCTCTGGGTGGTTGATAGATAAGCAGGAAGTTGTGGGTTCTTGCCCCTGGTATTCTACCATATTCTCATTCTTGTTCACAACAGTGAGTTTCTCCCACAGAGGGGTTGCAATGTGACCAAAGGTGCAGCAAATCTACAAATAACATCGGTTGACGATGCTCTGTTGGGGAGTTTGGACATGATCAGATCTGTCTGGATGAGGGAGTGGAATACCTTGCTCCATTCCAGTTCGTGCTTCGCACTTGGCTTGGTACCTCGCTGCTCGGAGGATATGAGAGCTTTTAACCCTTTTCTGTTAGCTTCCGCTGTGCCCTTCTTGGCGAATAGGGTGCCCTTTCCGGCAAGTATGGTGCCTTTTCTGGCAAATGCATTGACAACGGGGGAAAGACAGGAAACCTGACTCAACTGTGCCCCTAGTTCATCATTTTGACCAATTTTTTGTTTTGGTTTTCTACTAAAACAATTTTGACCAACATGAGAGTTAGATTAACATGTTTGTTCGATTTTTCGATTTAAAATCATGCAAGTCAGGCTATGAGCACTGAAAATTTTCCTTTTTGGGTCCAAGATATGGTCCAGTTTTTGGAAAAATGGAATAATTTTCGAGAAAATTAGTCAACTTCATTAAAAATTCTCAAAAACTATTTTTGCAAATGGCCACTGCTCGACCAACACGGAACTTACTCTTGAGGTGCACAACCTCAGATCCAAAACAATGGAAAATTGCCCCTTGCCCGAACGGCACTGCCCGGCAACGAAAAGTTGACCCTTGTTTGAATAGCACTGCAGCGCGCTGTATGGCAACAGAAAGTTGCCCCTTATTTGAATAGCACCGCAGCACACTGTAACCAATTTTTCAAGGTGACGATTACAACCGAACTCTCGGATACAGAGAAGACAACGGTGATCAGAACCATTACATGGACACAGTTGATTTGGAAGTGTTTGTGGCTGGACTTCAAAATGAAGTTGCCTACGTATCCCAAACATGGGAATCAAGCCTTACGTAGTTCGGGATTAAGGTATACTGGGGTATTAACCTCTCTTTTTGCGCTCTAACTTTTGCCAAGGCCGCTCTTCCGGGTTTTCAACCTTGCGAGCTATGTTCTTCTTTTCTTTTCAATTCTTTTCATTTCTTTTCTACTTTTTTCTTTTTCATCTTTTCCTTTCATTTTCTTCATTTTTCTTCTTTTTCTTTTTTTCATTCTTTGCATTTTTCTTTTTTTTGTTCTTTTTCTTCTTTTTCTTGCTCTAACTTTTGTCTGGATCACCCTTCCGGGTTTTCGGCCCAGTGAGCCTCTCAAGGGTAAAAGTGTAGCTTTGTTCATGTCAAATGGTTTTGAGATCCTAAAGTCATCTGAATCTAGGAGAATGGCTGCTATTCGCTGACGATGCAGGAGTCCATCCAATGGGGGGCTGAATTTGCCCCAGTGCTATGGATAGGAACTTGGTTATCCTTCAGCAATACTTTTTTCTTTCCTCCCTTTTGGGATTTGGCATTCTTGCTGATCTTCGTTAGCTTGAGAAACATCCCAATCTTTTTGACTCTTTAAGCACCTTTGACATTTTTGCCCCTAGTTCGAGGGGTGCTTCTAATCTAGCTTTGCAAGCTTCTTTTGACGACATCTGATCTTCTTGATCTAACTTCTCTGCCCTTAGTTTGAGGGTTGCTTCAAATCTGGCCACACAGGCCTCACATTGTAGTTGACCATTGAACATTCTGAATTCAAGTTCAAGGTTTGAAAGTGAGGGGTCGAGTCATGGGGCTAAGAGCGATCCTAAGCTGCACAATCTCAAGAGCGATTCCACACAAGTCTTCGCAGGACCGCGCAAAACATTTCTTGAAATCTTTTAAGAAAGCGACTAGTCGCTTGCGCTGAAGACAGTGCGGAACCAATCTCGATCAAGCCAGGATCCTTCTCAGTACTGACATTAACAAACATGATCTCATTCATTAAGGGCTTAGCACGCCTCTCTTTTCCTCAATTGATCAAATTTTGCAAATTCCGAGGAATTCCTTCCTCTTCGTTTTTATCACAATGTTCAAAAAAAAGTTTTGAAAAACTTAGGTTGATGCAATGAATTCAAGGCACAGAAAAAACACAGCTTCTAGTCAAATATTGCCATCTCGTTTAGAATTCTGGCACAACTGGCGCAAGGCAGAAATAAACACAAAAGCATGAAACTCACTGCTGTTTCATTCATAACTTCTAGCGTAACTAGCTCCATGGCAGAAACAGACTCAAAAGAGTGTAAAAGACAAACACCAAAACAAGCAGGTGATATTCGAGGTAACACCCCCGAAATCACCTGACTCTAACAAAACAGGACTGACTCGATACAACAAGACAGACCCAACTGACTTAGTTCAAAAAGACTGACTCAATAATATATAATAAAAAAAACAAGACTGACCCAATACCCAAGTCAGAAAGTACAAAAATCAGCATTCACAAATGCTCAAAACAGTGCGTGCCATACGCCACATCTGAAGTAAACTAAACGTCGCCCGCAGGTGGTTCATCCCCTGATCACATACTCGTACTATCCCCCAAGTTCACTGATCCAAAGACGATAGATTTTGTTGAGCTTGGTGGGATTATGACCTTGTTGTCAAACAAATCCTGTACTTCGTGGCGAAGACGAAAGCAATTGTTGGTGCTGTGACCAGTTTGTTGATGGTACGCACAGTACTGGATAGTATCATGACCGGGTGGAAGACGACCAGGGAGAGGTCGAGACTCAAGGGGTTTGAGATGGCCTTTTTCAACAAGGATTTGAAGAGCCTTGGACAAGGGCATATAGAGGGCATGGAAGACCCTGCGACCTCGGGGTTGGTACTTCGAGGTTTGTGGATTTTTGCTGGGCGCACTAACGAAAGAGTCAGCAGGTGCTGGCTTGGTTTGCTGATCTCTTCCGAGTGTAGGATTAGAGCTCAAAGGATCGTTTCTGGTACGGCGGCCCTTCTCCCGATTTGCCCCTTGACTCAGACTGCTCTCATTCTGAGTGGCAAAAGTGCCATCCATAATCTGTGCAATAACTGTGATCACTTGCTGTTTGTTCAGCCCCTCGGCTTTCAAAGCCTTAATAGCCCACCGAAAGTGTTCATGGGGACCAATGTCCGCCCCAATCTTGTTCTTACCACTGGCCTCCACTTTGCCAGGAGACTAGCCTTCTTCCAATGCAGCTAGTCCCAAGATTGGGGAGCCCTTTGGTGTGAAATCCTTGGTAGGCGATGTGATTGATGATGGAGCCAAAACTCCACAGGCTAAATCCACCACTGTTCTCTGAAGATCTTCAATCATCCTCATCAGCTCAGAAGTGGTGGGTTCACGGGTTTGAGATGATTGGGATTCCGAGACTGGATGTGTGGTAGGCGCCCCAGATGGGTGTTGCATTTCGACATCGGTCTCACCCTGCATGGCGATTCCCTGGTTTAACGCTGCTACCATGGCCACAACTTCTTCCAAACTCTGTGCCATCACGGTCTGCTAAGTTTGGATGAAGGTGATGCGACTGGTGACTGACGGATCAGATGAACCAGTAAGCCTTGATTGGCCTTTCTTTAACTTGCCTCAGCGAAGGAAAACACTGGTTGCTCTAAACTGAATCTCTAACCTGACAAAGTCTATCCGCACAAGTCCAATGTATCTGGGGAATATTGGAGCCTTCTGAAGCTACGGTTCCAAGACTACCCCATAGCAAAAGAGAAAAGCAAAGATCTCATTAATTTCACCAGAACAGATATAAGCATAGTTGCATGACCGTGCTCTTTACTGAATTCTGCTCCAAATTCTGCTTGTAAACTGATACCCTCAGGTAAAACTGATTCTTCACATACTGATGCTCGCAGGCCTGATACCCCGACTTCCAAACTAATATATGCAACTTGTAGAGGCACACTCTAATAGCACATAGCAGGCAAATGAGAGCCAAAACACCCCAATGGTGGGATAGGGTTTCCCTGTCCTATTTTGTCAGGAGCTAGGGTTTCACTACGCACGCAGCGGTTTCAAACAACCTATAACCGGATAAGCAACCTGTCCTAGTTTGGAATGGTCACTATGGATTTCGACATGCACTAGGCCAAATGGTCAAAAAGGGTGCCTCGGTAAAAATCAGGATTTGTGTTCCCATCGTGGCAGAGCCCGTAATCGATCAGCCTTATGGCACGCTTCTCAAAGTGAGCCTCCGGCAAACCGTTCAGGAATAGCAAATGGAAAACATGGTGTCCTAGGCACACCAATGCAAATGCAATGTAAAGAAACACATAAGTGTAATCGAAACAAGATATCATGAGTTCAAGTCAAGTTCTCTAAGTCCCCAGCAGAGTCGCCAGAAACTGTAGACGCGGCTGAACGTCCCAGGAAAATCCCGTTTTGTTCATTGGGCTCACTACAGTTCGGACTCAATGTCACGGTTCTTAATCTGATCTTGCAAAGTGCAATGCGAGATTTATAAATCACCAAAGAGTCCAAATCTGACAAATCGTTTTGAAAAACTGATTTTTAGAAAGAAGTGCTAAACATGGACTGCTTTTCCAGATACAGAGTCGCCACCTAAATATTTTATTTTTGGGAAATTTAGGAAACCCTGACTCGTGCCTAAGGCCACGTGTCCGTCATCACCAAAGTTACCTCGGCTCGGGAACTTGGATACGAGAGGGGAAGGTCATGCAATGAGCACCCCCACTCGCTCGATCAAAGATCGGCCTTTACTAACATGATATCTTGTTTTTGAAAACACATGTGTTCTTATTCCGATTATTAGCTAGAATTACTATGTGATGCGCACAACACACAAGTATAGACTGGATCGCCTAAGTTGGAACAAAACATCTCATGTTTGTTTCTGAAAGAGGTTTGCTATTCGCAAGTAGGCTAAAATGCAGATTTTGCCACCCTCAAGTGGGCTTAGAAAATATGGTGATTTGCCACTCTCAAGTGGGCTTAAAACTTGCAATCAATGAATTGTTCCAATTCAGGTAATCCAACCTTCACCCACAGGCATTCAGGCAATTATATCACATAAGCAAATAGCCTCATGGCAAGCATGCTATCATGGCAGTCACTCACACACATGCAAGGATGCTAAAGCATAAACACTCACCGAGTACTCCAAGCCAAAACAGAAGATAGTTAGTAATCATGCATGATCCTAACTATGTCAAGAATGCCTAATGCAACACATGCAAAATGCAACTAAGATAGGCTCGGCTATTCTAAAATGTCATGTGAAATGCAACTTGATACATGTATTCAAACAGAAATTGAAATACAATGCAGTTAGTATGATGCGCCGAGCCCGGTGCATGCAAGACAGATGAATGAATGCGAACATGCGAACATAAGGACGCTAATTGAAACATGCCCTAAAACTAACCATCGTAAGCTAGTAAATAAAAGGGAGAAAGAAATGGGGGTTGGAAGACATGCATCACACACACATACACACTTATTTACAACATTGCCCTCTCGGAGGAGGGTCCGAATAAATAATATAGAACCGACTAATTAACTAACTATTCTAGCTAATTAATTATTAGACAACCAAAATTGAAACAAATATACATTCTAAGCTAACAAAACACTAAAATGGTCTCATGATGAGGGATGCATGCATGCTCGAATCGCCTCGCTTGGAAATCCATCGCGATGCCCCGATTTGCCTCTATTTGCAACTGGTCCCAGAACACTGCACAAGGCTCCAGAAGGCTGAAACTCCACTACGGGAACCTGTAGGGATGCTGCCGACCAGTTGTTGGCACTGGAGACCACCTGCCGACCACTTTTTGTGCTGAAAACCAGAAAAAGTGGTCAGCCACCACTACAGTCGGTAGGCCCGGGTTTACCTGCCAGACTTCAATTTGCTGCAACAGAGAGCAAGAAAGGACATGGCAATGTATTTGCAAGATATGTGTGCACAACCACCCTCCCTATTATTTCATAAGCTCAAGGGAGTGTGGTTCTTGACCTTCGGGCCATCAATTACGTATTTCAATGCATGATGGCCGAGAAGCGAAGTTGCACAATTCAATATGGAAATGAATGTGAAGACACCCCATTTTTTACCAACCTTAAGACTTAGACGTCATCGATTGAGCACTTGGTGATTGCGCATGTTGTGCTCGTTCTAAGGTTACGGAGTCTTGGCTGAGAGCCTTGCCTCCAGACTTCGGGACTCTTTTGTGCTTTGCCTCGGTTTGCGAACCAAGTTCTGTTTTCTCGTCCTAAAGGGAGGGAGAGGTCTCGTAGACCATTTCTCAGTGGCCGTAGGCTACTTTTCATGGTCGTAGACCACTGTTCCCGTTTGGAGACCAGTTTTCGATTTTTGAAGCCGTCGACCGTGCGCCTCAGTTCGGGACCGCTTAACTTTCTCCGTTTGCTCTGGTTTTTGGCACACACCTTGTTTCCTCTGTCTAGAGGGACACTGTGGCCCGGGAGACCACCTTTGTGGCCGCATGCCACTTTCGATGCTTAACAGTCAGTTTTCGAGGCACCCGGCTGCACGTTTTGGCCCCCGAACCCTCGTTTTGCATCCGTCTTGGTTCATTTTTGGCATGGACCCTATTTTCATTGTTTGGAAGATGGTACTAGGGGGAGACCACCTTTTCTCCTTGGAGACCACCTTTCTCCTCGCCGGCCGGTTTTCTTGACAGGAAGTTGGTCTCCTTGGTCTTTGGGCCACATTTACTAGTCTCCCACCATACCACTAGCTTGCATTGAATGAGGAGACCACCCTAGGAGGCTACCGACTAGCTTTTGAGACCTGAACCTTTTGAACCTGGTTGGCCGACCAGGGCAAGTGGTCAGCCGACCACTGGCCAGTCGGCCACTCCCACCTTCTCGTCTCAAGAAGTTGGTTCCAACTGTGCCAGCTGGGAGGCACAGACTGCATCCTGCATACACGTGTATGGAGGATATTGGCCCTAGGTTTTAAGCTTCTTGGAGAAGCTTTAGCCTCCCTTGTCTATAAAGGAAGGGCTTCCCTTCCTTGTAGAGGGTTCTGAATTTGGCTGAAGCATACACACATACATCTCCCCATTGTCTCTATATTTTGTGTTCAAAAGTGCTAAGTTCTTGCCCCTTTGCACACTACCTCTTAGCCTAACACCTCCAAAACCAACCTAAGCTTCTTGGAGGGTCTTGAGAGGTCCTAAGGAGCTGCATTTTTGGTCCATAAGCTGCTAGAGTTGCTGAGCTACAAGGGTAACACCCTATTCCCTCTTTTGAGTTTTATTTTGCTCCATCTTTTAGCCATACTTGCAAGCATTTTTGAGCTTCAATATAAACTGAAAAAAGTCTTATTTTGAGGTCCTTAACATGTTTGTTTAAGATCATTTTTTGTTGGGGGTCATCTACCTCCTTGCATGCTTCATTTTACCTTGTTTTGAGCCATGCCTTAGAGCATTTGTGTTGGCCTTTGTTTGGTCTTTCAGCCACTAAAATTTAGTGGATTTTCAGTGGCTAGCATGCTATTTTGAGTGCCAAAATCAGAGAGGGGTGACCCTCTCTCTCCTTGTTTTGTTTTCTAGCATTTTTGGCCTTACAAAGGAGCCCTTATTTGCATGCTTCCAAGCCATGTTTCAGGCCATTTTTGATGAGTTTTAGGACCTTCATAGGCTCTTTCCAGAGCTTGTTTTTCCATATTGGATGTCCATCTTGCACGTGTAGAATAACCCTCTTCATAGCATATCAAAAGAGCATCTCATTCTTGCATGCATTAACCATGTTTGATGGGTTTTGGGGCTTTATTTGGCATGGCATACCTCTGAATTTTGCTGGTTTAGTGGCCTTTTGATTGCCTCACATGCTTGTAGTGCAAATCCTCTTTACTAGCTTACATTGCATGCTATTTTGGCCTTTGATTCTAGCACTTTTTGGCCATGCCTTAAACTGATTTTGTGCATGTTTTGGACTGCCTTAGCTCTGTTTTTGGGTCTCATGGTCAAATGATGTTTGCTATGCATGGTTGTAGTTCAATACCCTTGCCTAGCTTTAAGTTTTGAAGCCTATTGCATGCGTATTTTGAGGTGTTTCCATGTTTTGGCATCATTGTGAATCATATTTCAGAGCTTATATGTATGCCATATTCCCATGTTTTCCACTCTTCGAATGTGTTTGAGAGTTATGCATGAATACCTCATTTTTGGACCATTGCATGAGATTCATTTCCATGCTTTGCGAGCCATCATTTTAGTCCATATTTGCTACTATTTTGGCCTGCATAGGGACTATTTGGGGCTGGTTTGGCCATTTGAGGATGGCTTTGCATGCCTATAGTGTAATCCACTTCACTAGTTTCAGTATTTAGGCCATCTAGCATGCATTGTGTGAAGTGTTTGCATGATTCGGGACCATCTTGCATGTCATTTCAGAGCTGAAAAATATGTGATTGTATGCCATATTTCATGCTTACCATGCTTTGGTGGAGTTGCACTTTGTGCCTTAGGTTTAGTCCCTTGCATTTGTACATGTTTGCATGTGTGTTGTTGCTTCATTTTCATCATGTATGGCCACTGATTTGAGTGTGGCTAAGGCCCATTCATTTTAGTTTAAGTCCATCTTGCATTATGTATGCCATATCCATGTTGCCGCATGCTTGATCGTCGCATTGTGTATGCCTTGTTCATGTTTTCGTGCATGTCCATCTTCGTATGTGCATTGCGTATGCCATATAGTTCATGTGCATTGAGTATGCCATTCTTAGTTCATAGCATTGTGTATACTAGTTGCATGTTTGCATATCATCCCTCGCATGCTAGCATGATTAGGTTGCATTGCGTTTAGGGTTGCATGCTAGTCGTATTGTGTATGCCATGTATATTGCATTGTGTTTGGAATAGGGTTTAGTCCAAACACGGGAAACGAGGGACGTTTCGTACTCTAAGTGACGAAACGTGCCTCGATTCTCGGTCACCGACACTCCGGATTACCCATGATGGAGTTTAGGCCTTGTTGTGTTTATATGTGCATTCATTTTACATCGAGTCGTGCAATCCGACTCCTCAACCATCATGCATCGAGATGTGTGATTGGTGGCACGAGGATCGAGGACTACACTCCCTGGAGCTTGTGCAATGATGGGAAGAGTGGTCATGCATACATATATTGAAAATACTTTGCCATGCCCCTTTCTCGCTCTCTGTTGCAGCAAACCGGAAACCAGCAGCAAAAACTGGTCAGTAGCCTTCTGGAGCTTTGTACAGTGTTCTGGGACCAGTTGCAAACAGAGGCAAATCGGGGCATCGCGATGGATTCCCGACAAGGCGACTTGAGCATGCATGCATCCCTATCATTCAGAACAGAGCTGAGGCAGTCCATTTTGTTTAATTTGCATGCTAGTTTCCTTACTTACTTAGTTAATTCGTTAATTAATTAATGTTGTGTAATAATTAGTTTAATTAGCTTAGATTAGCTAGTTCATTCTGTACTATTCATTCGGACCCTCCGAGGAGGGCAATGTTGTAATAAGTGTGCGTATGTGTGATGCATGTCTTCCAACCCCACGTCTTTCTCCCTTTTATTTACCAGCTTATGATAGTTAGTTTTAGGGCATGTTTCAATTAGCATCTATATGTTCGCATGCTTGTATTCATTCATCTGTATTGCATGCATCGGGCTCGCGCATCATGCTAACTGCATTGTATTTTAATTCCAAGTTGAATACATGTATCGATTGTTGCATCTCATATGCCATCTTAGAATAGCCGAGCCTATTGTAGTTGCATTTTTGCATGTGTTGCATTAGGCATTCTTAGCATAGTTAGGATTCATGCACGATTTCTAATTAGCTTCTTTCTTTGGTTTGGAGTACTCGGTAAGTGTTTATGTTTTAGCATCCTTGCATGTGTCTGAGTGACTGCCATGATAGCATGCTTATCATGAGGCTATATGCTTATGTGATATAACTGCCTGAATGCCTGTGGGTGAAGGTTGGGTTGCTTGAGTTGGAATAATTAATCGAACCCGTGTTTTAGCCTACTTGCGGTAGCAAACTTCAATCCATTTTCAAAACAAAGCGGATGCGATGCTTTGTTCCAACTTAGGCAATCCGATCTATACTTGTATCTTTGTCGCATCACATAGTAATTCTAGGTGATAAACCGAATAAGAGCACATGTGTTTTCAAAACTCGATATCATGCTTAGTAGTAGCCGATCCTTGATCGGGCAAGGGGGGGTGCTCATGAAATGCCCTTCCCCAATCGTACCCAAGTTCCCGAGCCGAGGCAACTTTGGTGATGACGGACACGTGGCCTTAGGCACAAGTCAGGGTTTCCTAAATTCCCCCAAAATAAAATATTTAGATGGCGACTCTGTATCTGGCAAAGCAGTCCATGTTTAGCACTTCTTTCTAAAAATCAATTTTCAAAAGCGATTTGCGGATTTGGACTCTTTGGTGATTTATCGATCTTGCATTGCACTTTGTGAGATTAGATTCAGAACCGTGACATTGAGTCCGAACTGTAGTACGCCCAATGAACAAAACGGGATTTTCCCGGGACATTGAGGGCGTCTGAGAATGCACAAGTAAACACATAAAGCCTAAAACTCTATCATGTATGATTAAGAGCGTCGGCGACCGAGAATTGAGGCGCGTTTCATCACTTCAAGTATGAAACGTCCCTTGTTTCCCGTGTTTGGACTAACACCTATTCCAAACACAAATGCAAAGCAAGCATGGCATACCCAATGCGACTCAAGCATGCAACTCGATGCAATACAACTAAACAAGCATGCAAACAACATGCAAGGGACAAACATGCAAACATGCAATGCAATGTAACTTAGCATACTCAATGCTAATGGCATGCACAATGCACAGTGCTAAGAACCACATGGCCCACTCAATGCAATGTGACATGATTAACTTAACAAAGCTAATGACATGCAAATTATGCTAATGCATGCATACTCAATGCAAGACAACATAAGCATGCAACAATATGAACAACAACTAGCATATACAATGTGAATGGACATGGCATACACAACGTAATGAACCATATGGCATACACAATGCTCAATGGACTTAAACCAAAATGGACTGACCTCAGTCATGCCCAAATCAGTGGCCATACATGCTAAGATAGAAACTCAAAATGCTACACAAACATGCATGCATATTGGCCCAAGCTCAAGGCACAAAATACAACTCTCCAAGGGCATTGAAAGGATGAAACATGGAGTACAATGGCATATGTTCCAGCACTGAAATGGCATGCAAAATGACTTAGAATCATGTAAACAACCCATGTAATGCATGTTGAAAGGCTCAAGTATCGAAGCTAGTGGAGTGTATTACACTAGAGGCATGCAAGACAATGCTCAAATGGATAAACCAGCCCTAAACAGACCTTATGCAGGCCAAAACAGTAGCCAAAATGGGCTGAGATGATGGCTTGAAAGGCAAGAAAGTGAGGCTCATGCAATGGCTCACAAGCAAGGCATAAAGGTGCAACTCTCAAACACATTGAAGGAGTGATAAACATGAGAATATGGCAAAGATATAAGCTCTGAAATATCATTCCAAATGATGCTAAATCATGCAAATAGCCCAAGCAATGCATGCTAGTGGCTTGGAAACTCAAGGCTAGTGAGCTAAAATGCACTATGGCTATACAAAGCATGGCATGCATGACCAAAACAACATAAATTAGACCTTAAGCATACTAAAACATGAACAAAGTCTTCTCAGAGCTAAGCCAAAAGCATGATAAAATGACATGTCGAGGCATGATGCATGTCAGGCTATTTCATGGAAATGCATTACAAGTGCATGGAGCATGCATGGGGCCAACAAACCAATCCAAAACAGAGTTATGACATGTCAAATGATGGCCAAAAACCCACTAAAATGGAGCCAATACATGTTAGAAAGACATGCTACTTTGATGAGCCACAAATAGGATTACACTACACATACAAGAAGCATGCAAAAGGTGACCAAACCAGCCATGGACAGAGTCAAGGCAGGCCCTAGAAGTCACAAAAAAGTGCCTGAACTAAGCCTCAAAATGGTAGAAACACATGCTCCTTTGATAGGCCAATAATGCAAGCAAACAAAACAAGAAGAGAGGGGATCACGCCCTTCTGATTTGAGGCTTCAAAACCACATGCCTACCACTAAAAATTCACTGGATTTCAGTGGTTAAAAAGCCAAGCAAAGACTAATTCAAAGGCCTCAAGGCATGGCACAAAACAAGGCCAAACAAGGCACAAAAGGGGGTAGAACACCCCCAACACCCAAGGAGCCTCAAACAAACATGTTAAGTACTCAACAATAAAGCTTTTTGTAGTTTAAAGTTAAGCCAAGAGAAGGATTCAAATATGGCTAAGAGAGTGATCAAAATAGAGCTAAAATGGGAAAAAAGAAGGTTACCCTTGAAGCACTGCAATACCAGCAAATTTGCTGAGCCAAAACCAACTCTTGAGCTCCCTCAAGACTCTCCAGCAACTTAGCAACAAGGTAAGAGTGTTTGGCTATGAGGTTGTGTGTGCAAGTGTGAAGCAAAGCACCAATATAGAGAGAGAAAAAGAGAGATATAGAGAGAGTGTAAGCCTATGCTCTTAGCCCAAAATCAGCTTGGACAAGGGAGGGGAAGCCTCTCTCTTATAGAAAAACATAAGCTAAAGCTTCTTGGAGAAACTTAGAGCTTGGATAAATCCCTCCATACACATGTATGGAGGATACAGTCTGTCCCCTCTAGCTGGCACAACTGGCATCCACAACACCTGTATAATATGCAGGAAGGCTGACGACTAGTTAAAGTGGTCGGCCGACTACTTTTACTGGTCGGCCAGCTACTTTTTTTGGTTTTTCAGGACAAAAAGTGGTCTCCTGGAAAGAAAAATGGTCGGCCAATGGCTGGAAAGGCCAAAAAGTGGCCGTCCAGTGTCCAAATTGAAGCCCCAGAAGTTAGCTTTCCAATGGCACCAGCCTTGCATCAAAATTCCAACTGTGCAAAAAGTTATACCTGTTTTGGTGAAGCCGCGCAATTTCGGTCTAACCGAATTGCTGCCCTACTTCAACCAACCATATCTCCCCCATCCGGACTTGGCTTTGGGGAATTCTTGAGTGAAAAATGAAGCCTCGGAAGTAAGCTTTCCAACAGTGGTGGCCTCATAGCTAAAATCCAAGTGTATAGACAGATAGGCGTGATTTAGCGAGGACCGCTCGGCTCTCTCTCTTAGCGATTCATACCCACCTTCTTCTTCAACTTGGTTTCTTCCCTCTTCTCCAATTTTCCTCAACTCCAAACCCCTAAACAAGGTGTTTTGAAAGATTTTTCAAAGATTTCAACTCTTTTTCATTCATTTCCACTTCGTCCTTGTTCGGTTTACCGAAAAGCGCAACATTTAACGAAATGCGAGCGTCGGAACATTGTAGGAACTTTATTTTCAAAACATTTTGAAAGAGAGGGTTTCAAGGTCTAAAATCTTTTGATCAAGATTGCTTTGGTCCAAAAGGGGTATGAAGTTGATATTTGACTCTCTCCTTGCCGAAGAAACTAAACCTTTGCCCTGCACACCTTTCTCCACCAAGTAAACCATCAATAGTGCCCAAGTCTTAAGGGTGGTCAAAAATGGGGTGTCTACAATATCATTTCAGAAAACTGAGCTTAACATATCTATCAGAAAATACTTATAATTGAACATATCTTTACAAGGTTGTTACTTACAGATAGCTTCAAAAGCAGAACAGACGAATCAGATAGATCAGATGGATATTGGCACGTGACCTACACAAGCACATGACAGATACACCTTGAAACACACGTTCGGTAAACACTTGTCTTATTTCATTTCTTTCTAGGTGTGTTTCTAATTCATATCCTCATTATTATAGCTTAAACCATGGCTTAAGAATGCCTAAGATGGAATGAGGATGCAATTATGCACTTTGAAACACTTAGAAAAATTTTAGAAAACAGAGCAGTTCGCTCGAGCGCAACTTTGTTCTCTCGAACAGTCTATTGGGAGTTGTTATTTTATGCTCGAGCCAACTTTTGGTCGCTCGAGTCAAGACTAAAAAAAAACGGTGGTCGCTCGTGCGGTTTTTCAGTCACTCAAGCCTACTATCAAACTTTGCAAAACTTCTGAGAGCTCAAAATTTACGATCAAGCGATGGTTTGGTCGCTCGAGCGATGCGACCAAATTCTGGAATTTCTATATTTCAGTTCCAAGTTCAAATCCAATTTCAAAGTACTAAAACACATTCTTTTGGGCCAAAACTTTGGAAAACACTTGGAAACTTATAGAAAAATATGAAATGAAGTTCAATTCAGAAAATCAAAACCCAAAAGCAAGCCAATTCTTCATAATCAAGTTGAAACTTTATATATATACAAGCATGCATGAACTTGAAATATTTGCTTCCAAAACTTGTACAACTGAGGTAAAATAGTATGACATATGATAAAATCTCAAAACAAAGCTAGGATTATTACATGCATGTGAGAATTTTTTAGGAAACAACCTCAAACTTTGCAAGAATCTCGAGTTTCTCTCCTCAAACTTCAAATCTCTAGCTTAAATTCTTAGTTGTCTTGTCCTTCTCCCTTTCTAACTCAAGTTCTCTCTCTCACTCTATATTTGAGCTCAAAAAGATGATACGGTAAATGATTTGCTAAGCTTATATCACATATTTATTGGTTGGATTAACTTAAACTAATTAAATGTGATTAGAGTTAATTTAATCTAACTTAATAATTAATTTATTCTAATTATTTGATTCTGAATCGAATTCTAATTAAACTTACCATAAAATTTCACAAATTTTAAATAACACATTGATCTAGTCAATTTCGTGTTCAGATGCCAATAAGGCTTTCAATTAACAGAACAAAGCAAAATTCTGAACTGATATTCCTACGGCTAACAGATAGGAATGCAAAACACATACAAAATGCACAATTAACATATAATCTTATTCTTAAAATTTAATTAGCATTCTTAATTACGGATTAATGGCTAATTATAGATCGGGGTTGTTATATGTTCTCTTCGCAAGTTAGTTGTGGCGATTGTAGTTTCTGCAGCAACTATTTCCCAGAGCAAATTCAAATGGCGGCATTGACAATACTAGAGATACCGGTGCCAACAAAGTACCTCCGCAACGTGGTCGCTACAAGTGCTGCCTTTACAACTTAGTTGCTCCGATTTTCTCTTTCCCTCAGCAACTTTAAATGGCGGTGCTGACAATATTTGAAATGGCGGCGCTGACAATATTTGAAATGGTGGCGCTGAGACAAACTGCCTCAGGAACTTGACCGCTGCTAGTCCTGTCTCCACAACTTGACTTAGACATTTGTCTTCATGGAGCTTGTAAAACCTTTAGCGGGTCAGACCTGTTTTGGTCCACTGTTGACTCACTTTCCTTGGGCTTTAGCCCATACTTCTTTAATCATTATTTGTCGCCTAATAGGGGCGACCTTTGCCCTTAGGTCAATACTTAATTTTGACTTTAATTTTTGACCCCCTACAAGAGGTAAGATTAGACTAATAGTGAGTTAGAATTTACTAATATCATGTTTGTTTACAAAATATAGTACCAGATTCGTAATATATTGGGACTATGAATCCCATGCATCAAGGGTATTAGTAGTGGCATGGGACACTTGGTATTTTAAAATAAGTCCATCGTTGTTACCACGTTAATGACTACTCTGGTTGGTTTTCAGTCACTATGAATTCAGTGCAGCTCTCTCATGACAATGACTTTCTTCTATTTCTTATCCAATCATTTTTCTTTTTCTTCTTTCAACTCACTGTATTTATGGATACAATTATAAATTCTTGGGCTTGGTTGTAATATATTTTCTGAGCTTATTATTCCAGCTGCAACAATTTTATCGTCTCTTTCTTGTGTTTCTTTAATTTAAAGCAGTGAGAATGTCATCTACATACATAAATTAATTTAATTAATCTTATGGACAAATTTAAGAGTTTGTTCTTTCTGGAAGTTTTTTCTATTTACAGATGGACTGAAATAAAATAATTTTCATCTACATAAATAACATAATTTTTATAATAGTATAATAATATAATTTTATCAAATATATATAAAAAAATCAAAAATATTTATGGAATTCCATATAATTAATCACATCATAGAATGACAAAATAAATAAGATTACTTATTAGTCCATGGTCATCAAACAAATACAATTTTTCTTAATCTCCTCACTCAATCATATCACACAAAATAGTCTGCTCACTAACAAACACTAACAATATCATACAATCCAACTCTAAAAACAAACGCCCCAATAGTATCGCCTCATATAGCAAGTAGGCACAACCTATCAAGAATATCACTACTCACCTCACCCTTTTGCTTATTGGTATGGATTTAATTTACATACATCCTCTTGTCACTTCTATCTTCATTAACATCATAGTTATTGATTGTTTTTTATTTATTATATATATATATTTATTTATTTTCCCACCATTGTTTCACTTCAAGGAGTTCTCTATATCAATAACAAATCGGTACTTCACATCCCCTTTTATCAGACGTTCTAAAGCTTCATTTATATACTCGATAGGAATAATTTCAATCTCTGGGTATATCTTCTGAGCTGCACAAAAATCCAACATTTCTTGTCTCTCCTTCGTGCCACCCGTCGCACTCCCGGAAATGGATTTCATACCTATCAAAGAAACATTTTTATGTTTAAATTCTCATTGCCAGGAATTTATTCTCTCAGTCAATTTTCAAATTTTCAAGAACTATGTGATGAAAATGCATACCCATTATGAGATTTATAGGATTGAGCTTGACTTCACTTGGGACACCAACTAGGACAAGGGTGCCACCGGTCTTCAACAACTTCATGTACAGATCAAACGGGTGATCCCCTGATGCTGTGTCAATGATAAAGTTGAGTGAATTAACCATGGCCTGCATGAAATTAAGATGATGATTGTCAATTTACTAAAACCTTTATTGCTATAATTCTCACTTTGCTGCTAATCAGTGACCCTTGGTGAACAGAACATAATACATCCAGGGAGGAGAAATGCTTGTGGTCTTTACCTTCATCTGTTCTTCGTCAGACGAGATCACAAATTTATCTGCTCCGAGCTTGTTTAGGGCTTCGTCCTTCTTAGTTACACTAGTGCTGAAAACTGTAACACTCAACCCAAAAGCTTTCCCAAACTTCACTGCCAAGTGACCGAGGCCACCTAGCCCAATCACCCCAAGAGATTTACCTGGTTGGTTCATTTTATGCCGCATCATGGGACTATAAACGGTGATTCCTGCACATAGCAGTGGTGCTGCTGCAGCCAATGGGTAGTCATTAGGTATCCTAAAGCAATACCTGTAATTTTACAAGCATCAACATAGGCACAATGTTTAGTTCAATTCCCTATATCATAAATGAGGATTTCAAATTCAATACATTAAGTGCCGTGTTTGGGCAGCAATGCTAGCCATATGGAGGCAAGTAGAAGCTAGTTCAATCATCATCCAAACATGCATTTTTTTTTGGATTTTAGAGAAATTAGAGAATGAATAAACCAAGGGGTACACTTGTTAGATGAGGCACTCATCCATATGTGATGCCGAAGTTCAAATCTAACTATCAGAATTAACTCAACTATGAGGCAACTTAGTAGTTTGCCCAATGCACACCCAAAAATCACAAAAAAAATTCCTTTCGATCAATAGCCCTAATTATCCAAAAACCCTCATGCCTAAGACCTTTTCAATGTCGGGCTTGGGGTCTCAAGAAATCTTTGACTTGCAACTCTTATTCTATGAAAGGGGAAAAAAAATAAATGTACCTTTGATGAACAACAATGTAACTAGAATATCCGCCTTTTGTGATCGTACCATCAACATCAACAGAGTTGAATGTACCGATAGATCCCTTGGAGCAGTAGACATCCATATCCATACCACAATACTCACAATCTCTGCATGAATTGACATAAGTTCCCACTCCAACATGGTCTCCAACTTTGAAGTGATGAACATTGGAACCAACCTCTTTAACAATTCCAGCAATCTCATATACATATGCAATTATATATATATATATATATACACATACACATTAGTTCTTAAGAAGTGTGTGGGATTATGGAATGACACTCTATGGAAAATTTGAAACAAGAAAGAAAATCTACATACCCGGGCACTAGGGGTACTCTGAGTCTCAAGTTTGTTCTGGTCCATACAACATCAACATAACACACTCCACATGGGTAATTTTCAATGAAACATCATTACTTTCAACGACTGCATTTTTTCATACTAAAATTGGTAAATATCTGAGATAAAGGGTAAAATAGAAACGAAACATGCCTAGTGTTCTAAACATACAAGTATGCATATGGCTAGTACTGGGTTGTTATTAATCTTAGTCTAATACATGGTTTAAATATAAAAATGAAAATTCTCTTTTAAAATAAAGTAAATGACTAACTGAGAAAATCACAAAGCTAAGATTTAAATGAGAAATTCGATAATTGAAGTTAATAATGTGTTTTTATCTTCGATGACGGAAATCTTTATTGGGTCATTTTTTTTTATAAATTCTCTTTCTAAGTGTTTTATTCCATTTAATCCATATTCTTTTTGAATATTCCATTAAATCCATATTATGATCAAATCATCCTTTCTAATTTTTTTGCATATGTTTCTATTTTGAAACTAATACATAATAATAATCCCTCATTTTATGGAGAAAATCTCTTTCTTATTCTAAAGAGAAAATCTTTCTCTTATCCATGGAGAAAATCTCTCCATTATTCTAATGAGAAAATCTCTCCTGCATTCCATAGAGAAAATCTCAAATTATAAACTTTGAACCTTTTTATAATTTGAAAATTTTAAAAATAACACAACAAAAAATCTGAATGAAAATAAAAATACAATGTGAATATTCACAATAAATAATAAACATACAACTAACTTTTAAAAAAAAGAAAACACATACTAAAATACAATGTGAATGTTCACAATAAACAACAAACATACAACTAACCTTCGAAAAAAAAAAAATTCATACTAAAATACAATATGAATGTTCACAATTTATAATTAACATACAACTAGCTTTAAAAAAAAATAACTCATACCAATGTAAACATTTTCATTGTAACGTGAAAACATAAAACAAAATTGAAAAAAGTGAAAATCAACTTTTTCAATTGTTTAATAGTAACAAAAATAATTGTTCAATTAACAAATATAGTAATAAAAACAATAAGCATACAATTAACTTTCAAAAAAATAGAAGTTATACCAAAATAGAAAGTGAATGTTCACAATTTATAATTAATATATAACTAGTTTTTTATTTTTAAAAAAAATAAATTCATATCGATGTGAACATTCACACTGTAATGTGAAAATATAAAATAAAATTGAAAAAGGTAAAAATCGACTATTTTGATTGTTTAATGATAACAAAAATGATTGTTCAATCAACAAGCATAGTAAAAAAAAATAACAAAATACAATTAACTTTCGAAAAAACTTCACCAAAAAAAAAAAAAAAAAAAAAAAAAAAAAAACTCATACCAAAATACAATGTGAATGTTCATAATTTATAATTAAAAGACAACTAACCCTAGAAAAATTAAATTCATACCAATGTAAACATTTACATTACAACATGAAACAAAATTGAAAGAAACTTTTTTTTTTTTGGCTATGTCAATTGTTTAATGGTAACAAAAATGATTGTTCAACAACAAGTATAGTAACAAATAGCCAATACTATGTGAACATTTACATCTTGTAAAATATATAATTATGTCCATATTTATATTTCAACACTTATTTATCAGACTTTCAAACAATGTGAATAATGTGAAATGTGAACATTTACACTGATTGGCAAAACAATACAAACAATCATAGCAATAGAATTAGAAATCCAAAAAAAACCTCAATATCCCACATCTTCATCTTCATCATTATCACTATCATTAACAATCTATGCAATTTTACCATTTCACCAATCCAAATCAAACCAGACCCACATTTGAAGAATATGTTTATAACAAAATTGACTGAATATAAAAAAAGTTTCGACTTATAACAATGGAAAAATATAGAGTTTCGAACATAGAACAACAATGGACGAATACAGGATTTCAAACACAAAGTGAACAATGGAGGAATACAAAGTTTCATGGCAACAATGAAGGAACATAATATTATTTCATCACCATCTGTAAAGTTTATGAACCTTACCAAATAGAGAGTTTCGAAACCCTAACACAATGAAATAATACCACAAATGTAAATGAAACTAATCAAAAAGAAAAACATGAATAATGCTAACTACCAAAATAGAGGTAGCAACAAAAAGGAAATGTGTATATCGTTTTTCTATGTAATACATATCAACAATAGACATAAGGGTATAATAGTCCAACAAACAATATAAATTAGGAAAAAATGGCCTCCTGAAATAAAAATATAAATACATGAGACTAAGTAAGTTATAATTTTCTTTAGTAGACTTATTGGGTTAGAACACTTCTAAATGAGATTTATTCTTTTCAATAAAATGTTTAACGACTTGAGAAGAAACGTATTTACACCTATATATTTAGTTTTTAATATTTTTTCTATTTTATTCATTTACTAAATATAAAAATTTAAAATTTAAATACTTATACCGCAACGTTTTAAAGCTCACCTCTCACCCAATAAAAGATAAAATACATCACATTACAAATTGGCCTTTAAAACCTTTGTTCACACTTATCTCAAGTTGTGAGAGAATCTTTTTTACCTAAGGTTGTGGGTTTGTGAGAGTTTCTCTATTAGAGTCTAGTTTATTTTATTTTATTTTTTTTGGTGGCTCATGGTGCTAGACACCTTAACTTTTATGCTTTGCCTCTATGCCTTTGTATTGAGAATTTTTTTGCACATATATATATATATATATATGTGTTTATTTGTTACTGAAACTCTCACTTATCAAAGATAAATAAAACAATCAGTATCAGACATGATTGAAGATGAGTAAGTATTAGCCCTCTAGACATCATTAAAATTGTACACCTTAGAAATACACTCTTTGAAATTTATTTAAAATATTAATTATTTTTTATAATTTTAAAATTGTATTTTATTCTTTAAAATTTTTAATCACACAACAATTAATCATTTCCGTTACTTAACTCTATATTAAATTAATCAACAATTTTTAATAATGTCAATAATATATTTTAATTAACAATTATGATAATTTCATTATTATATATAGGGGGATAGTTAAAAATTTTATTTTTTTCCCTGTTAACTCTGTTAAATGACAAATCTAATAGGAAGTATTTGTAGCTTTCACAATCACAATGAACAATCTATATTTTAAGCAAATTTCGTGAGTGTATTTGTAAATTATCCTTTACCACACTCCATTTGGATTGAAGGAGTTGCTTAGAAAAGAAAAAAAAGAAATTGTGCAAACGAGTTTTTCTCATCTTTCTGATGATTAATAAGGTCAGAAATAAAAAGAAATGATGAGAAAGACAAATCACTCCAAATTTAAGTTTTCTTTCTAACCAAAAGTTGTGAGATTATGTGAAAAATCAAAATTACTCTTTACAAAAGAAAAAAAAAAATTAATACCTACGGGAAATTTTATGCTATATGTACTCCCTTTGTGTCTTTAGTCATGATCTATTGTGTTATGAACAATTTTCCGGTGCAATGCACACCGTATCCAATCTTATCACAAAATTACTTAAGTTTCTCACAAAAATGCATAAAAGTAAACTTACACAAATTTGTGTTCAATTTACATATTTTTGTGAGATCACGTATGTAAATTTGCAAAAACTTACGTAATTTTGTGGTAGGGTTCTATACGATGTGTCCCGAAGCATTACCCATGTGTTATTAGTTATGACATATTGTGATGTTGATTATGCCATTATTTTAATTATAACACAAGAGTTATTTGGTTGTACCTCATGAGAAGTTTGGTTATAACTTTTTTTTATTTTAATTATGACTCCTATAGTATTAAGTTATACCATTTATAATAATCAAACTCACAAATAACATAACTTGCATATAATATACACCATTTTGAGGGTTTATACCATAGTATTTCCCAACACCTAAACTACCCCACTAAATATAAATAAAATAAAAAATAAACACGTATCATCTTTTACTAATTGTCCATCCAATTAAAGAAAGTGAGAAATTATCATTAGTTTTTTATTTTTTATTTTTAATAAACTCCAATCATTTCTTTTGTTTTAAAATTATGGAGTTATTATTTTAAACTAATAAGAGCAGGTGTTTTGTTCATACAATTTGAAAATGTATGAACAAAATTGGACCCAACTTTCACGGGGAGTAGTTGTATCACAAAGTATATAATATCATCTGAGTGGGGAGATTTCAATCTGTTAGTACGGCCGAGCAGGAGTAACGCCCGGCGTTACAGACTACGCAGCGCCGAGTTAATTGGGCAAGGTAACGGCCGAGCAATCTGCCTTGTTCGGTTGACTAGGTCAACCGGTAACTTCTGGGGACCGAACTAGGTCGGGCGAAGTTTATAGCGGAGATTCAACCGAAGGCGGATCGAGACTACGCCGAGGATGCGGCTTTGGCGCATGCCACTAACCGCCCAGCCATGGCGAGGGGGTTGCGCGTGACCAAGATTGGAGATGACAGGGTTGTAGGCCGGCATGCCTCGCAACCGGTCAGTCGCGATGGACCGGACGAGGGTAGCTCGGCATTTGCAGTTAAGTTCTCTCCTGGTTCCAAGTCACAAGTCGGCGGGATATAGCACGGTTGTGTGATGGTAATTTTCCAGAAGTGTTTGGCCGGTCATGGTACCTCGGTCAAGGGTGCCACCTGGGCCAATGGTGTGGAGGAGAGGACATCGCTCCACGAACACCTCAATACCGTTAGGCGATTACGACGCATCTTGGAAGGAGGACAAAACCTTTACACGTGTAAGGTGGTGAGAGGCGAGCACTGCCACCTGTCCAGGGAAGGACAGCAGAGGTAGTGCGCGCACAATCTCGGGAGGCAGCCTAGATATAGAGAGGCGAAGCGTTTACGCTTCGTATGAATTCACTCTCACAAATTCTCTCTCTCTTCCCATTGTCTTCTTGCTCACTGAACTGACTTGAGCGTCGGAGGGATTTTCCGGCACACCACCGCCGGGCAGCCTACCATTCTTGTGTTGCAGAGACAGACGCCGTTACCAGGAGCTCGACGTTCAAGGCGTACGGAGAGCTAAGGATTTTCCGCCCCCGTACAATTGGCGCCGTCTGTGGGAAAAGTTGATAATCAACCCTTGTTCTTCGAGCTTTTCCAGCCATTTCCATGGCCAACAACGAAGAAGTCACGCTGTCTGTCGTCGATGGTGTTACTCCGGAGTATGTCCGAAGGAGAGAAGGCCTTCCTAATGTTCCAGCCATGGCGGGCCTGGAGTCTTCCTCGCGAGGAGCGCGCGACAAGCGTGGGAGGAGTTCAGATCGTTCATGAGTCTGCACGGCCGGGAGTCCGTGAGGCGCTGGAGCACAAACTCAAGGATCAAGAAACCCTCATTCGGAGGATGGCGGCGGAGATGGAGCTTCTGAAGCGTCAAGTGAGGGGGAAGGGTGTTGCTGGAGAGGGCAACCTCGGTGGCGCACCTCCCTCGTTCTAGCAGTCGCCGCCAGAGGAGGACCCATTCAATCTCAATCACCAGGAACTATGGGGTTGGAGATTCTGACCAGCGAGGAGACAGATCTATCACGCGCGACAGCACCTATCACCCCTCGCGCCCGTCATCGACGACGCGATACTCTGCCTCCTCCCGTTCCAGGGATCTCAGGGACGTGTTGGAGGAGAGAGCGCGCCGTCGGGAAGCTCAGAGGGTACCGGCGCTCCAGAGGTTGAGTGCTCCAAATTCTTGCAGTGAAGAGGTGGCGATGCCAGCGCCCAAAGTGATAGCCAATGCCCTGGTGGACAAGGAGCTAGCGAGACTAACAGCCACTCCATTGTCACCAGAGATCGAGAGCACCCCGCTCCCTGCCGGATTCCACCAACCGAAATTTACACTGTACGATGGCAAGACGGATCCGTACATGCATGTGAGCCATTACCGGCAAGTAATGGCTGGCCACCGACGGAACGACGCCTTGATGTGCCTCATTTTCCCAGCAAGCTTGGGAGAGCTGGGCTTGAAGTGGTTCGAGAGGCTCCCGGAGGGGAGTATCGAGGGGTGGCAGCAGTTGGCGGAAGCCTTCGTCACCAGATTCAAGACAAACACACGGACGCCGAAGGAGGTAGACCATCTCCTGGGCGTCAAGATGGAATCGGGGAACTCACTGAAGGCATACAACGCAAAGTATTGGGAAACCTACAACGAAATCCTCGACTGCCCTACCAACCTGGCCATCACTCAATACAAGAGAGGTCTCCCAGTCGGACATAGGCTGAGAGACTCACTCACGATGCATCAGCCGACCACCATGGAATCTTTGATGCAACGGATCAACGAACACATCCGCGTGGAAGAGGATGCCGCTTCAGCGACCGAGAAGGATAATCCGGTCGCGGTGGACAGAAGAGTAGCGGGGAAAGTTCATTCGGTCGGGCAGGAGGAAAACCGCCCTACTGACCGATCAAAAGATCATCGCCGAGGGACCGGCCAAAATGATAAAAACAAAGGTCGTAGAAATGACCGGGCTGATGCACCCCGCGACGCAACAGAAGATGCCAAGAGGAAACTGAAGGCACGGACAGGGATTACCACGGTCTTTAAAATCCCCATCTACCGCATTCTAAGCAAGATCCGTGGAGAGCCTTTTGTCCGCTGGGACTAAGTTGGGGAGTCTTGCAGCGTGGCTTAATCCAAAGTATCGCACCTTCCATGACGAACGGGCACCGAACAGGAGAGCTTGCCGCTCAAACAGCATCTGGAGGAGTTGGTGGCGGCGGGACATCTTGACCAGTATATTGATGGGGGAGTCAAGGCTGCGCCAACCGGTCAAACCGAGCCAAACGGAATGGCCGCCTTAGAGGCCCCCCCACAAGGAGTGATCAATGTCATCCATGGCATCATTGAACCGGCCAGAGTCTGCGAGCTTAGAGGGATGATCAAGAAGGCCGAGCACATGAGGGAAGTTCTCTCTGTTCAACCTGCTGTGAAGAAGGGAAAGACCGAAGAGAAAGACGTCCTCACGTTCTCAACGAAAGATTTAGAAAGGGTTCAAATGCCGCACAACGATGCCTTGGTGGTGACCCTACGCGTCAAGGACTTTGAAATCAGAAGAATTTTGATCGACCAGGGAAGTTCGGTCGAGATCATGTATTATGACGCATTTAAGCAAATGAAGTTGGAAGACAAAGACTTGGCACCAGCAACATCCCCTTTGGTCGGCTTCAATTCACAGCCAGAGTGGCCGATTGGGAAGATTATTGTACCGGTCAAAGCGGGGTCAGTTGTAAAGCAAGTGGAGTTCTGGGTGCTCAAGGTTCCGTCAACTTACAACTTGATTTTGGGCCGGGGCTGGTTGCACGCCATGCAAGCGGTTGCTTCAACCTTCCACCAAGTCATGCGTTTTCCGGCATCAAACGGGCAAATAGAAGAAGTTTGGGGAGATCAAGTGATGGCGGCGATTAGCCGTTCTTTGTAAATGGCGCGAAAGCGACCAAAGGGTTTGTCCAAATGATCGAGGGGCCTGAGGGCAAGGAGGTCCTTGAAGATGTGGGAAGGAAGGCCGAGGAAAAATCAGTTGAAGATTTGGTAGAAGTGCGCATCGATGAGAATGATCCAACTAAGTTCTTCCTTTTGGGATCGTCATTGTCCAGTGCCGAGCGGTCAGAATATGTCAACTTCTTGGTTTCCAACTTGGAGGCTTTTGCGTGGACGCCTTACGATATGCCTGGCGTCGACCCAAATTTCATTTGCCACCAGTTGAATGTCTTCCCTGATGCACGGCCGGTTATTCAAAGGACACGCCGCTCTGCCTTGCACCATGCTGAGGTGGTGGCAGAGGAAGTAAAGAACTTGTTGGAAGCTGGAGCGATAGAAGAAGTGCAATACCCCCGGTGGATTTCTAATACGGTGGTGGTTCCAAAGAAAAATGGGAAATGGCGAGTCTGCGTGGATTACAAAACTGTCAACCGCGCATGCCCAAAAAATAGCTTCCCTCTCCCTCGAATCGACCAGTTGGTGGACTTAACCGCTGGCCATCAGAGGTTTAGCTTCTTGGATGCATATCGCGGTTATCATCAAATAGCCATGCACAAGCCGGACAGGGAGATAACGTCCTTCACCACCCCCAGAGGCTTATACTGCTACAAGGTCATGCCATTCGGACTGAAGAACGCCGGGGCAACCTTCCAGCGGATGGTGACAAAAATGTTCGCTCCTCTTTTGGGCCGCACTATGGAAGCCTATATAGACGACATGGTGGTGAAGAGTAAAGAGAAGCCTCAACATCTTGCCGACCTAGCAGAAATGTTCGCCATACTCAGGCGCCACAAGCTCCGCCTGAATGCCTCCAAGTGCGCCTTTGGGGTTGGCACTGGAAAATTCTTGGGCTTTCTGGTCACAAACCGGGGAATTGAGGCCGACCCATCGCAAATCAAAGCCATACAAGAATTGGAGCGCCCTAACTCTACGAAGGACGTGCAACATCTTGCCGGGATGGCAGCCGCGCTGAATAGATTCATCAGCCGGTCTTCGGATCGTTGCAGGCCCTTCTTCAAGACCTTGAAGTCCAAATTCTTCTGGGATGATGAGTGCGACCGTGCGCTGGCCGACTTGAAGGTTTATCTTTCCTCGGCGCCTATTCTGGTCACTCCTCAGCCGGGTGAAGAGTTGTTCCTTTATTTGGCTGTTTCTCAACACGCGGTGAGCGCGGTATTGGTTCGTGCTGAAGGCATCCAGCACCTACCAATCTTCTATGTGAGCAAGACTCTGCTCCCAGCCGAAACGAGGTACCTCCCCTTAGAGAAGTTGGCGTTGGCCCTGATGATGGCGTCAAGAAAGCTGGCACATTATTTCCATGCCCATACAATAGTTGTGCTGACCGAGTTTCCGCTCAAAGTGCTTTTTGAGAAGGCAGACTTCACGGGGAGAATCCTAAAGTGGGCCGTGGAATTGGGGCAGTATGACATCAAGTTCAGATCACAGACCGCACATGCGATTACAAGCACTTGCGGATTTTGTGGCGGAATTTGCCCCGGGAACGCACCCTGTTTGCCCGATCGATTTGGTTGATGCAGATTTAGCACGACCCATGGTTTTGGCAACAAGTGTTAGCTCGCCTCAGGAAACAGAGCAAAATACAACCGGTCAACCTAAGGTCCACGGTTCGACAGCAGGCGAGAACAGCCGGGATAAGGGAAGAGACCAGATTGAACCGACCAGGGACTTAGATTTGAGAAGTTCTCAGAATCCCTCCGATTGCTGGAAGCTGTTCATTGGCGAAATGTGGAAGCTCTTCGTTGATGGGGCCTCCAACAGACATGGGGCCGGGCTAGGAGTTGTGCTAGCCTCACCGGATGGGCTCGTCATAGAGCAAGCGATTACGCTCGGCTTCCCAGCTTCCAACAATGAAGCGGAATATGAGGCTCTCCTTGCCGGGCTGAGAAGTGCATTGAGAATGAAGGTCACAGCTCTTATGGTGTTCAGCGACTCCAAGCTAGTGGTCAGTCAAGTCTCGGGGGAGTATGAGGCCAAGGATGAAAGAATGGCCAAGTATCAAGCGTTGGTCCGAGAAGAGATCAAGAAGTTCTCTGCGATAAGGGTCGAACAGATCAACCGCGAAGGAAATAGCACGGCCGATGAATTGGCTGGTCTCGCTTCCACTCAGACAACCTTTCCCAATCCCTTGATGATTGAATTCTTACCTCGGCCAAGCATTGAGGAAGTAGAGGCGGCTGAGGTACTCTGCACCGACTTGGGACCTTCCTGGATGGACCCCATCATCGCCTTTTTGAAAGATCGAACTTTGCCAGAAGAAAAAAAGGCGGCCCACAAGATCCGGGCAAAGTCAGAGCGGTTTTGGCTCTCGCCTTCCGGCGCCTTGTATAAGAAATCTTTCACGGGGCCATATTTAAAGTGTGTCCACCCCTCTAGGGTGGAAGCCTTCCTCTATGAAATTCATGAAGGCATCTGCGGCAGCCATACTGGGGGCAGATCTCTAGCATACCGAGCAATCTCGCAGGGCTATTGGTGGCCATGCATGCAGGCGGACGCGCAGAAATATGTTCGCAGGTGTGAGAAATGTCAGAAGTTTGCTCACCAGATCCACCAGCCAGCAAGAGAGTTGCTCTCTCTCACAAGTCCTTGGCCGTTCGCACTTTGGGGATTGGATATTGTTGGACCACTCCCAGTCGCACCGGGCAATCGCAAGTTTTTCATTGCCGCCACTGACTATTTCACCAAGTGGGTGGAGGCAGAGCCGCTAGCGACTATCAAGGAGAAGGATGTGAAGAAATTTGTCTGGAAGAATGTGATCACTCGCTTCGGTATTCCCAGAGCCTTAATCTCAGACAATGGTACTCAATTCGATGGGAAACTCTTTCGCGGGTTTTGCGAGGAGTTGAAGATTGAATTCTACAATTCGACGCCGGCCTATCCCCAGTCAAATGGTCAAGCAGAGGCCTCCAACAAGACCATCCTGGACGGCTTGAAGAAGCGGCTTGAGAAAGCTAAGGGTAAGTGGGTTGAAGAGCTCCCTAATGTGCTATGGGCATACCGCACTACACCGAGACGATCGACCGGGGAAACACCGTTCGCTCTAGCCTATGGCATGGAGGCTGTTATCCCACTGGAAATTGGCATGCCAACCATCCGCTCAGAGAGTTTCCAGCCAGGCTCGAACAATGAAGTCGTGGCATTGGAATTAGATCTTGCTGAAGAAAGAAGAGAGCGTGCGCTAATTCACCTGGCGGCTTATCAGCAAGAACTCTCTAAAAAATACAACAAGGCAGTGCGCCCCAGGCTGTTCAAAATTGGGGATTGGGTCCTGAGGAAGGTGCTTGGCAACACGGTGGTCCCTGGCGAAGGAAAACTTAGTGCAAATTGGGAAGGACCATACAAGGTGGTTGGCCTAGCTGGCAAGGGGGCATACCATCTGGAAGATTTGGACGGCAAGGCTGTCCCCCGACCTTGGAACGCTGCTAACCTAAAGGTCTTTTACTTTTAAGATGTAATTTGCTCTTGTTTAGCTACTTGCTCTTGTTTAGCTTTTTTAGACCGTTAGCCTTTCGGCATTACATGTAAAAAGATAGCATTGCCTTTGCAATGTTTATGTAATGAAAGCTAGTCCTATTGTTGTTGCTGTATTACATTGTTGTTTTTTGTATTACCTCCTTGTATCTTTAATCGCTTTGCGGTCGCATAGCATGCCAGGCAAGAATCGACCAAGAGAACCGGCTGTTTTCCTGAATGGGAGCAGCATCACAGATAAACGATTCGCATGGAACGATGCGCATTTAAGCCGAGCCGGTTTTGCTCGCCCGGTGGGAATGTTGGCGGTATGACCAACCTGACTGAAGCATTGGTGAATTGCCCAATGTCGGAGCCGAAATGACTTGTCGGCCCATTTAGCATGTTGGTGAATTGCCCAATATGGGAAACGAGCTGATTTTGCTCGGGGAAAATGGCAATGTTTGTGTCTTTTCCAGCAATTGCAAGGCCGGGCTGAATTTGCTCGGCCGGAAAGAAGTACTGGCAAATTGAACAAACAACAAAACGACGTGCAAGTTTTTGCGCGGCCGGATAATCATTGCCAGCCAAGTAGGGCCGAGCGGATTTTGCTCGGCCAAACAACAATTGTCATCCTATTTGGAAATAAAAGGGATTGCGGGGTTACTCGAAGACGTATTATTTGCGCGGTTCAGCCGATCAAAAAGTTGAAACAAAATTTGTAGGATGAAATTCAAATATACAGAAGCTGATCAAAAACAACAGTTGTACGGGCAAAAAGTTCATATTTCATTGATAGAGAAAATATAATACACGGAGGGGCCTTGCCCGGTTACATAGCACAAAAGAAGGGAAAACAAGAAACAAAAAAGTACACAGGAAAGCAAAAGGTGCCATCTTCAGTCCAGGCCAAGGTTTTGGTCGGCCTCCTCCACTAGCTCGGCGCTCGGCAGAGTTTGCTCGGGCAGGATGTCCTCGGCATCATCGTCTGTGCCTTCCACCGAGACGACCTCCCGACCAATCACTTCATCCTCAGCATTTTGGGATGCTTCGGGTGCAGTTCGCTCGGCTTCTTTCTCGGCGACGGCTTCTTCCTCTGCCTCTTTCCTCGCCTCCATCGGTTTTGCTCGGCTTGGGAGTAGGCTAGCATGTAGACCGGATGTAAGCGAGAGGGTGGGTTGATGAACATCTCCGAATCCTGGCCAAGGCCAACTTTTTCCACGGCGGCTTTCCAGCCGCACTGGAAAAAGATGTCCTTAGTAGCCCGGACTTGGCGCTCATAAGTCTTCTCCCCCTGCTTATACCCACGGTCCTCTGCCTCGTCGACCGCCTTGTCCAGGGCGTCCTTGTGGGCATCCCTCAATTTGCGGAGCTCGGCCAGGTACCGTGCCTTGGCCTTCTTCTCGGCCTTCTTCTTGTCTTCCTCAGCCCGGTCGAGCCTCTGGCGCAGCTCGTCCCGCTCGCCTATGGCGACCATCTGCTCGGCCTTGAGCCTGTCTACCTCGGCCTTGAACACCTTGTTTTCGGTGATGGCATCACGGAGGCTTTGACGAAAAGAAGCCATCCGCTCGTGTGCAAGGTAGTTCTTTTGTGCGGCCTGCAAACAGAACAGATTATTAGTATTTAAAAGCCAAGTAGAAAAACCGAACAGAAAGTTCAAGAAAAAATGTTGAATTTACCAGCACGATGGATTACGCCATTGGCGGAGGACCTTGGTCAGTCGTTAGCTCCTCATGCTTCTTCATGTCACCGGGCAGGATCAATCCCTTGGTCAAGTTGAAACCGAGCGAGATATCCTTGTCCTCGGCGACAGAATCTGCGGCGGAGACTGCTCGGCCCTTGTAGGTGAACTCTGGCGCCCAGACCGGGGGGGCAGCAGGGGCCTTGCCTTTGGTTTTGCGGGCAAGTTGTTGCTCGGTCTGGTCGCCGAGCTCGGTAGAGGCCATTTCGGTGGAATCCTCATCCACAAGGCTCTGACCGGCGGCCTCCCTCCTCTGCTTCTTCTTGGGCCGGCCAGCCGGTCGCTCGCTGGCCAGGGCGAGCACCGCCTCTTCTTTTTGTCCGGCTGGAGTTGAAGATCCTCCCCCGGTCGCTTCTGGTATTTGGGACTCGCCTTCGTCCCCGGTTATCATAGACTTAATGGCTCTGATTTTGGCCATTTCTTGCTCGGCGGTAGTTGGGACGAGTCTGACCGGCGGCAAGGTGGGATCTGGTTCGGGGGTTGGCTCGCGCAGGAAGTCGGTGACCCTGCCTTTGCGCGGTGCTTGGTAGTTGTACGTTTGCTCGAAACCGAGCAAGTCTGGTGATTCCCTCTCTTCTGCGGGTATGCGCAGCAACACTCTGATTGCCTCTTGGTTTGGTCGGTTGTAACGCGCGGCCAAATTCTTATCTGCAAAAGAGACAAGTGTTAGACCGGTGCAATGAAGAACAATGAAGAAAAGAAAGATAATGGTACGGTCAGTCGGGCTCTTTACCAGCACTACCGAAGTGTTTCCTAATTTGCCAGCCCGGTATGGGTGCCTCTAGGTCTTCATAGCGACCAGACACCCACAGGAAATCATCATCATTGGACTCTTTGTCCGGGTTGCCTTCAATGAGTTTTGCTCGGCCCTTCTTGACTTTAAGGTACCAGCAAAACCCACCTTTATTTCGGCTGAGGCTGTATTGATGAAAAATTTCCGCGAGGCCGAGATCGAGACCGTGCCGTCGGTTCAGCTCGGCGACGCCGTTTATTATTTTATAGGTGTTGTTGGAAACCTGGGTTGGGCAAAGCCCTGTCTGCCTCAAAAATTCGCAGATCAGGGGTTGGACCGGGAAGCGAAGTCCGCCCTCTATTATTGATACCACGGTGAAGGGGCACCGTTCTAGATCGCCCCATGGAGTTTCTCCCTTCTTGCCGAGCTCTAAGACTACGTCTTCAGGGATGTTGAATTCTTCTCGAAATTCCGCCATTGCCCCGGGCGAGCTAACCCTAAATCGGTATTTTCCCATCTATCTCGGCTATATTTACTCTACGGTATCTCGGTCAAAATTTTGTAGTGGTTGCTCGGACTTTGAGCTCCACGAACGATGATGCTGGAATGGTCGGTCCTACTTGTTCTGCATGTTGAAAAAGATATCCAAGGGTTAGCACGGCATATATTGCTCGGCCCTCAATGGAAATAGCTCTAGAAGGTTCTAGTTGTTTGGCCGGCCTCCCCTTCCTCGGCCCATCAGGATGGCTGATTTAGCCTTCCTCTTTTTGATGCTGGTTCCTACTCGGTCTAGGAGTTTTGATCGGTTGGATTCTAATGGAGGTTTTTGCTCGGTCGAGCCCAGATCAAGGAATTGGCTTCTGATTTCAGGTCTTTAGCCCGGGTAAACCTATCAGCCGATCTATGGTGCATACAGCTCGGTTGTGACCACAGTGCAAAGTCACAAACAGCTTTTTGCTCGGTTTAAACCCTCCCATCGAATCTAAATGAGCGTTTTGCTCGGTTCTGCCCAGTTTTCATCGTGTTCATAGTGTTCTTCCTAAGTTCATGGCCTATTCAATCAACCTATGGAAAAACGGGCGCACGAGGGCCCCCTCTTCTCTCCGTTTCCATTCTCCTAGGGTGTGAAACACTAAAGCAAGGAAAAAAGCAACAAAACCAACACGCAAAAACAATGGTGCATTGAACAAAAACGAAGAACAAGCTTAAAAACGGGAGTAAAAATGCATGAGGGAGGAAGAAGAGCTTACCAGAAATAGAAGGTAGACCTCGAAGGCTTGACTGCAACGAACACAGGGGCAGGGAAGGGGCAACAGCAACAATGGCAGAGAGGAGTTAGGGTTTTTTGGGCTTGGAGAGGAGAAAGAAAGTGAGAAGGGTTTTGACCCTTCGTATAGGGTTTAATGGTGAGGAGCGGAGCGCCAAACGCGTGCCAGACAGCTGTCTGCACGACCCAATAAGGTGATGACGCGTGGCACTGAGAATACTGCTGCAGTACGGCTGTACGACATTTGATGTGACTGCAGAGTGACCGCCGGGCAATTGCAATAGCTCGGCGACTGATGTGTCCCTGATTGAGACAACTCGGCCACTGTTGTATCCTTGTTTGAGATAGCTCGGCGACGGGGATATCTCCGATTTGGCTGCCACTCGACAACGAATACTTCCCAACAAAGCTCGGCCTGGCAAGGGTGCGACCCAACCTTTGCTCGGGCAAGGTAAACCCAATCACGATAGCTCGGATGGGTTTAAGGGGCAATTGAGTGGGGAGATTTCAATCTGTTAGTACGGCCGAGCAGGAGTAACGCCCGGCGTTACAGACTACGCGGCGCCGAGTTAATTGGGCAAGGCAACGGCCGAGCAATCTGCCTTGTTCGGTTGACTAGGTCAACCGGTAACTTCTGGGGACCGAACTAGGTCGGGCGAAGTTTATAGCGGAGATTCAACCGAGCTGAAGGACTGACCGGGCTACGCCGAGGATGCGGCCTGGCCGGCATGCCACTAACCGCCCAGCCATGGCGAAGCGGTTGCGCGTGACCGAGATTGGAGATGAAACGGTTGTAGGCCGGCATGCCTCGCAACCGGTCAGTCGCGATGGACCGGACGAGGGTAGCTCGGCATTTGCAGTTAAGTTCTCTCCTGGTTCCAAGTCACAAGTCGGCGGGATATAGCACGGTTGTGTGATGGTAATTTTCCAGAAGTGTTTGGCCGGTCATGGTACCTCGGTCAAGGGTGCCACCTGGGCCAATGGTGTGGAGGAGAGGACATCTGCTCCACGAACACCTCAATACCGTTAAGCGCTTCTCTGCACGCATCGAAGGAGGACAAAACCTTTACACGTGTAGGTGGTGAGAGGCGAAAGCACGCCACCCGCCAGTGGGGCGACAGAATTGGTAGTGCGCGCACAATCTCGGAGCCGCGTGGGCAGCCTAGATATAGAGAGGGGAAGGCGAACGTTTCTGGTATGCGAATTCACTCTCACAAATTCTCTCTCTCTTCCCATTGTCTTCTTGCTCACTGAACTGACTTGAGCGTCGGAAGGTTTTTCCGGCACACCACCGCCGGGCAGCCTACCATTCTTGTGTTGCAGAGACAGACGCCGTTACCAGGAGCTCGACGTTCAAGGCGTACGGAGAGCTAAGGATTTTCCGCCCCCGTACATCATCAGAAATTGACATAACAAAAAATATCTTAACCAAATTACAAACTTTCGCAATATCAATAACAAAATTTTTAATATTTCATTACATCAATTTATAATAAAATTACACAACTTTAATAGAGTGCATATGGTATAGGATTTCTCAACTTTCAAACACCAGACTCGATGAAAAACAAGTTCCAATGCTACGTTTTGAACTACACGGCCCTCATGGCGGCTACTTTTGGTTTGAATTTCCCATTTTAATAAATAAATAAATAAAATAAAAATAAATATTTAATTACGTCAATTTATATTAAAATTATTCATTTTGTGATTAGTATTATAAAATTATATATATTTTTTTAATAGAGTGCATATGGTATAGGATTTTCCAACTTTCAAACACCAAACTCGATGAAAAACCAGCTCCAATGTTACGTTTTGAACCACTCGGGCCTCACGGCAGCTACTTTTGGTTTGAATTCCCATTTACACAAAATAATAATAATAATAATAATAATAATAATAATAATAATAAAATATTTAAGATTTCAAGCATTACTCGAAAAGAAAAGAAAATCAAATCAAATCCAACAGAAAACATGACAGCAGTTGTAACGAGAGAGAGAGAGAGAATTCAATTCTGCAAGTGATGCACATACGGCTTCAACACTACCAAATATATTGTAATTAAGCAACAAGACCGATGAAGACATGATGGGTGGGTTCAATTCTCTTGATTAATTTCGATTTTCAATCATTAATTAAGGGTATGTTTGGGAAGAAGGTTTGGATTGAGTTTGGGTTATTTTAACCACAAAAAGATAAAATAAGTTTTTTAATTTAATAAGATAAAATGTTACATTCAAACCATAATTATTTTATTTATTTTTTTCTCACAAAAGTCAAAAAAACCAAAAAAACTATCTCAAACGAAGCTTTTTAGCCCCAGGCTAAAATAGCTAAAAAGTCAAAAAATTAACAAGCCGACCCGCATCCCAAACGAAGACTAAGTGTTCAAAGCATATATATATATATGAGTGCTGCTATTAGCATTTCATAAATTATTTTGGACTTTTCAATTTTTAGTTTTTTTTTTTATTTTTTATTATTACAATAATAGCCTCAAATATGATTACTACAAAGGACATCATTAATTTTGAGACATCTTATCTCACTATTAAACCTACACACCTACTATATTATGAATTAGGGTTTATGAGAGTACCTACTTCCATCACCACCCATCCATCGTCTCCAAATTTCACTTTCAAAACCTACATACCCTCAAAATCTTAAAAATCCTTTGGTGGCAATATTCCGGCAATAATGACAACCATTTGATTACTTACACTTTTTTCGACAATGATAATGAGTGAAATTTTTTTTGGCAACTACAACTCCATAAGACGAGAGGAGTACAACAATAAAAACTTAGAGGAGATTCATAATTTTAATGTTGTTCATAACTCAGAGAAGATTGATCTTATAAGAGTAAGTTTCTTGAAAAAAATGACAAAAATAATAAAATTTGTTCATCATTTTTTCAGAGTTTTTGGGACCTAACTCCGAATATATGATCGAAATTTGGGAATACAGGCTCGAACATTGTTTATTTGTTCAGTAACCGGTAATCGAACATTGATTTTGAATTTTTTGCGATTTGGGACGAGTCCATAATGAAGAAAACTTGAAAAACTGAACCGTTTTACGAACTGAGAATCGGAGATTTTAATCTCCGAGAATTGATTGTATGATAGGTTAAGATAAGTAAGGTTGGCGACAACCATAGACAAGTTTTATATTATAACATCCCCTGAAAGATTATTCTGGCTCAAATCAAGAGCTTGGATTTTGAGAACAATAAAAAATATCAAATGGGAAGTTTTTTAAACCGGTAGAGATAGTATTCTTCTTCTTCTTCTTCGTTTTCTTCGTGGGTTTTGAAAAGGATGAGACTCTTCTTCTTCTTAGTGGGTTTTGTTAGGGTTTTTTTGAAGGGATTTTTTTTTTTGAGGTGTGCATTCAATGGGTAAAATGTTTAAGGATAATTTTGGTATTATTTAGGGGGAGAAAAGAAATTTTAAGGGTTTCAAAATTTATAAGTGGGGTTCCAAAGAAATGGAGGTTTCAAAATTTATAAGTGGGGTTCCAAAGAAATGGAGGATTCAAAATAATTCATGAGGTGCTCTATATAATTGGTAGTGGGGAAAAAAAAATATATTGAAAAAGACAAATTATAGTGGAGAAAAGACAAATTAGAGCTCTTTTAGAGCTCTAAATCGTTTTCCATAAAAAAAAAATGGACACATAATAGATCCAAGAAAAATGGTTTAGATCACTAGAAAAAGAGCACTAAAGCCTCGTTTGTTTTCAGAGATAGAATGAAAGGGATTGTTAGTGAGGGGATTAAGTAAAATTGTGTGTGTTTAGATGATAGTTGTTAGTGTAGGAATTGTTAAATTATTTTTATATAAAATAATAAAACAAATAAAAAAATATAAAAAATTAAACATTAATATTTAAAAAAAAATTCCTAATATATAAAAATAAAAAAAAAAATAATTTTTTTTAATCCCCTCATTATTTTTCTAATACCATCTCCACCTCCACCTCCACCTCCACCTCCACCTCCACCTCTTCCATCTCAATCCCCCTTCCAACCTTCATCTATATCACCTCCATCATCCTAATCCCCTCCCTAACTCTACAAACAAACACAACACTAAATAACTCCACTTCTATCCTAATCTCCTCCCATCTATTTAACTCCAAAACAAACGGACACTAATAAAGCATTAATTTGTCCTTTTTTCTCTATATTTTGTCCTTTTTTTATTTATTTTTATTTTTTTTAAAGTGTGCTAACTCAAGAGAAATTGCAAGATTTCTACTAGTGGTTTCAATCACCACTATAGATCCAAAACCCAAGTCTCACTTCTCTCATTTATCTAATTTTTTTTTTTTTAAATAAAAAAGTGAAGGACATAATATAAGGAGAAACAACCAAAATCTTGCACATTAAATCTAACATTCACTTAATATAATAGTACAGATATAAATACAAACATGTTTGCATATATATATATATAGATATACATACCTACGGGCAAAGTTATAAGGAGAGAGAAATCCAGATGCATCTCTTGCTGCCCATCCATGGCACTCCTCCATCACTCTTTCTGAACTAATTCTTAACTTCCCCCCTCTCTCCCTCTCTATAAATATTCTATTTAATTGAATTGATTTGAATTGTTATACTTTATATATTCTATTTTTTATTTGTTATTACAAAGTCAAGGTTTTGATAAATGTCATTGTCAACTAATTAAATGTAGAAGAAAAAAAAACTCAAAGTTCATCAAAATTTAAAATTTAAAATCAAAATCTAAAGTAATTATATAGAGATAATTGTACAGGGTAATTGAAAAAAGTGTGACGATGCACACCAATAAAATTTATACTTAATATAATATTATAGATAGATAGATATACATTATATCTTTAAGAACACAAAGCTTCCGTTTGGGAAGTGGGTTGATTTTTTGGCTTTTTGACTTTTTTGCTATTTTAGCCTGGGCTAAAAAGCTTGGTTTGAGAAGGACTTTTTGACTTTTTTGACTTTTTTTGTGAGAGAAGAGTGTAATGATTATGGGTTAAATGTGATGTTTTGTTTGTTGTGACTAAAATAGCCTATTTTGTTTTTTTTGGCTATTTTAGCCCGAAAACCACTTGCCAAACACCACCTATATTATTTTGGTGAAAACAATAAAGTTTTTCATATTTTTTTTTTTTGCATAATACAATATCTTAGTGGTTGAGAATCTTTTATTCTAAATTTTTTTTCTCTTTGTGTCTTTTTATTTTAAAATACATACAATTATTAAATTATGTAAAAAAAAATTAAGGTACGAAAATTTCACAGCATAATTCAACATTAACAAATATTTTAAAACTGTGAAACAAATATCTCTAAAGAAAATAACATACACATTAATAAATTGTATAGATTTTTTTATAATAATAATAATGGCTCATGTAATTAAAAAAATGCTCAAATTTTAAATTATGAAAATTTCAAACAACATTTACGAATATTTTGAAACGGTGGAATAAATATGTTAAAGAAAATGATATATAAATTAATAAATTTTATAATTTTTTTCTCAATGACTAATTTTTTATATAATAAAAAAATAAAAAATTACAATTAGTGATAAGTATCACATCAAAATTAGTGAGTAATTTTATTTACTTTTCTTTTTGTATAAAATTTGTTAATCATTACTCTAAATTTAAACTGTCATAGCATTTGACATTTTCTTAAATGTTAAGTTTTGCATTTGACATTTTCTTAAATGTTAAGTTTTTGATGAATGCAGTGACCTCAGCTTCTCTATGATTGTCCGATGGGTCCATCAGCATTCAACTCGGAGAAAATATCCTATCTTATTTTGGATGCTCCTATAATCCTATTGATTGTAATCATTATTATTATTATTATTATTATTATTATTATTATTATTATTATTATTATTATTTTCAATGTTTCACATAAAACAATGTCACCTATTTTATTATGGGTGGACGGTCACGTAGTCTTCTTGATTTATAGGATAAGTTTTCTTGAACTTGTTACCATTTAGGTGGTGGTTGGTTCACTAAAGTAGAATGAAATGCGTATCTTATCAAAATATTTATTTTCATATTTAGTTGAATTAAAAAAAATAAAGTAAAATTCATTTTAATTCTCTGTAATATGGTTTGATAGTACTTTCCCCATTATTTTTTAAAAATAGTCATATGTTCCCTGTATTGCAATCGTTAACACTGTTAATTACAAATGTGAAATAACTATAATACCCTCAAACCTTATAATTTTTTGTTATTTTCTTTCTCTGTCATCTCATACACATAATTTATAATATCTAATACTAATTCAATTAAATCACAATTAATTATAAATTATAAATTATTTATTGTTTATTTTATTTAATTATATTTAAATCAATTCTTAATTATATTTTAATTTATTTTAGTTAACATATTAATCTAATTTTAGGTTTGTAGAAAATAGGGACACAATTGTTCTTTTGTTGTACTAATTTTATTTTAATTTTTCATAAAACAAAACTCACTCAAAAAAGAGTGTATAATACACCTTCCATTAATTTAGATGGAAAAACTAATAGTAGCACTTTAGTCTAAAATCATATGGAAACTTTCTGATTATTTTTGAACCACATAGAGGTAAAGTGTTCCAACCACAAATCACAAGAGGTAAAATAAATTTAAATAAAAAAATAATGACAAATACATCGCAATAAAATGATCTTACATCAGTTTTAGGGAATGCTCATTCTTTAAAAAAAAATAAAAAATAAAATAAAAAAATAAAAGAAAAAAATTAAGAATTATCATTCATTTCATTCATTCTCATTCCAATTAACCAAATAAATAAGGACTCCTCTACACTTCTAAAATTACACAGACACCCTTTTATTATCTAAAATAGCCCCATCTTCGCTTGATTATCTTCGCTTGATTTTATCTAAAATTATCTAAAATTACCCTTTTATTATCTAAAATTACACAGACACCCTTTTATTATCTTCGCTTGATTTTAGGATACTAATCTGCCCATCTTTTAGTCAACCGTTTATTGACTAATGGATATTGCTAATTTCATAAAATATTTTTTCATAATACCCATTTTACCCTTTACACTACCACCTCCTTAAACCACCATCCAATTTGCATTGCAAAACCAATAAGTCTAATAAGTGTACATAAATTAAACACATAGGGCCTATTTGGTAACATTTACGTTTTCAGTTTATATTTACAAAAATTTTATAAACTGATTTTTGTTTATTTTTAGAAAAACATAAACTACAAACGCGTTTGGTTTAGACAAAATGTTTAAAAAAATTTTAAAATATAAAAAAGAGTGAGAAATGGCAAGTGGTGGCGGGTGGTGGGTGGTAACGAGTGGTGGTGACGGAAGACAGTGGTGGAAAATGATGGCCGGTGGTGGAAAATGGTGGTGGGTGATGGTGGCAGAAGATGGTGGTGGAATGTGGTGGCAAGTGGCGAGTGGGTGGGTGGGTGGGTGGTGGTGGCGGAAGGCAGTGGTGGAAAGTGGTGGCAAGTAGCGGGTGGTGGCAATGAAGGCAGGTGGGTGGATGGTGGTGGCGGTGGGTGGTGGATGGCGGATGGTGATGGGTGGTGGCGAGTAGTGGTGGTGGCGGTGGGTGGGTGGCCGGGTGGTGGGTGATGGGTGGTGGGGGTGGTGGTGATGGTGGTGACAGGTGGTGGGTGGTGGTGGCGGTGGGTGAGGGTGGTGGTGGAGGGGGGGTGGTGGGTGATGGTTGTGGTGGTGGTGGTGGTGGATGGTGGGTGGTGGTGGCGGTGGTGGATGGTGGTGGCGGTGGGGTGGTGGGTGGTGGTGGTGGTGGGTGGTGGTGGGTGGTGGTGGCGGGAGGGTGGTGGTGGCGGGTAGTGAATAGTGGTGGATAGTGGTGGCATGTGGGTGGTGAGTAGTGGTGGCGGGTAGGTGGCGGGTGGTGGTGGTGGGCGAAAGGATGGTAGTGGCGGGTGGTGGGTGGTGGGTGGTGTCAGTGGTAGTGGTAGTGGTAGTGGTAGTGGTAGTGGTGGTGGCGGCGAGTGGGTGGTAGGTGGGTGGTGGAGGCGGGAGACGGGTGGCGGGTGGTGGTGGTAGGTGAGTGGTGAGTGGTAGTGATGGTGGCAGGTGGTGGTGGCGGAAGACGGTGGTGGTAGGTGAGTGATGAGTGGTGGTGGCAGGTGGTGGCGGAAGACGGTGGTGGAAAATGGTGGCGGGTGGTGGCTAGTGTTGGGTGGTAAAAAAAAAAACTCAAAACTTAAAACTCAAAACAGAAATACATTTTTTGGGCAAATTTATAAACTGAGACCATTGATTTATAAATAAAAAATTTACCAAAAAAGTTTTTATTTGAGTTTTTTAAATTTTTGTAAATATAAATTGAAAATTGAAAATGTAAGTGTTACCAAACATCACCATATATTCTATTCCAACTTGCATTGCAAAACCAATAAGTCTAATCAGTGTACATAAATTAATATTTAGTTTTTGTGTTCATAACATTATTGTTCTAGAACACCATGAATTATTTATATCAAAGCTAATACAAAAGTGTAATCAACAAACAAGTTAATCAATTGGAGATCCATCGTGATCGAAAAGAAATACAGAAAGGATGATCAAATCAACAAGAAAAAAGAAAAAAGTTCAATTTCCTATGAGTAATGTCATATGCAAGTTATATTATTTGTGAGTTTGATTATTATAAATGACATATAATTCAATATTATTAGAGTCATAATTATTATAAAAAAATAAAAATAAATTTGAGTTATAATCAAATATCACATAAAGTATAATCAAATAATTTTTAAATCATAACTAAAATAATATTATAACCAACTTCACAACGTGTCGTAACTAACACACAGTAATCATAACCATTGACATAAAATTGAAACTAAATGTGTATATGATACACACCCCAAAGAATTTCCCGTTTCCTATACATATTTGATCAAATCAACAAAGAAAAGAGAGTTGGTGGTTCAATTTCGAAGATATATATATATATGATCGAATCAAAAAAGGAAAAGAGAGCTAGTGGTTCAATTTATTTGATCAAATCAACAAGGAAAAGTCTGTTAAAAAAAAAAAAAAAAAATTCAATAGAGTTAGTGGTTGAATTTCCTATGTATACATTTGATAAAATAAAGAAGGAAAAAGAGAGTTGGTGGTTCAATTTCGAAGATACATATATTTGATCAAATCAACAAGGAAAAGAGAGTGGTTCAATTTCTGTATATATTATCAAAAAAATTAAATTAATTTGTTAATTGTAGTCTTTATTTTAGCACATTTGACTCCAAAAAAATGGACGACTAGTGCATTTTTGAAAATAGACTAATTATTTTTTTTAGACAAACACAATAAAATAAAAATATTTTGATTATGTATTTATAGAACTCTACAAAATAAACATCAAAACAAGATACGTGATGTGTTCCATCAATCCAAGCATGACTGTCAGTTGAACTTGAAAGAAACTAACCCAAAGAGAACATGGACCATAGATTTATTGAAGAATAATGCTATAATCATAATTTCTTTTTGCTACATTGTATATACTATTTAATGTATATGATGTAATACACATTGATTAAATATTAATAATATTTATGTGAGTTCCACTGTTATCCTTAATATCAAATTAATGATTAAAGTTGACATTGTGTTAAAAAGGTCACGAGTAACAAATGGTAAAAATAAGATTATTTTTTCGTGTTAAGTGTTTATTAATTTAATTAATAAATAATTATTTCAATAGAAATAAAATGTATTAAATGTCTATTTTACAAGCAATGTCTACTTGAATGTTTATAAATATCATTATTGCCTTGTCTATATATAAAAATTGAAATGAATAATGTCAGGAAAAAGAAAAGAAAATTGTACTTGTCAACCTTACCACATGCATTGAGGCACCGAACTGTTTCATTGGAGGTGGAAGTAGGAATTATAATTTTTTTTCCATCCACATGAGAAAATGGAGTGGGATGATTTTTATTCCTGGTTCTCATTATATTTATTAATATATATAATTTTAATATAATAAAATTAAAATATTAAAATATTACACTTAACATTCATTTTCACTTATTTTTTTATCATCTTTTATCTTTTAACTTTCATTAATTATCAATCATTCACTATAACAAATTGCACATTTGACGATCAAATTTGGCTATTATAACTTTTTTGGCGACTAAATATCTTTTAGTTGCCAATACCTTTTCCGACAATTTTAGTGGTCTAACCTGCAAATTATTCTCCTTTAGTCTTAGGTTTCGGTTGGGAAGGTTGGTTGATTTTTTGCCCTTTTAGGCTTTGTTGGGAAGCAAAAGTTGGGGTGTTTTTTAGCTATTTTACAAAAAAAAAAAAAAAAATTAGTCAAATAAGACAAAATATCACATCCAACTCATAATTATTACATTATTTCTCTCACAAAAAAGTTAAAAAAAGTCTAAAGTTCTTCCAAAATCAAGCTTTTTAACCCTAGGCTAAAATAGTCAAAAAAGTCAAAAAGCCAAAAAGCCAATCCACTTCCCAAATGAACCCTTAGCCATTTTCTTTAAGTTAAAAAATTTATTTGGATTAATTTTTTTTTTTTAAAACTTTTGTGAGAAAAAAATAAAATGATTATAATTTAGATTGTGACATTTTATCTTATTAATTTTTTAATTTAATTTTTCTTTTATGACTAATTTAGTCAAAAAACTAAATTAACCAACATCCAAACGACACCTTAGGGTAGTGACTTACTACCTGTTTTTCTAGTTAGACGTATTATTATAGCTTAAAAAATGTGATTGATTTGTATTATTTTTGTGAGGTTAATTACATCAAGAGGTTTTCAATTATTAGTAAAATCACTCTACTCCCATCATTTGTGAATTTGTACATTTATCTCTCTCAACTATAAAAATATTTTCCTTTAAACCACTTCAAAAAACGATATATTTATCCAATTTTTATAATTAAATGAGTTAATATATACAATTTCATAAATATGAAAATAAAGTAATATTGGCATATATTTGAGAGAACTGTAGTGTAATTAACCCTTTTTGTAATGTGTAGATTCTAGATGTAAATATCCGTTACAAGTTTGATGATAACCACATTTGATATTTTGAAAAACCATGTTGTATGTACATTATTTGTATGTATACTATTTTAGTCGTCTTGGGCTTTCAAAAAACCATGCTTTATGTACATTATTTATATACTTCTTTGAAATATTTCCATTTCAGAGGCTCACTTTACTTTTTTGGAAAATCTCAAATACATAAGAATTGAAAAAACTAATTGGAAATCAATGATAATAGTACTTAGATCATCTCCAACGGTTCATCAAACTTGGCATCAGATTTAAATTTTGGTAAAAAAGTAACTTTTTGATGCTCCAACGGTTTCACCAAATCAATATCAAATCGGGAATTCACCAAAAATTTTACCAAAATGAAAACAGGTTCCAGATTTCACCATTTCACTGTGCGTTACCGTTGGGAGAGACCAACCGGTCGACCAGCTGGTGGACCGGCCGGTTGACTAACCGGTGGACCGGTTTCCTTGCAAATATTTTGGTTCAAACAGGTCAAAAGATTCAAAGAGGTAAAAAAAAAAAAAATACACTAACTGGTTGACCGGCCGATCGACCAACCGGTCATCCCCTGCTTTGATGATAACCATTGGAACAGTCTGTATCAAATTGAGAAAATAATCATTTTTTTACTTAGATTTAGTGAAAAATTTGATAAACCGTTGAAGATGGTCTTAGAGCAGTTGATTGCTGGGCCTGACCCAAATCCCATTTATGTGATATTTTTTATATTTCTTTCATGTAATTTTTTTTTTCTTTTCCTTCCTTCCCGCTACAAATTTTTTTCACAAATCCATAATCTAAAAAACCATAATCCAAACATAATTTAAAGAAACAAATATGTAGGACCACAACACATCAAGAAGATCATCATTTCTCTCACCCTTTATTTAGTCCTCTAGTCACTTCTGTCTTCACTTATATCACAACTATTGATTAATTTTTTTATTTTTCTTCCCTTGTTTCATTTCAAAGAGTTCTCTATATCAATAACGAATCGGTACTTCACATCCCCCTTTATCATCCGCTCTAAAGCTTCATTTATATACTCAATAGGAATCATTTCAATCTCTGGGTATATCTTTTGAGCTGCACAAAAATCCAACATTTCTTGTGTCTCTTTCGTTCCCCCTGTCGCACTCCCAGATATGCTTTTCATACCTGCCAAAGAAACATGTTTATGTTTGAATTCTCATTGGCGGAGAATTACTTTTCTCCAAAAATCACAATGCCTATTATTTTCTCTTAATTTTCAATTTTCAAGAACAATGTGATGAAAATACACACCCATTATCAGACTTATAGGATGGACCTTGATTTCACTTGGGACACCAACCAGGACGAAGGAGCCACTGGTTTTCAACAGTGGCATGTACTGATCAATTGGGTGATCCCCCGATGCTGAGTCGATAATAAAGTTGAGTGAATTAGTCATGGCCTGCATGAAATTAAAATGATGATTGTCAATTTATGGAAACTTTCATCGCTATAATTCTCACTTTTTTGCTAAGCTGTGAGCTTGTGTGACAAACAAAACATATCATGGAGGCGAAATGCTCATGGCCTTTACCTTCATCTGTTCTTCGTCAGATGAGATCACAAAATTATCTGCTCCAAGCTTGTTTAGGGCTTCCTCTTTCTTAGATATACTGGTGCTGAAAACTGTAACACTCAATCCGAAAGCCTTCCCAAACTTCACTGCCAAGTGACCAAGGCCACCTAGACCGATCACCCCAAGAGATTTACCCGGCTGATTCATTTTATGGCGAATCATGGGACTATAAACAGTGATTCCCGCACATAGCAGTGGTGCTGCTAAGGCCAATGGTAAGTCATTAGGTATCCTAAAGCAGTACCTGTTATTTTACAAGCATCAACACAAGCATAATGTTTAGTCCAACGATAAATAATTTGCTCAATTTTTTTTGGTTGTATTTGTTTGTTATACACTCACATATATCCATGCATTCATGGCCAAATTGCAAATGTTTATTTTGATATCATAAAAGAGAAGCAGGGCACATTCACATTAACTGCCTTGTTTGCCAACAATGCCATCCATAAGGAGGCAAGCAGCGGCGTAGCCACAAATTACAATAAGTGGGATCATTTAGCAAGTCATCATACCATATTTTTAACTGGTTATACTAACCATACAAATTTCATATCTTTCCAATCATATTGACAAAATTAATTCAAATTAGTCAAATTGTAAGCAAAAACAAAATATTGGAACATTAATACCATCTCTTCAATAAAAAAGTCAAGAAATGTCATAAATTTTTTTTTACTCACTGATGTGGCATCTTTTAGATTTTAAAATTTGTCATTGCATGATATATCAATTAGTAAGAAAATTTTGTAAAATTTATTAGAAAGTATAAATTATTTTGTCATTGCTTCTAAAATATTAAAAAGTTTGTGTAACTTTGATTATTATTTTTAACTATATTGAACCAACTTGTAAACAACAAAATTAATTTTTTGTTTCCTATGTCAACTGAGTTCAATTTGTTAAAATCCAGAAATTTGAATAAAATTTCACATGTACTCTAAACATTCTTGGAATTGCAGTGGTGTCAATTGACACCACTACATTAGCTATAGCTCCGCCCACAGAGGCAAGTAGATGCTAACTCAATCATTCATTCCAACATGCACTTTTTATTGGATTGTAGAAAATATAGAGAATGAGCAGACAGATCAAGGGGTACCATAAACCTGTTGGATGAGGCACTTTCTTACCAGGCATAAATAATGCCCAAATTCAATTCTCACAGCAAGAGGTGGCTAAACCATAAGGTAACTCAAGACGAGCCAAAAAAAAACCCACACAAAAATAAATCTTTTAGGTCAAGGCCTGATTGTTCAAAAACCCCAGGCCTAAGACCTTAGTTTATGTCTTGTATGGGCTCTCAAGATTCCTTGGGCCACTACCACATGCTATGCAACTTTCTCATTTTTTCTATTTCTCACTACAGATTGTTAAAAAAGGGAAGAAAACAAGCTTACCTTTCATGAACAACAATGTAACTAGAATATCCACCCTTTGTGACCATACCATCTGCATCAATAGAGTTGAAAGTAGAGACAACTCCCTTGGAGCAGTAGATATCCATATACATACCACAATACTCACAATCTCTGCAGGAATCGATATATGTTCCCACTCCAACATGGTCTCCAACTTTGAAGTGATGAACATTGGAACCAACCTCTTGAACGATTCCAGCAATCTCATGTCTGTTATTATTATTATTATTATTTTTTTGAAAAAAAAATAAAAACAATGTGTTACATATACATCAATTCATGAGAGGTGTATGAAATGACCCTCTGTAGATATATAATCTGACATGAGAGAGAATGAAGCACATACCCTGGCACTACGGGATACTTTGAGTCTCCAAGTTTATTCTTTGTCCATACAACATCAGCATAACACACTCCACAATGGGTAATTTTCAGGGAAACATCATCACTTCCAACAGCCCTTCATTGTTTTCATGCTAAAACCAGTAAGTATACACATACATCTACATATGTATATCACGAGAGTAGAAAGAAAAAATTTATTTGTCAAGTTGTCATCTGATGAATTTTTACTACTCTTTTTCTCTTTCATAACCCTAAAAATTAAAAATGGATCAAATTTGGCGGAAGTCTAATAAAAACAAGGGTTGGGCTTCTCTCAAATTTAAATTTGAACTTGAGTGAACTGTTTGGGCCCATGGTGCCCATTATGGGTACCGTTTCAATGATCTAAACCGTTTATTTTGTAGGACCTTCCGTATATGTCATCTATTACAAAAAATTAGATCCATCAGGTAATCGTAATTTTTCATTTTATGACATCTGTCTCCAAAAAAATGGAAGGCAGGTGTGTTTTTTAAAATAAACCATCTACTTTTTTTGAGACAAACGGAATAAAATAAGGATTTATTGGTGATAAGTCCATTTTTATGGGAGGATATGACATTAGATCTAAGGATCAATCTTTTTTTATAATAAGGACATGATTAATGAAATTGTTTCATGAGAGGGGCAAATTACTATTTTGAATGATTTTTTTCCCAATTTTTACCCTACTGCCATCAGATTGCTGTGTAGCCAGTTGCCGAAACGAATTACTATTTTTACAAATTACTATTTTTTCTACAACAAATTACTATTTTTACCCTATTTTTTTTTTTTTTTTTATAATAAGGATTCATTAGTTTTGAAATTGAACTTATGGCCCGAGTGCCCATAAAATTTTTATAAATTAATTTTTTTTCATGATGATATACACAAAGATTCCTACAAAAGAAATGGTTCAAATCATCAAAAAAAAAAAAAAAAAAAAACAAGAATGGTTGCGGCCCTACAGGTCCCAATAGTTCTCTTAAGGTCATATTTAACCTTGAAAGAAGTCTAACCTGACAAGGAATTAAAAAAGGGTAAATTACACTAGCCTCCCCTTAGGTTTAGAGAAAATATAGTTAGCCCCACACTTTTGACGTAATTACATTCGTCCCCCTTGATGTTTTAATTCACAAAATTGTTAAGTAATTTTTCATCAATAATTCTTTAGGCATATAAATAAAAAAAAATAGTGTTATCATCTTTCTTTTCTACTATCTATCTTCTTTGATTTGCGTATTTGCCCATTATCTGTATTACTTTTGACCGTTTTAAGTTACTGTCATTATGTCAAAAGTGTAGAAATGATTGTATTTTTCTTCAAAGCTCAGGGAGGCGAGTGTAATTTACCCTTAAAAAAAAGTTATCTAAAATCAAAGAAAAAAGATCAAAAAACCCTCATGCCATTCACTTGGGGTTGGAATTCCCATTTCCAAAAGAGGGGGGGGGGGGGGAAATGAAAGAAAATCCAAACAGAAAACATGGCAGTAGATTTGGTACAGTGTGAAGTAGCGATGAACATATGGCTTCAACACTGCAAAGAAATTATAATTAAGCAACGACGAGATTGATGAAAGATTGACGTGTGGTTTCAATTCTCTTCATTAATTTCAATTTCGAATAATCAATGTAAGTGCACACAAGTATATATATATATATAAATATATGTAAGAACATGTATGCGCATATAGATACATACCTGCGGCCAAATTTGTAAGGAGAGAGCAATCCAGATGGATCTCTTGCCGCCCATCCATGGCAGTCCTCCTTCATCTCTCCTCCTGAACTCATTGCTATCTTCGCTTTCTACCTCAGATACACCTCTCGCTCTCTCTCTCTCTCTCTCTCTCTCTCTCTCGCTCTCGCTCTCCGTCTCTATTTTTTTTTTTTTTTTTAAATCTTTCTTCGTCTATCTCGCTCGATATATACATACTAGAGGTCGAGTGCGTGAAATTTAAGATAAGTGTTAACGATTGAGTAATGATTGTGACCTACATCATTTTAGGTGGGAGAGATAAGAAAAAAAGCAAAAAAAAATTAGAAATATATGAACCAATCACAGGCCATGAGACTCCAAGTTGAGGTCCCTGCTTTTTCCATTAACAATTGAGGTCCCCGCTTTTTCCATTAACAATTATTGTTAAACAGGGAAAATTTAAAATTTGTCAAATTTACATCAATTCAAAACTCAAAAATCGTTAATTAACTTGTGAAAATAATTCTTAATATAATTGAAGTAATTTTTAATTATCATAATTTTTTGCTACATTTTTAAATTTTTATTTTTGTAATATATATACTCACATAGGTGACCACTTTAGCTAAAAAACCGATAAAATTGACTAAACTTAAGTTCAACAACTAGTCTACAATTACTTACATTCAATCAATATGAGAATAATTATAAATATAAAAAAATATTTTATCATTAATGAACAAACAGACTACTTTAACATATAATAGTTAAAAAGTTAAAAAAACTTACTAAGCCTAAGCATAACAATTATTCTACTGTTACTTACATACAATTCTATAATGGAAAAGAAATAAGAACCGTTGTAAAAGATATCAAACTCATTTTTATAAAAATTGAACTAAAAAATCACACTATTTATATTGAATAATCAATAGATCAAATGTCGTACTTATACACCTAAGAATTCCAACTCCAGTTATTTGGGAAAGATATATATTAAGTGGAGATTTTATCCTACATTTTTTCAAGTTGAGTTGTAATTTTTCATTTATTTTTGGTCAGTATTGAATTGTTTTTCATTCAAGTCATTATCGGCAGTTTGTTAGTAAAACATCTCCACGTATGCAGTGACATCTGCTTCTTCGAGATTGGCGCACCACATTGTTTAATGGGGAAATGTAAACTAATGTTTGATGTCGATAAGTATGTAAAAAAAATATAATAAAAATGCGGAAATGTAAACAAATGTTTGATGTTGATAGGTATGTAAAAAAAAATATAATAAAATATATAAAAATTATAAAATTATATATAAAGGTCATGTTTGATTCACAAGATTAATAGTGAAGTATTAATAATCTTATTAAATTAGTGTGATATTCACTTTCCAATTGGATTAATATCCATTAGATTAATAATCCCACCCCTATCCCATTACTAATAATCTTACAAATTTGTTGGATTAATTATCCATTGGATTAATAATCCTAAACCAAAATGTTAAAACAAACATAGGATAATTGGGCCCACGGATTAATAATCTCAATCCCATGCTCTAATCTACCCAATCAAACATACCCAATATGTATTGAAATGTCACTTTTTTAAGAGCGATTTGGAGCCTTTCAGTCCGTGATCTAGATGGGAAGGTGTTATTTGATCTCAGAATTCACTATAGATCTCATTCAATTATGAGAATTGTTTATTTTGTTAAGTTTTTTATGTATATTATCTATACACAATATCAGATCGGTCCGATATTTATAACTTATTTAATTTATTGTATTTGTTATTAAAAAATAAATGGTCTATTTTTAAAAATATATTTGTCATCTATTTTTAAAAATAAATTAAATATACTATGATTGTTGGATCTATTTAATTTTATGTGCGATAATATACACAAAAGATCTAACAAATAAATAATTTAAATTATTAAAAAAAACTTGTGATAGACCACACGAGCCTGGATAACACCCTCCAATTCACATAAGAGATTGGAGGGGATTAGGTCCTTTTAATAATTATGTGATTTTTTTTTTTTTTTTGGGTCAAAACGATAGCTCATATATTATTGATAGCCAAACACATTACATAGCACTACCCTCAATCCTTTGAGCATCTCCAACTAGAGGTGGGAATTGACCTGTTGGCTCGTCCAGTTTGCTCATTTCAATCCTGTTTTTTTAGATTTTGGAAATGTTATTTTAACTCATAGAGTCAAGTTGGGTCAATAATTTCAGCTCGATATATTAATGTGTTGGATTTCTAATTTATATTTTCAACCCAATAAATTAAATATGCTATGATTGTTGGATTTTAATTTTATGTGCGATAATATACACAAAAGATCTAACAAATGAATAATTCAAATTATTAAAAAAAACTTGTGATAGACCACATGGGCTGAATAACACCCTCCAATTCACATCACAGATTGGAGGGGATTAGGTTCTTTCAATAATTATGTGATTTTTTTTTTTGGGGTCAAAACGATAGCTCATATATTATTGATAGCCAAACACATTACATAGCACTACTCTCAATCCTTAGAGCATCTCCAACTAGGGGTAGGAGTTGACCTGTTGGCTCATACAGTTCACCCAATTCAGTCATATTTTTTTAGGTTTTGGAAATATTGTTTTAGCTCATAGAGTCAAGCTGAGCCAACATTTTTAGCTCGATATATTAATGGGTTGGATTTGTGATTTATATTTTCAACCCAACCTAGTCTTGCCCGACCCGTTATTAAATTAATTAATTATAATAGATTAAAATATATTTTTTGTTGGGATAAAGACTTTATATTTGTTTATTTTATTGAAACTTACATTTGTAGTGATATGTGATTGAATTTATTTAAAAAATCTTTCAATTTATACACAAAATATTTCAATTTATAATGATGTCAATATATTTATTTAAGAAAATATAGTGTGCGATTGAATTTAATTATGAAATGTTTTAAATTTTTTTTAACATATAACTCGGTGGGTGGACTTAAGATTTATAATTATTTTTTTGGCCAGGTTTGGGCAGATATAGACACCTGATGTTAGAGTCGGGCTGGGCTTAGGCAGACACAAAATCCCATTATGTAGTGTCAACCCAGCCCAGCCCGACATATGCCCATCCCTATGTGACGCCTCGAAATAATTACTATAAACCATCCACAAGATTAATTACATAATAACATGTGATGAAATAGTTGTCTTCCATTAATCTCAATTGCTTGTATAAAAGGGTAACATATGCAGATATACATTCACAAGTCTAACCATGAATCTATAGCATATGTTACAACAAGAGATAAGATATGAAAGTAAAGCAAATAATAAATGCCTTAAAGGTTTACAACTTTCCAAGACAATACTTGGTTACAATAAAAGTGGAGTTTAAGTCCAATACAGTTAAAGGCCCTTGGCCTGTACAAAACATCTACAAAAATCAACAAAATGAAGCCTTTACTCCAAGTCCTCTCAAGCTATTGTTTTGGCAGAGACATATCATTTGCACCTGAAATGTTTCTCCCACATGGGGTGAGCCAAAGCCTAGTAGAAATAATCCAACACAGTATATGAATCTTAACAAAGCTATAAGATAAATGCATATGCAATGCTCATGCTAAAACGTTTTACATCTCTTTCCAAAACAATGTAATCTCATATTAATATGATAGTTCACAAATCATTTCATTCATAATAGAAAATAGGGCAGTGAATCACACTTTGGGAATCTAAAAACCAATACAACTTTTCACGAAAATTTTGTCCATGAGAAACTGTGAACCGACACCCATGTAAACGTAGGCTATATAAGCACTACTATTGGCATTTTATGGATATTTTGTCTGCAGGATCGGCAACCATGTATACGCGTGGTTTTTAGGACTTTCACAATAGACAGTCATGCTAACTTATTTCAACGAGTCAATATATATGTCATGACCCGAACCCGCCCCTATGAATTAAGGTCATAACCGGCCATTAATCATGAGATTACCTACAACCTCAAACCTGATTAAGCATATTACAATAGAATTAAGGGGCCAAAATGGAAGCAGACTTAAAAATTATGTCCAATGAGCTATGCTTACATGGCATAGTAAAATCATCCAAAGCATTTCATAATAACTCACACAAATAGGTAGAATAATCGTTTTGTACCTCCAGGAACTTTTAGACATATAGTCAGCCAAACAAAAAGCTTTTATACATAGGTGACCCAATGTATTCACCAGGATAAAGGAAACAAAGTCTCGTGTGTGAGACATTCAAGCTGACTACTCAAAAACTTGACTTCCTCTCATAATCTTCACCGTGGTTGGGTTTGGACGTCTCTTTGCTCACCTACACACACATAAATGAGAATGAGCGAAAGCCCAGTGAATAATATCAAATAAGGAAGTTACATGAATGAAAGTTTGCAACAAACATATCAAACGACCTTAGGCCCATTCATGTTTTTATTTGATACATCAAACGGCCTCAGACCCAAACATGTTTAACGGCCTCGGGCCCAATTCATTATTATCAAGCGGCCTCGGGCCCAATTCATACTTATCAAACGGCCTCAGACCTGAACATATCAAATGGCCTCGGGCCCAATTCATTCATGTCAAACGGCCTTTGGCCCATTCATTCATATCAAACGGCCTTTGGCCCAATCATTCATAGCAAATGACCTTTGGCCCATTCATTCATATCAAATGGCCTTTGGCACAATCATTCATACCAAACGGTCTTTGGTACGTTCATTCATATCAAACGGCCTTTGGCCCAATCATTCATATCAAACGGCCTTTGGCCTAATCATTCTTATCAGACGGCCTTTGGCCTATTCATTCATATCAAACGGCCTTTGGCCCAATCATTGATATTAGACGGCCTTTGGCCCAATCATTCATATTTATGTGCATTTCATACTTGAGCTCATAAGTGTGTCGTAATCATAATCGTATTCTAACTGCCTTATTCAATCATTAGCATAACGAATGTTCGATTCGAATTAACAAATCCGTAGAACTCATACAGAAGTGAGCATTTGGAAAGTGGCATACTTCAACACATTCTTACTAAGATATTACTCACAGTGTTCTGCCGGTGGATTTGCCCTTGTGCTTGACCCTATACATTACATAACATATTGGGTCACAAGCGATTCAATCCATTCTTAATTTATTTATTTCTCTTAGGCCTCTTTCTTATCCTTTTAGTTCATCTACAATGCTCAATGCATGCCCAAGAGTGCTTAAGAATGAAAGTGAACAGAAAACGAAACACAAAATAACTTTTCAAAATTCTTGAAACAGGGCTCTCTGCTCGAGCGGACCCCTTGGGTCTGCAAAAGTACTGGTTGTGTGTAATTCACGCTCGAGCGATATTCTTGACACTTGAGTAGGGAGTCTTCACAAAACAGTGTTCACTCAAGCGTAAAGACTGTCACTTGAGCCACCGTGCAATTTCTGCAAACTTCTGGGAACCAAATTTTCACGCTCGAGCAAGACTTTCCTCGCTCGAGCGGACTGGCCGAATTTTGGGTTTTCCAAATTTCTGTTTGAACTTCAAAACACAATCCCAAAGGCTCCAAAGTCTGTAAATCAATGCCAAAAGATGGAAAAACATTGTGTAACACGAAAACTTAAATAATTGAAACCAATTGTCCCAAAATCATGGTCCATTTCCAAAATTATTCCAAATTCTTTGCCAATTTCAAGACTCATGCATTCAAGCCTCATACTTTCATGAATCATGCATGCATGTTAATTATTAACTCCAATTCTACTTCATATGGCACAATTAATGTTCAAAATCATAAAGCTTATCAAAATTATGCATGCATGTAGACTTAGGTGCACAAATCTTTCATGTTTAATATACCTTATACTAGATCATGCAATCTCATGGAAACTCATGGTAATTCTATACATGCATGAGCATATGGACTTCAACTCCTCATAATATCTTTGAATTCACTCAAGTATAGATTTACACCCATAGTTTTGAGTTCAATTACTTACCTAGGAGCTTCCACTTTTCCAATATTAGCTAATTTCTTGAGTTTAGCCTTCAAATTCACAAGTTTTGAGCCAAAATCCACAATTTGAGCCTCCGTTCTCTCTAGAACCGACCCTCTCTCTCTCTCTCTCTCTCTCTCTCTCTCTAGAGTATATATCTCAGATTTTGAGCTCCAAGGATGGTGAGCTTAAATGTAATTAGGCCTTTATATACACTTGCCTAATCAACCTTGATTAAGGCTAGTTAATTGTGTCTATCTCAATCAATTTAATCTAATTAATTTGGTCTAAATCAATTTTTAATTAAATTTCACCGTAGGCTCTAAAAATTACGCTGATCGCACAAATACAAACAATTTTAGTTTCTGTCGCCACTACGGTGTTCAATTTAAATTCTATAGTAGAAAATCAAACAGATTTTCCTACGGTGAATAGATAGAAATACGAAAACACATATAACCGCATAAATGGCACTCAAAATCATATTAAGCACATAATCATAATCATAATTAAGATTAATTAACATAACATGGGACAGGGTTATCACAATCTTCCCTCCTTTAGGAAGTTTGGTCCTCTAAACTTATTTACCTCCGTTCGGAATCAAATATGGATAGGCATAGCCCAGTCGCATCTTATCTTCTTTTTCCCATGTGTCATCCTTCCTATAGTGTTCTTTCCATTTTACTTTTACCATTGGGATGGACTTATTTCTCAATTATTTCACTTGTCAGTCAAGGATCTGTTCTGGCCATTATTCGTATTTCATATTCTCATTAAGTGCTATCCAGTGGTAATCAATCACATGAAATGGATCTCGAAGATAACCCCTCAACATTGATACATGGAACACATTGTGCATTCGTTCAAATCCCGGTGGCAAGGCAACTCTATAAGCAATTGGACCAAGTCTTTCTAGAATTTGAAACGGTCCAATGTAATGGGGTAAAAATTTACCTTTCTTACCAAATCTCAGCTGGCCTTTCATCGGATTCACATGAATAAATACATGATCACCAACCTCATACTCAAGAGGTCTCCTCCGAACATCCACATAATTCTTTTGCCAACTCTGTGCTGTCTTAAGCCTTTGTTAGATGATCTTGATCTTTTCAGACGTATCTTGCACAATTTTGGGTCCAAGCAAGGCCCTTTCCCTGACTTCTGTCCAACAAATTGGCGATCTACACTTTCTGCCATATAAGGCTTCATATGGTGCCATATCGATGCTGGAGTGGAAGCTGTTATTGTATGCAAATTCTGCTAGTGGCGAATTGTCTTCCCAACTCCCTTGAAAATCCAAGGCACACATCTTGAGCATATCCTTTAAAGTTTGTATGGTTCGTTCTGATTGCCCATCTTTTTATGGATGGAATGTAGTACTGAATCTCAGTTCTGTCCCCATAGTTCTTTGCAAACTTTTCCACAATCTGGATACAAATTTCGGATCTCTATCCGAGACAATGGATACCGGAACCCCATGTAAACGAACAATCTCATCAACATATATAGTGTCCAACCTATAAGCATCAAAGGTGGTCTTCACAGGTAGAAAATGTGCAGATTTAGTCAATCTATCAACTATGACCCAAATAGAATCCATACCTCTAGGAGTTCGAGGTAGGCCAATAACGAAATCCATGTTCACATGTTCCTACTTCCATTCCGGAATAGGGAGAGGTTGAAGTAGATCGCCTGGTTTCTGATGTTCAGCTTTAACTTGTTGACATTGAAGGCACTTGGACACATACTCTACGATTTCCTTCTTCATTTTGGGCCACCAATAGTTTTGCTTCAAGTCCCGATACATTTTGTTGTTACCTGGATGCATAGAAAACATTGACTTGTGAGCTTCATCTAGGATTCTCTTCTTTAATTCAGAAATGTTTGAGACACACATTCGGTTTCGAAATCTCAACACTTCATTATCAATGTTGAATTCTAATTTCGGTTTCATTTTAAACTCATTAATTATTGTTTTGAGGGTCTCATCTTCTCGTTGCCTTTGTTTGATTTCAGTAATTATTGCTAGCTCAGCGGAAATGACTGCCATCAACCTAGCTTGTTCGTGTAACACAACCTCAATCTCGGTTCTCTCGAAGTCTAGCAAGATTTCCTTCTGTTCAGTAAGTAAGTAAGCTAAATTCTCTATCGATTTTTTGCTCAAGGCATTAGCAATTGTATTGGCTTTTCCGGGGTGATACTGAATCTGAAGGTCATAATTTTTTATTAATTCAAGCCATCTTCTTTGCCTCACATTCAACTCTTTTTGGGTAAAGAAGTACTTCAAACTTTTATGGTCAGTGTAGACTTCGCATTTTGCCCCATACAAGTAATGCTGCTAGATTTTCAAAGCAAATACTACTACAGCCAATTCCAGGTCATGTGTTGGGTAGTTCTTCTCATGTGGTTTTAATTGTCGGAAGGCATAAGTAATCACTCTTCCATCCTGCATTAATACACAACCCAAACCTTTATAAGAAGCATCACTATATATCTCAAAGTTTTCCATACCTAAGGGCAATGTCAAAACTGGTGCAGAAGTCAATCTTGTTTTCAGTTCTCGGAAGGCAGATTCTTTTTTATCATTCCATTCAAATGGTGTCTTTTGTGTGTCAATTGGGTGAGAGGTACAACTATTTTTGAAAAGTCCTTCACAAACCTTCTGTAGTATCCGACCAGACCCATGAAACTGCGGACTTCTGTTACATTTGTTGGTGTAGGCCAACTTACAATTGCCTCTATCTTCTACGGGTCCACTAACATTCTATCTTTGTTGATGACATGCCCTAAGAAAACAACTTCATCTAACTAGAATTCACATATCTTTAATTTAGCAAATAATTTCTTCTCTCTAAGTGTTTGTAAGACGGTTTTTAGATGTTGTTTATTGTCAAGTCTACTCTTTGAATATATCAAAATATCATCAATAAAAACTACAACAAATTCATCGAGATATGGCTTAAAAATTCAGTTCATAAGATCCATAAATGCTGCAGGGGCACTAGTTACTCTAAACGGCATAACAAGGAATTCATAGTGACCATACCTCATTCTGAATGCAGTTTTCTCAATATCTTTTGCCTTTACCTTCAATTGGTGGTACCCGGATCTTAAATCAATTTTGGAGAACACTTGCGAGCCCTGTAACTGATCAAACAAGCTGTCAATATGGGGTAAGGGATATTTATTCTTTATTGTTACCTTATTCAATTCATGATAGTCAATACACAGGCATAAAGTTTCATTTTTCTTTTTCACAAATGACATGGTGCACCCCATGGCGAAGTGCTTGGTCGAATAAACCCTTTGTCTAGTAGGTCTTGAAACTATTCCTTTGATTCTTTCATTTCAGCAGTAGCCATTCTGTAAGGGGTTTTTGAAATAGGCTGAGTGTCTGGCACAATATCAATAGTAAATTCTATCTCCTTGTTAACCAATTCTCCTAGTAATTCATCTGGGAATACATTTGGAAACTCGCTAACAATAGGGATACTGTTCAATTCAACATTCACAGATTATTCAGACAATACACAACATAAATAACCCTGGCATCCTTTCCTGATTAATTTATATGCTTTCATTGCAGATATTAAATAAGGTGGAGGCACTACCCCGTTACTCACAAACACAATTTCTTCATGTCCTGGTGGTCTAAATATAACTCGTTTTACACAATCAATAGTGGCACAGTATTTAGATAACCAGTCCATACCCAAAATTACATCAAAGTGTCTAAAGTCCAGGGGCAATAGATCTACATACAAGGTAGCATCCCTAATACGCACATCACAAAACCGACACACAAATGCACACAACACAGATTCTCTGGATGGACCAGATACACATAACAAATATGGCAATAATTCTAGAGGTCTACCCAATCTAGATGCAAGTGCATAAGTTACAAAAGAGTGCGTTGATCCGGAGTCTATTAACACAAAAGCATCCTAACTACATATAGAAATGGTACCTGAGACGACTGCCTTTGTGTTCCGTGTATTGCCCGAAACGAGTGCAAAGACTCTCCCCTGCCTCACAGTGTCTCCGGTGGTGGTAGGCCTTGTAGTGTTCCTGGGTTTTGGGATCGATGTAGTTAAGCTAGTAGCTAACTTCGCACTGTTTTGTTTACAATCCCTGGCCATATGTCCTATTTTACTACATTAAAAACAGGCCCCTAACACACGGTAGCAAATCCCGCGATGCCTTTTACTACAAATATCGCACATTGGGGATGTATTTATCGTAGAAAATTTCCAAAAACCGTGTCCGGCCAATGTCTTTATGATTCTCACGCATCAACATCCACCATCTTCTTGCTTCGTCTTCCAGTGTAAAGGTGGCTAGCAATATCTTCTGTGTTTCTTGGCAAGGAAACACCTCAAATAATTTTTCTATTCCAAGGACCCATGAGGCCTTCAATGGATCCAGTCCTTCATGAAACTGTGGCGGTTTCATTTTCTTGAACTCCTTGGTGAGAGCTATTGTCCGGTCATCATTTTGCAAGTCTAGTACAGGTGGTGCCGAAGGTGGAGGTAGAGGTGGATGTGGAGGGTGTGGCTGCTGCTACTGTTGCTGACATTGTTGCTGTTGTCTCAATGTTTCTGCCATGTCTTGTATTAACCTTTCCATTCTGTCCATTCTGGTAGTAGATGACTTCTCTAATTTATCACCCATTGTTCTCACCATTATCTGATTAAACTTGCATTATTCTTTATACAAAAATGTTTACAAGTATGCATATACAATAGAGCATACATATTCAAATAGGTCACAATGCAAGCAATTCACAAAGTATATAACACATAATTATTCATTTTGTAACAATTAAGCACATTATCAATGTCCTAAAGTTCACACTTATCACATGAATGCATCCTAGATCTCTACTAGATGTTTATTGCACATTTGGACAAGTGTGTGAGTTATTAACTCGTGCTATGATACCACTCAGTCATGACCCGAACCCGCCCCTATGAATTAAGGTCATAACCGGCCAGTAATCATGAGATTACCTACGACGTCAAACCTGATTAAGCATATTACAACAGAATTAAGGGGCCAAAACAGAAGCAGACTTAAAAATTTTGTCCAATGAGTTGTGCTTACATGGCATAGTAAAATCATCCAAAGCATTTCATAATAACTCACACAAATAGGTAGAATAATCGTCTTGTACTTCCAGGAGCTTTTAGACATACAGTCAGCCAAACAAAAAGCTTTTATACATGGGTGACACAATGTATTCACCTGGATAAAGGAAACAAAGTCTCGTGCGTGAGACATTCGAGCTGACTCCTCAAAAACTTGACTTCCTCTCATAATCTTCACCGTGGCTGGGTTTGGACGTCTTTTTGCTCATCGACACACACATGAATGAGAATGAATGAATGCCCAGTGAATAATATCAAATAAGGAAGTTACATGAATGAAAATATGCAACAAACATATCAAATGGCCTTAGGCCCATTCATGTTTTTATTTGATACATCAAATGGCCTCAGACCCAAACATGTCTAACGGCCTCGGGCCCAATTCATTCTTATAGAACGGCCTCAGACCCAAACATATCAAATGGCCTCGGGCCCAATTCATTCATGTCAAATGGCCTTTGGCCCAATCATTCATATCAAATGGCTTTTGGCCTATTCATTCATATTAAACGGCCTTTGGCCCGTCCATTCATATCAAACGGCCTTTGGCCCAATTATTCATGTCAAATGGCCTTTGATCCATTCATTCATATCAAACGGCCTTTGACCGAATCATTCATATCAAATGGCCTTTGGCCATTCATTCATATCAAACGGCCTTTGGCCCAATCATTCATATCAGATGGCCTTTGGCCTATGAATTCATATCAAACGGCCTTTGTGTAGCGATCCCAATTTCAACACTTCTTTCATGTTTTGCCACTTCGACTGGGTAGGTCGGGGATCGAGTTGCCTGGTCAGCTTGCGGGGGTTAAGGGGGTAGTGCCCCTTGGCGAGTCTGAGGGCAGCGCCCTAGCGGAATCGAGAGGCAGCGCCCCCGAAGCAAAAATGAAAAATGCATTCGAAGTTGCTTGTCTGCTCAAGCGGAGAATGTTTGGTTCCAGAAGTTTGACCTGTCCGCAAAAGTACTGGGAATGTGTATTCGACGCTCGAGCGGGGCTTTTCACGCTTGAGCAGACCATGTTATATCAGTTCGTGAATCTGATATTTCAGATCACTTTTGTATATATATCTCTCTCTCTAAAAACATTTCCTTTCCCTTCTCTCTACATTTCCCTACGCTAAATTGGATTAAAACCTTGATTTCTCAAGATCCATTGGAGTTCTGCCATAGGTTCTTCATCAAAGTTGGTTAACTTCAAGAGGGCTTCGTTGTGTGCGGTGAAGATCAAGTTTCGACATCATTGATTTTAGGGGTTTCATCTCATTTCTTCTTTGAAACTTGAGGTAGGGATTTTCTTAGAGTTATATATATATATATATTTTTGCAAGATCTAGATGATTTTCGAAATCATCTTTTGATAACTTTGAAAATTGATTGTTAATTCAAGAAGTTGAGGGATTTTGAAAGTGGGGTTTTCTCTTATTTTTTTAAAATGATCTTATGGGTTTTGATCTTCGTTGATTGAAGAAAATATGATTTTGGAAAGTTTTGTTTTAAAAGATTTGAGTTGTATAGTTTTGGTGAGAAAACCTAGAATTTGGAGATTTTTTTTTTAAAGAGATTGAAAATTCATGAATGATATTGTTATATTTATTTTGTGTGTCAAAATAAATGGATATTTGGAAAAATTTCTTATTTATATTTATATAAATGATGAATTTCAGGGAATATGAGAATTGTTGTTTATTTTGAAAATTATTGTTCAAAACGTTGAAATAGTCTTAAAATAACTAATTGTTGAGGATACTTGAGAAGAGGGAATTGTGTAATTCCTTGGACGATGAATTGGAATAAAAGTATTTATATTCATCTTGTGTTATTGGCATATCAATTCATTTGATTACATTAAACTTTGAAAATTGATTTGAAAACTTGCATTGAGAAAAGAATGTTGAGAAACAAGTTTCCATGAATTGGTTTTGGGGTAAATACGGTGGCAAGTCTTGACATGTGGTGTAGATGAAATTAAATAGGTGTCGAGCCTTCTAGTTAATACTAGTAAAAATGACAGATTATAAGTGTCGAGCCTTCTAGTCAATGCTGGTAAAAATGATAAATTGGTAGTACTTATATAGTCTACTTGTAGACACCAACCTAGGGATTACCAGAGTCGTATTAAGTTTTGAAGAATTGAAATTGCATGACATCATTGAGCATGATGATTTTCAAAGATGAATGTGTGATTTTCTTTTAAAAGGGCATAGCATGGCATATGCATTTCATCTCTTGAGACTTGTATAAAATGTATATACTTTGTTAAGGATTTCCTACTGAGCTTTATACTCACCGTACGGGATTTTTGTGCAGAAAAAGATGTGGTGATACCGCCTAACTAGAGGCGAGGAAATGTGTGTTGAGAGTATAGGACTCTCACTTTGCTGTGACTCTGTGTGTAAGCCAAGGGCTGTATGTGTGTGGGTTTGAATAACTGTTTTGTGTAACCAAGCTCAAGCCTTAGAAACTTGTAAACCCCTTGGGGGTATTTATTTGTTTATTTACTTGTTGTTGGATTAATGTATTGTTGCATGAAGAACTATTGTATCATGTAATGTAAGTTTGGAGATTTATATTCGGTTTTCCTTGAAAGAGCCATAATTGTTGTATTATCATTTGGGCTAGAAATTTGGGGCGTTACAACTTGGTATCAGAGTTACCGGGTTTGAATACTTGGAGCTCGTGGGAAATGGTTATTTAACCACAATGGGTTCATTTAGCACGCTTAGGAAGTGTTATGCATTTTGTGACTATGTGATAACATGATTATGTGACTAAATGGGTATGGGACTGAACTTTTGAGATATTGTTTGCGCCCGTTAAATTCCTTAAGATCTCATTAGAAGGGTACTTGCTTAATACTCGTTCTACTAAGAATTCTTGGTTTTTCGTGGGACGGATTTCATCGTAAAAGAATAGTCTGTATGTGTTTACATGACTAAGTGCTTATGTGGAGTGAAATTGAGTTGTGCATATGGTAAAGAAATATATGGAATTGTTGTAGTCAAACATGTGAGTCAAGTTATGAGCACATATAAGTTAATGTGCTAAATTATTTCTCTTGTGTCCTTTATTAGGATGTTAGGAAGGGGTCAAGTTTGTGGTGGTAGAGGTGGGAGGCGTGGTAGGGCTCATCGAGGTGTGCATGAGGTACCGGTCCATAGGGTTCCTGTGTAAGAAGAAGGGTTCGGCCAACCTAATATGGCCGAGCAAGCAGGCCGAGCTAATGGTGCCGAGCAGGTGGGACAAGCGGGTCAAACCGCAATTGGGCCCTTAGCTCGAGAAATGGCAAGGGCTTTAAGAGAGTCTATGAACTTGTTGAGGGTGGAGAATCAAGCCTGAGAGAAAACTGTGGAGTCAAGGGCGAGTTTCCTTACTAGAGAGTTCTTGCGGGCCAAACCGGATGAGTTCCATGGTGGCCCTAAGCCTAAGAAAGTGGATGAGTGGCTTGAATAAACTGTGAAGACATTTGAGATGCTTCACATCAAAGATAGTGAAGTAAGAGTGACTCTAGCGAGTTACTACCTTAAGGGAGACGCGAGTCAATGGTGGAAATATGCCAAGGGTAGAGTGGAGCCGACATGGGAAGCCTTTGCAGTTGCTTTCCAAGATAAATACATACCTCCCATTGCTAGGGAGAGATTGAGGCAAGAGTTTAAAGACCTCAAACAACTCGACATACCCGTGGCCGAGTTTGAGGCGGTCTTCTCTAGTTTGTCCAGATTTGCACCAGAGTTGGTGGCAATGGAAGAGCTCTGTTGCATTGAATTTGAAAAGAAATTGAAAACAAAAATTATGTTCAAGCTTGTCGGAAATATGATTTGGGAATATGACCGTCTTGTGGAAACGGCGACACATGTAGAAATTTCTATACAAGCCGAGGAGGAGAGGCTTCGGAGTTCGAAGTCTAGGGGCCAAAAGTCTCAAGGAGACTATAGGCAGAACAAGAAGAGCAGGAACACCTATCCATCCTAGTCCCAACCACAGCAGTCTAGATCCACTTTTCCTTTGCCTAGTATGGGTCCAGGAAAAAGTGCATCGAGTAGCTTCTCGTGTTTCAAGTGTGGCCAATCAGGTCACAAAGCCTTCTCATGCCCACAGAAGGGAGGAGGGCAGTTAATGTTACCACCACCTAACCGATCTTAAAGTCAGTCTCAGTCTCAGAATAAAGGTCAAGGGTTTAATTGTTATCAGTGTGGTTAGCTAGGGCATATGAAGAGAACTTGCCCACAGTTGGGAGGCGCATCTAGCACATCAGGGTCGAGGCAGACTCAGAGCCACCAGTAGGCTCAATCAGTCCAAGCTTGGCGAGTTAATCAGGGAGCCACTTCGGCTCAATCAGTATAATAGGCCTATGCTCTGAGAGGGGAGCAAGTTAATCAAGGGCCACAGGGGCGTGTGTATGCTATTATCGTGCCAGAGCAGTTGCCAGAATCCTCAGTTGTGAGAGGTATTTTTGTTGTGTGTAATTCTTTGGCTAATGTATTGATAGACACGGGTGCGTCTCATTCATTTATATCTACTGCATTTGCTTCTGCTTTAGGGTTAGAGGTAGCACAGTTAGTGCCTCCACTCAGAGTAGAGTCACTTGTTGGGGGTACAGTTGATTTAGACCGGGGTTGTCGTGATTGTGAAATAGAAGTGGCCAAGCATCGATTTTCGTTTTCTTTTGTGTTGCTAGATATGTCAAGTTTTGATGTCATTTTAGGCATGGACTGGTTGTGTTCTTATCAAGCTGTGATTGATTGTTACCGTCAGAGAGTTACGGTGTGCACTTCGGGTGGTGATCGTTTCTATTTTCTAGGGAACCGAGTTGATAGAGCCTTGTCGCTAGTTGTTGACCCTCGTAGTAGGAGCAAGCTTAGTGGCTTTCTTGTAACTCTCTTGGATAGTGAGAGTGACGGGGTTCGTGTTGAGTTACCAAGGGTAGTTTGTGAATACTCGGATGTCTTTCCAGAAGATCTTACTTGTTTACCACCTCACCGGGGGATCGAGTTCTCCATTGAATTAGTGCTTGGCACGACACTGATTTCCATGTCACTGTATAGATTTGCACCCGCTGAATTGCATGAGTTGAAGATTCAACTCCAAGAACTTTTAGACAAGGGCTTCATTCGCCCTAGTACATCGCCTTGGGAAGCCCCGGCTCTCTTTGCGAAGAAGAACGATAGGTCATTGCGGTTGTGTATTAATTACTGCAAGTTGAATAGAGTTACAGTTAAGAACAAGTATCCTCTACCCAGAATAGATGATTTGTTTGACCAACTTAGAGGGTCTCATTGCTTCTCAGAAATAGATTTGAGGTCGGGGTACCATCAGTTGAGAGTCTGGGAGGAGGACATTCAGAAGACAGCTTTTCGTACTCGTTATGCCTTTTGAGTTGACCAATGTACTGGTTTCCTTTATGGATTTGATGAACAGAATTTTTCGAGAATACTTGGAGCATTTTGTGGTCGTCTTTATGGACGACATCTTGATTTATTCAACCTCTGAAGAGGAACATGAGACTCACTTGCGGGTAATGCTGGGTTTACTTAGTGAGCTCCAATTGTATGCCAAATTTGAAAAATGCAAGTTTTGGTTAACAGAGGTGAAGTTTTTGGGGCATGTAGTGTCTAGAGAGGGAGTGACTGTGGACTCCTCAAAGATAGATGCCATACAGGATTGGGAACAACCAAAGAATGTTTTTGAAATCCAGAGTTTCTTGGGATTAGTGGGGTATTATCGATGTTTTGTAAGGGACTTCTCTAGACTAGTTGCACCTTTGACTAGGTTGACTAGAAAGGGTATCAAATTTTTGTAGAGTGAGGCTTGTGAAAAGTCATTCAAAGAGCTTAAGACTAGATTGACTACCACACGGGTTTTGATAATTCCGGAAAGGGGTTTGAATTATACTGTCTATTGTGATGCGTCCGGAGATGGACTTGGTTCTGTCTTGATGCAAGAGGGAAAAGTTGTGGCGTACGGTTCATGACAATTGAAAACTCATGAGAAAAATTACCCCACCCATGATCTAGAATTAGCAGCGGTGATTTTTGCTTTGAAAATTTGGAGGCATTACTTGTACAATGAGAAGTTTGAAATCTTCTCCAATCATAAGAGTCTAAAGTATTTGTTTTCTTAAAAAGACTTGAATTTATGACAATGAAGGTGGATGGAATTTATAGAGGATTATGACTTTGAGTTACATTATCATCCAGGGAAGGCCAATGTGGTGGCTGATGCTTTGAGTCGAAAATCTGTGAGTAGTTTGGCAAGTGTGGCCATTCGGGAATGGGTTATGCTAGATGTTATTGGCAAGTTTGATTTGCACTTGGGTGAGTCCGGAGAGAGTGTTACCTTGTTTACTTTGAATGCTCAACCTACCTTGGTTAGTAAGGTCATAGAGGCACAATGAGGAGACTGTGATGTGGAACCAATCCCTGTTAAGATTTCCAATGGGAAGGAAGAGAAAGGTTTGACTGTTCACTCGGATCTAAGTGTACGTTAGCTAGACCGTTTGTTTGTACCAGAATCTTGTAGAGAGGAAGTACTTCAGGAGTTCCATCACTCATGCCTAGCAGTACATCCGGGAGGCACTAAAATGTATCATGATCTTAGTCGTCAGTTTTGGTGGAGGGGTAAGAAATGGGATGTCGCTTTATTTGTATCGAAGTGCCTTACTTGTTAACAAGTGAAGGTCGAACACCAAAGACTAGAGGGTTTGTTACAACCCTTACTGATAGTCGAGTGGAAATGGGAGCGTATTACCATGGATTTTGTAGTTGGGCTTCCTAGAACACAATGAGGCAATGACGTGTAGACGTTCTCGAACGTCCCGGGAGGGAATCCCGTTTTGTTCATTGGGCTCACTAAAGTTCAGGACTCAATGTCACGGTCCTGTATCTAATCTCACAGAGTGCAATGCAAGACCGATGAATCATCAAAGAGTCCAAATCCGGCAAATCGTTTTTGAAAACAGATTTTTTTGAAATAAGTGCCAAACATGGACTGCTTTGCCAGATATAGAGTCGCCACCTAAATATTTATTTTGGGGGAATTTGGGAAACCCTGACTCGTTGCCTAAGGCCACGTGTCCGTCATCACCAAAGTTACCTCGGCTCGGGAACTTGGGTACGATTTGGGAAGGTCACTTCGTGAGCACCCCCGCTCGCCCGATCAAAGATCGGCCTCTACTAACCATGATATTGAGTTTTGAAAACAATATGAGCTCTTATTCCGGTTATTAGCCTAGGATTACTATGTGATGCGCACAGCATACAAGTATAGACTAGATTGCCTAATTTGGAACAAATCATCGCATATTCGTTTGTTTTGAAAATGGATTGAAGTTTGCTACTCACAAGTAGGCTAAAACACGGGTTTCGACAAATTATTCCAACTCAAGCAACCCGACCTTCAGCCACAGGCATTCAGGCAGTTATATCACACAAACACATAGCCTCATGGTAAGCATGCTATCATGGCAGTCACTCACACACATGTAAGGATGCTAAAGCATAAACACTTACCGAATACTCCGAGCCAAAGAAAGAAGCTAATTAGAAATCATGCGTGAACCCTAACTATGCTGGAATGCCTAATGTAACACATGCAAAAATGCAACTGAGATAGGCTCGGCTATTCTAAAATGGCATATGAAATGCAACAACTGATACACGTATTCAACTCGGAATTGAAATACAATGCAGTTAGTGTGATGCGCCGAGCCCGGTGCATGCAAGACAGATGAATGGATGCAAACATGCGAGCATAAGTATTCTAATTGAAACGTGCCCTAAAACTAACCATCATAAGCTGATAAATAAAAGGGAGAAAGACGTGGGGTTGGAAGACATGCATTACACACACGCACACTTATTACAACATTACCCTCTTGCAGAGGGTCCGAATAAATATTACACAACCAAAATGAATAACTAATTATTACACAACACTAGCTAATTAACAAATTAACTAAGAAAGCGAGTAAACTAGCATGCAATGCTACATGAAGTAGACCTCATTTCGTTGAATGATGAAAGATGCATGCATGCTCGAGTCGCCTTGTCGGGAAATCCATTGCGATGCCCCGATTTGCCTCTGTTTACAATTGACCCCGGAACACTGTACACAACTCCATGGAAACTTGTAGGGATACTGCTGACTAGTTTTTGCGGCTGGCTTCCGGTTTGCTGCAACAAAGAGCAAAAAATGGGCATGGCAAAGTATTTTCAACATATGTATGCACAACCACTCTCCCCGTCATTGCATGAGCTCTAAGGAGTGTAGTCCTCAATCCTCGTGCCACCAATCACGCATCTCGATGCATGATGGCCGAGGAGTCGAATTGCACGACTCAATGTGAAATGAATGCACAAATGGACACCTAAAGCCAACAACTCTATCATGGATAGTCAAGAGTGTCGGCGACCGGGAATTGAAGCACGTTTCGTCACTTTGAGTACGAAACGTCTCTCGTTTCCCACGTTTGGATTAAACCCTACTCCAAACACTATGCAACAACTAGAATGGCATGGCATGCAAACACAATGCAACAACTAGCATGCAATCTTAAACGAAATGCAACTAAGACACGCAAACATGCAAGGAGTGATATGCAAAGGTGCAACTAGCATGCGCAATGCTATGAACTATCAATGGCATACTCAATGCACATGACATAATATGGGATACACAACGCACATATGACGATGGACATACACAAAGGCATAATCAAGGCATACACAATGCGATGATCAAGCATGTGACAACATGGACATGGCATACACAACGCAAGATGGACTTAAACTAAACTGAATGGGCCTTAGCCACACTCAAATCAGTGGCCAAACATGATGGAATGAAAGGTAGGAACACTCATGCAAACATGCCCGATGCAAGGGACTGAACCTAAGGCATCAAATGTCACTCTACCAAAGCATGGCAAGGGATGAAACATGGCATTAAATCATACATTTTTCAGCTCTGAAATGATATGCAAGATGGTCCCAAATCATGCAAATATGTCACACACTGCATGCTAGATGGCCCGAATACCGAAACTAGTGAAGTGCGTTACACTAGAGGTACACAAAGCAATGCACAAATGGTAAAACCAGCACCAAACAAACCCTAGGCAGGTCCAAGATAGTGGGAAAATGGCCTAAAAAGATGGCTTAACATGCATAGAAATGGAGCTCATGCAATGGTCCAAAAACAAGGCAAACTAGCACGACTCTCAAATGCATTTAAAGAGTGGAAAACATGGGAATATGACATACATGTAAGCTCTGAAATATGATGCACAATGGTCCTAAAACATGGAAACACCTCAACATAAGCATGCAATAGGCCTCAAAACACAAAGCTAGGCAAGAGTATTAAACTACAACTATGCATAGCAGGCATTATTCGACCATGAGGCATAAAAACAGGGCTACGGCAGTCCAAAACATGCACAATCAGTTTAAGGCATGGCCAAAAAGTTCTAGATTCATAGACCAAAATAGCATGCAATACAAGCTAGTGAAGAGGGTTTACACTACAAGTATATGGAGCATTCAAGAGGTCACTAAACCAACAAAATTTAGAGGTATGACATGCCAAATAAACCCCAAAACCCACTGAAATATGGTCTATGCATGCAAGAATAACTGGCCCCTTTGATATGCTATGAAGAGGGTTATTCTACACATGCAAGATGGACACCCAAAATGGCAAAATGGGCTCCAGAAAGAGCCTATGCAGGTCCTAAAATCCACCAAAAATGGCCTGAAACATGGCTTGGAAGCATGCAAATGAGGGCTCCTTTGTTAGGCCAAATATGCTAGTAAACAAGACAAGAGGTGAGAGGGTGTAGACGTCCCCGAACGCCCCGGGAGGGATGAGTCCCCCGTTCCGTTCATTTTGGGCTCACTACAGTTCAGGACTCTAATTGTCACGGTTCTTAATCTGAACCAAAGAGTCCAAATCCGGCAAATCATTTTGAGAAAATAGATTTTTGAAAGAAGTGCCAAACATGGACTGCTTTGCCAGATACAGAGTTGCCACCTAAATATTTTATTTTGGGAAATTTAGGAAACCCTGACTCGTTGCCTAAGGCCACGTGTCCATCATCACCAAAGTTGCCTCGGCTCGGGAACTTGGGTACAATTGGGGAAGGTCACTTCGTGAGCACCCCTGCTCGCCCAATCAAAGATTGGCCTCTACTAACCATGATATCTAGTTTTGAGAACATTATGCATTATTATTCTTGTTATTAGCCTAGATTTACTATGTGATGCGCACAACATACAAGTATAGACCGGGTCCCCTGAATTGGAACAAAACATTTCATGTTTGTTTTTGAAAGATGGTTCGCTACTCGCAAGTAGGCTTAAAATGCAGATTTTGCCACCCTCAGGTGGGCTTAGAAAAGATGGTTTTGCCACTATCTAGTGGGCTTAAAACTCACAGTCGATGATTTGTTCCAATCCAAATAACCCAACCTTCACCCACAGGCATTCAGGTAGATATATCACATAAGCAAATAGCCTCAGGGTAAGCATGCTATCATGGCAGTCACTCACACACATGCAAGGATGCTAAAGCATAAAAACTTACCGAGTACTCCAAGCCAAAACAGAAGCTAATTAGAAATCCATGCATGACCCTAATTATACAGAAATGCCTAATGCAACACATGTAATGATGCAACTAAGATAGGCCCGGCTATTCTAAACATGGCATATGGAATGCTACAGCTAGCAAGTATTCAACTTGGAATTGAAATACAATGCAGTGAGTTATGATGCGTCGAGCCCGGTGCATGCAAAATAGATGAATGGATGCAAACATGCTATCATACTGTATGCTAATTGAAACATGCCCTAATCTAACCATCATAAGCTGGTAAATAAAAGGGAGAAAGACGTGGGGTTGGAAGACATACATCACACGCACACAAACTTATTACAACATTGCCCTCGCTCGGAGGGTCTGAATAAATAAAATACAGTCCCAAATGAATAATACAGTCCGAATAAGTACAAAACCCTAATTAATTAACAAATTAATCTAGGAAAACAGTAAATTATCATGCAAACTAGGGACTGCCTCAACTCTGCTCCGAATGATGGATGATGCATGTTCGGGTTGCCTTGCGCGGAAATCCATTGCGATGCCCCAATTAGCCTCTGTTTACAATTAAACTTGAAATATTGCAGGAAGCCCCAAGAGATTGCCGATTTTTGATTTGCTGCAACAGAGAGTAGGAAAAGGGCATGGCAATGTATTTTCACATATGTATGCTTGATTACTCTTCAGGGAGCGTAGTCATCGATCCTCATGCCACCAATCGCGCATCTTGATGCGTGATGGCCAAGGAGTCAAATTGCACGACTCAATATGGAATGAATGCACATGAAAACATAACAAGGCCTAGACTCCATCATGGATAATCCGGAGTGTCGGCAACAGAGAATTGAGACACGTTCCGTCACTCGGAGTACGAAACGTCCCTCGTTTCCCGTGCTCGGGCTAACTCCTATCCCAAACACAATGCAAATGAGATGGCATGCATGAATGCAATCCTAACATGCAACCTAGCATAAGCAGTGCTATGAGATGGCATACACAATGCTCGATGTGACATGGCATACACGATGCTCTAACATACAACCTAGCATACGCAATGCTATGATATGAAATGGCATACACAATGCATGATGGACTTACACCAACATGAGTGGACCTCAGCCACACTCACATTAGTGGCCATCAGATGAAAATGAGACACTCGAGATGCGTGCACACATGCACGCAAACCGAGGACCGAACCTAAGGCACGGAATGCCACTCTAACAAGACATGGCAAGCGATGCAATATGGCATACAAACATGTAATTTCCAGCACTGAAATGTGATGCAAAGTGATCCTGAAACATGGAAACATGGCACCCGATGCATGGAATGGTCCCGAAACACAAAACTAGGCACATGTATTGACCTATAGCTATACAAAGCATGCATTATTTGACCATGAAGCATAAAGACAGACCCAAGGAAGTCCCAAAACATGAACATTTATAGTTCAAAGCATGCCCAAAAGATGCTAGCAAGATGGCCTAACATAGCATGCAAGTTTGACTAGCAAACATGGGTTACATGGCAAGTACATGAAGAAAGTGAGAACTCATCAAACTAGAAAAAATCACTGAAAAAAACATGTCAAAATATGCCCAAATAAACATGGAAATGCAGCCAACACATGCACAAATGAGGGGCTCCTTTGAAAGGGCATACAAGGGGGTTATTAAGCACATGCATCAAGGACACTTAGCATAGCAAAATAAACTCTGGAAATCAAATATGATAGTCCTAAAACTCATCAAATTGGCCCTGAAATCAGTCAACTAAGCATGCAAGATAGGGCCTCTTTGGAAGGCCAAAATGACCATCAAACAAAACAAGGTGAGAGGGGGTCACCCCCTTCTGATTTTGAGGCTCAAAGATGTATCAAAGCCACTAAAAATTCACTAGATTTCAGTGGCTAAGAGGCCAAACCATGGCCAATGCAAATGTTCTAATGCATAGCCCTAATCATGAAAGAATGAAGCATGCATAGGAGAAGATGACTCCAAACAGAGAATAGACTTTAAAAAAACATGAAGATGGTGTCAAAACAAGACTTTTTTCAGTTTAGGTCGAGGTCCAAAAAGGCTCACAAATAGGGCTAATATATCATGCAAAAACAACCTTAAAAGAGAGGATGAACAAACAGGGCAGTAAATGACTTTAATCAGAGAAGAGCCATTTAACAAAGTTGAAGAGGGGCTCGAAAAAAGATACTTTAAAGTTTATGGCAAGTCTCAAATATGCTCACAAGTAAGGCTACAATATGATGTAAAAATGGCCTTAAAAGAGAGATAGAAAGCAAGAGGCAGTAGATAGCCTCAAACAGTGAAGAGCCCTTCAACAAAGTTGAAGAAGGGCTCAAAATAAAGCACTTTACAGTTTGGCTCGAAGCCCAAAAATGCTTACAAATAGGGCTAATATATCATGCAAGAAAAGGGCCAAAAGAGAGATAAAAGAGAAAGGGATAGTAGATGGCCTCAAACAGAGAAAAACCCTTGATCAAACATGAAAATAAGCTCAAAATAAGACCATTTTCAGTTTGGGTTGGAGCCCAAAAATGTAAGCAAGTATGGCTTATAGATGAAGCAAGAAAAGACTAGAAAAGGAAAAAAAAGGACTAACCCTTGTAGAACCAAACTTCAGCAGCTTTTGGACCAAGAAGAGGAGCTCCTAGCCTCTGAAAATCAGCCTCAAAGTGTTGGAATGGAGGATGGAGGTGTGGTGCTATGGGGTATAGTGCAAATGATGCAAGAATCTTAGGGTTTTGGAGCTTGGATGAGAGAGAGAGGGAGGATTGTATGTAAAGGCTCTAAACCATTTTTGTAACCCTTTGAAATGGAGCTGGGGGGCTAGCTTTATAGAGGAGAGGCCAAGGGAAAAGGGGGGGAAAACCAAATTCAAATTTCCCCCCCAAAAGGGCAGATCCCCGGGCAGGGGTCTGGGTCAAAACAGAGGGTACAGTTGTAAGGAACCAGGAGAGAGAAGAATGGCTAGCCAGGTTCAGGAGGTTCAGGTGGCCAGCTGGCCACCTCCCTTGGCCAGCCAGCCAGGGTCAAAAAGGTCAATCTCAATTAGTGGCCGGCCACCCCAAAAAGGTGGCCTCCTATGTGTGTACAACACAGCTATGTGGAGAAAAACCAGGAAATGTAACCCAGGAGAGACAAAAACCAACTTTTTTAGAGGGGTTCAAAAGGGTTAGGAAGAGTTAATGGCTGGCCTATCCATATTGGTGGCCTCCCAGGTGTGTACAACACAATGGTGTGGAGGAAAGTCAGAAAAAGTGGCCCGGGAATGGAAAAAGTCAGCTTTCTAGTGAAGAAAACGGGCGATGAAGAGCGATGAAGGAATAAAGCTGGTCTTCAGAAAAATTGCTTGCTGGCCTCCCACCCTTCTACAACCTTTATAACAATGAAAATAAGGTCTCTGCCAAAAATGAACCCAACCGATGCAAAACGAAGGTTGGGGGGCCAAAACACGCGGCCTGGGGCCCCGAAAACTGACTGTTAGGCACCGGAGGTGGCGTTTGACCACGAAGTTGGCCTCTCAAGCAACGATGTCCCTCAAAAGGGAGGAAACAAGATGTATGCCAAAAATCGGAGCAAATGGAGGTGGTTAGGCGGTCCCGAACCGAGGTACACAGCCGACGGCTCCGAAAATCGAGAACCGGGCTCCAAACGGAAAAATGGCCTACGACCATGAAACGTAGCCTACGGCCACTGAGAGATGATCTACGAGACCTCTCCCTCCCTTTGGGAAGAGGAAACGGAGAAAACAGGGCCTGGTTCGCAAACCGAGACAAGGCACAAAAGAGTCCAGAAGTCCGGAGGCAAGACTCGCAGTCGAGATTCCGCAACTTCAGAACAAGCACAATATGCAACATCACCGAGCGCTCAGTTGGTGACGTCTGAGTCTTAAGGTTGGTCAAAAATGGGTGTCTACAGAGGGCCACCCCTCTCTGATTTTGGTGCTCAAAAAAGCATAATTACCACTGAAAATCCGCTGGATTTTAGTGGTCAAAAGGGCCAACAAAGCTCAATACAAAGGCCCTAATACATGGCTCAAAACAAATGGAAATGAAGCATGGAAGGAGGTAGATGGCCCCCAACAGAAAAATGGTCTTAAACAAACATGTTAAGAAGCTCAAAATAAGACTTTTTTCAGTTTATGACAAAGCCCAAATATGCTTTCAAACTAGGCTAAGAGATGAAGCAAAATAAAGACCAAAGGAGGGAAAGAAGTGTTACTCTTGAATCTCAGCAACTCCAGTAGCTTTGAGGCCAAAAACTTAGACATTAGGACCTCTCAAGACCTTCCAAGAAGCTTAGGTTGATGTTGGAGGTGTTAGGCTAAGAGGTGTAGTGTGAATATGCAAGAACTATGGACCTTTGGACACAAGATAGAGAGATATAGAGAGAAGTGTATGCATAAGCCTCAAAACAATTTCTGAACCCTTGCAAGGGAAGGGGAGCCTTCCCTTTATAGAGCCAAAGGTCTAAATCTTCTTCAAGAAGCTTAAAACCAAGTTTAAACATCCTTCACGTGTATGGAGGATGCAATCTGTGGCTTCCAGCTGGCACCAACTCAGTGAGACAGAAAAGGAGAAAGCTGGCCGACCAGTTCAGGTGGTCAGCCGACCACTCCCCCTGGTCGGCCGACCAGGGTCAAAAGGTTCAGGTGGTCGGTTGGCTCCTAGGGTGGTCTCCACACTCAAAGCAAGCAAGTGGTGTGGTGGGAGACCCACAAATATGGCTCAAAAATCAAGGAGACCAACTTCCTGACAAGAAAATCGGCCGGCGGGAGAAGAGGTGGTCTCCAAGGGAAAAGGTGGTCTCCCACCCTTGTACCACCTTCCAAACAATGAAAATAGGGTCCATACCAAAAATGAACCAAGACAGATGCAAAACGAGGGTTCGGGGGCCAAAACGCGCAGCCGGGTGCCCCGAAAACTAATTGTTAAGCATCGAAAGTGGCGTGCGACCACGAAGGTGGTCTCCCGGGCCACAGTGTCCCTCTAGAGAGAGTAAACAAGGTGTGTGCCAAAATCCGGAGCAAACGGAGAAAGTTAAGCGGTCCGGAACCAAGGCGCACGACTGACGGCTCCGAAAATCAGAAATTAGTCTCCAAACGGGAAAAGCGGTCTACGACCACGAAACATAGCCTACGGCCACTGAGAGATGGTCTAAGAGACCTCTCCTTCCCTTCGGGAAGAGAAAATAAAACCTGGTTCGCAAATCGAGGCAAAGCACAAGAGAGTCCCGAAGTCCGGAGGCAAGGCTCTCAGCCGAGACTCCGAAACCTCAAAACGAGCACAACATGCACAATCACCGAGCGCTCAATCGATGACGTCTGAGTCTTAAGGTCGGTCAAAAATGGGGTGTCTATAGTTGCCCCTCTTTGACAGAACTCAGAAGTCATACGTGACGGGAGTGAATGTCAAAGCCCAGAGACGACCCATTTTTGACAAGGTCGAAGACTTAGACAAACAGGCAAGATAAACAAAGAGATGTGCCTGCAGGCATGCCCGCAGGCAGGGGCAAAATGCAAAACGACGTGCACAAAGCCAAATGTAATTTACGATTATGCAAAGCAGCAAGCTGTAATGAAGCAAATATTCACAATAAATGCAACAGTTTTAAGCAAGAATGCAAAGCAAAACTACATTTCATGCAGTAAGGATGTAAGAGAATTACAATTCTTGCTACGTCTCACACGGAGAAGATACAATACCTATGCGGCTCGTCTGCACACGCCAGCTTCAAATGAACCGTACATACAATATCGTACCTGCAAAAGAGAGAAACTTAACAAGCACAACATAGTTAGCAACATATGTTCAATGCTATATCGAACGCAGACAAACATGGTGCCGATGGAAAAGCGCATCGCAATGCGAGAGAAACGCACGTGGCGATGCAAGTTAAGCATGGAGGGAATGACAATACCAATGAAACGTGCGTAACAATGCAAGTGATGCACATAATGATGCCAGTGACGTGCATAACAATGCAGGATAAATGCAACTTCAAAAGCGTATTTGAAACAAAACATCGAGCAAAGAAATGTAAGCCTTGATGAGGGCAACTCAAATGTGACCTCCGGTTTACCTCTCAGAGGGGATGCAATGTACTCAAAAAGGATACACCTTGCTCTTGGCGAGTAACGATGAACCACACGTCGAAGGTTGGATTTGAAGTTCCCGCGAAAGGATTTCGCGCCAAAAAGTGCACTTTCCTTGTACTTTCTCGAGAGCCGGGGACTCCGATCACCACCAAAATTTGCAGGGAGAACAAAGAGGCATTGGAGACCACCCAGGAGGGCCACCGACCACCCTAGAGTGCCACCGACCAGGTTTGATGCAAGGGGGTGGTCGGCCTACAGAAAGGTGGTCGTGAGCCACACAATCCAACCGGCGCTTTGTCTTTTTGCACTTGTTTCTTTAAATGCACATGTCCCAATCACTATTTCTCACAGCCTTAAGGCCGAAATTAGCTCTCCTCCCTTCCTAGACCATTTTCTCTCTCAGATTTACTCTTTGTACATGTTTTCCAACGCCCCACGCAAAGTTGTTTCACAAAATCTTTCAGTTTTCTTCACTTTCGACCGATTAAAATTTGATTTCGGAGCTTCTTTCTCTATTTTCACCACTTGAGGTAAGTTTGTCTCGACATTTGGAACATTTTCTCGGGGAGTTGACTTTTGTTGACTTTTTCATTTCCCGAGAGTTGACTTTTGTTGACTTTTTCCAATTTTGGCTCATTTTGCTCATTTTTGCTCCTTTTTGCAGATTTCTTGAAATGGCGGGTCATTTCCCTCATGGCGGAGGTCCTCCAGGTGCCAAGGGTGAGCCGGACATCATGTCCTTGCCTCCAAGGATCCGCCCCTTTGATCCCGAAGGTATGACCGTCCGGAGCATATCCTTCCCGTGAGTACTTTCTACCATTTTACGGATTTTGATCGCTGGGCGCTCGCAGATCTGTTGTTACGGGAGCCAGAGTCTCACCTCTCTCACCAAGCACGAAAGGTACGTACTTCATTGTTTACATTTTCTGCAATGTATTCTGCGTTTTCTATGCATTTCTTGCTTTCGCTATATATGTTCATATGCTCATTTCGAACACATTCACACGCCATCCGGTCCACTTTGGCACACAACTTATTCTGAACGCTTAGTCTATAACATGGCATTCTGTTTTCATTTTTAACACACAGCTCAAGCACCTGAATTTCTGAACACACAGCTCAAACTTTTTGTCGTGAACACACCACCCACAATTTTCTGAAATCTGAACACAGCCCAAACTCTTGATTATGAACACGCAGCCCATAGTTTTCTGGAATTTGAACACGCAGCCCAAACTCTTGATTATGAACACGCAGCCCATAGTTTTCTGGAATTTTTGTGAACACACAACCCACAGTTTTTGAAAGTTGAACACGCAGCCTAAACTCTTGATTATGAACACACAACCCATAGTTTTCTGGAATCTGAACACGCAGCCCAAACTCTTGAAGTAAACACACAACCCATAGTTTTTTGGAATCTAAACACGCAGCCCAAACTTTTGATGTGAACACACAGCCCACAGTTTTTGAAAGTTGAACATGCAGCCCAAACTCTTGATTATGAACACACAGCCCATAGTTTTCTGGAATCTGAACACGTAGCCCAAACTTTTCATGTTGAATACGCAGCTCACACACTTCAATCCTGAACACATAGCTCATATACTTTATGTTAAACACGCACCTCACATACTTCAATTCTGAACACACAACTCATATACTTTATGTTGAACACGCAGCTCATTCATTTCATTTGCACGCAGCTCATACTGAACACACAGTCCACAACATTGTATCTGATTTGATTTGCACATAGCTCGTACTTTCATTTTGAAACTGAATACATCTGTTCATTCTGAATGCAGGTATTTTCTCGTGTTGCACGAGGCTATGGCTCGATCATTGCCAGAGAGTGGTATGCAGAGCTCCTAGAGTCCATTCGCGATCTGGTTGACCAGGCAGGGTTTGGACCCTTCTGTGCGGGGATATCTCGCTACCCTGCGAGCAGGACGCTGATGGGGGCACTCGTGGAGAGATGGTGGGACACCACCAACTCGTTCCACTTCTTAGCTACCGGGGATATGACGATGACCCCGTTCAACTTCGCGATGCTGACGGGCCTTGATTCGGCTGGCCGACCGGTCCCCTATGACAAGGATATGGGCGAGTGGGAGGCTGCTTGGATCTATCTGTTGGGCACTCGCCCAGCAATTGACCGATCTTCGGGCAGAGTCAGGTACACTTGGTTTTCCACACATTTCAAAGAGATTGTGCCCGAGACTCTCGAGGAGATAAAGCAGTACGCTGAAGGGTTTTTGATGTTCCTCCTCGGGACCACTTTGTTTTTCGTTAGGGGGAACACTGTTGGACTTTATCTGCTGAGTGCTCTAGTAGACCTATCACAGGTCAGCCAGTATGATTGGGGTGGCGTCGGCCTTGCTACTCTCTACTGCTATATGAGTGCGACCTCCCGCGGGCAGGGGAACATAGTCGGCGGCTATTGGAGAGCTTGGGAGGTACTTCCTGCCCTCTTGATTTACATTTCTGCTTTTCATTATCTGTATAATCGCATACACGCACACACTTTACATTCTCAGACTTTACACTCGCCTCAAAGATTCTGCATTCTCAGACATTCTCATTCACATTCTCGGACTCAAGATTCTCAGATTCGATGGCTATTGCCCTGTTTTCCAAAACTATGGGTTTTCGCGTACTTTCTGACGCTAGTCCCAGAGCTCGAGGTGGAGGCGCCTCTTATGATCCCTTATTCGCTCGTATTTGAGGGCCAGTATCGGCTGAGAGCTCAGGAGACTCTGTCCTACTTGTGGCAGTTCTTCGATACAGTGCGGACGACCGAGGTAATTCAGAACTCTCAGTTCTTCATGTTTTCGTCTTTGATTCATCTTGCACATTTACGATTTCTAATCGGCTCATGCATTAGTTATCCGCAGATCACATGGCAGCCTTGGGCGCCCTTGGGTGGAGATACCCGATTTCAGTTTCCTGGGGGGTGGGCTGCTTCTCGGTACGTGATCTTATTTAAGGGGCTAGTTGGCAGGGCCTGGTTTATGGGGGACCGCATCATGCACCAGACGATGGGCTACCCCAAGCAGAGTGTCCCCGCAACACCTCCGGACGACATGCGGTCCACTGAGGGACTCACTCCCCAAGAGGTTGATTTGGCTATGCTGGGCACTGATGTAGTTCTACATTTGGAGGAGAGGGAGTACGTGACCTACCGTCATACATACTTGATGCCCCTATTGACAGGTGTCCGCACTCCCACAAGGAGGTCTGCTGGCATGCTATCATCGAGTCGAGTCCGGGCTACAGATGCTCCTTCGACCAGCAGGGTTGGTACATCGAGAGGTGGGGCTGGACTGGTTCCTCCGATTCCTCTGACTTATCAGCACGCCGGGTGGCTAGATCTTCCGACCGAGTTGACTGGATGGTGATACGGGTCACCTTACCCGATTCTATTGGAGCCCCCAGTGCCTGATCACCGATACGTCAGAGACCCTGACTCGCCACCGGTATGCTTTACAGTTTTGATTTATCACTAAGATATTTGGACATTTATTCATTCACTGATAACTTGCACTTGCATTTGTAGCCCCGCATCGAGTACATGGATAGGATGCTCTGAGTGATGGCCTCGCTCGAGGGCATGGTTCTGCGGAGGGAGACACAACTATTCATTGCCGGCGTCTCGGTGCTTTTAAATTTCCTTGCATTTATCATACTTCTGATGACATGCTGTATTTATCTATTTCACTGCATTGCTTGATTGTATGTGTAGAGCACATCTGACACACACCACATTCATATACTATATCTGCATGCATCCACTCCATGTAGCTTTCTTGTCTCTGCATCTGATATACATATTGGCTAATGTATTCAAATTGCACTCTTCTTTTTCAGATGCCTCCGCTACAGACTGAGCCACAAGCCGGGCCATCTAGGACTTCTCGGGGAGCTGGGAGAGAGGGTTCAACTCGCAGCCGAGGTGGACGCAGAGCGCCTGTCATAGAGGAGGAGTCCAGCGAGGAGGAGGAGCCTGCGCATCCCTAGTCAGAGACATCTGCTGACAGAGAGAGTGACTCTAAGTCTGGTTCTGAGGGCGGAGGTGATGCCGAGGAGGGTTCTGAGGACAGCGGCTCCGATTCAGATGATAATGATGGTGCAGAGGTTGTTTCGCAGAAGAGGACGAAGAGGGCCTCTTATTCCTGCGCTTGATAGCACTGATGCGGCTGTTCCTGCTTTATTTTCCTTTTTTACTAGTAGTTGTAGCACATTATACATTGTTAGGTAGTTTTATTTTCTGTAAAAACTTGTACCCTTGTTGTAAATTGTTGTAACAAAGAAAGCATGATGGAATGAAACAGCTTTTTGAAAAAAGTGGTGTATTTTTTGTTTTTAGCATCGCATCGCATCATTTTGTACAAAAATGAGATTGAATGAAAATTGAGCATCGTACATTACCAAGTCAGGTAGTGAACCGACGCAACAAACTAAACAGCTCAACTTACTAAGAAACGACAAAACCTTAGCAAGTTTACAACTCGATAAACAAAACACGAAAATGTTGGATAAAAAAACAACAATTCAACGGACAAACTCGTCAACTCGACAAAACCTAATAGCTCGATAAACAAAACAACTTGATAAGAAAAACTACAACTCAACAAGCAAAATAACAACTCTATAAGCAAGACTTAACAAGAACTCGATAAACAAATACATTTCGGAGAAAACGGATGATGGCATGCGTCCAAAACAGAGGGAAACGCGGACCTTCAACACTCCCGACACATGGAAATGCTAGGAGCTCCCTTCTAGAGACTGGGGAAAGACCAAAAACCAAATTTTGTCCATGGCTGACTACCAGAGAGAGTTGGCCGACCAAATTTCTGCCTTGGAGACCAAAGGGGTGGTCGGCCTACCAGAAAAGGTGGTCGGCCGACCACCTGGTTTGGCGACCACCAGATTTTCGACACGTGTCCCCAAACAGTGCCTTATCCTCCATAAAAGTTCCAGCTTCGTGGTTCTTTCATTTCATCTCAGTTTTGCATCAAAATGGAGGCATTCCTCATCGAAAATCTCGCAGCTTGGATTTCTACTTTAGACAGCTCGGAAAAGTTGAACTTCCAGGGCTTCGGCTTGAATGCACTATTCACGTTGAGCCGCACTCCGCTGCATCTTCCATTCCTCCATGCCGCGGCGAGGTTTTGGAATTCGATAACACATGTTTTTAGCTTTGGCGGGCAAGAGGTGTGTCCTACCTTCGAAGATTTCCAAGCTTTGATGGAATCCGAGCGCAGCGAAGAAATCTTGCCCCAGTTTCGCTTCGGCCACACCCAAGCTTTAGGACGAATATGTGGGCTTACTATGCATGACTCTAGGTCTTTGGTCTGCAACGGGGAATTGGACATCCTCAGATTGATTCATCGCTTTTCTGACGTCGGTGACCGCGGCGACCATCATTGGCAAGGTTTTCGGCGACATGCCCTTTGTTTGTGCATGTTATCTCATTTCTTGCTTGCCTCACGCTCCGGAGGATCTAGCATTCGTCTGATTGAAGTTGCCAAAAGCTTGAAAGAGGGCAAGAGCTGCATTGCCATGACATTGGCCGAAACATTGATGGGCTTGGATGCTTTCCACCACCGGGAGACGACCAGATTCTTGGGGAGTTCACTACTGCTGCAGGTAATGTTTACCACCCTGTCTCACATATATATTGCTCACATCACTAGGCCCTCAGGCTCGGTTTTTTTTTTTTTTTTTCTCGCAAAACCCTTTTCTCACTTTTCTCTCAACGTACACCTCTCTATTCTTTAATCTCTCATTTTTCATCCCTCTCCAGGTGTGGTTGATGGACAAGTTGCAGGTTGTGGACTCTTGCCCAGCATACTCAGCTCGCGGCTACTTCTTCCGGCAACGTCTAGTCGATGCCCCTGATAAGGGATGGTGGTTAGACTGGATGTGCAGTTTGTCCGCAGACCACATTGCTTGGCGTTGTCCTTGGCTCAATCTACCGGCAATGAGCTACAGTATGTCTTGCCAGACTGGGATTCAGTTGATTGGTCTGATGCACTGCGTGTTTTACTTTCGTTTCCGGTTCCAGCGCCAGTTCGGCCATGATCAGACTTGCCCGCCAGAGGGGATAGAATACCCAGCTGCATTTCCGGTCCGAGGCGTACAGCTTGCTCGGTATGCCACGGCATAGAGGACGACAGAACTCCTGGCCCCTGCTCCCACTTTCAGTTGCACTTTGTCTGATAAGTGCATAGATTGGCTCAATGAAGAGGCGCAGATTGGGCCCACTTTGGCGTCAGAAGTTTCGACCAGCTCTGTAAGGGGGCACAGGAACACCTAAATTAGCTATGCCCCAGATTTATTGCATTATCAGTATTTTCAAGTTTTCTTTATGAATGTAACCAAAAGTAACTTCAATTTGTATGCAAGAGCAGGAGGACTCTGTATTGAAATCAATAAAATTGAAGGTTGTGGGTACTGAAAATTTTCTGTTTTGGTCCAAAAATGGTCTAAGTTGTAAAAAGATTAATTTGAGCAAAATCAACTTTTATTAAAACTTTTCAAAACCATTTTCATCATGGATCAGAACTGGACATGCCTGAGATCTATCACTGAGATGCACAACCCTGGATCCCAGCAACTGGAAAGTTACCCCTAGTCTGAATAGCACTGTACCAGAGATCACAACCGAAGCTCTTGAATACCGAATAGACAAAGATGACAGAGATGATCAAATGGACAAAGTTGATCGGGGAAAAGTTTATGGCTGAACTTCAGGAAGAAGTTGCCTACGTATCCCAAAGATGGGAATCAAGCCTTACGTAGTTCAGGCTCGGGTTCACTCGAGTATTTTCACTTTCCTTTTACGCTCCAACTTTTGCCAAGGCCGCCTTTTGCGGGTTTTCAACCTTGCGAGCTCAGTTTTTGTAATTTCAAATTTTCCATGCTCTAACTTTTGCCTAGGTCGCCCTTTCGGGATTTCGGCCTAGCGAGCCTCTCAGGGGTAATATTTCTTCAACTTGTCCATGTTGATCGGCTGTGAGAACTCTAGGCCATCTAGGTCTATCAGAACGATAGCTCCACCTGACCAAATAGACTTGATGATGTAAGGACCAGTCCAATTGGGTCTGAACTTGCCCCTAGGGTCATGGATGGGGGCTCGGTTGTCTTTGAGCACCAAATCTCCTTCCTTCAAATTCCGGGGCTTAACTTTCTTGTTGAAAGCCCTGGCAATTCTGCGCTGATAACCTTGAACATAGTACAGTGCTTTTAGTCTCCTTTCATCAAAGAGCATGAGTTCCTCAAATCTGCTCTGCTGCCAATCTGCTTTGGCTATCTGACACTCAGCCAGTACTCGTAATGACGGAACCTCAATTTCAATAAGTAGAACAGCCTCCATCCCATATACCAATGAATATGGAGTCGCTCCAGTAGATGTTCTAATTGAAGTCCGGTAGCCCCACAGAGCAAATGGCAGCTTATCTGGCCAGTCCCGGTAGGTTTCTACCATCTTCTGGCGGCCTCAACTGCTCCATTGGTCTGCGGCCGATATGTGGATGACTTATGAAAAGCCACGTTGTATTTTTCCAACAAGTCAATCACCTCCTTCTTGAAGTGTGAACCGTTATCTGAAATGATCTCGTTTGGGACCCCGTAGCGACAGATGATGTTGTTTCTGATGAACTTCACAACGTGTGAAGCCTTCAACACCGCGTAAGATTGGGCCTCAACCCACTTTGTGAAATAGTCTATCGTGACCAGAATGAACTCATGCCCATTAGACCCCTTTGGAGTGACAGCCCCGATCACATTGATTCCCCAAACTGAAAATGGCCATGGCGAAGTCATATTGTACAGCTTCGACAGTGGGATGTTCATGCGGTTTGCATGTATCTGACATTTGTGGCATCCTCGAACAAAGCCGATACAATCCTCCTCCATAGTGGACCAGTAGTGACCCTGTCTGAGAATCTTCCGAGCTAACATCACCCCGTTCATGTGCACTCCGCACTCTCCTCCATGGATGGCCTTCATCAGGCTCTTCGATTCTTCGACGTCGACACACAGTTTATGCATTCCCAAATGACCTCTCTTATACAGTTTTCCTCCGTAGATGATGAACTGAGCAGCCATTCTTTTGATTGCCCTCTTATCCTTGGCATTTGCCCCTAGCGGATACGCTTCTTTCTCCAAGAAGTTCCAGACATCGTAGTACCAGGGGTTCTCATCTTGAACCTCATCTATAGCAGCAATCGACTCGTAGGCTGGCGCAAACTTCTAGTCAATGATGATTGGACGCATCTAGACTTCAAAAGGGATGTCTATCATAGAAGATAAAGTTGCTAGTGCATCTGCGAACCTGTTGTTCTCTCTTAACAGATGAGCAAAGTTTAGTTTATCAAACCGAGGAATTAACAAGTCCAAGGTCTGGTTATACATTATCATCTTTTCTTCTTTGACTTTCCAATCTCTTTTCGCTTGAGATACAACAAGGTTCGAGTCCCTGATGACGTCCAACCATTTTGCCCCTAGTTCCAGGGCTACTTCTAAACCAGCAATGCATGCTTCATACTTTGCTTCGTTGTTCGAGACCTTGAATCGAAGTTTAAATGCTAGAGGGATACGGGACTTGTTGGGTGCTATCAGTAACACCCTTATCCCATACCCGTACTGGTTTGACGCTCCGTCAAAGTACATCGTCCAAAACTCATCGTCGATATGCAAAATGGCCTTATCTGGGAATAAGTACTCGACTGCTTCATCCTCTTCCACTGGGTGATCGGCTAGGAACTCCGCTACCGCTCTCCCCTTTACTAACTTGCGAGTCACATACTTCAGATCGAATTCGGAAAGCAACAACAACCAACGAGCTAGCCTACCCGTAAGTGCCGGTTTCTCGAAGAGATATTTGATGGGATCTAATCTCGAAACCAACATTACAGAGTGAGCTAACAAGTAGTGCCGCAGCTTCCTGGTAGCCCATACCAAGGCCAAACAAGCCTTCTCGAGTGGAGTGTAGCGGGTCTCGTAATCCAACATCTTCTTGCTCAGATAGTAAATAGCTTTCTCTACTTTATCCTTTGATTCCTGCGCAAGCATGTAGCCCATCGTAGTTTCAGTCACTGAAAGGTACAAAATCAATGGTTTTCTGGGCTCGGGTGGTGACAACACGGGAGGGTTCTGTAAGTATTCCTTGATCTGTTCAAAAGCAGCTTGGCATCGGCCGTCCTATTGGAACTTCTTTCCGTTCTTCAGGAGACCAAAAAGTGGTTCACAAGTCAAGGTTAATTTTGAGCTAAACCGTCTTATGAATTCCACTTTACCTAGAAAGCCTCGCACCTCCTTTTTAGTCCTTGGTGGTGGCATTTCTAAGATGGCCTTGATTTTGGAAGGGTCGACTTCGATACCTCTCTGTGTAATCAGAAACCCCAACATTTTCCCTATTGTAACACCAAACGTACACTTCTGAGGATTCAGCCGCAACCGAAATTCTTTTTATCCTTTGGAAAAACTTTTGCAAGGCGGTGTAGTGGCCCTCTCTTTCTTTGGACTTGATAATCATGTCATCCACATACACCTCAACCTCTTTGTGGATCATGTCATGTAATATTGTGGTTGTGGCTCGTTGATATGTAGCCCCAGCGTTCTTCAACCCAAATGGCATCACCCTGTAACAGTAAGTCCCCCACGAGGTGGTGAAAGCAGTCTTCTCCCGGTCTTCAGGTGCCATCACTATCTGATTGTAGGCCGAAAATCCATCCATGAACGAAAGCAAAGCATGCCCCGCTGTGAAGTCCACTAACTCATCAATATGTGGCAAGGGAAAGTCGTCCTTCGGGCTAGCTCTGTTCAAATCCTTGAAATCCATGTATACCCGGATCCTGCCATCCTTCTTCGGCATCAGAACAATGTTGGCCAACCAAGTTGGGTATTCGGATACCAGCAGGAACCCTGCGTCAATTTGCTTGGTGATCTCTTCTTTAATCTTGAGGGCCCAGTCCGGGTGGATCCTTCTCAGTTTCTGTTTAACGGGTCGGACCTCTGGGTCAAGAGGGATCCGGTGCTGTACAATCTCAGGATCGATTCCAGGTATGTCTTTGTAGGACCATGCGAAAACATCTTTGAGATCTTTTAATAAAGCGACTAAGCGCTCGCGTTCCTTCGAAGACAACGTGGACCCGATCTGGACCAGCTGCGGGTCCTCCTCAGTACCAACATTAACAGTAGTGATTTCATCAACTAAAGGTTTAACAAATCTTTCCTGCTCTTGATCAATTAAGCATTGCAAAACCAGAGGAATTTCTTCCCCATCGTTTTCATCAAAATTTTGAAAGTCCTGATTAATACAATAAATCAAGGGCACAGAAAAGTACTCAGAAACCACATCCATTCCATTCTCATTAAGTATTTCCAAATTGTCCGATTCTTCTGTTACAACAGACTCAAAAGAGAAAGAAAAAGACGACCTAGACAGGACCATGGCATCCGGGGTATCACCCGTAGGAATACCGGACTCAGACTCAGTCGAGCTGGAACCTGATTCTGACTCACTAGACTCGGTGGAATCAGATTCTGGCTCACTACCTGACCTGGTGCTACTTGACAAAAATCCCTCCTCGTACTGCCAGATGAGAGAGGGTGCGATGGATGCATCCAAAATGTTTGACGGTGGGTTCGCAGCCATTTCATTCCCAATCATGGACACCGAGAAGTTATCGCCCAACGACTTCTGTACGATTGGAGGATCTGAAAGTAGACAAGCCAGCGCTACCCCCATTTCAATTTCAGCGCTCTCGGAATCCACATTTTTACACTGCTCAACCTCAGCTGATGGGTCTGTCTGCTCTTTGGCAACATCATCCCCGGATAACTGCAGATTGAAGAAGATCTCAAAACCTGGCACGCGCTTCCTCTCCGCATTCAACCATGGTTTTGGGAAGCCGCAGAATGGAAAATCCTCCCCCTCCCGGACGAAGCGTCCGTTTAGGGTATCTTGAATGGGTCGGTGCATTAACTCAAAAGGCTTCCTTGCCCGCTTCGCTCTGGCTCTTCTAGCCATCTCCTTACTCTTCCTCACCCAATCTCCTTTGGTGGGCAGATAACCCAAGCCAAAGGTATGCGGGTTGTGCGGCACTTCGGCCGATACTGCGATGCCTTTCCGGCCACTCTTTCCTAATCCCATCCCGGGGATGTGTTGAAGCTTGTTCATGAGGTATATTGATTATGCGTTGACATACACCCCTTCATCAACAGCCAATATGTTTTGCACGACTCGAGCCTCAGCCAGAGTAAACCCCGATAAGAACACATCCTCCGTGCCGTGCTCGATTTCCAAGACTGGTGTAAACACTTCTGGCGGTGGATGGATTGACGAATTCCTAAAAACAATGGCCACCCCCTTCCCGTGGGGGTATTTCAACATCTGGTGTAAAGTGGAAGAGACTGCCTTTACCTGGTGCAACCACGGTCGCCCCAAAAGTAGGTTAAAGGTTGTGGGAACGTCCAAGACATGAAAATCGATCTCGTGTTGTCCTGGACCAACCTGGGTCTGAATTTTGACAGTCCCCATCACCTCCCTGCTTGTGTTATCTTACGCCTGAATCACCTGGGCAGTTGGCACGAAGTCCGCGGGCTTTAACCCGATTGCATATGCCGTCCTTGACGGGCACGCATTAATAGCGAATCCCGTGTTGACAAGAACTACCGGTATCCATTTGCTTCTACATTCCACAGAGATGTAGAGCGGTTTGTTATGATTTGCGCCCTCAGGCAGTAGTTCCTTGTCAGAAAAGGTCAACGTCAGGGAATCTCCTCTCGGAAAGACCAATCCCACCAACTGTTCAGGCATGGTGTCTATTGAGAGCTTGGCCTTGTCCATGGCCGATAGGACAGCCTGTCTGTGAACACGTGAAGCCATAAGCAGTCCCTAGATGGAGATATCTGCCTATATCTTTTTCAACTGCTTCAGTACAGCTTCTTCTTCAAGTTGCTTCTCTTTTTGTTTCTCCACCTCCTTGTCCTTCCCGGACACCTCTGGCTGATCTAGGTGTGAGGGCTTGAAATACTGCCCACTTCTAGTCATATGGCCTACTTCACCAATGTACCAGGTATCATCCGGTTGATTGCTTCCCTATTCCTCATCTGTGTGGGCAGGACATAAATCATCGTCCTCCCACCACATTCCATCGGCAGCCGACAAACACCTGTCCGGCTCCATTACAAAAATCTCTGTGCCCGCAGCACCTTGTGTTCCTGTACTCATAGTACATTCTGTTCTTGTGTACATAGCACTCTCAACCCCCACAGGAGCTTTAGCCTTTCTAGCTCTTTCGGAATCTTCGATCCCTTCTTGTTCTAACTACTTTAACACAGCCCGCTCAACATTTCCTGCATTCAAAATGCCCAAATCCTGAGCGAAATTCTTAGCACCGACGCTATCCAGCGATGCATTCTGACTCCCGGGCCTTTCGGCCACAACTGATGTCCTTGCCCCTGACGGGCCCCTTTTCAGCTGAGATTCTTCAACAATATCTGGTTGGTTGTCAAGCCACCCTGTGACCTCTGCTGATTCCTCAAAATTGAACCAGTTGACTGCACTGTCCCCCGGGTCTTGTTCGTTAAAAAACTAGAGGTTAGCAAAGTCCCCTTCTAGAGTTGCCAAGTCATCCTGCCTCTGATCAAGTCCGTCCCCCCGTAGTACACAAATTTCTGCCCTCACTGGCAATTCAAAGTTTGGCGTAGCCTGGCCCACTGACGCAATGTAGCCACTTGGATCATATACCTCCTCAGCACAGCTCCCAATTTCCTTAGATTTTGAATCAACAACCCCACTTTCCTCCGAAATCATCCCTGTTCCACCTTCGATGGTCACCACCATTAGTTCAGGTTGGGCTCAGGAGATGTCCAACATGCACAGGTTAGTGCTATCGGGAAGGAACAGCTCCAGCTTGGGTAGGTGGGACGGAGTGATATATATGCTGGGGTCGTATGACATGACCCCAGTCTGGATAAAGTTGATCTGTTTGGGAGCTTAGTTGTGTGGTGGGAGAGGGTTGGTTGTGACGTTGGGTTTTTCTGGAGGCACAAGCACCCTGTTGTCAACGAGATTCTGAATCTCGTGACGCAATCTAAAACAATGGTCGGTATCATGACCATGTTGTTGGTGGAATGCGCAATATTTCGCCGAGTTATGAGAGGGAGGAAGTGGATCCGGCAATGGCCTCGGCTCCAGGGGCTTCAAGTGCCCTTTCCTGATTAATACCCCCAGAGCTTTGGATAGGGGCATATATAATGGAGTGAAGGTTCTTTGGCCTCGAGGTTGGAATTTGGTTGTTTGTGTGTTACTCCCGGATGCACCGGAGAATGGTGTAGCTGCCGGGGTTCTTGGAGGGGTAGGGGTGACCATGCTTACTTCCGAAGCTCTAGCACTTGTAGCACTGCTTGTGCCTGCATTGTTGTTGCGGTTGAAGGTTCTCCTGGATTGCTCTTTGTCATTATCAATCAAGCCCTGCTTCAAGGCATCCTCGATCTGTACTCCCATCTCATGCAGATCTGAAAAGGTAGGGAAGCAGAGCACGATCATTTTCTGCATAAGCTTGGCTGGAGATTGCGCACAATCATCTGAATCTGATCTTTGTCAGTGGGCCTAGTGGTCATCATTAAAGCCTTGGCCCTCCACCGGGCTACGAATTCAGAGAAGCTCTCCTCAGGAACCTGCCTTGTTGTCTCGAGATCACGGGTTGTAATCTCAATTTGCGTGTTATAGGAGTATTGAGCGACAAAAGCCTCGGCCATCTTATCCCAATTCCTCTTGACATCGTCTTCCAGTTTTGCATACTAGATGGCCGCCACACCTGACAGGGTCCGGCCAAACAATGAAAGCTTCTGTAGTCTGGTGAGGCCCATTGGCCTTAGTATGTTCGAAAACAAACGGAGATGCACCATGGGATCCCCGGACCCATCAAAGCGGTTGATTTGTGGTATCTTGAACCAATCTGGTAGCATCACAGCCGCATCGGTATACCTGTCCTCGATGTCTGGGATGGACTTTACCCCTTGGGATTTCTTGAACAACTTCTCAAGCTTACTCAACTTCAATGCTGTAGGGTCCACCTCAAACTCAAAGGGAGAGTCCGGTTGATTGATAGGCGTAGGTGCCTTGGATAGTTGGGGTAGAATCGGGGGCGGAGTCGGCCCTGTCGGAATATCCGTATCTCTCTGGACATTTGGTGCCTCCCTGGGTGCTGGAACTCCTGGTGGGGAAGGAGCCTGGTGTGGAGCAAATGCCCCGGTTTGTTGTTGTAGCCTGGCAATTAACTCTGCCTGCTGGGCCATGATCTCGGCCTATTGTTTGGCAAATTCATCTCGACGAACAGCGTCCTGCTGCATGGCTCTCATACTTTCTTGAAGTTGGCGCACCATGTCCTCCATCCCTGCCATGTTCTCATTGTTCCACCGACCGACCGTATATCTATCTGTGGTAAAAAAGCCTCGACCGTTCCATCGACGGTAGACCATCGCTCGCAACCTCTCGCCGGATACATCGCATCTTCTCAACCTCCGTCTGATAACCGGGGATAAGGAATAAAACACTGGTTGTCCGTCGACCAGATCCTCAGATCGATTGAGTCGGCGATCTTTAGTCCAGAGTGCTTGGGGAATATCTGCTTGGTCTGAAGCAATTGTGCTAAACTACCTAGCAATAATAAAGCAATAATAAGGAAATAAATAACCAGACAAATGGACAACATAATAGCATAAATAAACACACAACACACAGTTGGGCATCACAACACACGGTTGATAAGTTGAATAGACTGTTCTCAAATACTGATCATTGTTCCCAAATCACTGCCCCCAAAGCTGAATCTGATACCCGCAGATAATTGATTCCCAAAATATCGAATCGGCGCGCAGTTCGATACCCAAACTTGTAAACTGATACATGCATTCCTGTAGAGACGCACTCTAAAAGCACATAGCAAACAAGTGAGAGCCAAAACACCCCTATGTTGGGGTAAGGTTTCCCTGTCCTATTATGTCAGGAGATAGGGTTTCACTACGCACGCAGCGGTTTCAAACAACCTATGATCGGGTAAGCAACCTGTCCTAGCTTGGAATGGTCACTATAGATTCCGAATATGCACTAGGTCGAATGGTCAAAAGGGTGCCCCGGTAGAAACCGGGGTTTGTGTTCCCATCACGGCAGAGCCCGTAATCGGTCAGCCTTATGGCACGCAGCCTCCGGCAAACCGTTCAGGAATAGCAGATGGAAAACACAGTGTCCTAGGTGCACCAATGCAAATGCAATGCAAAGAAACACATAAGTGCAAACAAAATAAGATATTGTGAGTTCGAGTCAAGTTCTCTAAATCCCCACCAGAGTCGCCAGAAACTGTAGATGTCCTCCAACGTCCTGGGAGGGAATCCCGTTTTGTTCATTGGGCTCACTACAGTTCAGGACTCAATGTCACGGTCCTGTATCTAATCTCGCAGAGTGCAATGCAAGACCGATGAATCATCAAAGAGTCCAAATCCGGCAAATCATTTTTGAAAACAAATTTTTTTGAAAGAAGTGCCAAACATGGACTGTTTTGCCAGATACAAAGTCGCCACCTAAATATTTATTTTGGGGGAATTTAGGAAATCCTAAGTCGTTGCTTGAGGCCACTTGTCCGTCATCGCCAAAGTTGCCTCGGTTCGGGAACTTGGGTACGATTGGGGAAGGTCACTTCGTGAGCACCCCTGCTCGCCCGATCAAAGATCGGCCTCTACTAACCATGATATTGAGTTTTGAAAACAATATGAGATCTTATTCCGGTTATTAGCCTAGAATTACTATGTGATGCGCACAGCATACAAGTATAGACTAGATTGCCTTATTTGGAACAAATCATCGAATATCTATTTGTTTTGAAAATAGATTGAAGTTTGCTACTCGCAAGTAGGCTAAAACAAGGGTTTCGATGAATTATTCCAACTCAAGCAACCCAACCTTCACCCACAGGCATTCAGGCAGTTATATCACACAAACACATAGCCTCATGGTAAGCATGCTATCATGGCAGTCACTCATACACATGCAAGGATGCTAAAGCATAAACACTTATCGAGTACTCCGAGCCAAAGAAAGAAGCTAATTAGAAATCACGCATGAACCCTAACTATGCTGAAATGCCTAATGTAACACATGCAAAAATGCAACTGAGATAGGCCCGGCTATTCTGAAATGGCATATGAAATGCAACAAATGATACACGTATTCAACTCGGAATTGAAATACAATACAGTTAGTGTGATGCGCCGAGCCCGGTGCATGCAAGACAGATGAATGGATGCAAACATGCGAGCATAAGTATGCTAATTGAAACGTGCCCTAAAACTAACCATCATAAGTTGGTAAATAAAAGGGAGAAAGACGTGGGGTTGGAAGACATGCATCACACACACACACTTATTACAACATTACCCTCTCACAGAGGGTCCGAATAAATATTACACAACCAAAATGAATAACTAATTATTACACAACACTAACTAATTAACAAATTAACTAAGAAAGCGAGTAAACTAGCATGCAATGCTACATGAAGTAGACTGCCTCAGCTCTGTTTGGAATGATGAAAGATGCATGCATGCTCGAGTTGCCTTGTCGGGAAATCTATCACAATGCCCCGATTTGCCTCTGTTTACAATTGACCTCGGAACACTGTACACAACTCCATGGGAACTTGTAGGATCTGCCGACCGCTTTTGTCTTGCTTCGGTTTATTGCAACAGCGAGCAAGAAAGGGGCTTGGCAAAGTATTTTCAACATATGTATGCACAACTACTCTCCCCGTCATTGCATGAGCTCTAGGGAGTGTAGTCCTCGATTCTCGTGCCACCAATCACGCATCTCGATGCATGATGGCCGAGGAGTTGAATTGCACGGCTCAATGTGAAATAAATGCACAAATGGACACCTAAAGTCAACAACTCTATCATGGATAGTCAAGAGTGTCGGCGACCGGGAATTGAAGCACGTTTCGTCACTTTGAGTATGAAACGTCTCTTGTTTCCCGTGTTTGGACTAAACCCTACTCCAAACACTATGCAACAACTAGAATGGCATGGCATGCAAACACAATGCAACAACTAGCATGCAATCCTAAACGAAATGCAACTAAGACACGCAAACATGCAAGGAGTGATATGCAAAGGTGCAACTAGAATGCACAATGCTATGAACTATCAATGGCATACTCAATGCATATGACATAATATGGGATACACAACGCACATATGACGATGGACATACACAAAGGCATAATCAAGGCATAGACAATGCGACGATCAAACATGTGACAACATGGACATGACAAACACAATGCAAGATGGACTTAAACTAAACTGAATGGGCATCAGCCACACCCAAATTAGTGGCTAAACATGATGGAATAAAAGGTAGGAACACTCATGCAAACATGCCCGATGCAAGGGACCGAACCTAAGGCATCAAATGCCACTCTACCAAAGCATGGCAAGGGATGAAACATGGAATTCAATCATACATTTTC